>JAGFNQ010006326.1:0-613190 GCA_024364735.1 Boesenbergia rotunda | reverse complement strand
GCAACACCTCAAGGGAGGAGTTGGTTGTGCGTCGGCCCTAAGCTTCAAGTGGGCGCCGGCCCTAAGCTCCTTGTGGTAGCCGGCCCTAGCAAGAAAGAAGAGAAGGAGAGGAATAAAAGAGAGAGAGAGAGAGGGAACTCTTAATCAACTATTGATTAATTGATTGATCTAAAGGGCTAGCCTTTGGGTCCTTTATATAGTAGCAACTCCTTTGCTAAGTCTCCCTCAAACGGAATTAGTTATAAGAAATTTATCTTATAAATTTTCTTATTAATTATTCCGTTTAAACCAAGTTTTATTATAAAACTAATTTATAACAAAACTAATTCTTCTTCTCTTTAAATTATGGAATAATTTTATAAGAAAATTATAAACTTTCTTATTATGGAAAAATCAATTCATAATTGATTTTATAAAATTAAAATAAACCAATTCGTGGATTATTTTAAACTTCCATAAAAAGAATAAATTTCTATAAATTTTATTTATATAAATTTCTTTATACAAATTTATTTATCCATAATTTATAAAATAAATCGCGCTAGATTTATTTTATTAATTAAACCAATTAAATTGGTTTTCTCCTTTTTATTGGCCGGCCATCAAAGAGGGGTTAACACCCTCTTTGGTCGGCCAAATCCAACCCGAACCGTCGCGAATTAAACTCATTTAATTCACCCAAAAAGCCTTCAAAAGACTTAGCCATTTTTGCTTCCATTGCGCCTCTGACTAACTCAGATTCGACTTGTTTCTCTTGATCGGAAAATCCAATTTTTCACTCGTTTAAATCCCTCGGATTACTCGTATGCGTGTGACTAAATAGGCTTTCGATTTATGTTGGCCGTCTATAATTAACCCATTAATTATAGAACGATCATGAGTGGCACCTAGTAGTACATCATGATCCCCAATTAATCGAAAGATCAACGGTTTGACCCAGAAGAAATTATTCTGAAACCCTTCAGCAGCTCTAATGAATCGTGCCTCATTCCTTCACCACCTTATACCCACTTGGTTCAGGACACGGTCTATGGTGTCAGTCCCCACTAGGCTGACTACGTCACACCTAGCCCAAGTAGTGTCTTCCTCGTCCTTTGGATTTCTAATTACTCTCATGTATTTAAGAGACTCGCACTCTAACATGATATGCTCTGGCCAGAGGCTTTGAGTAACAATCCGACGATAGGCCTGGGTATACATCTCCTCGCAAGGAGTGGTGAATCCTTTGTAGGCTGTTCAAACATCTTCGGGCACTTCGGCTTATACCCAATCATCCTGGGTCCACACCTCCTTGGAGATGCTTGCTTAAGATGTCAAAGTATAAGTCTCCATGACCAAGATGACTTGAACACCGCAAGTCAAAGGAACATCGCACTTAAGCCGCAGTAAGATCTTCATTGACATATCTACATGTAGATTCCCATATGAAGTCTTACAGCTAGTCACTCCAATGAACTAGTTCCCTTAACTAGCATCCATGTTTATCTCCGGACATCCCCAATGTCACCAGCCAGTGAGAATCAGCTGATTAGAGAATAACCCATGCTAGTCTCAACAGAATTGATAGTGTCCGTTTTTTATCAATTCATCGACTAGGGATATTTCAATACTTCACAATTGCACATTAGAGATAATCACTAGTTGTGATCCCATCACAAATTCTCTTATGCTGTGAGTTGTATTGCGGACATTCAGTAGATGAGTTAAGATCCCCAATCAAATACACAAAACATGTATACTCAAATAGTGAATTATCATTTATTAAATAAATGTTTACATCATAAGGCGATTGCCTTAGGACACTTCTCTCATATCACTAACAGGCCCGAGGTCATGGAGCACAAGCTACACGTTTACCCGGACGCCCCGACCTGTGAAGCAAGAAAAAGAGACTTTAGCCCGAGCAGAATAAGATTATCCAGGCCGAGGTGGAAAGGCTGCTGACCGCCGGACACATCCGAGAAGTGCAGTTCCCTGCTTGGCTGGCCAACGTGGTGCTGGTCTCCAAGCCGGGAACAAGTGGAGGGTCTGCATCGACTTCAGAGACCTTAATAAAGTCTGCCCCAAGGACTGCTACCCGCTCCCCCGGATAGACCAGATGGTAGACTCCACTGCGGGGAGCGAGCTCATCTGTATGCTGGATGCCTACCAGGGATACCACCAAGTACCCTTAGCCTGGGATGATCAGGAGAAGGTCAGTTTTGTCACAGCGGAGGGAACCTATTGCTACACTGTCATGCCCTTCGGACTCAAAAATGCTGGGGCGACCTATCAGAGGCTGATGAACAAGGTCTTCAAGGAGCAGCTCGGGAAAAACGTGGAGGTGTACGTAGATGACATCCTCATCAAGTCCCTCCGCGCCGCCGACCTGATAGCAGATGTGCAAGAGACCTGCTGCACTCTCAGGAGGTATGGCCTCAAGCTTAATCCAGCCAAGTGGCCTGTTCGGAGCTAAGAGTGGTAAATTCCTCGGATACATCCTGACCGAACGGGGGATAGAGGCTAATCCAGGCAAAGTGAAAGCTCTGTTGGACATGCCTCCCCCAAAAACCTAAAAGAAGTCCAGCGCTTGACGGGGAGAATCACTGCTTGTCCCGATTCATCTCCCGGTCGGCTGATAGAAACCTGCCGTTCTTTAAAGTTCTGCGCAAAGCCACTAAGTTCCAATGGGATGCTGAATGGGACCAGGCCTTTGAAGAGTTGAAGACCTACTTGATCAGTCTGCCGGTGTTAGCTAAACCTGAGGAAGGGGAACCATTGTATGTTTATTTATCTGCTACTGAGGGAGCCGTGAGCGTTGTACTTGTAACCCAGAAGGAGACCGAACAACAACCGGTCTATTTCTTTGGGCACTTACTTAAGGAGGCCGAGTGTAGGTATACCACACTCGAGAAATTAGCTTATGTCCTTGTATTGATGGCTCGGCGGCTGCGGCCATACTTCTTGGCTCATCCTATCCGAGTGCTAACCAATAGCACACTCGGGAAGGTGTTGATCAACCCTGAGGTCTCCGGCCAGATGGTTAAATGGACGACTGAACTGAGTGAATATGATATCCAGTACCAACCCTGAATTGCGATCAAAGCTCAGGCCTTGGCGGATTTCCTAAGTGAACTCCATGTAGAGGAAGAAGAAGGGATATGGAAGATCTATGTAGATGGGTCAGCCACTCAGGCAGGGAGTGGCGTGGGAGTCTTGTTGGTCTCCCCAGACGGAAACTCGCTGCACTTAGCCGTACGCCTAGAATACCAGGCTACCAACAACCAAGCAGAATATGAAGCTCTTCTGGCAGGTCTACAAGCAGCCAAGCACGTGGGGGCTACTCGGGTCATCTTGTACTCTGACTCCCAGTTGGTGACTCGGCAGGTGACCGGGCAGTTCGAAGTCAACGATGAAAAGTTACAAGCTTATGTGGAGGCTTACAAGCAATTACAAGCAGAGTTTCAAGAAGTCCAGATTTTACAGATCCCTCGGGGGGATAATGCCAAGGCTGACGAACTGGCTAGGTTAGCCAGTTCAGTCCATCCCTGGGTCTTCCGCGGACCGTCACCTCAAGTCATGCAGGTAGCTCAGGTGGAAAGAGAAACAGAAGTGGAAATACAAGGAGACTGGCGAGCCCCATTTATAACCTATCTGAGGGAGGGACTCTTCCGGTCAGCTCGGAGCAAGCCAGGATATTCAAGATAAGGGCAGCCATGTTTACTCTGATAGGGGACGTGCTGTACAAGCGAGCCTTCTCCCGACCACTGCTCAGATGCCTGGGAGAAGAAGATGCAGATTATGTGCTGCGAGAAGTACACCTGGGGTCCTGTGGAAACCACTCAGGAGGTCGGTCCATGGCTCGGAAGGTTTTACTAGCAGGTTACTTCTGGCCGACCCTCCAGAAGGACGCTGAGAGATTGGCCCTTTCCTGCCTTTCTTGTCAGAAGTACCAGAATCTATCGCACCGACCTATCGAGATGCTGAGAGCTTCCACTGTGTCCTGTCCTTTCGACCAGTGGGGCATGGACATAGTAGGACCGTTCCCCAGGGCAGCCGGTCAGAAGAAGTTCTTGCTAGTGGTAGTCGATTATTTCTCTAAGTGGATTGAGGCAGAGGCCTTAGCCCGGATTACTGAACAAGCCGTGAAGAAGTTCCTGTGGCAGAATATCTTATGCCGATATGGCATACCGCACAAGCTGGTGTCAGATAATGGTCGGCAATTTCAGGGTCGGATAATAAGAGAGTGGTGCAAGGAGTTCGGGATCAAACATGCCTTCACCTCAGTGGCATACCACCAAAGTAATGGTCAGGCCGAGGTAGCTAACAGAGAAATTTTGAAGGGACTCAGAGCCAAGTTGGACCAGGTCGGAGGGTCCTGGGTGGACGAGCTACCCGGCGTTCTGTGGGCTCTCCGGACCACTCCTAAAGAAGGGTCAGGGTGCACACCCTTCCAGTTAGTATACGGTAGTGAAGCTGTAGTACCCATGGAGGTCGGCTGTGAATCTGACAGAAGACATCTGTATGGGGAAGACAATGCGGAGAAAAGACGGGCGGAGCTAGATCTGATTGAGGAGGTCCGAGCCAAGGCTGCAGTACGCATGATCGCCTATCAGCAACGAATGCGACGCCAATACAATCAGAAGGTTATACCCCGCAATTTCCGAGTAGGAGACAAGGTATGGAAAAGAGTCAAGCCAGTCGGGGAAGTAGGCAAGCTGGAGCCTCAATGGAGTGGCGGGTAGTCGAAGCGCTGGGGTCAGGAGCTTACTATCTACAAGACGCTCAAGGAAAACGGCTCGGAAGACCCTGGAGTGCAGTGCACCTAAGATTGTACCGTGAGGAGAGTGGAGAGAAATGATTCTTGTAACTGTACTAAAAAAAATGATGATAAAAACTGACTCTCCAAAAGACAACTACGGCAAGTTATAAGTGGGCTTGCTCTCACGCACCCATCGGACTCGGTGCCGATCGGGCGTGGCGTTCCACGTTCGGTAGGGCCCGGTCGGGCGTGACGATCCACGCTCGGTCAGGGTAAGTCGGACGGTGTCCAGACTCTTGCTAAGGCAAGTTATAAGTGGGCTTTCTCTCATGCACCCACCGGACTCGGCGCCGATCGGGCGTGGCGTTCCACGTTCGGTCGGGCCCGGTCGGGCGTGACGATCCACGCTCGGTCAGGGTAAGTCGGACGGTGTCCAGACTCTTGCTAAGGCAAGTTATAAGTGGGCTTGCTCTCACGCACCCACCGGACTCGGCGCCGATCGGGCGTGGCGTTCCACGTTCGGTCGGGCCCGGTCGGGCGTGGCGATCCACGTTTGGTCAGGGTAAGTCGGACGGTGTCCAGACTCTTGCTAAGGCAAGTTATAAGTGGGCTTGCTCTCACGCACCCACCGGATTCAGCGCCGATCGAGCGTGGCGTTCCACGTTTGGTCGGGCCCGGTCAGGCGTGGCGATCCACGTTCGGTCAGGGTAAGTCGGACGGTGTCCAGACTCTTGCTAAGGCAAGTTATAAGTGGGCTTGCTCTCACGCACCCATCAGACTCGGCGCCGATCGGGCGTGGCGTTCCACGTTCGATCGGGCCCGGTCGGGCGTGGCGATCCACGTTCGGTCAGGGTAAGTCGGACGGTGTCCAGACTCTTGCTTAAGGGAAATACGAATTAACACATTTCTGTGACTTTCAATGCCGGGACGTGGCTCCCCACGTTCTGAGAGACAAAAGGGGTATGGGGTCGGCTTGATAAAGCTGAACTCACCGAACCGACGCACACAAGCCAAATCGGCTCCGCCAATGAGGTTAACTCGTCGAAAACAAGATAGAACGCTAAGTCAGGGTACCAACCCGACCGAACAATATGCCCGAACTTGGGCAACGACCTGACTGAATGACTGAGAGCTCAGATACACTGAACGCCTGACACTTAGAAAAATTTTCTGCTTGGCTTACGAAATTGAACTAAGAGGAACGGTATGAACGTTCTGAACGGTCAACGCTTAGTGAAAATTCGCGGTGCGGTTCAAATATCGGCCCTTTCGGAATAGGTCGACCACACTGAGTGGACGACACTCAACAAAAATCTGGAGCATAATAAATGAGTAAATGCGAGGTTGAAAGCCTGCAACGCAAGGGCATAACCAGTTAAGGTAAATAAGAAAAGACCCGAGGCCGTCACAAAATTAAGCCCTAAGGGCTAAGTCAGCCTAAAACATCACAAGACATCATAAGTTTTCTAAGGCCCAACGGCCAGGTCGTTGCAAAACATCAGAAGGAGAGAACCTAGTCTAAGAGAACGGGGGGAAGGCGTCTTCGGGAATCGACGCTTTGATCCGCCTCGGCTTCACCACATTGGGGGGAAAGTCCGCGGGAAGGTGGCCGGCTTCAATCAGCTGCTGGACGGCGCCCTTCGCGCCGTACAAGATCATGCCCCCAGTCCGCTCGGCCACTTGATCCAAGAAGGAGTCCGACTGAATATAGGCCACCCGGGCTGCTTCAATCCGAGCGGACTCGCCCGACTTATAGTCCTCCAACTCCTTCTTGAGCCGAGCAAGCTCGGTGTCCTTCTGAGCCAGCTCGGTATCCTTCCCCTGGATGGTGGTCTCCCGAACAGCCAGCTGCGCCTCCTTGTTCACTAGTTGAGTTTCTAAACCTTGAAAAGCTTCTTGTTGGGCAGCCAGCTCCGTCTCTTTGTTCTTTAGAGCAAGTTGAGTCTGGTGATGAGCAGCATCCGACTCCTTCAATTTCCGTTGGAGTTCCTTGGCGTTTGTTGTTATCTTAGCCAGGTCAGAATGGGCTCGAGAATACCGGGCCTTGAGAATCTTATTTTCACCCTCCAAATGAGCCACCCGGTTAGTTAGGTGCTACGTCTCCACTGCAGACTGGGCCAACAACCGTTGCTCTTCTTCCGAACCGACCTCCAACTCTGATATACGCAGCCTCAGCGCAGTTATTTCTGAGCGAAGCTGGTCTAGCCCCTCGTTGCCCGGAGGAAGAGTGCATTGCGCCACTTTAGCCTCCAGGTCTCTTACTCTTCGTTCGACCGCTCGACGCTCCCTAGTGTTGGTGACCAGCGCCTGGCTAACTGCATGGCTCAACGCCCATTGCTGCAAAACGACATGAAGGGCATAAGGATAAGTATAACTAACCAAGTGACGGAGAAGGTACCTGAGTCATCCCCATGAAGAAGTGGTCAGCCAGGCTGACAGGATCCATCGTGAATGACGCCGTCCATCCTTCCTCCCAGCCCGAGACCAACATGCCATGCAGATTAAGTGGCTGGGGCTGGACTGTCGGGGTTAGCATGGTGGCTGAAGGCACCTGGACGTCCACAGCCGACCTCGGAGGGGAACGCATGGACAACAGAGCTTCCACGACGTCAATGTTTGTGGTGACCGCCTGAGGGACCTGGAGACTCGGCGCGGTCCCTGAGGTTGACGCGGCGAGTGGCACTACTGGGGAGATAGGAGGTCGGGCCACTGAGCAGGGTGTTTTCTGGGTCGAACCCCGAGGGTCAGGTAGGGGAATAGCTGAAATAGGAGCTGAGCCCGGGGCCGGAACCTGAGGGCTGGGCATAGCTCGGTCAGGACGAGAAGGCACTGCGACCTGACCTCCCGCGGTCGGTGCTGGAGATGAAGGCGTACCCACGCAGAGAACCAACCGGCGACGCTTTCGGACCAAGCTAGTAGAAGCTGCCTGGGCCGTTTCCTCTTCTTCTTCTTCTTCTTCTTCTGCCTGGGTGGATGTCCCCTCGCCAGCCACCCGAGTTGGCGCTCCCACATCTCCGGTCGGGAAACTCTCTCCAGGGTCGGTTGCTGCAGCTTCCGGCAGCTCAGGATCTGATGCAACGGTTACTGGTGGTACCGCCCGAGCAGCCGCTAGCTGGGCGGCCAAAGCCTCCATGGCTTCTTCATCCCGATCCAATACGACATCAACCCTAGCGCTATACATGACTTCGGCTGCACAAAGAAAAAAATTTTCGTTAGCATTAACAAACTTACAAAGCGAGTAGGGACGTATCGAGGGTGCCGGGTAGCTCCACCGGGACTTGGCTCAGCCGGAAGAGATACAGCATACCCTCGATCAGTAGCTTGCCCGCGTGGTATCGGGCTCCCCCGAGCTTGGAGAAGGCAGATCGGTACCCCGGATCTGAACGAAGATTCTTGGGTAGTTGGGGGTGATCGGGCAAGTTCTCTACCCACGCAGTAGGCCAGTTCGGCGGGGGAATAGATTGGGTATAGAAAAAGTGAGATTTCCAGCCTTTATTAGAAATTCCCGGACCTTCTCTAAGAAGGCCGAGTTGATGCGAGCTTGGAAGTAGAAATTCCCGGATTCTTGTTTCTTAAGATAGTAGAAATAGTGAAACACCCGAGGTCTCAGAGGGATTTTATGGGCAGTGAAAATGATTACGGTGCCGCATAAGATTCGGATCGAGTTGGGGGCCAATTGAGATAAGGAAACCTGGAAGTATTGACAGATCTCACGAAAGAAGGGATGTAGGGGAAAGTGCAGGCCGGCCAACAGTTGATCAGAAAAGATGGTGAAATAACTTAAGAGGGGCTCATGTGGTCGACCTCGACGGTCGAGAAGGGCCATTGCGTGGTCTTCGGGGATTCGGTAATCTATGCGCAAGGTTTCTAGATGACCTAAGGTTAATGAAGACTGGGTAGTTAGATACCATGGCTCGGGGGGCGCAGACGGGGGTGCGGACGATGCAGCCATCAAAACGAAGTCAGAAAAGGCACAACAAAGGCTCGGCAAAGAAAAGGAGTACCTAAAAGTGAAGTTCGCCGGAAACACTGTTCGCCGGAATCGAGAAGGTCGGACGGCGGAGATCGGACAAAAGTCAGAGAGAAGGCGAAGGTCGGGATAAGAAGGAGTAAAATGCGGAGTTAAGCCTATTTATACCACAGGTAAAACCAGGAGGGCCGTCCGATGGAGGAAGGGAAAATGGCGGGGCAGACTCCTCGCCGTCCGATCTCTGTCATTTCCCAGACCTCGAAGCTTCGCTCGCACGTCGCACGAACCACGCCAGTGACGCTTCGTTACCAGAGACCTCCAGTCAGGAAATGACACGTGGCTTTGCATTAATGGGGATTTGATAGAGGATACGACATTTAAAGAGAAAGATTAACCGTACGATGTGACGCGCGGGAAGGCAAGAAAGAGGTGTGCCGACCGAGCAGGGAGCCTAGTCAGTCGGGTTGAACTCCTCCTTCGACTAGACTTGAGAGGAAGGCTTGTGATCCGGGTGGATGATTTCTTAGAAGGGTCAGGAGCTTGGTCGGGTTCTATTGCCGCTCTGAACCTGTCATAAATAGACCGTGCCAAGGGTCACCCGAGGTCTGGCACTCGGAGTCAGTCACCCGAGGTCGGGACACTCGGGGTCGGTCACCTGAGGTCTGACACTCGGAGTCGGTCACCCAAGGTCGGGACACTCGGGGTCGGTCACCCGAGGTCTGACACTCGGAGTCGGTCATCCGAGGTCGGGACACTCGGGGTCGGCCGCCCGAGGTCGAGCACTCGGGGTCGGCTGCCTGAGGTCGGGCCCTTGAAGTCAGTTATCGGGGTCAGGCACTCGTAAGCACTCGGGGATGGTCGAATAATTATAGGCTGTCCCTATCAGTATTCGGAAGACAACCCCTTCGACATAATCATTGCCTGACAGAACCGCCAAGAGTTAATGGGGAACAGAAAAGACAGCTTCGACAGGGTGTCAGGCGGTTGTGGCGGTCTCACAACATTAATACGGCTGTCACTATCACAATCTGCCAATTGATCCTCTCTTAATGAGATTTGCTAGCCCTGACACAGCAGAGAGTTTCTTCTCCCCTATATAAACCCCCCTTTTGGGCTTCAGAAGGGGGATTACTGCCACTTTACAACCACACCACTACTTTGCGAGCTCCATTTCGGTCCGAGCCGAGTGACTTAAGTCTTCTTCCTATTCAGCTCGAGTCGGACCCCCCGAGTCACAGCAGGCCGGGTCGTCTTGGTCTGACTCATCCGAGTGAGAACCGGTCTTCGCTTGTCGGCAGGATCAATTGGTGTTCTTTAGTTTAGAGAATTTTTATACTTAGGCTACACACATTCCAAAATGATTTTAGCTGCTTATGATTTTTTACATGTTTGAGTCGACATTTACTATTCATGTAAATTGGTGAATTGGCTGATAGTTGACTCTGTTTAAATATACTTTCTATTTTTTTATGTTTTTGAAACTATAATTATTTAGTAAACTACAGTTAGGGACTCAGTCTGATCACTATTTACATGCTTGGCAAACTTTCGTTCAGTAAACTACAAGATTGTTGTCTCTTATCTAGCCACTTTCTTCGTGATTAACTTTGTTTTGTCCTTTCTCCCCTTTTTACTCCATATACTGAATGCATATTGCCAATTTTTTTTCCTATTAAATGATAGGAATACAAAAATAACTAGTTAATTAGGGTAACTATTAATTGCTTTTGCAGATTACTATGTGAAAGTTTTACTTGTGTCAATTAAGTCTTAATATCTTTTTATTGTTGCATGGAGCTAAGGATGTTTGTAAGGATGTGTCAATTAAGTCTTAATATCAGTCACAAATGGGATGATATGAGTTTGTACTTCACATTGCTACAAGTGCACTTGTATATATGTTTTTTAACATTTTGTTAGATTCAACATGAAAAACATTCGGCCAAAAGTTGCTCATGTGAGTATAACTTCTCCATGCTACTTTACTGATTTATGCATGTAAACAAAATACTAATTTTGTCTAATTAAATTTATTTGGTTTTCAACTAATATTTTCATTTTCTTTGTAACTTGTCTTTTCTTTTCTCATTCCATGCTTAATTCTTTTCTCAAATTAAGCTTGCACAGTCACTTGGCAAAAGCTACTAGAGGGGTAAGCCTCATTGATGGTTTCTCATTATTCATTTGTTAATTTTTTTCTTATTGATGTGGACCAAGGAGGGAATACAAGCTTACAAGATAAAGCCATAGAGGAAGAGGCATTGGAAGGAATTGGAGGACCCATGACAAGATCCAAGACTAAGAGAATGAAGCAAGCTTTGGAAGGCTTAATAATGGAGCTCAAGGAGAAGAAGGATCAATGCACAATGGAGGCAACAACTAAATGGATCACATTCCTTCAAATTGAAAGTGAAATTGAGCCCACATGAAGACAAAACTTGAAGGCCCAAAACCACATGATCCAAGATGCATTCAAGGGCTACAAGTGTCCAATTTTCGTGGGTATTTTTGGGGGAATTTTCTGAAGTTATTTTTGATGTCTTTTGGTGGGTTTTTAATGCTTTTGGGAGTTCCTAAGCTAGTATTAGGGAATTGTGGGAAATAAACATCATGCATGCATGCATGCATGATAATGGTGCATAATTAGTGCTTAGTGGGAAGTGTGGTAGAGGTTAATGTTTCAACCTCCACTAAGTCTATATATAGGAGAACTCTTGTATGACCAAGGATGTTAAGTTTGAATGAAATCATAGTTTTCTCTATTGTGAGAGCTTCCTTTGGTTCTTAGGCAAAGAACTAATCGTGATCTTATCAAGGCAACTTGTGGCGATCGAAACCCCCATGACTCACTCACCCTCTCATCTTTCTTGAGTGTGGCGTCAATATCCTTCCCTACATCTGAATTTCAAGGCGATCCATTCCAAGGTGCTTATCATTTGGTATCAGAGCCTTGGCTCCTTGATTTTCAGGTTTGCGTTTTGTTCTTCTTCATTTGTGTTCTTGTTCATCTTTGTTAATCTCTCATCCATAGTATTCCATTGGTGTTTTCCTTCTCCAACTCTATTTATCGCTTCTCTATTTGGGTCCTAAACTCAAAAAAAAAAAAAAAGGTGTTACTTGAGTCATTGTGTTTTTTGACTGAAGAAAAAAAAAAAGGACAAAAAGGAAATTCGAAAAAAAAACAAAAAAAAAAAAGAAGGAAGATCGGCGAATTGAAAGGACCCAATATTTCTCTCATTGCTCTTGATCGTTGCTGAATTTCTTGTTCTAACCGTTTATTTCTCTTGTTCTACTCATATTCTCTTGTTGGTTTCTTGCTCACTTGATTGTCTACTTGTTGTCTTGAGAAAATCGTTGATAAGGTTCTTTTCTTAAGGGCTTATAAAGGAAGCTGAGTGGATAAATTTGAGTGCAACCACGTGAGGCGAGTGGTGAGGTCTTTCTAACATTTCTTGTGTAATTTTCCTTGTCATCTTTTTTTTGTTGCAAGCATGAGTGGGGAAAACTCCCCTAGGCAAGATCCTAATAGGCTTCAAATGGAGGCGCTTACTCAACACTTTGAGAGAATGCTTCAAAGACAACTTGAAGGCTTACATGAAAGGATGGACCGACTTGAAGGAGGAAGAGTTTCCAACCATGGGGGAAATTCTAATCATGAAGAATCTCATCCGGGAAGTGACCTATTCTATAGTTCTCCAAGAGAAAGAAGGAGGCGTGAAGGGGGACGAAGACACGAAAGAGGAGGTAGAAACCATCAACATGAAGACGATCTAAGAGGGGTGAAAGTCAAGGTACCTTCCTTCCAAGGGAGGAATGACCCCGACACATATCTTGAGTGGGAAATGAAAATAGAGCAAATCTTCTCATGCCACAATTACCCTGATGCAAAGAAAGTGAAGGTGGCTGCCCTTGAGTTCACCGATTATGCTTTAATTTGGTGGGATCAAATGCAAAAGGAGAGAAGAAGGTATGGAGAGCACCCTATCAACACTTGGGGTGAAATGAAGACTTTGATGAGAAGGAGATTTGTGCCTTCCCACTACCATAGGGAGTTGCACAACAAATTGCAAAGACTCATCCAAGGGAATAGGAGTGTGGATGAGTATTACAAGGAGATGGAGGTGGCTTTGATTAGGGCCAATATTGAGGAGGAAAGAGAAGCAACTATGGCTCGATTTCTCCATGGCCTAAACCGAGATATTGGAGACATTGTAGAGCTACAACATTATGTGGAGCTTGAAGACTTAGTTCATCAAGCAATGAAAGTGGAGCAACAATTAAAGAGAAAGGGCGTTATGAAAAGACCATCTTCTTCAAACTACTCTTCAAATTGGAAGGACAAGCCAAAGAAGGAGGGTTCCTCTTCTAATTCAAAGGAGGTAACAAGCGCTAAGAAGCCTTTTCCTACTACTACTTCTTCTACTTCTAAGAGCAGGGATATCAAGTGCTTCAAGTGTTTGGGAAAAGGACATATCGCATCCGAATGCCCGAATAAGAAGACTATGGTGGTTAGGGATAATGGGAGCATCTCTAGTGAAGAAACTTCTTCTCATTCTTCTTCTTCAAGCGATGAGGAACATGATGGAGCAGCCTATGCGCAAGATGGCGATCTCTTGGTGGTTAGAAGGTTATTAGGAAGTCAAGCCAAGGAGCATGAGGAGGACCAAAGAGAGAATATTTTTCATACTCGTTGCCTTATTCAAGGTAAAACATGCTCTATGATCATTGATGGTGGAAGTTGCACCAATGTGGCAAGCACTAGGTTGGTTACCAAACTCAACCTCAAGACTACACCGCATGCAAGACCATATAAACTCCAATGGCTAAGTAATAGTGGTGAATTGGTGGTGAATCAACAAGTGATGATTAATTTCTCCATTGGAAAATATGAAGATCAAGTTCTATGTGATATTGTACCTATGGAGGCAAGCCACATTCTTCTTGGAAGACCTTGGCAGTTTGATAGGCGAGCTCACCATGATGGATTCTCCAACAAGTTCTCATTTCTTCACAATTCCCACAAAGTCACACTTGTACCATTATCACCTAGGGAGGTTTGTGCGGATCAAAAAAAAATGCGAGAGAAAAGAGAAAAAGAAGAGCGAGAGCTTAAGAAAAAGAAAGGAGAGAATGAGGAAAAGAAAGAGAGAATGAGGAAAGAAAAGAAAAGAGAGAATGAGGAAAAGAAAAGAGAGAACGAGGAAAAGAAAGAGAGAAGAATAGAAAATTTGTTTGCAAGAGGAAGTGAGGTGAAGTTTGAATGAAATCAGAGTTTTCTCTATTGTGAGAGCTTCCTTTGGTTCTTAGGCAAAGAACTAATCGTGATCTTATCAAGGCAACTTGTGGCGATCGAAACCCCCATGACTTATCACTCACCCTCTCATCTTTCTTGAGTGTGGCGTCAATATCCTTCCCTACATCTGAATTTCAAGGCGATCCATTCCAAGGTGCTTATCACTTATGGATCTTTATAAGTGTGCTTTGTGATCCTTCCTTATTGTAGTTAAATAACTTATATTGTGGTATTATTGTAACAACTGATAATTTGATCACATGTAGAATCATTAGCAATATTTACATCAAGAAATACATTAGAATCTCTATAGAATTTAAGATTTTTTATTTTGATTTCATTATGGAGTACTCTCTAGCATAGGCTTGATTTTGGTTAACCTTTCATTCACACATTTTAAAGTTCTTATTTTTTAATATTATATTATATTACATTTTTATTTTTATTATTTTTATTATATGATATGATATTATCTTTAATTTATTATTATATTATATTATAATTATATTTATTATATTATATTATATTATATTTATTATATTATATTTTTAATGAATTATATTATATTTATTATATTATATTATACTATATATATTATATATATTATATTTTAAATATATTATATTATTATTATATTATATTTATTATTATTATATTATTACTCTTTATAATAATAAATATATTAAAATCTGTTTATTCAATTTTCTTCACTTTTTTTATTGTTAAAATTTTCTAGTGTGTAGATAGCTTATACAATTGCAATTGTGCTATCCACAGTTAAATGGATAAAAATCTATAACTATAGAGTTTTAGATTTCATAGTTTGTTTTGATAGATTTATTTATTTAGTAGAATAAGAAAATTAGATAGCTTTTTGATTTGGTACTTTTCTAATTTGAAGTATAGAATGTTTGTCCCAAGTTTGTTATAGTTCTGTAGGGTAGAAGCTAATTTTTTATTATAAGTTTTTATTTTATTTTTTCATTTTTGTTTAAGTTGAAGTATTTCACCCTCACCCCATTATATTCTTTATTATAAAAATATTATTTCGGGAGTTTGATTTTGGCATTGTATTGGTTGGTATTATAGCATAATTTTGATTCAGTACTTAACACACTAATTTTACATGTGCTCTCTTTCTGTTGTTAAGTCATCCCTTTCTTTTCTCGCTTATTGTATTTTGTGTGGGTCCTCTCATTCCATGTCAGCCTGTGCCCACCAACATTAGGAACTTTTCTTCCATCTCCATCAGGTTGAGGACTTCATTGTTCCTTAAAGATTGTTTTCCTTGCTAAGGAAGAAGACTGCAAGTTTTGTCTTACCAGAAACCATCCCACAACATGTGACATCATGTTTTATTGCTTTCACCATTTTCTCAGAGGCAGCTTTTGTTGCTCGCTACCAAGTTTGTTGTTAAGAACTCCTTTTTGTGGGTCTGACTTGACTAGGGACCATCTCTTACCAACTGGAAGGTTGCTTTGTGTAATTCTTGTAGGATCATATAGAGCGATAAAGAGGGGTGAATATCGCATTCAAAAAACATTTTGGATACGTAAAAGTACAAGCTGTTGATGCAATCGACCCAAGTTTGATAGGATAGATCATGAGTTTTGATGTGTGTGTCAATATGATTAAGTTAGATTTTCATGTTGATTTGATATGTGTATTTGAGTCTTACAGGACTTGGTGAATCACATAT
Organism: Boesenbergia rotunda; assembly: GCA_024364735.1. Lineage (NCBI taxonomy): Eukaryota > Viridiplantae > Streptophyta > Magnoliopsida > Zingiberales > Zingiberaceae > Boesenbergia > Boesenbergia rotunda. The sequence goes on along the minus strand of JAGFNQ010006326.1, from coordinate 597,487 downwards.
GAGGATTAACGGAGTGAAGCATCCGAGGGACGAAAGCCGAGGAAGAGGACTTCAAGGGCGAGCTGAGGAAGTAAACTTCAAAGGCATACGAGAAGGATGACATGGAGACAAGCCGCGGGCTTGTGTGCGCATCCGAGGGACGAGAGCCGAAAGAAGAGAACTTCAAGGGGCAAGCCAGGAAGTTGACTTCAAGGCATACGCGAAGGGTGGACTCCGGAGAGGTTGAGAGTGCATTTGTAAGTAGGACAGTCGATTGACAAGGGAACCAGTCGACTAGCACTACTGAGAGTGCACTGTAGCAGTCAACTGGTATGGACACTAGTCGACTCATCTTTCTGTAAGGTCGAATAGCCGAAAGCAATCGACTAGTCTCCAAAGCAGTCAACTAGTCTGATCAAAATAAAGCCATTAGGCTAGACATCAGTCGACTAACCCTAGGGGCAGTCGACTGGTGTCGGGGCTGAGTTGTTTGTTTAACAGCTCTCTCCACTATTTAAATGGGAGTTTGAGACTTGGGATATGTTAGAAATTCATTGTGATATCCTTACTCTAGTGCTCAAGCTCCAAGTGCTCAAGCTCCAAGTGCTCATCTTCCTATTAAACCCTAGCTCTGTCTTATAATGAGGAAGAATGTTTGTGAGAGGTTGTTCTCCACCGAGAAGGAGAAAGCTTTAGTCGGAGATTGCCGGGGCGTGATCCATTGAAGGATCAAGGGTTCACCTACCTCAAGGACACGCCGTGGAGTAGGAGCAAGCAATCTCCGAACCACGTAATGGTAACGTGTTAGTATTGTATTAATTGATAGATTAAGTCTCCGCTTGTGTTAACAATTGTAAGAAGAGAGTTGCATTGGGTGATCGAGGTATTCACCCCCCTCTAGCCATGTCATCGGTCCCAACAAGTGGTATCAGACCGCAAGGACGCCTTCAACGGACTAACCGCCGAGAAGAGCAAAATCATCAAAAATAGCCGGTTCGCACATCCAACCGCCAAAATTCGAGAGAGAATTCTCATGGTGGAAGAAAAGTATGGAGGTATTCTTCAATACCGACTTTGATATAATGCTAATCATGGAAAACAGTTTTGAAGTGCCTAGGGATTATGAAAAACAAGTTACTTGAGAAGTTAAGGTGAAGCAAGAAGCAAAGCGATGATTACTTAGCGAATTCAAAAATCTTGCACCATCTACTAAGTGTGCTCCCCCAACAAGAAGTCACAAGGATTGGAACCTACTCAAGTGCCAAGGACTTATAGGATAAGCTAATAGAGCTTCATGAGGGCACTTCGGAGGCGAAAATGGCAAAGAGAGATCTTCTCCGATCCCAACTCAACAATATCAATCTTAATAAAGGAGTGGAGGTATCAAATTTACATGCTAGATTTAAAGAAATACTTATTGGACTAACAAGTATAGGAGAACAACATTCAAATTGAGACATCTTGATAAAAGCCATCAATGCATTTCCAAGAACATTAAAATGGAGCTCAATGGTGGACTCTTACTACATATCCAAGGATCTAGAGAAAACTTCTCTAGACGAATTCTTCTCAACCATGGATCTCCATGAAACTCGAATTGGAGGAGTGATTGAAGAAGTATACAAGCCAAAGAGTATAACCCAAGGGAAAAGGTAAAAGAAGAAGGTTTCCTCAACTTACTCGGAGGAATCAAGTGCATCCATGGATAGTGATGCGGAAGTCTAAATGGTAAGAAAAATGAGAAAAACATTTAAATATTTTTCTACTAACAAATCTCATGGTAGGAAAAGTTCAAGAAGCAAAAGTAGAACAACAAAGATAATTTGCTATAATTGTCAATTAGAAGGACATATGAGAGATGAGTGTCCCCTCTTGAAGAAAAAGGAAAGAAAGAAGAAAAGAAGAAATCAAAAGAGAAAGGGAAGAAGGTGCAAAATCTAAAGGCTACATGGGATGATTCATCGTCATCAGAAGAGGAGGAGCATCACATATCCCATTTTGCACTAATGGGAATTGAAGGCATTGCTTCTGTTGGTGCCGGAAGTACCAGATCGAACCTAGTTTTGATAACGACAAAGGGTTCAAAGTTAAATTTATATTATGATCTAATGGGTTTACCAAGTGTGCAGGAAAGTCCTAGTTTACCTAAGCACGAAGTCTTAACCTGCAGGGTTGAGCAAGAAGACCTGGCCAAGGGTTGGGCAAGAAGTTCTGGTCGTGGATTAGCCACCGAAGTCCTGATCCGGAAGATCGGACAGGAGTCTTAGCTGAGCGAGGATTGCGGATAGAAGTAGAGGCGGGTCAAGGTACGGACGTCTCGAGATCCGACAGTCTCAGAGGTTGAGCAAAAGTCCAACCGAATGAGCTGGTTGGAAAAAGATAACTTCTCCTGAGAGGAGTAGATAAGGACGCGTTCCCTGAAAGAGGGAACAGTAGGCGTCAGTTCGACCTAGGGTTTCATTTTGAAATTCAAAGTCAGAACCAAGATATCTCAAGATGTTATTCATACACTTATTATCTATGTTATACTGTTCTTGGACTAACCCTGGTTGCAGGAGTGAAAGGAAGTAACTATTGCATCCCAGGCGCCTGAAAGGGTTCAGGCGCCCGAGAGACCAGGCACTTAATAGGTAACAGACGCCTATGTTGAGGTGTTTCCAACGGGTGAAAGGCTGAGCTGGCAGGTTGCCACGTCAGCATCCCAGGCGCCCGTGAGCCATCAGGCACCTCAAAGGTCCCAGGTGCCCAAGACCGAGGGATAAGGTTTGGTCGAGTCTACGGATAAACACGCACCCGATTCGCTACACGTGGCAGACACCCAAGAAGCCTCAGGCGCCCGAGAACAGGCTATATAAGGGGCTTCACCTCTTTTCTTTCTAGATAAATTGAGAATACTTTCAGAACAGCTTTCTTGCAACCCAAGCACTCCAGCGCTCTTCGAATTTCTTTCGTTCTCGAGTTTCCCGCACCACCAACGATAAAGATCGATGACACGCTGCTCGAGATGCTCCGTAATCATTTAGTGTCGTCGGTATATTTAAATTTCCCTGTTTAATTCTGTACTCGAATTATATACTTGTAAATCTTATTCGAATTATAGAATTGCCCAACGAAAATGGTCAAGGACCGTGGGCCTTGGAGTAGGAGCCGTTAAAGACTCTGAACTAAGTAAAAAGAATTGTTTCTTTATTCTTCCGCTGTGTTTTCTGTTGTTCCGAAAAATTTTCAGTAATCGCTATTCACCCCCTCTATCGATTACAAGGATCCCACATCTTCCACGTCATCCGAATTTGAAGAAGAAAAGAGCTCAAGTGAAGATGAAGAGAGTATAAGTGAAGGGGAATGCTCAACTTCGGAATCGGACGTCTCAGGAAGTAAAGTATACAATCTACCCACTACTACTCTTGTAAAGATTATTTCTAGCACTAATGATGATTTGTTTAAGGCTAGAAAGAAGATTAAAGGATTGAAAAATGAAATTTACATGTTAAATGTAAAGTTAAAATTAAGGATGATATGCATGCTTCTTCTTCTATTTCAAATGATTCATGCTTAGAAGAAGAAAATAAGGAATTAAGGGAAAAGGTAAATAGTCATACTAAAGCCCTTAGAAAATTTAAAATTGGCTCAAAACCCCTAGATATGATCATTGAGAGCCAAAGGGCAAGTTTCAAGAAAGAAGGGTTAGGGTTTGAAAAATTTAGCAATGGAAAAACCTATCATTGCCTACTTGCTAGAGGACAAGCAAAAATCAAAACCCTAAGTAAGAAATGAATTCCTAAGGAGTACTTGGTCAACCCAATTAGGAAACATTTCTATTGGGTGCCAAAGTCAATCCTCAAGGGTTAGAGGATTTAGGTTGAGTCAACCATGTTGTTAAAATTTCAAAATTTTGAAATTTGGTTGACTTGAGACCTTAAGGGGGAGTACTTAGCCCAAATAAAAATTCTTGTTAAAATGGGCTAAATAAGGTTTGCCTTTAGAACATCTCATATTGTTTTGATTTATGATTGTATTTATGCATATGAGATGTTAGGATGATACAAATAATTCATTTATGCTGCATTTTAATGAGTTATTAGATGTATCACTTTAGTAATAATAAACCAACTATGAGGAAAATAAATGTTTAATTTATGGACATCTGCCCATAGATCATAGTTGGATATTTCAAATAATTTGAAAATAATTCTATCTTTTATTTGCTAACACTTGGGTTCAAAACTAGAATATGATTTTGATACAAAATTGATTGTTTTCAAAGTATTTGAGTTTTTTTTTCAAAATATTTTAGTTTTGGTCACAAAGTCAAATATATTTGGATTTTTCATGAAAATATTTTTTTCTCTGTTAGAAAACATCATAAGAAGTATGTTTACAAAATTTCATAATTTTTTGAATTTTATAGAATTTTTTATGTATTTTTGAATTCAGCTCAAATGGTTGAAATTTGAGTCTGTTAAGTATCAGTCGACTGGTGCAGAGGACCAATCGACTGAGGATTCTATGAATGGGCAATTCGATGTAACCAGTTAACTGGTAACTGACTCAGTCGACTGGTACTTGTATTTTCTGATTTTTGGGTATTTTCAGAAAATGAAACTTGTCCCTAATTGATACCAAAGGGTAATATTGCTTGGAGCAATCTTTGTGATGGTGTCAAAGGGGGAGAATTGAAAGGTTTAAGTTAGAATTTAACTTAATTCTTTATGTTTGTGCTAAAATTGAAAATCATGTGTTAAGTGATGAACCCGATTTAGCTAAGTTAAGTTGTCACGAATGTGTGGGTTCATCAGAATTTAGATATTGAATAAAATGCTGGAAACCCTTTTTGCAATCAAAGTATGAAAAGCGTAGTAAAGGGGGCCACAAGTCGTATTTTTCCTCGGGACTAGTTGATGTTTGTTTGATTCGATGCTTGTATTTATGTGTCGTTTGTGAATTTGGATTTCGAATAAAATCTGGTTTTCGGTTTCAATTAGTAAGGAAGTCGCAATACAAAAGGAAGAAATTCAACTCAGCAACTTACTAGGCAATGGATGAACTTAACCAATGAACAACTCAATCAAGGCACTTCAACAATTTTTGGAAAACAAATCTTATTTCAAATGCAAGACAAATGCTAAGCAAAGGTATAAAAGCAGTGATGGCAATTTCCGGCAACAAACAAGCTTAACACAATTAATAGCCTGCGAAATTCAGAAATCGAACTTAAAACAAACTCAGCACAACCTGGCTACAAAATTTGGAAACACATAAATGCAGAGAAATTCAGGACACCCGAATTCAATCCCAACTGATTTCAAGCATCAAGGCACACTGGATACTGCTTTTGACTTGATACCAAGATAAGAGAGGAACAAGCTTGATACGAAAGCAAGCTACTTGTGTGCCAAAAACTAATTCTAAATACGAAACTCTAAACTAACCATTCCAAAATTAAAACTGATTGATTCAACTTGGGAAACAAGGCTGATAGTAAAATTGCTATTCATGAACAGAATGAGAACTTTAGAGCTGAAATTAGGAATTCCCAAGCGGCTCAATGTAGAAATTGAATGTGCAGGGACTGAAACTTGCAGAATTCGAATGTAAAAATTCAGATCATGAAGCTGAGATGGGGCTACGGTTCAGAAGCAAACCAACTGCAAATTAACTAGATTCGAGCTCAACAATTCACTAATGCAATTTTCAGAAACTTGAATCTGATACGCAAGACAGAACAGACTTCAGAACTGATGGTGTGCAGAAATGGACCCAATGCAAAACAAGAGTGCAGAAAATTCAGCACAAGATCCAAGCTTAAACAACAAACTGAGTTCAGAGTCTAAGGCACCAAATGAAATGTTTCAGCAATGATCATGATGCACTAATGTTCATTAACAATGCAACTCGAAACCTGTTAATCAGTTCATGCAGACATAAACTGGAATTTCAGAAATGGATTTCATACACATTACAAGCTGAGATAATAATTCAGAAATAAAACCGAATAGGAAACAAACTCAGATCTCATGCATTAACATACTAAATGCTATCTTCAATCGCAGGGAATAAACTAAACACAAATCTAACTGGGAATAAACTTAAATTTTCGAAACTGAACAGAAAATTACAGAACAACTATTCAGAAAACTTGATACGCAGCTTAAAACTAGTTTCAGAAATGAATTGCGGCTAAATAAACTGATCTAAACACACTTGTTCATTACACAAACAAGCTAGCTAATAAAAACACTGAATTAAAACTCTAATTGAAGCAAGAACAATTCAGAAACTTGAAACTAAGTGGCTGATACGAAAAATTCAGTAATGAAGTGGCAGAATTCGAAATTACAGCTAAAACTCGAAATTCAGAAAGAAATCTAAGCCTCAATCTCTCATCTCAACTCAAGAAACCCTTGCTGTCACTCAAGGATGAGCCTCGAATTGAGAAAGAAGCAATCCATACAAGAAAACCAATCAATTGATACAATATTCAGAACTAAAATGGCACGCTGCAGGAAAGAAAGTTACAAACTAAAATTCAGAAAATTAAACAAGAAAACTATCCTCAATCACTCTATTAGGTCAAGAACTCTTTGTTCGTCACGCAAGGGTGAGCCTTGAACCCGTAAGCTCAGCAAAGCATTGAAAAACAGCTCTGCGATTCAAATCCAGCTCTCACTCTGAACCAAACTGAAATCCAAATCGATTTCCTCAATCTGGCATTGTCCAATTACGTGGATGGTGTGGGGATGAACCAAGCACTCCAGGAAACCCCTCTGAACTGCTCGGATGGATGAAGGATGGAGCAAAACCGAGATTGAAGCAATAAATGACAGAGCTACGGAAATCTCACAACAGCTCTGTTTTGGCCAATTTGGAGCTGGAAATTCACCGAGAACCTTCCCAATAGCCTAGCAATTGATCTAGTAGAAGAATTGAGGGGTCGCACCCCTTGGATTGAAGAAAACTTGAGAAGAAACTAAGAACAGCTGAAGAAACAGTTTGCGGCGAAGAAGACGCGACGACGGCTGAAGGCTGGGAAAATTTCCTTAAGTACATAAGAATGGACGGCCCTGATTGATCGGAGGAGATCCAACGGCTGATCTTGCTCTGATTTAATCCAAACTTTGATGATGATGATCTGGGGTTAGGATCTGCCTTGTGGTAGCTCGGATCCTCCAGATTTGTAACGGATGGTCCAGATCAACCTCATCTTTGAATGGACGATCTAGAGCCCTCTGAGCTTGATCCAACGGTTGATTGAGCTCTGATTGGAATGAAACCTTCAGATCTTGATCAGAGTGCTTGATCAACCCTAACCCTAGCTCAGATTGCTTCAGATGGTCCCGGATGGCTCAGATCTAGCCGCTTTTGAATCGGACGACCCGGATTAATTCGAAGCTTGATAATTCGATCCGGTTCCACTTCCGACTCAAGTTTGACCTAGTATGCCCTAGGTCTATGAACCTTTCATGCCTACAAAAATAGATCAAAAATTTAGTGGCCAAATAATCCAAATATGTGTAATTTTACAATTAAGTCCAAAATAAGAGGAAATTCTAAAACCTAGGGTAAATTCACAATAAAGCAAGTAAAACATGGGTCAAACATGGATTTTAGCAACTAAAATAATCAACAAAATGGTAATTATCAACTCCCCCACATTTAAGCTTGAGCGTCTCGCGAAATCACTAAGTATGTATCCCTTAGATTTTCTTAAGCATAATTAGAAACAAATGAAAAGAAATTACCTAAGGTTGTCAATTCTCAAAAGTCTAAGCACTATGGATTAGTATCTTGTCCTTAAATCAACAATTTAGCCTTTTCATCCATCATGATTCATTGAGATGAATTTAATTCACTAGCCTTTCAAGGAAAATTTTGGTGGCTCTCTCCTTAAGTTCTAAGTTGATGACGGAAGTGGAGCTCACTCAAACACACATGCTTCTTGCACTACCATAGGCTTGCTTATTGTCTAATCTCCACCATTATTCATGATTAGGATCAACATCTACAAAAACAAGTGAAAACATGAAAAATGGTAAGAAATAGAATAAAAGCCAAGAAAATGGAAAATTGATGGAGTGGAAAACTTGGTTGCTCAAGAATGTTTCCAATGCATTTTGCTTCTCTTTACAGTCCTCTAGTGATATCCAAAAGTGTGATGGAGTAAATCTTGAACAATGCCTTTGATTTGGATGAAAACAACCCACTTGTTCAAATGTGCCAATTTGTGTTATTACGTGCCATTTTTCTTTCTCCATTCTTCTTTCCTGATTTTTCCTCTTTTCCTTTCTCTCTAGCAAGGTCAGAAATGAAATGAAATAAAGCTTAAATCCGGATGAGAAAAACATTCAATGATTTTATAGTACCAAGTCTTCAATTGTGTGCCACCTTTGTTTTTACTCTTTTTTTTTTTTCGTCAAACTGTTTTTCTTCTCTCAAATCTTCTAATGGAGCACAATCGGATCAGATTTCTCATTAGAGAACTCGAAACATCAAACAACAATTGGGGAATTAGATGCTCCATATGTGTCCTTCACTAATCAACTATTGCAACTCCCTCTTGGTACATGTCCTTCCAAGTTGGCACATTTCGATTGCATTCTTTTCTTTTTCTGTTTCAGCTTCAAATTCAGCTCCACTGAATCAATTTCAAATCTCTGATTTCTTCACATCAGTTAGCATATAGGAGTAGTTGAGCAATAGTAGTGGAAAACCTAAATGCTTCACTTGGAATTTTGGCACTACAACTTTTTTTTTTTCTGATTTTTCCTGTTCTGATTTAAAGCATCCCAGCATCCACCATTTCTGTTTCTGATCAGCTGTGATGTACTCAACATTCTTAGACATATTCATGTGCTTCATTCCTTGATTCACAACCTTGAAAACAAAATTCAGATTCATCTTGATACCAACTTGTGCAAAAACTGCTTTCATGGAACATACCGTCTGAATTTTCTTTTCCAGCCTCATTTTCCACTCTGATTCCTCCAACTCAGATTCAATAACTGTCCTTTAAGATATTCAATACTTCGCAGCCTACTCATTTCAGCAGCTATCCTTTACATTCAGCTCAGAATTTCCAATTTTTTAGCTCGCAATGCAGCTCAGCATTCAGCTCTATTTTTGTTCAGCCTTTGTTCCTTTTTGACTTTATACAGCTGCAATTTTTTTCTAGCAAATTGTGTTCTGATTCCTACAGCAAAGTACAGCTGCAATCATCTTCTAGCAGGGTGTCCGAACAGCTCTATCAGCTGCAAATGCAGCATCCTTGCAAGTCGAGTTCTTTTGGGCACAGATTTTTTTTTTCTGCATTGATCTCAGAGTTTTCTGATTTTGGCACAGAAGCTGCCATGTTTCAGATCTGTCCAGCTACAATTCAGAGTCACAAATCTGGCATCAAATGATATTGGATAATGCTGTGCTTCCTTGGGAGTTTACTGATCCACATCCATTTCCTACCCACAATAGCAGAATTTTTTTTTCTTTTTGGCACGAACTGCTTTTCTCTTCTATTTTTTTTTTCTGTTTTTGGCATCTGTTTTCATTTCAACTTCGAGTGCCGAATTCAGCTTGAAGTTCAACTTCCTTGGATCTTCAAATGATGATCAAGAATCTTCAATTGTTTTCAATCTTTGACCACTCCCCTTTCTTGCAACTCAATTTGGCACATTGATCTCTTTTTCATCATTTTTTTTTCTTTTAGTCCACAGAAATTTTCCTTCAACCAAATTCAATGATGGTTGCAATGAGAGAAACACTTCTCCTCCAATTCACAACTGAATTCCCACTTGTTCTTGGTACCAAGCTCCACTCAATTGGGCAAAAAATTTTTTTTCCCGACATGAAGTGCATCCTTGATAAAAATTGCTTCCAAATCACTAATCACTCCCCCACACTTAAATCTTTGTCCGTCTCGGGCAAAGTAGTTTCAAGAAAACATCCCAAGCAAACAAATCCATAGAAAAATTGGGGTTAAGATTAGGAATAAGGAAAGATAAATAGAATAGACATGATTTTTGCCAAAATTGATATGGAAAGGTAAACAAAGTGATTAGTCTCTATAGATGTGATCCAATCATTGAAATATGATTTTGAAAGAACTTAAGCAAGTTCTAGAGTACATGTAACGACCCGGAAAATTCTCTTAATATTTTTTTAAAATATTAAGCATGTTTAAATAATTTTCCAAGGGACCTAGAAATATTAAGGAGAACTTTGGCCTAGAAAATCCATATTTTCTCATTTAAATTGAGAAAACTAAGTACTAATGGGCTTTATGTGGGCTTTTTAGTATCATGATTATAGGTGGATTTCGGTAATAATTAGTATAAATATAAATAGGATTTAATTAGGCATATTAGCATGATTATGGGTAAGTCTTAGCCTAATTTTTCTATTTTAATGGAGAAATTAGGTACTAATGAGCTTTAAATGGGCTCCAAAAATGGGGATTAATTAGGTAAAATTAATATAAATTAGGTAAAATTAATATAAATATAAAAGAATTTTATTTAGGAATATTAGCATAATTATGGGTGATTTTTGGAGAATTTTCGAAATAAAAGGGAACTTTCGAAAATTAGAGGAAAATGTTTAAATAAAATGAAAAATAAAATAAAAATAAAAGTGCTACAACCATGAATGCTTTAACCAACTCACCTAGCAAGGAATACTTATGAGTAAATGAAGTGGAGGTTAGTTAAGAAGTAGAAGGAGATGAAGGGTCATGGAGAGACTCTTCATTTGCCTCTTTAAAGGAGCTATAAAGAGGGGTTTGGGGGGTTACTTCTCTTCACCATCAAGTGCATTTGCTCCCCTCCTCCCTCCTCATTCTAGCCGAAATTCTAAGGAAGAGTTCCCCTTGGAAAAGTTTCCACCAAGGCTCCATCTCCCAAGATCTAAAGTTCTTACAAGGATCCAAGGACTAGGTGTGGTCAAGAGACATCAAGTCTTCTTCCTTCTCTCCATCCAAGGTCTAAAAATTTAGAAACCCCAAGGTAAGACTCCCTCACCTGTGGTATAATAGTTATCTATGATTTCCATGATTTTTAGCATGATATATGTGTTAGTTTTGGATGTGATGTTGAAAGGGAAGAAAAACCAAGGTCCTTGAGTTTATGGATTTCGGCCACCATGATTTAAATGTCTATAAATATGTTAAAAATCATGATAATGTTATTTGATATTCCCTTATGATGTGTAGAGGTTAAGAATAATTTTTGGGAATTTATGGAGTACCCTAGGACACTCTAGGGTTTCGGCTAACATGAAAGGGGCAAAACCAAGGTCCCTATGTTTATGGGTTTCGGCCACCATGATTTAAATATCTATAAATATGTTAAAAATCATGATAATGTTATTTGATGTTCCCTTATGATGTGTAGAGGTTAGGTATAATTTTTGGGAATTTTTGGAGTACCCTAGGACACTCTAGGGTTTCAGCCAACATGAAAGGGGCAAAACCAAGGTCCCTATGTTTATGGGTTTCGGCCACCATGATTTAAATGTCTATAAATATGTTAAAAATCATGATAATGTTATTTGATGTTCCCTTATGATGTGTAGAGGTTAAGTGTAATTTTTGGGAATTTCTGGAGTACCCTAGGACACTCTAGGGTTTCGGCCAACATGAAAGGGGCAAAACCAAGGTCCCTATGTTTATGGGTTTCGGCCACCATGATTTAAATGTCTATAAATATGTTAAAAATCATGATAATGTTATTTGATGTTCCCTTATGATGTGTAGAGGTTAAGTATAATTTTTGGGAATTTTTGGAGTACCCTAGGACACTCTAGGGTTTCGGCCAACATGAAAGGGGCAAAACCAAGGTCCCTATGTTTATGGGTTTCGGCCACCATGATTTAAATGTCTATAAATATGTTAAAAATCATGATAATGTTATTTGATGTTCCCTTATGATGTTTAGAAGTTATGTATAATTTTTGGGAATTTTTGGAGCATCCTAGAGGGCCATATGGTTCGGCCAACCCCAAGGACCCAAGGGTTAGGGTTGAGTCTTTAACTTCAAGCATATGTTTATGTGTTGCCATGATATAAGGATGATGGATGGTGATTATGTGAATTTTCACATGGCCTTGGGACTCCACAAGTTTCGGCCAAGAAAGGTTAATAGGGTAAAAGTTAAGATTTATTTCAAGTAAGGGTCCCAATGGCCCTATGGTAAGATGTGATTTGTGTTTATGAATGATATGCCATGTTATGAATGATATGCCATGTTTACGAATGATATGCCATGTTTAGGAATGATATGCCATGTTTATGAATGATATGCCATGTTTACGAATGATAAGCCATGTTTATGAATGATATGCCATGTTTATGCATGATATGTCATGTTTATGAATAATATGCCATGTTATGAATGATATGCCATGTTTATGAAGGATATGCCATGTTTATGAATGATATGCCATGTTTATGCATGATATGCCATGTTTATGAATGATATGCCATGTTATGAATGATATGCCATGTTTACGAATGATATGCCATGTTTAGGAATGATATGCCATGTTTATGAATGATATGCCATGTTTACGAATGATAAGCCATGTTTATGAATGATATGCCATGTTTATGAATGATATGCCATGTTTAGGATAATATGAATGTATGCCATGCTCTATGAATGATGTGTACATATGCCATGTCTAAGAATGAAAATGATGAATGACAAGTATGATGAATGAAAGATGATGCTTATGTCTTTAAGGCATAAATATGCTAAGACGGCACGGTCGATGATCGACGGTACGACGGTTGTGAGGACCGGTAAATGGGCCGGTAGACGGGCCGAGCCGTAACAAGTTATGCTATGTTAAATGAATGATGATGAGTGAAAGATGATGCTTATGTCTTTAAGGCATAAATATGCTAAGACGGCACGGTCGATAGTCGACGGTACGACAGTCGTGAGGACCGGTAAATGGGCCGGTAGACGGGCCGAGCCGTAACAAGTTATGCTATGTTAAAGATGCCATGAATGCCATATGAATGATGAAGCATGAAAAGTATTTTACTTTATGTATGGGCTTGTACCGGACCGAAGTATGGGTCCAAGGGATGGACACCTTAAGAACGCCCCAGTTTTGGACTACTGTAGCTGTCCACGGTTCTGGCACTACCGAAGCTGTGCAACAGGGATGGGCACCTTAAGAACGCCTCGGTTCGGGGACTACCGACTATGCTGTCCTTACCCTAGTAGGTTGGGGCTCGCGACCTCGGACTTGCTAGGGATGCGCGCAATGATGTATGTATGTGGTACAAGCCGGGGACCCCAAATGATGTTATGATGATTATGTTTAAGAAATGAAAAGTATGTTTTTAAAGATTAAGCATCCTTATGATATATATGCATTGCCCATGCATTCATTATGAAAAAGTATGTTTATGAAAAGTATGTTCATGAAAAGTATGATTTTAAACTAAGCATCCATATATGTATATGCATTCCACTCATGCCTCCATTCATGTTATGCATTATGCTATGATGATAAGATTTTATGCTTACGCTTCATGTTAAGAGATATGCATGAGAACAAATGATCTATGCCATGATAATGTTAAGAAGATGCTCATATGTTATGATAGGAAGAATGTTCATTATGTTTATGTTCGTGCCAAGTATTATGCCATGCTTAGAATGTTACTATGTTTATGTTCATGCCAAGTATTATGCCATGCTTAGAATGCTACTATGTTTATGTTCATGCCAAGTGTTATGCCATGCTTAGAATGCTACTATGTTTATGTTCATGCCAAGTATTATGCCATGCTTAGAATGCTACTATGTTTATGTTCATGCCATGCTATGTATACGATAAGTGATTTAAGATGTTATGTCCTAAGTAGAGCACCACGTATGTTAATGTTTTCATGTGCTCATTATGAGATGATGAATGATGAATGGTTTTGTGAGTAGGAAAGAGTCTTACTAAGCCTGTGTGCTTATAGTCTTATTTCCTTATACCGCAGATCATTCAAGGGGACAATGATGGAAGCAGCAGGAGGGCAAGAACGCATGTGTGTGGTAGTGACTTGGCCCAGGAATCTCTATGTTTACTGTTTATGTTAGAACTTCACCTTGGTTACTTATATGTCTAAATAATGACCTATGGAACCTTATGATATGACGTTACGTATGACATAATATGATATGATGCTTAAGTTCAAAGTTAATATGCTAAGGTTCATATGTCATTAAGTTAAGAATGGTAACAGGGCATGTATAAGTTAAAGTTATTCCGCTGCCTTATGATGTCTACATGCCCTAAGCATGTTAACGTAACGCCGCTTATGAAAAAAAAAAGCGGGCGTTACAGTACAATCACATGTATGTGTCACAAATATAAGGCTAATTTTCACTAGGCAAAAACAATTCATCTCAAATCCTCAATTAAGAATTTATAACCAAGTAGTACTCAAGCATCCAAGATTTCATCCATTAGCTCAAACCCTAAGTTTTAACAACCAAATTTAATTTATTTTCCAAGAGATTCTAAAATGACATGAAGATAACCTAAAGGGATACATTTATTCCTAGTCATGCAAGAAAAAGTGTCCAAAAGAAATAACAAGATATTTACAATGACTCCTATTCATTCTACTCTACTCATGCATTTATTAACAAGGACTCAATTTAAAGGAAAATTCTAGAAGGCATAAAGATGAAACATGCAATAAAAGAAAATACAAGAAAGAACAATCTCCCCTTTATTTCTGGTGGACGGAGTCTATCCAGAAGCAGCCTCCATCGTGGTAGTGGAGGAACATGGGTGGCTGAGAGAATTCGGACTCCCCCACACTTGAACTTTACAAAAATTTGCTCCAGTGGCCGAAGGCGATTCAGGTTCAACATCCATTGAAGGAATGGAGTGTTTCGAATTAAAGTAAAATCATCTCCTCCTTCTTTATGCCTTTTAGAAGTCCTTCCAGGAGGTTGAAGTCTGTTCAGATGGAGCACCCACTCTTGAAGTCTTCTAGATCCTGCAAAATAATGTAATACCTCTCTCAAGCGTGCAGGGTACGAAGGAAATAAAATAATATCAGTCTCTGCATGAAATGAATCCAAAACTGCATCATATCCAATTAAATCAATTCTTGGCGTCTCAATAAATTTTTCACAATTATTTTCTACAAAAAATATATCCAAAAATTCATCACAAATAATGAAATCAATTTTTGGCACTTCAATAAAAATTTCGCAATTATTTTCTACCAAGGATGTATCAAGCAATGTGTCACAGCCAATAAAATCAATTCTAGGTGCCTCAATGAATTTTTCACAATTATTTTCAGCATAAGATATATCAAAAGACTCATCACAACAATCAACAACACTAGGCACTTCTAAAAGTTTTTCACACTCAGCATTTTCATGATATGTATAACCAAATGTTTCATATTCAGCCAATTCAACACTAGGTACCTCGATCAATTTTTCACAATCAAATTCTACAAAAGATGTATCAATAAGTGTATCACAACCAACGAAATCAGTTTTAGGTACCTCTATGCAATTTTCAGAAAAATTAGGAGGAGTATTTACCTGATCATGCTGAAAAATATCTGGAGGTTCTACGAGAGTGGATGTATCCGTGTTCTCCTCCTGGTCAAGTAATTTCTCCACTTCAGGTTCAAGTTCTGGTGGACACTCAACTAAAGCATATGATCCTTGGGTTCTTGCTTCCACCATGTAAGTCCCTACACTTTCTGGTTCATCTTTTAAATCTTCTGGTGGTCCCTGGGGCTTAGTGCAATCCCCTATATCAATCTCCTCCAATGCCTCTAAATCAGTAGGAATGGATGATTCCTGGGGCTCAGTGCAATCCCCTACACCTGTAGATTCATCTGATTGTCCTGATCTTTGGGCTTTTATCTGATTCCATTGATCTATCAATTTTCCAAGGCATTCTCCGATGTCTTGCTATTGTTGTAGGACTTGTTGACACATCTCCATCATCCATTGTTGTTGAGCCTCACTCCAATCAGGATCCTCAAAGCCTCCTTGGTTAGTGTGGAACTCTTGTTGGTCTTGAAATGTAACATAAGGCTGCTGAAGACCAAGAGTAGGCTGTGCATTCTGAAATGAAGACTGTGGGGGCTGATCAAATGGTTGAATAGGTTGATTATACTGCTGAAAACTTGGTTCACAATTAGGTGGAGATTGCTGAAAATTATGGTTCTGAAATTGAAAACTCTGAAATGGAGGCTGAAAAATCTGATCGTTTTGTGGAAAATATTGCTGTGAGGTTGTGATCCACTCTGATTTTGATATTGGTTGGGCTGAATTGGTTGGAACCCTTGCTGAAAATTTTGACTTGGTTGAAAATCCTGCTGAAATTGTTGAAATTGTGGCTGAAAGGATGGTTGAACTATCTGAGAATTACCGCCCTGAAAATTCTGGTTTTGAAGTGGACATTGCGGTAGTGAGGACTGAAATGGAACGGGCTGGAAACTCTGATTTTGTTGTTGGAAATTCTGGTTGCAAGGCTGAAATTGCTGTGGAAATTGATATGGTTGTTGGAAATTCAAATTATCTTGGTACCCTTACTGAATTCCTTGAAAAGATGATTGATTTTGTTGATAGGGTAGCTGAAATTGGGGCTGAGGTGGCTGAATTGGTTGCTCAAAACCCTGGAATTGTGGCTGCCCGTTCTGATTTTGTGGCTGGAAATTTAGTTGATTTTGCTGAAAATTTTGGAAAGGCTGAAAAAACTGATTTGTTGACTGAAATTGATCATTTGGGTGCTGAAAATTCTGGAATTGTGGTTGAAATTGCTGTAGTGGCTGATTGAAAGGTTGGTTCTGTTGTTGAAATTGTTGACACGGCTGCTGGTAAGTAGATGAGAACATTTTGAACTGGCAGTCCTGTCACAAAACAAGCAAGAAAAATGGCAGCAACCGTATACAAAAGATAAAGCAAAAGAAAATAGAACCCAATGATATGTCCAAAAGCATACAAGCAAAAATCGAACAAATCAACTAGTTGCGTCCCCGGCAACGGCGCCAAAAATTTGATGAACCCGATTTAGCTAAGTTAAGTTGTCACGAATGTGTGGGTTCATCAGAATTTAGATATTGAATAAAATGCTGGAAACCCTTTTTGCAATCAAAGTATGAAAAGCGTAGTAAAGGGGGCCACAGGTCGTATTTTTTCTCGGGACTAGTTGATGTTTGTTTGATTCGATGCTTGTATTTATGTGTCGTTTGTGAATTTGGGTTTCGAATAAAATCTGGTTTTCGGTTTCAATTAGTAAGGAAGTCGCAATACAAAAGGAAGAAATTCAACTCAGCAACTTACTAGGCAATGGATGAACTTAACCAATGAACAACTCAATCAGCAACTTACTAAACTTAATCAACCATTTTCTCCCCCTTTGTCAAACATCGAAAAGGGTATGGTTATTAAGTTTGAACATACCTCTCCCTCAAACACGGGTCTCTCCCCAAACCCAAAATAATCAAGGTTAAGTTTTGAATTGCACATGAAAACATATACAGAATAATATCATGGTCAAACATGTATATGTTTCATATGACAAGTAAGTCAAAGGATGATTTTGGAATTGCTTATGAGAGGCATATACCATAATTGTATCATGGCAACAATGTATATGCATCATATGACAACAATTATCGCAGTTCCATCAGACTGATGATCGATACAGAAAAATTTCTGATTTATCTATGAACGATCAATTTTCAAAAAAATTTCTGTAATTTTGATTCGTTCAAGATCGGACTGCATTAACACTTGGACTTCCATGTGAAGACATATATAGAAGTATATCATGGTCAAATACGTATATGCTTCATAGGACGAGTAAGGAATGCAACTGTATCTGAAACATGGTCTTAATTGGTCTCCGTGACCAACTAGGTCTGTTGATTACGTGATACAGAAGGATATTTGATTAGCCTGGGGAGCGATCAGATTTCAGAAAAATTTTGGAAACTCTGATACGTTCCTGATCAGACTGCATTAACAATTTGCATCCCATAACAGGAGAGAGGACTCTATTGATATTCGTCATTTTAGAAAAATTTCCGAAACACGACATTAAGAACAAGAGTCATGACTCAACAAACCCTTTCTTATGAAATTGAATATCCCAACATAGGTTTGTATCAAATCAGTATTAGGTTTGTTAACACTTGATGTTTCAGAAAAATTTCTAAAAATCAAGGGTTTTAAAAGTTCCTACCCATATTTAAACACTTGAACAAACTTGTACTCGCTTAGTACTAGGTTTGTACCAATGGATGATCAAGTATGTTTCAATTGTACTTGGTTTGTATCAGATTTGTGTGTGGTATGATCATTACACTGATACAATTGGATGAAAAAGGGGATCGGACTGAGGAGTAGTCTGATACCTCTGATCAGTGATGATCTGATCGGTCATCGGACCGATCAGTATGATTCCTGATCGGTCACCAGTCCGATCAGGGTGAGTCCTGATCGGTCGGTGGACCGATCACGTCTGACACAGAATGTTTTCTGAAACTGATCAGTTTCAGAAGCGTTCGTTTCAACTCTTACCATTCCCAAACCCTAAATCAATTAGTTTTAATCCCATTGGTCCTAAAGGGTTTCCTTAATCAAAATACATTTCTTCAAACAATTATCGAAATATGATATGAATATCAAATTTCCAAAACATGATCCGATTTCATGATACAAACAAAAATATGATCAAATTTTCAAAAACATGCTTGTATCAAATTAGTATCAAAACATGATCAAGCTTTCTAACACATGATTGTCCGACATGCTTTTATCTCATTTAACCAGTTTTTAAAAACATTTTAAAAGCATGCATTGATATTGCCTTGTGAGATTTTATGATGATCATCACACACTAAATATTCCTCAAACATTTGCATGCAATACATTAACGTTACCAACACATACAGTAAATCATGACATACTTGATCATGTTCACCAAACAAAATACCTTGAGAAAATTTAAGCCTAAACCTTAAGCTCATGTTCTTTGTTTGGTGATGCCTTATTAGTACAAACTATGTATTAATCCTTGTTCTTTAGCATGTATTCATGTTTGTATAACATATACAAGAATATGGACTCCTTAGGCTTGACATAAGACATATCATAAACCATGAATTGCAGGAAAACATAAATTGCAACAAGAAAAACTTATTATCCTAAGCAATCCATGGCAAGAGCAAGTTATATGTTAATCTAAACCATTCATGTGCATTTGATGAAATGATGAGCACATTTCTAATTAGGAATGGCTATATATTTGGAGCACCAAATATCAACCACCCATGTTGATAGATGCTCCCCCTCAACCCATGCTTATACAATTCTAAATATTGAGGTTTTAGGTACCCAAATTTTGGGACCTAAGGAATCTACAATGAATGACTTTGGCACCCATGCCTTAGTCAATTTCTTTTTGACTTTTTGAACCTTAGAATCATTTGATGATCTAAAGTGGGTTATTGACATTAAAGATATGACACTAGGTTTTTTTAGGTTGGTAACCCAAACCAACCTTGTTGTAAGCCGCCTTTTGTGAGTTTAAGATCATATCTAGGGTTTTGGAACTTGTTGAAAATTTCTCAAGAATATTCTTGAGGTTTTCAATTTCACCCTTCAAGCCCTTATTTTCATCCTCAAGATTTTTAACATGCAAATTATCAAGATCCTCATCCTTAGAGGATTTCTCATGAAAATCATTAGTATCCTCCACCCTAGAGGATTTTAATTCTTCTACTTCCAATTTCAACAATTTAACTTTGTTCGTGAATTTTTTAAGCATGTTTGTCAAGCAAGCTATTGTTCTATAGCACTTATCTAACTCGGGAGAAATTACCTCTTCATCATCCGAAGATGATGAAGGCGCGGTTGAGGAGCTACTTGATTCGTTATCACTTA
Source organism: Boesenbergia rotunda (assembly GCA_024364735.1). NCBI lineage: Eukaryota > Viridiplantae > Streptophyta > Magnoliopsida > Zingiberales > Zingiberaceae > Boesenbergia > Boesenbergia rotunda. Next base: position 577,583 of record JAGFNQ010006326.1, on the reverse strand, counting down.
GTTCTCTCGAGTCCTCTAGTGCCATGAATGCCATGTGACAGTGAGTGTTCTTCTCCTCCTCCTTCTTCTTGTTGTCACCTGCCACTAAAGCAATACCTTTCTCTTTGGAACATTTGTTAGAGATCTCATGTAGTTCCATTTCACAAAATAAGTCTTCTAACTTAACAAACGATAAATCCTTGGAAACCTTGAAGGCATCCACCATGGATGACCACAAAGTATTCCTAAGGAAGACTTTGAGTACATACCTCACTAAGTCTTTATTTTCTACCTTTTTATTTATGGAGTGGAGACCATTCAACACTTCTTTAAACCGTCTATGGAGTTCACATACCTTTTCATTTTCTCCCATGGTGAGGTTTTGGAGTTGGCTGTGAAGCAAATCCTTCTTGGCTCTCCGGGTGTCTTGAGTTTGTTAGTGAGAGCCCTAGAGTCAATCATGTGATGGTTGTTGTATGGACTCATTGTATCATATTTCATATATATATAAAAGCATTTGATTATGGTTATTATACTTACTTGTATTGGTGCCAAATAACTAAGTGTAATAACGTCCTTGGTAGTAGGTTCATATCTATATCAATCGATTGGTTGAATCGATAGTGAGATGATATAGAGAACACTATTCTAATTATTCCTAGTCAAGTATTAACATTCAAGGACAATGTTAATGCATAGAGACTAGCATGTAGGTCAACACGATAACTTGATCTCACAAGTCATGGATATGAGATATCAAGTTGACACATGAGTATGCATTGGAGAATGTATACTGAATGACCCACAATGAGAAAGTATCATGGATCGTTATATGAGTGTCATATACTTTCTCATGTGACTATTAGTATGACTATTAGTCCTTAGACCTGAAGTCACCATAGTTCCCTACATAAGGAGTTATGTACTTTGGTTTCGTCAAACGTCACCCGTAACTGGGTGGACTATAAAGGCGATTACTGGATATGTAACAAATTATGCGGAGGGATGTGAGTGATGTAGATGGGATCTATCCCTCCTATATGACGGGAGAGATATTATAGTCTTGATAGAGTGAGATCACTAAGTGCATGGCCATGCCCAAATAAGGCAATATGAGATATTGAGCTTATTTGATTATAGTGAGTCTACTTGGAGTTCAAGACACATAGATTGATTGGAGGATGACACAGTCTATGCTTCATAGAAGATCAATCTAGATATCGACGATAGAAGGACATTGTCACATATTATGAAAGTCATAATTAGTAGTCACATTGGTGATGTTGGATCTCAACATTCTTGTAACTTGGGTAGCAATGATGTGTTGCTAGATACCGCTCATTGCTTATGTTTCTAAGAGGTTAGAAGCATTGCCAACGTTACAAGAACCTATAGGGTCACACGCAAAGAACAAATAGAGGGAGAAAAAATGAAGTCAAGTTCGACTTGGCTAAATATGGAAAGTCCATAAAAGGCAAGTTTGACTTGACCCAAATCCAAATCAAGTTTGACTTGACTTGATTCCACTTCAAGTTAGACTTGACATGGGAGAAGAAATGGAGTCAAGTTTGACTTGACTAAATATGGAAAGTCCATAAAAGGCAAGTTTGACTTGACCCAAATCCAAATCAAGTTTAACTTAACTTGGTTCCACTTCAAGTTAGACTTGACATGGGAGAAGAAATGGAGTCAAGTTTGACTTGACTAAATATGGAAAGTCCATAAAAGGCAAGTTTGACTTGACCAAAAGGCCACCTCACCTTGACTTGACCAAGTGATGACTTGGCTTGGTATTTGACCAATGATGATGCTCCACATCATCTCCAAAGGTTGTAACCCCCCATTTGAATTTGAATTCAAATTGAAAGGGGGTTATGGCAGGCCACTTAATGGCCATTAATGGCCATTATGTGGCCGGCCACAATGAGAGAACAAAATAAGGTTTTGTTCCATTTTTCTCATTGGGTGTCTTCTCTTCTTCCTCCTCCAAGTGTTGGAGCTCTTCTTCTTCTTCTCCTCTTGGCCGAACCCTTGAAAGGTGCTAGCACACCTAAAGGGTTTCCTCCATCTACTTTGTTCGCGTGGATACTTCTAGAGGGACGGCACTTGATGTCCTAGAGATCCGACATCCAAAAGGAGCGAGCGGGATTAAGCGGGGCACGCACCAAAGGTAAAATGGTTTATCCCTCTTTAGATCTAGGAGTAGATCGAGTTTTGAGCATGAAATGAATACGTGAATTTTTGTTTCAGAATTTTTCTTCGCACGAGATCCATGGCTTTGGGTTCTCGGGGTTTCTGCGACGCGAAAAGGCGGTTTTCGCGGCCCGAAAAACCCAACAGAGTTCCCTCATGGAGCTCAAAGATTTTGTTCCAAAGATCTTTAGCACTTGTAAAAGGACCCACCTTGATCAACTCCTCCTTAGTCAACCCGCATTGCAAAGTGACCACTGCTTTGACATTTTCTTCACTCTTTCTTATTTGCTCAGCAGACCAACTTGAGAAATCGAGATCTTTTCCTTCAACATCTCTTGGAGGGATGAAACCTTCTTTGACCGAGAACCATATGCTTATGTTTGTCTTCAAATAAAACTCCATCCTCGATTTCCAATATTGAAAATCTGTGCCGTCGAAGAGTAGAGGTCGGTTTGTGCTCATTCCTTCTCTTCCAGCCATCTTGTTGATAACTCTCGGATGTTAAGCCGTGAACAGAGCCCCAAGCTCTGATACCACTTGTTGGAACCCGGATGGCTAGAGAGGGGGGGGGTGAATCTAGTCGGACACAAAAGCTTTTGAGCTTTTCAAATCTATTCTGCACTTCAGAGTTAGGCAGCGGAAGCAAATGCAGAAACAGAAAACTAAAAACAACAACCCAAAGCAAAGGAAAGCAAACCGACGCTAACACCTCGATATACAAGGTTCGGGGATAACTTGCCCCTACTCCTTGGCATGCCCGTAAGGTGGGCGATCCCTTGATCGTCGGCAGATCAAGCCCCGGTGAACACCGGATAAGATAGAGCCTCCTTCTCGATGGAGAAACCTCTCCACAAATCTCACGGATGATTGAACTTGAGTACAAGAGATCACACAAGAAGGAACACTCACAAAGATCTCACAGGAATGCAACAAGATCGCTCAAGCACAAAGCCACAGAGAGCACGAACACAGCCCAGCCAAACTTCCCAAGTTTCTGTCTTGTTCGCCACCGCTCCTCTGCATCCAGCTTTGTCTCTTAAGCTCCCTCTCACCATCGCAAGCTTCATCAGCATCCACTGAGCCAGCCTGAAGCCACTGACCTTCCTGAGCACTCAGTCCACTGAAGACCTCCTCTCCAGCTGAGTCTCCGTCAGTCGCCAGCTGCTCCAGTTGCCGTTGAAACCTGAGAAGGAGAAACAAACAAACCTGCTCCAAGGAAAGCCTCCCATTGACCCTCCTTGAGTGTTTGAATCACCTGCTATCACCTGCACACTCCAACAGAGGCTTAGCAATGCATATCAAGAATCAGAAGTTAAGCGCAGAGAATCGGATACGTTCAGACGCGATTAGAGCGTTTGACAGTGCATTTTGAATTAAAGTGATCAGTCACCGGACCGATCAAAGAGCCTCCTGATTGGTCACCAGACCGATCAGGCTCTGTCCTGATCGGTCCCCAACGCTCAATTAGAAATCGCGATTTCTTTGGGACTCTCCTGGATCGATCACTGGACCGATCCCAGGTTGTGGATCGATCACCCGACCGATCCACCCCTTTATCGGGCAATTTCTGAGCTTCGCAGTCCAGACCTCCTGATCGATCACCGGACCGATCAGGAAACCTCCTGATCGGTCACCAGACCGATCAGGTCGTGACTAGACCGATCAGGCTTCGTCCTGATCGATCATAGAGAGGAACCTGCGATGCTGGATCGTTCTCCAAAACGATCTGCACAGTGATCCTGATCGGTCACCAGACCGATCAGGAGCAGTTCAGCAAGGGAACTCAACCTCACTGTTTGCTCCCTGATCGGTCACCAGACCGATCAGGAGCAAAGCAATGGGTGAAACGCGTACTCCCTGATCGGTCACCAGACCGATCAGTCATCGCTGGATCGGTCACCAGACCGATCCACAAGGGAGCAGCGTGCCAATTCCCTGATCGGTCACCAGACCAATCCAGGGACTCAAACCTAGCCCTCCAAGCTAGGATTTCATCCACCTTAGCCCTCCAAGCTAAGGATTTTTCACCTAACCCTCCAAGTTGGGAATTTTCACCTAACCCTCCAAGTTAGGACTTTTCACCTAGCCCTCCAAGCTAGGACTTTTCACCCAACCCTTCCGAATTAGGACTTTTCCACACCTAGCCCTCCAAGCTAGGACCTGGCTTCACTCACCAGGATTTCATCTAACCTGGCTTCACTCACCAGGACCCGGCTTCACTCACCGGGATTTCAACCTAGCTTCACTCACTAGGACCTGACTTCACTCACCAGGGTTTCGGTCACCCGGTTTCACTCACCGGGACCCGGCTTCAATCACCGGGATTTCCATCACCTGGCATCGCTCACCAGTACCCGGCTTCACTCACCGGGATTTCCATCACCTAACTTCACTCACCAGGACCCGGCTTCACTCACCGGGATTTCCACCACCTGGCTTCAATCACCAGGACCCGGCTTCACTCACCAGGACCCGGCTTCACTCACCGGGATTTCCATCACCTAGCCCTCCAAGCTAGGACTTTTCACATGCCAGCGTGTGATCTCCCGATTCACCTGGACTTCAACCAAACTTGATGCAAACTTAAATCGGTGTCAACACCAAAATAACAATCAGGGTCAGACTGCATCAACACTTCAAAGGGGCAAGCCAGGAAGTGGACTCAAGGCATACGCGAAGGGTGAACTCCGGAGAGGTTGAGAGTTCATTTGTAAGTAGGGCAGTCGATTGGCAAGAGAGCCAGTCGACTGACACTACTAAGAGCGCACTGTAGTAGTCGACTGGTATGGACACCAGTCGACTCATCTTTTTGTAAGGTTGAACAACCGGAAGCAGTCGATTGGTCTCCAGAGTAGTCGACTGGTCTATTCGAAATAGAGCCATTAGGCTAGTCCTTGGCTAGACATCAGTCGACTGGCCCTGGGGGCAGTCGACTGGTGTCGGGGCTGAGTTGTTTGTTTAACAACTCTCTCCACTATTTAAATAGGAGCTTGAGACTTGGGATATGTTAGCAATTCATTATGATATCCTTACTCTAGTGCTCAAGTGCTCAAGCTCCAAGTGCTCATCTTCCTCCTAAACCTTAGCTCTATCTTGTAAGGAGGAAGAAGGTTTGTGAGAGGTTGTTCTCCACCGAGAAGGAGAAAACTTTAGCCGGAGATTGCCGGAGCATGATCCACCAAAGGATAAAGGGTTCGTCCACCTCAAGGACACGCCGTGGAGTAGGAGCAAGCAATCTCCGAACCACGTAGCCGGTAACGTGTTAGCATTGTATTAATTAATAGATTAAGTTTTCGGTTGTGTTAACAATTGTAGGAAGAGAGTTGAATTGGGTGTTCGAGCTATTCACCACCCCTCTAGCCGTGCCATCGGCCCCAACACAAGTGAGTTTGCAATAGAAAAGTAAAGTAAAAACACGGCTAATATCTTTTGTTTTTAGTTACTTCAGATTCTGTGATGGCTCCTACTCCAAGCTTATGGTCCTTGACCGTTTACTTTAGGCAATTCTATAATTCGCAAATATATACAAGATTTGAGTACAACATAAGAGTATTAGTAAGCAAAAATATACCAACAACACAAAGTGAAAGAGATTGAAGCACGTTATTGTCGAAGTAACTTTTCGTCATCTTCAGACCTTTTCAGCGCCGCACACGAGAGCACAAGTTATGAGAGCGTTGTTTCTGAAGACTTTGGTTGAAGAATCCTTATATAGGGTCACTTGGGCCCGTATAGGCCTCACAGGCACCTGTGTTGCTGTGATCCGGCCTTTAACTTATCCCTACTCGGTACAAGCCTTATCCGCACTCGGGCGCCTGACTACTCTCGGGCGCTTGTGTTGCTAACGTGAAGCCACCACTCAGTATGTGTAACTCAGCCAAGCCATCGCTGAGTTACAGGATCATGGGTGTTTGAGTCCCTCTCGGGCGCCAAGTGCCGTTAGTAGCCTTTTCATTTAGCTGCAATACAAGGTTAGTACAATAAATAATATATAAATGAAAATGCATGCAATGACAACCAGTGTTGTCCTATCCTACTTTTAGGTTTCAACCGAATCCCTAGGTCGGACCAACACTTACTGTTCCCTCTTTCGGAGAATACATCCCCACCTGCTCTCCACTCTGGAGAAGTTACCAGTTGCCAACTAGCACCTTCGGTTGGACTTCTACTCGACCTCTGATGAGTCTGAATCTTATGACATCCATACCTCACTTATCCCGACTCCTATTCGTTGTCTTCTATCCAGTATTCGACCAGGACTTTGGTGCCCAACTCCCGGTCAGGTCTTCATGCCTATCTTCACTCACCAGGTCTTCATGCCTAACACTCGGTCAGGTCTTTGTGCCTAGCTTCAATCACTAGTTCTTCGGTGCCAAGTCCTTGACCAAGACTTCGTGTTTAATCATGTAGATCATGACTTCATGCCTAGTTACACTAGGACTTTCTGTTGGTGCTGAAAGCACCAAATCAAACCTTATTTTGATATTAACAAAGGGTTCAATGTTAAATATTATTTGTGATCTAATGTATTTCACTAAGTGTGTAAGAAAGTCCTAGAATAACTATGCACTAAGTCTTGATTTACAGGATTGGGCATGAAGTCCTTGTCGAGGGCTGGGGACCGAAGACCTGGTGAGTAAAGCTAGGCATGAAGAACTGACCGAGGATTGGGCACCGAAGACCTGGTGAGTAAAGCTGGGCACAAAGACCTGACGAAGGGTTGGGCACCAAGACCTGGTTCAGAAGAATGGGCACAAAGACCTGACCGAGGGTTGGGCACCGAAGTCCTGATCTGGAAGATCAGGCAAAAGTCTTAGCCAAGCAAGGATAATGGACAGAAGTAGGGACGAGTCGAGGTACGGATGTCCGAGATCTGAAGTCATCAGAGGCCGAGCAAAATTCCACCCAGAGGTGCTAGTTGGCAACAGGTAACTTCTTCAGAGTGAAGTAGGTGAGGATTCTGTTGGTGGAAAGAGCATCAGTCATGAACAGTCAACCTCTAGTGTTTCGATGTTTGACAATATACTAAGGTTTAGTCAAAGTGATCAAGGGTTAAGCCAAATAGGACCTGATGTTTGGTAGGGTAAACCCAGGTTTGATCAGATTGACAAATGGTTAGCCAAACAAGACCTGATGTTTGGCAGTGACAATATACTAAGGCCTAGTCAAAGTGATCAAGGATTAAACCAAACAGGACCTAATGTTTGGTGGGGTAAACCTAGGTTTGATCATTTTGGCAAAGGGTTAAGCCAAACAGGATTTGATGTTTGGCAGAGTGAATAGAACCCAGGGATGGTCAGTTTGACCAAGGGATAAGCCAAATATGACTTGATGTTTGGAAGAGAAACTAAACTCATATCTGGTTAGATAAACTAAAGGACTAAGCCAAACAGGACTGATGTTTCGTAGAGAGAAGTCTAGTCAGGATTAAGATGACTAGCAAAGAAGTCATTATGAAGGAAGAAATCTTGGTGAGTGAAGCTGAGTCCTAGTGAGTGAAACTTTCCATACCGACACTAATGAAGGGCTCAATAACAGAGGAAGAAGATCCTAGAAGTTTCTTTAACCAATTGGAAGACCGATTTACCGCAAATGAAAAAGTTGAGACAAATATACTTCTTATGAAGTTAGTAACCATGCGGTACAGTGGTAATGAAAACATAAGGGAGTACATTATAGAGATGTCCAATATAACAACAAATTTGAAACCATTAAAACTCGATATGTCTGAGAGTATGTTAGTGCATTTCGTCTGATGTCTCTACCTGCACAGTTCACTCCTTTTAAGATATCGTATAATACCCAAAAGGAGAAGTGGACATTGAATGAGTTCAATGCTCAATGCGATAAGAGGAGGGGAGACTGAAGATTGAGACTTCTGAGAATGCTCACTTAGCATCCGGTTCTCAAAGTACGAGCAAGAAGCGAAAGAGGATTAATAACAAAAGAAAAGGAAAACAAACTATAGATTCGGGAGGCAATGAGCATAAGGACGATAAGAAATTCACTTGTTTCTTTCGTAAGAAGAAAGGTCATATGAAGAAAGATTGCCTCAAGTACATCAATTACATATAAAGAAGGGTAAACTTCTCAACTTTGTTAGTTCGTAAGTCAATTTAGCTATTATGTCCATTGACACTTGGTGGATAGATACCGGTATTACTACTTATATAAGTGTCACTATACAGGATTGTCTAAGGAGTCGACTTCCACTTGATGTTGAAAAATACATCTATACGGGGAATGGGAAGAAGACTACAGTCGAGTCTATTGGTGTTTTTTGGGCTTTATTTAGGAATTGCTGTCTATTTGGATTTAGAAAATACATTTATTGTACCATCTTTTAGATAGAATTTAATTTTAATTTCTTGTTTGGACAAATCAGATTGTTTTTGTTCATTGAAAAATGGAATATGTAGTATTTTCTTTAATTCTGTTTTGATTGGCATTGGTTCCTTGGTTGATAAGCTTTATAAATTGAATACCTTTACTCTTACAGTTGACATTGTAATAATACATAGTATAGGTACAAAACGTAAAATTAACCGATGAGAATTCTTTCATGTTGTGGCATAGGCATTTAGGATATATATATCCAAACAACGCATAGAAAGGTTAATGTCACATAGAATTCTCGATTCCCTTGACATGTCAGACTTTGATGTCTGTATAGAGTGTATTAAGGGGAAGACTACTAACAAAAGGAACATGCGACTAGCTGTTGTAGTGACATTTTGAAGCTAATATATAGATTTATAGACCATTCCCTAAGACATCTTGGAATGGACACACATATTTTATCAGCTTCATAGATGACTATTCCATATTTGACTATCTGTACCTTATTCATGAGAAGTCACAATCTTTGGACATGTTTAAAATTTTCAAAGTTGAAGCTGAACTTGAACTATGTAAGGAAATTAAAGTCGTCTAATTCGACTATGGAGGAAAATATTTCGGTAGATATAATGGATCAGGTGAACAACATCTAGTACATTTTGTGAACTACCTTGCTGAGTGTGGGATTGTGTCTCAATATACCATGCTTGGTACACCTAGTTAGAATAGTATAGCTGAGTGTCACAATCAAACCTTAAAAGACATGGTGAGAGAAGCATGATGACCTTCACTTTTCTATCGGAGTTTTTGTAGGGTAAAACACTCAAGACTACAGTTTACCTTCTTAACAAAGTACCTAGTAAAGCAATAACTAAAGCCCCATTCGAGATATGGACGGGTAAGTAGACTAGCATTAGGTATTTAAACAAATAACTATAATTTTGTAGTTTACTTTGAGAAATCAAGGGGGTATAAACTTTATGATCCCTCTAATAGATCCTTCTTCGAAACAGAAAATGCCAAATTCATTGAGGACAATGGAAGTGATAAAATTAGGGAAGTCTCTTTTGAGGAAAACATTGGCAATCCTCCTATGGTCACTACTAGTGTGATCAGTATTGGTATGGTTACCATACCGCACATTATGGATACTGCACATTTAGTGAGCGTAGTGAACCAAGATATTCCCATGATATCTCTAATGCAATTGAGGAAGCCTACCACTGAAATTGCCTCATATTGATGATCAAGTACCTCAACCTCCTCAAATACAAGTGCCCTTAGGGTGATCTACAAGGGAATGGAGAACTACGAATTCTCGTGATATGTTTATTTCTAAGAGTATGATTTTGATATAGGGTTGAAAAGTGATCCTAATTATTTCCAAGAAGTCAAACAATACTCTAACCCTGAAAGGTGGATTAATGCCATACAAGAAGAGTTGAAGTTTATGGCAGATAATAACGTTTGGGAACTTGTCGAATTGCCTGAAGGTTTGAAACCTATTGATTGTAAATGGATATTTAAAACCAAGATGGACTCGAAGGGCAATATCAAAAGGTATAAGGCTCGTCTGGTTGCCAAGGGATTCACTCAGATGGAAGACATTGATTATAGGAGACTTTCTCACTTGTGTCGACAAAAGACTTGCTTAGGATAATCATGACACTTGTAACCCATTTTGATGTGGAGCTATATCAAATTGACTTAAAGACTGCATTCTTTAATAGAGATATAAAGGAATCTTATATATATATTGTAATCAGAGAACTTTGAGTCCTCAGACTCAAAGCGCCTAGTATGTAGATTAAAAAAGTCCATTTATGGTTTAAAATAGACGTCCCGTCAATGGTACTAAAAATTTGATTAAGTAGTTATCTCATTTGGATTTAAAGAGAACCCCATTGATAAGTGCATATATGTTAAGTTTAGTAGGAGCAAGTTTGTTATACCTGTTATATATATGGACGATATATTAGTTGCGAGCAATAATAAAGGTCTGCTGTATGAAACCAAGTCATTTCTTTCTAATAGATTTGAAACGAAAGATTTTGGTGAAACATCCTTTGTTCTAGGCATTCAGATTTGTCATGATTGTTCAAGAGGAATTTTTAGACTTTCACAATAGGTTTATATTGAAAAGGTGCTTATAAGATATGACATGCAGAACTATACACTTGGTGACTTACTTGTGTCAAGAGGTGACAAGCTCAGCTTACAACAGTGTTCATGACTTGAACTTGAAATAAAGGAGATGGAACAATTCCCATATGCGTCAACAGTGAGAAGTCTCATATATGCACAAGTTTGTACTTGACTAAATATATCATTTATAGTTGGGATGTTAGTAGAAATTGTAAGTACCCTTGGTTGGTTTTGATGTGATCAACCGATTTAAGTTAGGTTCTGGTTGTGAGATTGGATTGAATCGATAGAAGGGGGGGTTGAATATCGATCGTCAAAACTTTTTTAGAAAGCGTAGAGTAATTGCACAGTGGAAAAGAAAAACAATTGTTAACACTTTTGTTTTTACTTGGTTCGGAGTCGCAGTCGACTCCTACTCCAAGGCCACGGTCCTTGACCGTTTACGATGGGCAATTCTATATTTCGTCAAATGTTTTACAAGATGAAGTTGAATATAGAATTAAAAAGAATACAGCAATAAAACTATATTTATACCGACGACCAGAGAAGTTGGAAGTTCGGAGCCGCGGGTCGTCGTAGGCGCTTGAATCTTGAGTACGGAGCTTGTCGGAGCGGAGCGCTTGAACGAATGTGTTGAAAGCAATTGGTGTTGAAACTAAGGGGGTGAACCCCTTTATATAGTCGTAGCTGGGGTGCTTGATTGAAGGGGGCGCCTGACACGTGCCCTGTCCTGCGAGAACCTCAATCCACAGACTTGGCCAGACCTTATCCCCTCAACCAGGGCGCTTGAGCTAACTGGGGCGCCTGTGTTAACACAGGCGCCTCCATGACTGATTCAGAGGCTTACGTGGCAGTTTGCTTCGAGTGCTTGGAATAGCCCTTCATTGGGGCACCTGTCTCAAAACAGGCGCCTAGCCCAGTAGGGCGCCTCACTCCATTGAGGCGCTTGAGTGTAGAAACCTTCATCCCTTCGTTCCTGCAACCAGGGTTAGTTCCAAAACACAACAAACATATAAATGATATAGATTAAACCATGATTTACAGCCTGAGCTGTCTTGGTTCTGACTTTGGGCTTCCCAAATAGAACCTTAGGTCGAACCGACGTCTAATGTTCCCTCTATAGGGAACGCATCCTCACCTACTCCTCTCGGGAGAGTTTATCTTTTTGCCAACCGACTCCTCCGGTTGGACTTTTGCACAGCTTCACTCACCAGGTCTTCGGTGCCCAACCCCCGACCAGGTCGTAGTGCCCAGCTTCACTTATCAGGTCTTAGTGCCCAATTCTTAGAACCAGGACTTAGTGCCTAGTGTACCTAGGACTTCTCCTACACACTTGATTAGTCTTGTTATATAACAACAAAACCTTAACTTCTGAACCCTTTGCTATTATCAAAACATAGGTTTGACTTTTATGCTTCCGGCACCAACAATTTCCCCCTTTTTAATTTATGGCAACACAGTTCAAAAAGTTAAGAAAAAAACGTTTTATAGCACATCTAACAAGCAAGATTATCTTAAAAAAACTTAAAACAATTTTCAATTATCTCTCCCTGAAATAAACATTCTCCCCCTCAAACAAGCATTAGTTTTTGTAAAACTTCCAAGTGCTTTTAAGTTTGACTAAGTGTTTTGCAAAAACCTTTTTACCAAAAAACTTTTTACACTTAGACAATTTTCACTTAGATAAGTTTTGCAAGCCTAAATTTTGGTTTAAAAAAACTTTTACTTACAAGGCTTTCCAAAAAGAATTTTACTAAAAAAATTTAATCAAAATTTTAACAGGGTTTCAATTTTTACACACTTAGAAAGCTTTTGCTTAAGAACAGTTTGTGCAAAAAAACATTTTATTTGAAACAAAAACTCTTTAAGGAATTTTTAAACAAGTTTTCGCAAAGATTTGTTCTCTAAGATAAACTTTACTTAGAAATATTTGCTAAAAATTTCAAAAGGCTTTTGCTCAGATAAACTTTGTTTACTAAGTAATATTTTACTTAGAAATATATAGAAAAATGCTCTTCGAAAACTTAGAAATTTTTGAAGTACTTAAAAAAATTTGAAGCACTTAGAAAAAATTTGAAGCACTTAGACATTTTATTTTACTTTTTGAAGCAGAGATAAAAATTTGAAAAAAAAATTTCTCACTGTTTTCTCTCCCCCTTTGCCATATATCAAAAAAAATTGATAACAACTATTGCAAGTTAATTTTGAATTAGAGATAGTTACAAAATTGGAAGTCCGTATTGAACCAACTCTAGTGAAGTCAAGCAAAACAAACGAATTAATCTGACTCCGTTCGGGTCCTGTCTAACCCAGTTACCTACTTACTAACTGTTATAAAATAGTAGTTTTCACTAGGATTAGTCAAGTTAAGTGATCTGATCAAGTTAGATTTGCTAAGCTTGAATACTTAACTTGATTGCTATTCAATTTGTATTTATCGCCTCAATTACTGCAGATGCACTGACTTAAAGCATCTTGAAACAAGGCATAGACCTAAGCATCTCAACCCAGTCTAGGTTATCACTCAAAGTACCCTAAGGTGCTTGTGAGATGCTGGCATCTAGATCTATAGGTGCATGCAGTTCTAGGGTTAGGGCCTAAGCTACGTCCATTTTGCGCAAAAATCCTAGTTTTGAAGAGGGTAAGTTTTTGAAAAACTAAGTCGGAAAATCATTTTAAATTTCAATAACTTGATGAAAGAAATGATTTTAAAGAAATTTAAATCCTAATTTTTTTAAAAAATTTGAAAATTGAACATATTTTTGAAACACAATATAGAATAGTTCTATTATACTAAGTACAACCCTAACTGCCTTCTTAGTAAGCTAAACTCAGATTCAGGTAAAGGTTTGGTAAAAATGTCAGCTAAGTTGGATTTTGAGTCCACATGCATAAGTACTATTTCGCCACTGGCTACATGATCCCTTACAAAATGATATTTGACTTCAATATGTTTTGTTCGGGGAGTGCTGAATTGGATTCTTAGTTAAATTGATTGAACTAATGTTATCAATAAAAACTCAGGTTTGGGTGTAGTCAAGCTGGAAATCCTTGAAAGTGTGCATCATCCATAAAAGTTGTGCTACACACTCTCCTAGGGCAACATATTCTGCATCGGTTGTGGATAAGGTTACGCAGTGTTGCTTTCTACTACACCAGCTGACTAGACTATGTCCTAATAGTTGGCAATTTCCATTTGTACTCTTTCTATCTAACTCACACCCAGCATAATCAGAGTCAGAATATCCTGATAGTTCAAAATTTGAAGTCCTAGGATACCAAATCCCTATATTTAGGGTACCCTGAATGTTAGATCGTTGATAGTTGCTAGAAGGGGAGGGTGAATAGCAAATCTTCGCTTTTCTTCTACCTACGTTGTTAGTTGCGCAAGCGAAAATACAATAAAAACAAAACTAACAACAAAGAACAATGCTAACACTATCGATTTACTTGGTATCCATTGTTGAGGCAATCAGCCCTTAAATGATTGGAAGATCATGGGTTTGATTTGTGGGCGAATATGTTCAAAGTTAGAGTGTTATGTTGTATTTGATATGTGTGATTAAGTTTGCAGGACTTGAAGAATCACACATGGTAGACTTATCCGAGGGACGAGAGCCGAGGGAGGAGAGCTCCAAGGGCAAGCCGGGAAGTGGACTTCAAGGGTACACGTGAAGGGTGGCATGGAGGCAAGCCAAGGGAAGACTTGCATGCGCATCTGAGGGATGATAGCCAGAGGAAGAGGACTTGCCAAGGGAGCAGACCTGAAGGCACACGCGAAGGTCAAGGTTCGGAGTGACTGGAGCTGAGTTGTGAGGCAGGGCAGTCGACTGGCCCTGTGGCAGTCGACTGCCAAAACTCACAGAAAGTTCGCAGCGTCGGACCAGTCGACTGGCCGTTGGGCAGTCGACTGGTATACCCCGAAACTAGCCGTTGGCTAGCAATTAATGCTAGCCCAATCGACTGCCCCAGGGGCAGTCGACTGGTGCGGGCTGGACAGATTGCGAATCTGTCCTGTTCACCTATAAAAGAAGCACTTTCTGTACGTGCACGGTACGGTTCCGTACAGTGTCGAAGTGTTGCTCGTGTGTAGAGTGATTCTTGCTTCCTCTCTCGCATTGTCTGCATCTGTAAAGAGGAAGATCTTACTGTAAAGGTTTCTCCACCTCAAGGAGAATTTTCGATAGTGAAAAGTGGTGCTCGTGGCGTGGATCCTTGGACTAGTCACCCATCTGGGTGGATACCAAGTAAACGATAAGTGTTAGCATTGTTTTTGATTTCTTTGCATATTATTTCCGCTGCGCTAACAATTCTGTAGAGATCAAAGATCCGAAAATGCATTCACCCCCCCTCTGCACGCCTTATACGATCCTTCAGTTGGTATCAGAGCCGGTGCGTTTTGGAAGATCTAACAGTCAACCGGAACAATTGTGATGGCGTTTCAAGAGGGATACTCTACCGCACGACCTCCGTTCTTCGACGGGAACGACTTCGCCTATTGGAAAGGTAGGATGCAATACTACCTTATGAATGACATTGAAAATTGGATAAGTGTTGTAGATGGCTTCGAGGTGCCCGTCGATGAAAGAGGAGACCCAATACCAATGAGATCATGGTCGAAGGAGGTGATGAAGAGGGCGCAATCAAATGCCAAGGCCACCACCACATTGCAATGCGGGCTCTCGAAGGAGCAACTGAACAAGATGGGGCCGTTCAAGAGCGCCAAGGAACTATGGGACAAGTTGGTTGAACTGAACGAGGGGTCAAACGAGTCCAGAAGAGCCAAGAAGGACTTGCTAGTGGCAAACTGCAATCCCTTTCCATGAAGAGCAACGAGACCGTCAGCCAGCTACATGGAAGGGTAAAGGAAGTGATAAATGAACTCCATGTGATTGGAGAGAAGATCGAAAACCGGGACATCGTCAGGTATGTTTTACAAGCTTTCCCGAGAACCACTTTGTGGGCATCCATGGTTGATGCATACAAAGTATCGAGGGATTTGTCAATTGTTAAATTGGACGATCTTTTTTGTGAATTTGAGCTACACAAGCAAGCTAATGTCTCGGCAAAAGAGAAAGGTATTGCTTTTGTTACAGAAAAGGAGAAGAAGAAGAGGAAGGAGAAGAAGAAGGTGGTTTACTCATCCTCGTCAGACTCAGAAGAGTCTAGCACCTCCTTGGATAGCGATCAAGAGGCGTTCATGGTAAGAAAGTTTCGTAGAGCATTTAAAAGTTTATCTAACAAATCCTATGCTAAGAAAGGGGCCAAAGGTAAGGGTAAGGCCAAGGACATAATATGCTACAACTGCCATCAAGAGAAACATATGAAGAACGAGTGTCCCAATTGAAGAAAAGGGATGACAAGAAGGAAGAGAAGAGGAAGAGTGACAAGAAGAAATCAAAGGGAAAGGAGAAGGGTGCCACCAACCTCAAGGCAACTTGGGATGATCCCTCATCCTCAGAGGAAGAAGAAGTACAAGTCTCCCACTTTGCTCTTATGGCACAAGATCACTCAAACTCATCAGATGATGAACGAAGCTCAAGCAGTGAAGATGAGAGCTCCTCCACTTCATCATCAGAATCAGAAGCTTCGGTAAGTGAGGTATACCACTTACCCTCCTCTACTTTAGTGAAAATAATTTCTAGCACGAACATGGACTTAGCCAAGGCTAGAAGTAAAGTTAAGGATCTAAAAGAACAAATTGCCATGCTTAGAGTAGAAGCTACTAAACTTAAAGATTTGCATGCTAGTTCTACCTCTTCACATGCTTCACACCTTGAAAATGAAAATAGGGAATTAAGGAAACAGGTAGATGACCTCACAAAAGCCCTTAGGAAATTCCAAGTAGGATCAAGTAACCTAGATATGATCATCAACAGTCAAAGGGCTGTGTACAACAAAGCCGGGTTGGGTTATAGGCCTAAGACAAAGGAGGTAGCCTTTGTCTCACTTACCGGTAGGATTGGTGCATCTAGGAGACTAGGGGCTAAGGGAACCACAAAGAAGGCATGACCTAAGAGATTTCTAAATGATGCTTATGGATCAAAGATTTGGGTACCAAAAGAGTATATTTTCCGTGTTGTTTAGGTAAAGGTGAAGGAGGCCCCAACAATGTGGATAGTAGATAGTGGATGCTTAAGATACATGACCGGGGATGTGAGCAAGTTCACCACTATTAGCTACCTAAGAAAAGGGACGGTCTCCTTTGGGAATAGTGGAAAGTTGAGAATCATTGGTAGGGGCACAATTGAGGTATCTCCCACCATTTCCATACATAAGGTACTTTTGATCAAAGACATGAAGTTCAATTTATTAAGTGTAAGTCAATTATGTGATGCCGGGTTTAAAGTTGAATTTCATGCTAGAAAATAAATCATTAGACATAATGAATCAAGTGCTACCATATTGGAAGGGTTTAGAGAAGAGAATCTATATTATCTCGATCTTACTTACGCTACTAACAATGTTGTTAAGTGTTTCATGTCTAAAGAAGAAGAAGGGTGGTTGTGGCACCGGAGACTTGGACACGTCAACATGAGGAGCATTGTAAGAGTGGCCAAGGAAGATGTAACGCCCGCCCTTCTCACACTAGGGCAGGGTTACGCGAACATAATTTTTTTTTCGTTTTAGCGGAAGCATTTTGAAACTTGAAATTTGAACATGATACATGTATAATCTTGTACTTGAACATGTAAGGCATGAAACCTTTTAAACATCTTAGACATTGAGGAGAGCATGCTAGGTACCTTCACATTCTTATTTGCATAATAGAAGCATGCCACATGGTCATTTCTTAAGACAGAGGAGTAAGTATGAGGAAGGATAACATAATACTAAAGTTTTTTAGCAAGTATAAACTAAGTACTTAGCATATGAGCAAGAGTGAGCATGAAATATCCATATGAGTCTAATTATCTGCAAGTAGCAACTTAGTAAGTATGATTCAACATTTAACATGCAATACTCAGCATATGCATAACTAAATAAAACATGAGTAGATCTTCTTCCACCATGCCACCACCACACACATCTTTGCCCCTCCTGCTGCTCCCTTTAGTTTATCCATTCCTTACCCTTTTCTGCAGTACAAGAGAAACATGGAAACTATAAGCATATAGCTTAGTAAGATCCTTTCCTACTCACAAAATCATACGTTCCATCAAATAGAGAAAACATCATGTCATAATAGTGCATAGCATTAAAACACTTAACTTAACATAGCATAAGGGAGCATATGTACTTATCATAAGAAGTATACTTGAACTTAACATAATTCACCTTTATAGCATAATAGTCATATAGTCATGACAAGAAATGCAAATGCAAGATGCTCTTTTGAAAACATGCATAGGATGAGTTCATGCATATGCTTTTCTTAAAATCATACATATAGGTACTTAAACATACATCCATCATCATTGGGGGATCCCGGCTTGTACCTCTTACATACATACATAATGCGCGCATCCCTAATAGGCCGAGGTAGCTAGTCTCTAACCTACTAGGGAAACTAGGTCCGTTCATAGTCCGTCGACCTAGGGGCATCCCCTTACTAGGTCCGTTCATAGTCCGTCGACCTAGGGGCTTCCCTTACTAGGTCCGTTCATAGTCCGTCGACCTAGGGGTTTCTCGGGAGCCCATCCCCTTACTAGGTCCGTTCATAGTCCGTCGACCTAGGGGCTGCATCCGGAGCCCACCCGTGGACCTTGCTAGGATCCGGTACAAGCCATACAAAGTAAAATAGCATACATGGATTTTATCATATCATAAGCATAGCATATTCTTGTTTCTTACTAGGTTCGTTCATAGTCCGTCGACCTAGGGTTGCATAGCACATTCTTATCATATCATAAGCATATCATCATAACCTATCACATCATTGTCATATCATGAGCATGGCATGCCTCTTATCTTATCATGAAGAGTGCTCTTAGTCCCGACTTACAGGGAAGCATCTCTTAGGCATTTCATCATACATAAGCCATGCTTAACATAAGGGTGCTTAAAGAGCTTAAACATAGACATGTACATCATGATTCTTAGAGCATGAAAAAGCATGGGAGAAGACATGTTATCACCTATACTACTCATAGCATATCATGAGTATCCTTGGCGTGCCTAATTGGGGTTGTAGCTTCCCCCTTAGCCCACATTCTTATTTAATCAGAAAATTTCAGCATATAAACTCTATGTTTAGAGCATGATAAACCATGAAAAACATTACACTAACATCATACATTAAGGTAGGCATCATAGGGGAGACATTAGAAGGCATGTTGGGGTTGTTACCCCTTCTTAAGTCCTACTTATCATTCTTTACAGAAAATTTCAGCATACATACCTTAGTTTCCAAGCATGTTAAAACCATGAATAAACCATATTTACATCATATATCATCTTACATATCATAGGAAGGGTCATTATCAAGCATACTAGGAGTTTAAACCTCTCTAAGCCCTAAAAGAGGTCCTTGACCGAAAATTCCAGCAAGCCTACTCCGGGTTTTTGGGGGCTTAAGGACAAGGAAAACATCATATTATCATCATCTATTTAGTCACACATCATGAGGAAAAACATATGCAAGTATAGGAGTTGTTTAAACTCTCGCAAGCCCTAAAAACCTTCTTGGCCGAAAACATCAAGAGCTTCATCCTATGTTTAAACCATTTTAGGCACTCGAAACTATTGTAATGCAGGTGAGGGGATTACTTACATCCTTTCGCTTGAATTTCTCCTTCTCTAAAATCTTAAGGTGCCCTTGGTTGAAGGAAGGTGAGTGTTCTCCTTCCTAGCACTTCTATAGAACCCTTGACCCTAGTAGAGGGTAAGACCCTTGTAGACTTCTTCCTCCTTCCAATTCCCTAGGGTTGGAACCCTAGGGTGGTGTTTCGAAAATGAAAAGGGAGAAGGGAATTTCGGTGGTGAGGGTGAAGGGGAAGAAGAAGAGGAAGTTATTCCAACTTCTCTTTCCCTTATTTATACTTTTCTCATGAAGAGACATGTCTCTTCACTTCCCTAGTTTTTAACAAGCATGTTTCTTATTCCCTCTACATGAAATATGGCTTGGTACAATGGTTAAGACATTGCTAATGCAACTAGGAGGTTCAAGGTTCAATCCCTGCTTCCTCCTTTCTACATCTTCTTTTTATTACATTTTGCACTAATCCACATCCAAGCCCATTAAGCCAAGCCCATCATGAAATTTCATAATAATAATAATATTTCATGAATTCATAATATTTCATAATATTCCATAATAATATTTCATGAATTCCATAATATTTCATATTCATGATTTCATAATATTTAATAATAATATTTCATGAATTCATAATATTTCATAATAATATTTCATGAATTCCATAACATCTCATATTCATGAATTCATAATATTTAATAATAATATTTCATGAATTCATAATATTTCATAATATTCCATAATAATATTTCATGAATTCCATAATATTTCATATTCATGAATTCATAATATTTAATAATAATATTTCATGAATTCATAATATTTCATAATATTTCATAATAATATTTCATGAATTCCATAACATCTCATATTCATGAATTCATAATATTTAATAATAATATTTCATGAATTCATAATATTTCATAATATTTCATAATAATATTTCATGAATTCCATAATATTTCATATTCATGAATTCATAATGTTTCATAATATTTCATGATAATATTTCATGAATTCCATAATATTTCATATTCATGAATTCATAATATTTAATAATAATATTTCATATGAGAAATTTTGGGGTGTTACAGAAGAGTTGGTGAAGGGGCTACCAATGATCAAGTATGAGAAGAACAAGTTGTGTGATGCATGCCAAGAGGGTAAGCAATCGAAAGCATCACACAAAGGTAAAACCCTAACCACTACTTCTTTACCTTTAGAACTTTTACACATAGATTTGTTTGATTGCCATAGTACTCTCTCACTTGTAGGGAGTAAATATTGCCTAGTTATAGTAGATGATTTCTCTAGATTTACATGGGTTTATTTCTTAAAACATAAGGATGATACCCTAGAGATTTTTATAGGATTTAGTAAAAGGGTAGAAAACGAAAAAAACATCAAAATAAACCGAATTAGGAGTGACCATGGTGGGGAGTTCCAAAACGCTAATTTCACATAATTTTGTGTTGAAAATGGGTACAAGCATGAGTTTTCATGCCCGAGGACTCCTCAATAAAATGGGGTAGTTGAGAGGAAAAACAGAGCCCTACAAGAAGCTGCTAGGACTATGCTCAATGCAAATTCTCTTCCTAGATATTTTTGGGCCGAAGCAGTTAACACCGCTTTCTATATTCAAAACCGGGTGTTGGTACATAAGTTTCTAGGGAAAACACCTTTTGAATTGTGGAATGGAAGGGTACCACAAGTACATTATTTTAGAGTCTTTGGATGTAAAGTTTACATCTTAAACACCAAAGATGACCTAAGGAAATTTGAGTCAAAAGCCGATGAAGGAATTCTAGGAGGGTACTCATTTGACTAGTAGGGGTTATATGATGAACCAGGCAGCAGACAAATTGAACCTGGGGTGACCGGCCCGGCCCCACGGAAGTTTCCCACCGGCCACCAGGGTAAATCGGGAAGCGCTCGCGGTGGCCAGTCTAGAAGCCCAGCGGCCCAGGTTCGCACCCCATTTTGGAGGAAAAATGACTAGTAGGGGTTATAGAGTGTACAACAAGAGGACAAAAGTGATTGAGGAGTCATCAAATGTCAAATTTGATGAAACAACTAGTATCTACCCTAGAAAGGCTTCAATTGATAAGGATATAGAAGAGATCCAACCCCTTGCCCAAAGAATTCAAGACCTACATTTGGAGGGCAATGATCAAGGGGGAGTAAGAAGTACCCTAGAGGATGAGGAAGAAGGAGTAAATGAACCCACAACCTCTAGGCCCTTGAGACATCACCATGATCACCCTATTGACCAAATAGTGGGTGATGTCAGGAGTAAGGACTAGGTCCTATTTTAGGGATCAAACTAGTCAAGTAGCTCTAATCTCCCAATTAGAACCCAAGTCCATTGATGAAGCATTGGGAGATGTTGATTGGGTCTTAGCCATGCAAGAAGAGCTAAATCAATTTGAGAGGAGTGAAGTTTGGGAGTTAGTTCCTAGGCCCACTGATTGTACCATTGTAACCACATGATGGGTCTTTAGGAACAAACTAGATGACCAAGATAAAATCACTAGGAACAAGG
Organism: Boesenbergia rotunda; assembly: GCA_024364735.1. Taxonomy (NCBI): domain Eukaryota; kingdom Viridiplantae; phylum Streptophyta; class Magnoliopsida; order Zingiberales; family Zingiberaceae; genus Boesenbergia; species Boesenbergia rotunda. The sequence continues at coordinate 555,687 of JAGFNQ010006326.1, read as the reverse complement.
CTAAATTGGTAGCTAGAGGGTTTAACCAAGTTGAGGGACTAGATTATGATGAGACTTATGCCCCCGTAGCTAGGTTAGAATCAATTATAATTCTACTAGCCTATGCCGCTCACATGAGTTTCACATTCCACCAAATGGATGTGAAGTCGGCATTTCTTAATGGGATCATTAAGAAAGAGGTGTATGTAGAACAACCCCCCCGGGTTTGAGGACCCCAATTATCCAAGACACGTGTTCAAATTAAGAAAAGCCTTATATGGATTGAAACAAGCTCCCCGTGCTTGGTATGAAAGACTTTCTTCATTTTTAGTGTCTAAGGGGTTTAGGAGAGGAACAATTGACCCTACATTGTTCCTAAAATCTAAGGACAAGGACATATTTGTTGCCCAAGTCTATGTAGACGATATCATTTTTGGGTCAACAAATAATGACTTCTTACAAGAATTCATCAAGTGTATGGAAGATGAATTTGAGATGAGTCTTGTAGGAGAGTTAACCTTCTTCTTAGGCCTTCAAGTCAAGCAAACTAATGAAGGTACACATGTCTTTCAAACCAAATATGCTAAGGAGATGTTAAAGAAATTTGGTTTAGAAAATGCTAAGGTAGCATCTACACCCATAGGAACCAATGTGAAAATGAGTAGTGACATTGAAGGGAAAATGGTAGACTCTAAACAATATAGGAGCATGATTGGTAGCCTCCTATACTTAACCGCCAGTAGACCCGACATACTTTTTGCTGTAGGTATGTGTGCAAGGTACCAATCTTGTGCCAAAGAGTCCCATTTGGTTGTAGTTAAGAGGATCTTAAGGTATGTAAAAGGGACCCTCAATATCGGACTTTGGTATCCTAGAACTCCTAGTGCTGACCTAATTGGATACACCGACTCGGACTATGCGGGTTCTAAGTGGAGGGTGTCAATTCCTTGGATCTTCCTTAGTTAGTTGGAGTAGTAGGAAACAACCATGCGTTGTCCTATTAACAACGGAGGCGGAATATGTGGCAATGGGTGGGTGTGTTTCCCAGCTCCTTTGGATCATGCACACCTTAGAGGATTATGAGTTGCATTACACCAAGGTCAAAGTCTTATGTGATAATGTAAGCACAATCAACTTAACTAAAAATCCGGTTCACCATTCTAGGACAAAACACATTGAAGTGAAACATCAATTCATTAGAGACCATGTGGCAAGGGGAGACATAAAATTACACTATGTTGAATCAAAGTCGAACCTAGCCAACATATTTACAAAGCCTCTTCCCGAATCAGAGTTTACATCCTTAAGAAGAGGCCTTGGAATGTGTTTTGTGGAAGTATATGGTGAACTTGGAGATATTAGCCTTGAAAAAGGGTGCTTGATCCATTAGGGTGATACATTTGGCTCACTTGTGCTTGTGGCACATTGTTGGACCATTAGAAGTATCAATATATGAAAACTAGACCAACTATGGGGAAGACAAGTGTTTAATCAATGGACACTTTGCCCAAAGATCATAGTTGGACATTTTAAAATTGGAAAACCATTTTATGTTTCACATACTTTGCCATGTTTTTCAAGGTCATATGATTGCAAAATTGGTCTCAAAGTTTGATACAAAATGTAGTGGTTTTCAAAGCTTTTGGATTTTTATCAAAAGTCATGTATGTTTGAAATTTTATATGGTTTAATATTTTTCCCTGATAGAGTATAACATTTCAAACATGTATGCAAAATTTTATAATTTTTGAAATTTTTTGGAATTTTCTAGGAGTTTCTGAAATTCGGCAGAAAAGCTGAATTAGGTTAATGATAGCGTATCAGTCGATTGCCACGTGAGAAATTTCAGCCACTGTGAGAAATTTCAGAAATTGAAAATTCTCTCATTTGATGCCATGGGTTTTGGTTGCTTGAGGCAATCATTTTGATGGTGTCAAAGGGGAAGAATGGGTGGTTTAAGTTAGAATTTCAACTTGGAATGGATGGTTTAAGGTGTTCTTTCTAACTTAGAAATTGAATGATTAAAAATTGGGAGAAGACATGGATTAAGGGGGAGGTACCTCTTAGGTTCTGATATGTCTTATATTTTTAACATATTGCTGTTGTTAAGTGGAAACTTAACTAGGATTGTGACTAGAATTGAAAATGGGGGAAGACATAGGTTAAGGGGGAGGTTACCTCTTAGGGTTACTATGTCTCATGCTTTTTCAAAAAGGGGGAGATTGTTGAGGCAATCAACCCTTAAATGATTGAAGATCATGGTTTTGATTTGTGGGCGAATATGTTCAAAGTTAGAGTGTTATGTTGTATTTGATATGTGTGATTGAGTTTGCAGGACTTGAAGAATCACACATGGTGGACTTATCCGAGGGATGAGAGCTGAGGGAGGAGAGCTCCAAGGGCAAGCCGGGAAGTGGACTTCAAGGGCACACATGAAGGGTGGTATGGAGGCAAGACAAGGGAAGGCTTGCGTGCGCATCCGAGGGACGATAGCCAGAGGAAGAGGACTTCAAGGGGCAAGCCAAGGGAGCAGACCTAAATGCACACGCGAAGGTCAAGGTCCGGAGTGACTGGAGCTGAGCTGTGAGGTAGGGCAGTCGACTGGCCCTGTGGCAGTCGACTGCCAAAACTCACAGAAAGTTCGCAGCGTCGGACCAGTCGACTGGTCGTTGGGCAGTCGACTGGTATACCCCGAAACTAGCCGTTGGCTAGCAATTAATACTAGGCCAGTCGACTGCCCCAGGGGCAGTCGACTGGTGCGGGCTGGACAGATTGTGAATCTGTCCTGTTCACATATAAAAGGAGCACTTTCTGTACGTGCACGGTACGGTTTCGTACAGTGTCGAAGTGTTGCTCGTGTGTAGAGTGATTCTTGTTTCCTCTCTCGCATTGTCTGCATCTGTAAAGAGGAAGATCTTGCTGTAAAGGTTTCTCCTCCTCAAAGTGGTGCCCGCGGCGTGGATCCTTGGACTAGTCACCCATCTGGGTGGATACCAAGTAAACGATAAGTGTTAGCATTGTTTTTGATTTCTTTGCATATTATTTCCGCTGCGCTAACAATTCTGTAGAGATCAAAGATCCGAAAAAGTGCATTCACCCCCCCTCTGCACGCCTTATACGATCCTTCAGTTGGTATCAGAGCCGATGCGTTTTGGAAGATCTAACAGTCAACCGGAACAATTGTGATGGCGTTTCAAGAGGGATACTCCACCGCACGACCTCCGTTCTTCGACGGGAATGACTTCGCCTATTGGAAAGGTAGGATGCAATACTACCTTATGAATGACATTGAAAATTGGATAAGTGTTGCAGATGGCTTCAAGGCGCCCGTCGATGAAAGAGGAGACCCAACACCAATGAGATCATGGTCGAAGGAGGTGATGAAGAGGGCGCAATCAAATGCCAAGGCCACCACCACATTGCAATGCGGGCTCTCGAAGGAGCAACTGAACAAGGTGGGGTCGTTCAAGAGCGCCAAGGAACTATGGGACAAGTTGGTTGAACTGAACGAGGGGTCAAACGAGTCCAGAAGAGCCAAGAAGGACTTGCTAGTGGCCCAACTGCAATCCCTTTCCATGAAGAGCAACGAGACCGTCAGCCAGCTACATGGAAGGGTAAAGGAAGTGATAAACGAACTCCATGTGATTGGAGAGAAGATCGAAAACCGGGACATCGTCAGGTATGTTTTACAAGCTTTCCCGAGAACCACTTTGTCGGCATCCTTGGTTGATGTATACAAAGTATCGAGGGATTTGTCAATTGTTAAATTGGACGATCTTTTCTGTGAATTTGAGGTACACGAGTAAGCTAATATCTCAGCAAAAGTGAAGGTATTGCTTTTGTTGCAGAAAAGGAGAAGAAGAAGAGGAAGGAGAAGAAGAAGGTGGTTTACTCATCCTCGTCAGACTCAGAAGAATCTAGCACCTCCTTGGATAGCGATCAAGAGGCGTTCATGGTAAGAAAGTTTCGTAGAGTTTGAAACAGCCGCTACCAGTCGACTGCCCCTGTGGCAGTCGACTGGTCCAACTCAGATTCGACCGTTACAGTACAACGTTCGAATCCGACAGCTGTTCCAGTCGACACCAGTCGACTGCCCCAGGGGCAGTCGACTGGTCCGAACCTAAGCCTAGGGTTACACTCCCCAAGTACTTTTCACTCCGCATTCGAACCCTCCCGGCATAGTTCCCAAGTACAACGACTGACACTAGGACCCTCACAACCTGGTCGACTCTTCACCAGCAGCCTCGACTGTTTCCTTCACGCCCTCTTCATCTTCGGCCCTAGGCCCTCGTCCCTCGGATGCGCACGCAAGCCTCCAGGGTGCCTCCATGCCATCCTTCACGTACGCCTCGAAGTCTGCGTCCCTCGGCTCATCATCCACGGTCCCTCGGGTGCACACACAAGCCTCTAGCTTGCCTCCATGCCACCCTTCACCTGAAGACATCAACCAAGTCCATGTGTACCTGCAAACCTGCACACTCACATACACATGTTAGTCCAACAACAAACCCTAACTTAACTATATTGACCACACATATCAAAACCAATGATCCTCCAGATCATATCAGGGCCGATTGCCCTAACAATCTCCTCCTTTTTGATATGTGACAATATGTTAAGTTAGGTAAACATAACAACAATAATAGCAATAACAATAGCAATAACATAACAAACAAAAGACAACCTCCCCCTTAACATATGCTTTCTCCCAATTTTCAATTCTCATTGCCAACACCACGTTAAGTTATTCCCAACTTAACACTTAACACAAGTTAAGTTCTCCCAACTTAACACCCAAGTTTCATAAACCAACCACAGTTAATGATGAAAGCCAAGGAGGGGTTTCAAACTTACAAGACAAAGCCGAGGATGAAGAGGCATTGAAGGGAATTGGAAGACCCATGACAAGGTCCAAGACTAACAAAATGAAGCAAGCCTTGGAAGGCTTAATAATAGAGCTCAAGGAAAAGGAGTAAGTAAAAAAAGGTGGAACCGCCACCTTAGCGGCCCCCTGGCCCAGGCCCTATAGGAATCCAGAGGGAGGCAAACCACGGTTATCACTGGTGTGGTGAGGCGCCTGGGGTCGAGGGAATTAATGCCAGCAGACCAGGGTTTTATCCCCGTGTGCAACTGGCGACCCTCGAACCTGTGACCTCCATGTAAATGGCCAGGTGCCCAAGGAAAAGGAGGATCAATGCACAATGGAGGCAACAACTAAATGGATCACATTTCTTCAACTAAAATGAAATTGAGCCAACATGAGGACCATTTTCGTATGCATTTTTGGGGGATTTTTCTAGAGTGACTTTTGAAGTCCTTTGGTGGGTTTTAATGCCTTTTTGAGAGTTACTAAGCTATTATTAGGGATTAGTGGTTACATTAGTGGAAAATAAATGCCATGCATTCATGCATGCATGATAATGGTGCATAATTAGTACTTAGTGGGAATTTAGTAGAGGTTGATGTTTCAACTTCCACTAAGTCTATATATAGGGAAACTCTTGTATGACTAAGTAGTTTTTGGGATTGGAATGAAATCTGAGTTTTCTCTATTGTGAGAGCTTCCTTTGAGTTCTTAGGCTAAGAACTAAATCTGATCTTATCAAGGCAACTTGTGGCGATGAAAACACCCATGACTTATCTCTCACGTTCTTATCTTTCTTGAGTGTGGTGTCAATATCCTTCCCCAAACTGAAATTCAAGGCGATTCAATTCAAGGCGATCTTATCACCATGGTTATGCACAAGTAAGCAATTTTCGTTAATTTTAGCATGTATGCATGAATGATTAACATTATTTTAGATATGCAAGTAGGAACTTGAACTTGAATTACACTTTAACCTAGGGTTAGGAATTACCTCCCTTACCCTTGTAGTTCCTTCTTGTTGTGATCTTTGCTTCCTCCTTTCTTCTTTCTCCCATCTCCTCAAGTGTCCCATTTTCTTGAGCACTTCTTCCTTGAACAGTTGGTGTGGTAGTGCCCTAGCTCACCACACGTGAAGCATCGAATCCTCCTCTTCTTCTCTCGGGTTTCTGCAGTCCTACACTTTATATTAGTTTTAAAAGAACTTGAAATGAGTGTAGATTTTACCTCCGTTTTACCTTTTGGGCACTTGTCCTTGTAGTGCCCATTTTCAGTGCAACCAAAGCATGTGATGTGCTCTTGGGCTTCTTCTTGTTCTTGTATGATTGAGGGTCTCTCCTCCCTCTCAATACTTGAGGTTGATACTTCCTCTTCCCTTGATGAGGTTGACGATCTCTCACTCAATTCCTCTACCTCACTTGAAGATGTTGATACTTCTTCTCCTTTTTCCTCTTCGGATGTCGAACTCTTCTCCTCATCCGAATGGACCTTTTCCTCTTCTTGAACCATTAAATTTATTTCTTTGGGCTCTTGATTTTGTGTAGGATTTTCATGATATTCTTTGACTTTATTCCATAATTCATGTGCATCTCTATTTCACCTACACAATTCAAAATGTTATTAGGCAAAATATTTACCAAAATGCTAATTACCTTCTCGTTTGAATTTTGCTTGATCTTATTGTTCTTGACTCCAATATCTAGGCCTAAGCCTCTTCCCGTGCTTATCCTTTGGAATCTCATATGGCTCTTCAAGCGTGATTCGAAGGTCCCACTCCATCTCGAACCATGTCTCGATCCTTGCCCTCCAAAAATTGAAGTCTTCATGATCGTAGGGCGGTGGAGTGTAGATATCTTTCCCAAATTTGTCTTCCATTGTTCTTTTTTCCTCTAGCGTGTGCTCCCTCGGCGGTTAGTCCGATCAAGAGCGGTCCTTCGCTCTGATACCAATTCTAGGATCGATCGTGTCCGCTAGAGGGGGTGAATAGCGTTTTTCGTTGTTCTCTACAAAATTGTTAGCGCAGTGGAAATACAAATAAAAATAAACCTAACAATATGGAACAATGCTAACAAACCGATTTACTTGGTATCCACCCCGGACGGGTGACTAATCTAAAAATCCGTTGGTGGATCACTCCCCGGATAACCTTCGGCAAGCTCTCGTCGCTCCTTTTGAGTGGAGAAACCTCGCCACAAACTCAAACAAAGCACTGAGCACAAAGACTACTATCTTACCTTTAACCAAGACAAGATTCGTCAAGAAACCCCACCCCAAACCGAGTTCTCTTTAAATAGAACTCAGGTTGGAAACTCGCTGGCAGTCAACTGCTCCCGGGGCAGTTGACTGCCCTCACTTGAATTCTGCCATTGACACCCCCAACGTTCGAATCCCCAGTCGACTGCCCCACTCACACACCTAGGGTTACACTCCCCGAGTACACTTCACTCCGCACTCGAACCCTAGGATTTCCCGAGTACAATCACACAGCACTCGTACCCTCACGATTCGATTGACTCCTCCTCCGCAGCCTCGACTATTGCCTTCGCACCCTCTTCATCTTCGGCTCCCGTCCCTCGGATGCACGCAAGCCTCCAGCTTGCCTCCATGCCATCCTTCACGCATGCCTCGAAGTCCCCGCCCATCAGCTCATCGTCCCTGCTCTCCAAGGTCCCTCGGATGCGCACGCAAGCCTACAGCTTGCCTCCATTCCACCCTTCACCGTACTGAGGCCGTCCAGTCAAGTTCATATGTGTAACCTGTACAACCTGCACACTCAACATACACATATAAGAACACAAGGGTAAACCTAACTTAAACCCTTTGCCCAAACATCAAAACACTTGGTCACTCTGGACCACAGATTGCCTTAACAGCTTTCTCTTGCTCTTGTACGGATGAGGATCTCTCCTCCCCCCAACTCTTGAAATTGATACTACATCTTCTTCTTTTGAGGAAGTTGATAATTCTTCACTTACTTGTGCCACCTCACTTGATGAGGTTGACACTTCTTCTCTTGATCTTTTTGGACACTTGAACTTATTTCTTCGGACTCTTCTACTATTTGATCTTGTGTAGGGTTCTTATGAACTTCTTCCAATTTATTCCACAACTCATATGCATTTGTATATGTCCCTACACTACTCAACACATTGTTAGGCAAAATATTAATCAAAATATTGATTACCTTCTCATTTGCCCTAGATTGCTCTTGTTGCTCCTTGGTCCAATACCTAGGTCGGAGCTTCTTTCATGCTTGTCCTTAGGGATTTCAAATGGTTCTTCTAGCACCATTACGCATTCCGAATCCATGCCGAGCCACATCTTCATCCTTGCTCTCCAATATGCAAAATCCTCATGGTCATATGTTGGTGGTGAGTTGATATCATCCCTTAGCTTATCTTCCATTGTTCTTCCTCTAGCTTTTTTTTGTTCCTTTGGCGGTTAGTCCAATCAAGAGCGGTCCTCGCTCTGATACCACTTGTTAGATCATTGATGGTTGCTAGAGGGGGGGGGTGAATAGCAAATCTTCGTTTTTCTTCTACCTACGTTGTTAGTTGCGCAAGTGGAAATACAATAAAAACAAAACTAATAACAAAGAACAATGCTACTACCGATTTACTTGGTATCCACCCCTAAGGGTGACTAATCCAAGAATCCTTCAGTGGATCACTCCCCGGATAACCTCCGGCTTGCCCTTGTCGCTCCTTGTGGGTGGAGAAACCTCGCCACATCACCTCGACATTACCTGAGCACCACAGGCTACTAATCTACTCTACCCAAGCAGATTTCACCAAGAGAGAAAGGCCTGAAACGAGCTCCTTTAAATAGGGCTCGAGTCTGAAACAGCCGCTACCAGTCGACTGTCCCTGGGGCAGTCAACTGGTCCCACTCAGATTCGATCGTTACAGTACAATGTTCGAATCCGACAGCTGTTCCAGTCGACACCAGTGGACTGCCCCTGGGGCAGTCGACTAGTCCGAACCTAAGCCTAGGGTTACACTTCCCGAGTACATTTTACTCCGCACTCGAATCCTCCCGGCTTAGTTCCCGAGTACAACGACTAACACTAGGACCCTCACAACCTGGTAGACTCTTCACCAGCAGCCTCAACTGTTGCCTTCACGCCCTCTTCATCTTTGGCACTCGTCCCTCGGATGTGCATGCAAGCCTCCAGTTTGCCTCCATGTCATCCTTCACGTACGCCTCGAAGTCCGCATCCCTCGGCTCATCATCCTTGCACATCCACGGTCCCTCGGGTACGCACACAAGCCTCTAGCTTGCCTCCATGCCACCCTTCACCTGAAGACATCAACCAGGTCCATGTGTACCTGCAAACCTGCACACTCACATACACATGTTAGTCCAACAACAAACCCTAACTTAACCATATTGACCACACACATCAAAATCCATGATCCTCCAGATCATATCAGGGTCGATTGCCCCAATACTTAATGTATCTTAGAACTCTTTTTAAGGCAGCTAAGTGGGATTCCTTAGCACAAGTTTGGTATCTAGCACACATTCCTACAGAAAATAAGATATCAGATCTACTAGCGGTTAAGTACAGTAGGCTACCAATCATACTTCGGTATAATCTCAGGTCAACAGGTTTACCCTCTGGGTCATTATCTATTTTGATATTCGTAGCCATTGGGGTACTTAAGCTTTTAGAATTGTCCATTTTGAATTTCTTTATCAATTCCTTAGCATATTTGGATTGGTGGACATAATTACCATCCCTAGTTTATTTAATTTGTAGACCTAAGAAGAAATTAAGCTCACTACCAAACTCATTTCAAATTCGCTCTCCATGATTTTTTCAAATTCTTTTAGAAATTTAGAGTTAGTAGATCCAAATATTAAATCATCAACATATATTTGTGCAATAAAAATATCTTTTTCTAAGGTTTTAACAAAAAGTGTGGAGTCAATTTGACCTTGGTTAAATTCCTTAGAAATTAAGTAGGTTGATAAGCGTTCATACCAAGCCCTAGGTGCTTGTTTTAACTCATAAAGTGCTTTTCTAAGTTTAAATACATTTTCTAGTTTTTCTAAGTCCTCAAATCTTGGGGGTTGTCTTACATAAACTTCTTCTTTAATAAACCCATTAAGAAATGCAGACTTGACATCCATTTGGTATAGTTTAAATCCTCTATAGGCTGCAAAAGCTAATAACATTCTAATTGACTCAAGTCTGGCTACTGGGGCATAGGTTTCATCATAGTCTAACCCTTCGACCTGACTAAACCCTTTAGCTACTAAGCGGGCATTATTTCTAACAATTTCCCCTTGATCATTTAGTTTACTCCTAAAAACCCACTTAGTGTCTATAATAGGTTTTCCCTTAGGTTTAGGTACTAATTCCTAGACTTGATTTCTTTCAAATTGGGCTAGCTCCTCTTGCATAGCTATGATCCAATCTGGGTCAGGTAGGGCTTCTTCTATAGTCTTAGGTTCAATTTTTGAAATAAGTGCGATCCGACAAAGATTTCTGTAGGAAGATCTAGTTCTGACTCCTAAGGTTGGATCACCCATAATTTGATTAGAAGGATGATTCAGTCTGGGTTTCTTTGTTCTTCTAGAACTAGGTTAAGCCTTAGGTCCGGCTGGACGGTTTGGTTCAGTGTTTGGTTCAACTACTTGGGTTGGTTCAGTTATTGGTTCAGTTGATAACCCAGTTATTGGTTCAAGTGATAATTCATTTAATGGTTCAATTAGAGGTTCAATTGTTGGTTCATTATCTTTGTGATCATGATTTGATTGATTTAAATTTTGATTATCAAATTTTGGTTTAACCTCTTCATCAAAGATTAAGTTGGTTGTTTCTTCTACTTTATGAGTTTGTTTATTATAAACTCTGTAGGCTTTACTAGTTGTTGAGTATCCTAGAAAGGTCCCTGGGGTTGACTTTCATTGGAACTTACCTAGGTAATCCTTAGTATTTAAGATATGAACTCTGCACCCAAAAACCCTTAAATAGTGTAAGTTAGGTAATATGTGATAATAGAGTTCATAGGGGGTTTTATTGTGCCTTTTATTAATTGGGACCCTATTTTGGATATAACATGTCGTATTTACCGTTTCTGGCCAAAATTGGTTAGCTAGGTTATATTCATTAAGCATGGTCCTTGCGGCTTCTGGAGGGTTCTATTCTTTCTCTCAACTATCCCATTTTGTTGGGGGGTTCTAGGATAGGATAACTCATGATTATACCCATTGACTTTGTAAAATTCCTCAAACTTTTGATTTTCAAACTCTCCCCCATGTTCACTCCTAAGTCTTTTAATTTTATTATCATTTTTATTTTCAATCATTTTGCATAAGTCATTAAATGAATTAAAGGTTTCATCCTTAGTTTTCAAGAACCTAACCCAGTAAACCTAGAGTAATCATCAATGATTACTAAGCAGTACCGATTCCCGCTTAGTGACATGGCTCCATGTGAATCAAATAGGTCAAGGTGTAGGAGCTCAAGTGTGGTTTGAGTTAAGTCTAATTGAGTTGGTTTATGAGTTGACTTAGTTTGTTTGCCTTGTTTACATGAGTTACAAATTGTGTTTTCAAAGTTCATGATTTTGGGTACACCTTTAATTAAACCAAGTTGGGTAATTTTAGAAATCAGTTTGACATGAGTGTGACCTAACCTCCTATGCCAAAGGTCAAATTCTTCTAATTGAGTCAAAAAGCATTTGGATACTATAGGTAAGTTAATAGTATAGACGTTATTTTTCCTAGTACCCTTAAGTGTTATCTCTGAATCTTAGAGGTTTCTAATAAGGCAGTCAGAGTTGGTGAAAGTAACTATGGAACCAGTATCACAGAGTTGACTAATGCTAAGCAAATTGAATTTAAAAATTTCAACCAATAGTACTTTCTTGATAATAAAGTCAGAGTTAAGTTCAATGTTACCTAACCCAATTTCTGAGTGTAGCATTGCTGCCAAATGCTACTGAGCCAAGGTTTCTGAACTTGATTTTGATGAATTTCAATTTATCCCCAGTCATGTGTCTGGAGCATCCACTATCCAACATCCACTGGTCCAAATCTTTATGTTTCTAAACATAAAGTGTGTACTTGATTTGGATCCATTAGAAGTAGGGATAGCTTAAATTGAATTTCACTACCTAGTCTATCTCACCCATATCTAATGTTATCAAACATGTTATCCTTATGGGTTTTGTGAGACAGGTTTAAAAAGGTTTAAATTTTTGAAAAACGATTAATTTTGAAAACAAAATTGTTGAGTTTAGGATTATTGATTTTGAAAATATGTTTTAATCTAGGATTAATTGAAATTTATGTTAGATACAAATTTATCAAATAGTAAATTGAATTTGAATTTTGAAAATTGGTTTCCAGGTCTTGGCGAGGCACAGAGGCCTTCTTTGGCCGTAGCCTTATTGGAGCAACAACCCTTTCCTTGACAAAGTCTTTTATCGAAATTTTATTTTCAAATTACTTCTTGAAAAATTTTGATCTAACTAGTTTAGGTCTTGGATCGGTAGCTTCTGTAGGTGCAGACAGCACCCATGTCGAACCTTGGTTTTGGCTTCGGCTAGTTCCACCAGACTAAACAGACCGAGTAGGGTACGCCTTACCTTCCTTGACCTTATTAGAAAGGCTTCCCTAACGTACTATCATCTCACCTCCACCTAATACTATGTTGTTCAAATTTCAAATAAACCATTTGTCCTTAAACTATTCTTAAGTCTTAGCATAATAATAACATTGCAAAAAAAAAAGCAAGCAGGCAAAAGAATCATCTAATTATAAATATGGTCTTTATATTGGCTCCCCTTGGACTGAAGTCTCGATAAGTGTTAGGCAAGATGTGATTCTTGTCCTTGGGGATCCAATACTGGTTTGGTCCAATTTGTTTAGTTAAACAAAGCTTAGGGACCCATGCTTGGACTTGGGTTCTAGGTTGGTTCAATACAGAATAATACGACCGTTGTCGACATTTGGTTCGATAACCTAGTCCGGATAGATTGAGAACGAACTTCTATTTTCCAAGGATCATGTCAAGACCCTTGGAACCCGAAGTAAATCATTCTAAGGCAACCCTGAGCTCCTTGACTTGACTTTTCAAGGAGGAATTCTCTTCCTCAAGTTTTTTAATTTGAGTTGAGTTTCCTTCTTGAATTGACTTAGTCAAGAGACTCGAGTTGACTTCCTCTTTCAGGAGTTTTACTTCCTGTCGGAGGGATTCAACCCGGATTTTGGCTTTCGCTAAGTTTCGGGACAGATAAGAAATTAATTTAGATAATTTAGATTCTGGATAACCTCTTACCGTGATTTGTCCGTCCTCCGAGATTGTGAGTCATCCGTTGTTGACGTCCTCGTCTGGTTCCAAGTCTGATCCGGAGTCGAAGTCTTCCGAGGTGATAAGGGCGAGTAGGTTTGTGTGCTGGACTTCTTCTTCTTCTTCAGAGGATGATTCATCCCAAGTGGTTTGAAGAGCCTTCTTCCTCCGCGCCTTCTTGTTATCCTTTCGGTTAGGCACTCCGATTTGAAGTGTCCCTTCTAGTTGCACTGGTAGCAGGTGACGTTGCTTTTGCTCTTCTGACTTGTTGAAGGTTCCGCTGGATCTTCCTTTCTCCGGCCTGACTTCTTCTTGCTCGTTTGGTACTTAAGTTCTTTGTAATAATCACGAGCTAGCCGGACAAATTTGGGATGATCCCCTTCACTGTCGTCTGATTCCGAGTCTGAGTCGGATTCAGGTACTGGTTAAGGTTTCTTCTTCAGAGTTTTTCCCTGAGATTTACCTGCAACAAAAGCTATACCATTATCGACCAAAGTAGTATTAGTCTGTTCATGCAGTTCTAACTCATAAAATAACTCATCTAATTTTATTTCTGAGAGATTCCTGGAAACCTTGTAAGCATCCACCATAGATGCCCACAGTCAGTTTCTCGAGAATGAATTCAAAGTATACCTTATTAGGTCACGGTTTTAAACCTTGTGACCTATGGTGTGCAGCCCGTTCATTAGCTCCTGGATCTTGGCGTGGAGTTGAGCTGCAGTCTCGCCGTCGTGCATCTTTATTGTATAGAGTCTGTTGAGCAACAGATCTCTTTTGCAGATTCTGGTATCAGATGTACCTTCGTGTAGCTCAATCAGCTTATTCCATAGCTCCTTGGCGCTGTTGAAGGGTCCTACACGGTTCAACTCCTCTTTTGTTAGACCACATTGCAAAGTTTGGGTAACTTTTGCATCGGCCTCGATCTTCTTCTTTAGTGGGTCGTTCCACTCGGTATAGTGTTGCACCACGCCTTGTGCATTTTTTGAAATTTCTAGTCCAGACTAGATAATGATCCACATGTCCACTTGAGTTTTCAGGTGGACTTCCATCCTGCTTTTCCAGTAGGAGAAGTCTTCTCCACTGAAAAGAGGGGGTCTGGCGGTGTTGTATCCCTTTTGCAAGACCATTAGAGTTTAACTGACAAATAATAGAAAGAAACTCGTTCCAAGACTAAGTCTTCGATTAGTAGTGCGGGAAAAATATTAATAACGAAAAAAAATCGATTGGTGTTGCACCAACCTCGACTAACGTGAAAAATACGAGCGTAAAAAATTATTAAAATTCAAAAATCCGAAAAAAAATTCTCAACTGGTGGATGCACCAAGTTTGAGTCACCCGCTCTGATGCCACTTGTGGGATCGGATTGAATCGATAGAGGGGGGGGTGATGGAGACAAAGGAAGTGAACAAGTTGCCCAACAATCTAACGATATGGATCATGCTCAACCCACTCTAGAAGATGTTGATGATCCATTATGCATCAAAGGAGGCCCAATTACAAGGGCTAAGGCTAAAAAGATGAAAGATACACTTAATGTGCTAATTGAAGATGTAAAAGCCAAAGCCACCATTGAAGAAGGTTTGACCAAGAGCAAGTCATACGGCTTAGTCAACCTAATTCAAGCCTTAGATGAGCTTAACTAGTCTCCTTAGTCTCTTGTCTATGTAAGAAGGATATGTTAATTTTGTGGGTTCAATTTATGCCCAATTTCTAGCTTTATTTGGGTTGTAATGATGCCAAGAGCTCAATAGGCCTATGTAGTCTATATAGGCCTCTACTAAATGGGCTTCCTTTTAGCCTTTTAGGATTTTTAGGTCACCCTATAGCTATAAATTAAGGGGGTGGCGGCCACAACATGGAACTTTTGGCTTATTCAATCTACTACATGGTGAGACTCTCACTTGTTGGTTCTTCATTGAACTAGAACTTATCAAGGCATCCCCTTATGGCGTTCAAGACTTATCAACCTCCATCCCAAGGTTGTGGCGTCTATCTTCTTCTTCTTCTATACCAAGGTTCGTGCTTCCTTAAGCATTGGGTCGAAGTTTCTATCTTCCATTCTCCATCTTTTCGATTTAGACTATCTTTCCCTCTTTCTTCCATTTGTTGTGTGTTCTTGAGACTTCTTCTCTTTGGGTTCGCATCAGCGGGGGTGAATATCGATCGTCAAAACTTTTTCAGAAAGCATAGAGAGAGTAATTGTACAGCGGAAAAGAAAAACAATCGCTAACACTTTTGTTTTTACTTGGTTCAGAGTCGCAGTCGGATCCTACTCCAAGGCCCATAGTCCTTGACCGTTTACGGTGGGCAATTCTATATTTCGTCAAATGTTTTACAAGATGAAGTTGAATATAGAATTAAAAAGAATACAGCAATAAAACTATTTTTATACCGACGACCGGAGAAGTTGGAAGTTTGGAGCCGCGGGTCGTCGTAGGTGCCTGAATCTTTAGTATGGAACTTGTCAGAGCGGAGCGCTTGAACGAATGTGTTGAAAGGAATTGGTGTTGAAGCCAAGGGGTGAACCCCTTTATATAGTCGTAGCTGGGGTGCCTGTGTTGAAGGGGCGCCTGACACGTGGCCTGTCCTGCGAGAACCTCAATCCGCAGACTTGGCCAATCCCGTCAACTAGGGCGCCTGAGCTAACTGGGGCGCCTATGTTAACACAGGCGCCTCACTAACTGATTCAGAGGCTTGAGTGGCAGTTTGCTTCGAGTGCTTGGAATAGCCCTTCATTGGAGCGCCTGTCTTAACAAAGGCGCCTAGCCTAGTTGGGCGTCTCACTCCATTGAGGCGCCTATGTGCAGAAACCTTCATCCCTTCGTTCCTGCACCAGGGTTAGTTCCGAAACACAACAAGCATATAAATGATATAGATTAAACCATTATTTACAGCGTGAGTTGTCTTGGTTCGACTTTGGGCTTCCCAAATGAAACCCTAGGCCGAACCGACGCCTAATGTTCCCTCTACGGGGAACTCGTCCTCACCTACTCCTCTCGGGAGAGTTTACCTTTTTGCCAACTGACTCCTCCGATTGGACTTTTGCCCAGCTTCACTCACTAGGTCTTTGTGCCCAGTCCGCGACCAGGACTTAGTGCCCAGCTTCACTCACCAGGTCTTCGGTGCCCAACCCCCGACTAGGTCTTAGTGCCCAGCTTCACTCACCAGGTCTTAGTGCCTAATTCTTAGAACCAGGACTTAGTACCTAGTGTACCTAGGACTTTTTCTGCACACTTGATTAGTCTTGTTAGATAACAACAAAATCTTAACTTCTGAACCCTTTGCCATTATCAAAGCATAGGTTTGACTTTGGTGCTTCCGGCACCAACACTGGTGTATTTAACCCTGTGTTTAAGTGTACAAAAACTTAGGAACGCAAGAAGTCGAGCGGAAGATGTAGCGATCGAGAAGGATGACACGGAAAGGGAGCTGACGGGGTCGGTGCATCCGAGGGATGCAGAGCTCTATGGAAGAGTACGCCGGTGGAATGAGAAGGACGTGTGCGGTGTCCGAGGGATGAGAGGTCGGGAGGAAGGACGCTCGAGGGGGGAAATGCCGAAATCGGGTTCGGGTGAGTCTAACTCAGGTAGAAATCACTCAAGAAGACGAAGCGAGTCAAGCCAGAGGCTAGTCAGCATTGGCTGAGCAAACTCCATCCTGGGCACCCGTAGACTCACAGATGCTTGATAGATCAGGCGTCTGTGTTGTCTTAGGCGCTCTAGAAGGGTGTTTCAGCAGTTTACGAGAGTTGGGTTTGGATAAAGCTTAGGCGTGCTACGTGTCAGGCGCCCAAGCCCACTCAGGCGCCTGTGATGTATCAGGCGCCCAAGAAGGTTTCCTTAGCTGTTTGCGACTGTTGGCTTTGGATAAAGCCTCGGGTGACATGTCAGACGCCCAAGACCTCTCGGGCGCCCTAGACCTGCCACGTCAGCAAACAGATAATTCTTCCCGGGGCTATAAATAGACCCTGAAGCTCAGTTCAATAAATTAATTCACTTGTAAAATCTCTAATGTCTAGCGTGCTTTTGTTGTAAAGCATCTCTATTATAAGGAGATTTTTGTTGAGCGTCCACTGCCTTGGAAGAAACGTTCTTAGTTGTGACCAAATTGCTTTTTAAAAGATGAGTGTTTCCACTTTATTTTATTTATAACCGTTTATTCACCCCCTCTAGTCGGGCCAACCCGATCCAAGAAATGGTATCAGAGCCAAGGTCGCCACAGAACGACTAACCACCGACAGCAGCAATTTTGATAAAATGGTTGGAGCAGTAATCTATCCGCCGAAGTTTGAGAGGGGAGTTCGTGATGTGGAAGTGCAAATGCAAGTATTTTTTAAAACTGATATTGAACTGCTACTAATTATGAAAAATGATTTTTCAATTCCTAAAGACAACAATGGCGAGGATAAAGAAGTAGAGTCATGGACCAAGAAGGAGCAAGCGGACTTTGTAGAAAAAGCAGAATTTCATCTGCTAGTCGTTCGTCCCGCGCAAGAAGTCAACCGCATCGGGATTTACAACTCGGCAAATGAGCTCTGAGGGAAATTTCTGGAATTGCATGAAGGTACGTTAGAGGCAAAACTGGTACGACGAGACCTCCTTC
The DNA here is from genome assembly GCA_024364735.1 of Boesenbergia rotunda. Lineage (NCBI taxonomy): Eukaryota > Viridiplantae > Streptophyta > Magnoliopsida > Zingiberales > Zingiberaceae > Boesenbergia > Boesenbergia rotunda. The sequence goes on along the minus strand of JAGFNQ010006326.1, from coordinate 537,937 downwards.
GAAGCCAACTGACAAACCTCCAGATGGAAGATGGAGAATCAGTTGCGCATCTTCACACCAAGGTAAAAGAACTAATCACGGACCTTGAGAACCTTGGAGAAAAGGTAACAAGTCGCGACGCTTAAAGGTACGTCTTAAACGCATTTCTGAGAACCCCGGAATGTACCTCGGTAATCGACACGTATTTCATTTCGAAAGATTTACAGGTAAGTACATTAAAGCAATTGTTTTTTACTTTGGAGTTCACGAATCTCGTTTTGTAGAAAATAATAAGAAAGAAGACATCGTCACACTGAACACAAGGAAGATCCAACTCAACGGGGAATCCTTGATTGACGACGAAACAACAAAAATGGTAAGTTCTTTTAAAAGTTTTTTTAAAGCTAACAAAATTTCAAGAACTCAGAAAAGAAGACGGTCTCTAAAGAAGCGAATAATCAGATGCTACAACTGCAACGAGGAGGGACACCTGAAGGACCAGTGTCCTAAACTCAAGAACCAGCCAAAGAAGAAAAAGGCACTGAAGGCCACCTGGGATGAGTCATCGTCAAAAGAGTCGGAAGGTCAAGAATACGCGGGACTTGCACTGATGGCAAATCATCAAGAAGGGAGCACTGATGAAGGGGGAGAGACGTCAGGAACTTATTTTGGGTTCCTAAATTTGTATTAAACTGATAAGTTTTTTTGTTATTATATATGTTTGCACCCTTTTTTCTAAGAAAAATTAAGTCTTTATTTTTTTTTTCAATGCACAATTATGTTGTCCATCTACTGGGAATTTTTCAAAATTTTTTAAATATTTTTTTTGTTTTATGATTTTCCGCTTGAAATTTGAAATTAAAATCCTAAAAATAGATAAATAATTTATTTTCATATGTTTAATTTTTCATAATTCAGATATAGTGGAAAGATCTCATTATAATTTTTTCAAATTTTTCGAAGCATTTTTCGAATTTTTTAAAATTTATTTTTCAAAACTCTTATCTATTGGTTTTTCATTTATTTTAGAACTTGATGAACGAACATAAAGCTCAAAATTTTTGTCCAAAATCATATCTTCATCTTCAACTTTGACAAAAATGTTCAGATTTTTTTATAGATGTTCGATTTTTTATGAATTGTTTATTGAAATCTAATTTTTTTAATTTCAAATTTGATAGAAAAACATTTTTACTATATCTGAGTTTTTAGGATCTCCTCATCTGCTGTTGATTCTGTCAAATTTTTTTTTAGATTTTTTAATTCAATTTTTTTTACAAAAAATGAAATTAACTTCGAAAAAATATGTCATTTTCAATTTGAAAAATCTGTGGCAACATGATTTTATTTTTTATTTTTTATTTTTCACTTAGAATATTTTGTTATCACACTCAAATTTTTTTCCTCTCTAATTATGTTTCCCCATTTTTTTCTGCGATGAAAGGGGGAGAAGTAGTGTTAAGTTAAGGTTAGACTCTAAATTTCAAATTTTTTTTTAACTTACAATTTTTACATTATTATGCTTGTTTTTTTTATTTTGTTTACCCTAACATAACTCGGGTTGATGCACATCAAAAAGGGGGAGATTGTTAATACTCTTGGTTGGTTTTGATGTGATCAATCGATTTAAGTTAGGTCCTGGTGTATTTAATCCTATGTCTAAGTGTACAGGAACTTAGGAACGCAGGAAGTAGAGCGGAAGACACAGCGGTCGAGATGGATGACACGGAAAAGGAGCCGACGGGCTCGGTGCATCCGAGGGACGCAGAGCTGTATGGAAGAGTACTGTAAGCCTGACTTTTGTATGAACATCTATTTTGGAATAAGAATCACAGTGGTCATGTGTTTGCATTTTATACATTATAGATAACATTGTGTGTGGTGTCACACAGAAGATCATGTTATCAGTTCCTTGTAAAGTATAAGTAGTGGCTCATAACCGAGATGGATTTGGACAAACTTTTGGGATGGTTGTAGTGTAATTTGGTATTAGTCTATCTTGACTATAGAATTACACTGTGTACTTTGTCTGTATTGACGAGGACCGATTTGAGGTGATTCGATTTATACTGACTATATAATCGAATCAGACCTCAGTTATTATGGATGTACATGTTCTTAATCCCGATATAATAATGGACACATGTACTTAATATTTATTTCTTTAATTTACCAATAGGCGAGAATTATTCATTAAATCAATAGCCCAGTAAATTGGGAAATAATATTATTTATGTGATGTGTCGTTGATTATAGAAGGAAACCGTGTCCTAATTATTTAGGATGATGATGTCCCTTGAGGAGCTCATAAAGATTATCATGTAAATCCTACAGGTGGACTTGGTCCGACATGATAATAAAGTTGAGTGGTACTACTCTTGGAGTTAGATGTTAATTAATAAATTGTAAATAATTTAATTAATTAATGGACATGTGATATCATAAACACAGGGAGATAATATATACATAATAAGAAGGATCCTATATTTTATTATGGAGTTGGTGCGGTAGTTCAATAATAACCCTTTAGTAGAGCAGATTATTATTAACGGGTCGGGTTAAAGATTCGTTAGGAGACCAAAACCAACTCCTCCTCATGGTCCCTATTGTAGCCTATAAATACCCTCATAAGCCATGAAGGAAAACTCTTAACCTAATAATTCTCTCCTCTCTCTCTCTTAGGGTGTGCGGCGTCGGCAAGCAAGGGAAGGATGGGCTCGGCTAGGGTTTTGGGGAAGGAAGAAGATCCTTTCTCCTTCTTCTCTTCACTTCTCTCCTTTGGGCGCCGGCAACATCAAGCTAAGGGGGGTGCGGCTAGGTCAAGCAAAGGAGGACTTCTCTTCCTCCTTTGGGTGTGTGACAACAATAAGAGAAGGGGGTCAGCGCAAGCAAGAAGGAAAAAGAAGGAGGTTTCGGTGGCATTGTTTCTTGGAAGATCGTCGCCCACATGACGTTCAAGAAGAGGATAGGAATACAATAGAAGATCAAGAGGTATTATCTTGGTTTCATTCTAGTAGTAAATTCAATTTTGTTTTTCTCTTGGATCCTAAAACTAACACAAGAACCGGTGATCCAAACTTCATCCTCTATTCCACTGCTATTCGATAAAGGAGATTGATTGCTTGAACAATAAGTTTGTTCAAGCGATCACTCAATCGAAAAGCATGATGATGAAATAGGTCGTTCGGAAAGTTTTCTCAATCCGGATTAGTTCTAATCAATAGAATTTTAATCCGGGGATATAGAGAGGAATCCCAATGCCAACAAATGGTCTTATTTTGTGTGTTTTGGATTCGGTTACTTTCATTCTTTTCATATATAATTTATGCCAGATAATAGTAGGATGTGATTGTGTATGTGTGATTGCAAGCATAAGATCCAACTATTATGGTTGTGTGATTGTGTATGTGTGATTATATATTTGAATTCTCGGGGTTGACGAGACCATTTGTATTTAATTTAATGAAATACGACAATGTTAGCCACTTAGTTTAATTTACTTTTCAATCTAGATTTTTTGTACACTCCTTTGTAGAGTATAGGATTGATGGATGTAAATTAAATTTTTTTCTCGGCTCAGGTCCTTTCTTGCGTGGCTAAAGAAGAAGGAGGCGAGATAGCAACACGACTGGAGGCGTATTGGAGAACAGCGGAATCTACAAAGCCATAATAGTTGGAAACTTGATTTTCATATTTATTGATTCCTGTTTAATATACTTGTTATGCATGTTTGTAAAAATTCCTCAATTTAAAAATTACTAAGTGAGAGAGGGAATCACTGAGTCCCATGGCCTCCATTACTAGTTTGAAAAGTGATGCATACAAACTTGCACGTTGGCTTTGAGTGCCTTCCTCCACATCGGATGAAAATTGTTTTGCGGATCACTAGATCAGACTTCCTTATGGATGATTTTAGAAAATTATTTAGGAGCATGTGATCTTTCCCATTGGAAGGGACATAATCCTAGATAATGGACTTAGTATCAAGTAATGGTATACACTTAGATGCAATTAATAGTATCCTCCCCATCGGAGTCACTGCTATTATTTGTATGGCCGAAGATAAAGTAACTATTAATTTTATTTGTCAAAAAGTAAGGTTGACAAGATAATAAAATTAATGGGTAAAACCTCCTCTTACAAATGTTTGAATTAGTATACGTCCGCACTATTACGGCATACGAAATTCACGGTGTTTTGAGGTGATGGTGAATTTAAAATTTTATTGTTTGATGAATCAATATTATTTTAAATTCTAATGTTTTGACCAACTGTGATTCTCAGGTTTTTCATTATGGCATTCAATCCTATGCTGTGATTTAAAAAAAAAACAAACTTACTGGTCCAAATTATATTGATTAGAAAAGGAACTTGGATATTGTCTTAACTGCTGAGGAGTACAAATTTGTACTCTTTGAGATTTGTCCTAATAAGCCCATAGATGATTCTAGTAAAGAGGAGAAAGAACGTTATAGGAAGTGGGTAAAGGCAGATGAGATGACACGATGTTACATTTTGGCTTTCATGTCAAATGTACTACAACATCAACATTGTTGGATCATGAGCTTCAAGCTAGAGGGGGGGGGGGTGAATAGCTTCTTTCGATTTCTCTACCTACAATGTTAGCAAGCGCAAGCGGAATAACAAATAAACAAACTAAAACAATGGTAATGCTAACCTTTACGTGGTTCGGAGATGACGTTCCTACTCCACGTCTATCCGTAAGGTGGACGATCCCTTGGTCTTTCGGCGGTTCACTCCCCAGATGTCCTCCGGCTAGCTTGTGTAGCTCCTTGTGGGTGAAGAAACCTCGCCACAATCCCGGACACACCTCTGAGCTCTTTGACTACTATTTGGCCTTTAATCAAAGCCAAAATCGTCAAAGCTCCCAGCCAAAATCGAGCCTCTTTAAATAGGTCTCTTGGCAAAAAAACCCACTACCAGTCGACTGCCCCAAGGCCAATTGACGGCCCCTACTCAAATTCTACCGTTGCAAGCCCAACGTTCGAATTCTCAGCCACTACCAGTCGACTCCCCCCATAGCAGTCGACTGATGTTTCTGTGGGGTTTACCAGTCGACTGCCCAATCACCAGTCGACTGCCCTACCTAGGTTTCCCTTCCGAGTATAATTCTCTCAGCACTCGACCCCTAGGATTTTCCGAGTACATTCCCTCAACACTCGACCCCTCACAACTCAGCTGACTCTTCACCAGTAGCCTCGATCTGTTGCCTTCGCACTCTCTTCGTCTTCGGCTCCCGTCGCTCAGATGCGCACACAAGTCCTCGGCTTGCCTCCATGCCACCCTTCACACATGCCTCGAAGTCCGTGTCCCTCGGCTCATCGTCCCTGCTATACTCATGGTCCCTCGGGTGCACACAAGCCCACGGCTTGCCTCCATGCTACCCTTCACGTACTTGAAGTCGTCCAGCTAAGTCCATGTGTATCCTGCAAGACCTGCACACTCCAATACAAATATCAAAACACAAGGGTAAACCTAACTTGAACCCTTTGCCCAAACATTAAAACACATGGTCACTCCGGACCATAGATTGCCCCAACAATCTTTCCCGTTTTGATGTTTGGCAATACGTTTAAGTTAGGAAAAACAAATATAAATGCAAACATGCATGGATCCTATCACAAGGCATCCCCACACCTAACCTCCCCAAGAGTTAGGACTTTTACCAAAACGGGCTTTTAAAAACCTTCCCAAGGCTCCCCCCTACATTGGACTTACAAAGGCTTTTTAAGAACCTCTCCAAGGTTCCCTTGTAAGATGTGTATACTAAAAGACATGACTTCTTTATATGAACATCTTCATTTTGAAAAGAGAATCACAACTACACTGTGTCTGTTTATATTAGTACATGCATAAAGTCGTTTACTACGCATTGTAGATAACATGGTATATGGTGTAACACGGAAGATCATGTTATCAGTCCCTTGCCTAGTAGTATATGTTAAGGCTCACAACCGAGATGGAATTGGACAAACCATCTTCTAATGATTGTAGTGTAATTAGGTGTGGTTGGTTTTGACCATAGAATTACATTAGTGTGCTTTGAGTACATTGAGCAGAACCAAAACCCTAGGTTATCCAATTTGTATTGACTCGATAATTGGATAGGACCTCAAGACTTTATTTATGGAGTACGATCCCTTAATCTCGATATAATAACGGACATATATTATTAATTATTATTTCTTTGATTTACCAATGGGCGAGATCTATTCTGTTAGATCGATAAGCCCGGTAAGTTGGGAGATAATATTAATAATATGATGTGCTATTGATTATTGACGAAATCCGTGTCCTGGTGAGTCGGGTTGATGATGCCCCCATAATGAGCTCAAAAGGTTCATCATGCTAAACCCTGCAGGTGGATTTGATTCGGCATGATGATAAGGTTGAGTGGTACTAGTCAAGGATCCAGAGGTTAATTAATTTGAATTATCAGTAATTTAAATTAGTTAATGGGCATTCAATATCTTAATCACGGGGGGATGGATGACTCGTAATATATGGAGCCCATATGAAAATATGAGGGTTGGTGAGAAAGTTCAATTAAGATCCTTTAGTGGAATGGATCTTAATTAATGGATCGGGTTTAGATCCATTGGTGGGCCAAGATCCAACTCCTCCTCTTGGTCCCTACCTTAGCCCTATAAATACCATATGACATCAAGAAACCATGGCTAATGAATTAATCATCCAATCCTATTTTCTCTTCTCACCAATCCCTCTCTCTCCTAGGGCTCACGCACGGCAATAGAAGGAAGAGGAAGAAGTGTCTTCTTTCTCTCCTTCTCATCTTCTCCTTCCTCCATCTTAGAAGCCGACGATCTCTAGACAAGGAGGACCCTTTCCTCCTTTATGGCGTGCAGCGAGAGGGAAGAAGGAGTGCGCGTGGGTAGAGGAGAACTCCATCTCCTTGATTGCTTGTCGTGGCAAGCTTGTGGAAGAGGAGGGATTGTTCTTCCTTGTGTGCTTGGAGCCATGAGATGGGAAGATCACGAGTAGTCGGTTAGGGATTGATTGGTGAAGAAAAGCCTCTTCTCCTCTTCTCCATTATTGTCTTCTTTCCTAAGGTGGCCGGCGGCAACCCTTTATCTTAGGGTTTTTCTCTTGGCGCAAGTGGAAGGGAAGAAGGAGAGATTAATTGGTAGCCTTGGTGATCTCGGTAGACCGTCGCCCACACGACGTCCGGGAAGGGAGGGACATAAGGCCGCGAGGTAATCGGGAAGGTATAACTCTTTCCCAAGCTCCTTGTTTAATTATGTGCCATGTTTTGTTTGCCTTGTCATTTCATGCTAGTTAGTTTATTATTTTGATTTTGTATCATAGCCAATAATTTACTAACTGGACCCCAACTATAAACACAAAAGCCGGTGATCCACTTGTCGCCTTTCCCGTGGTCGAATGGTCAAGCAAACTACAAGGCCGATTTTTGTAATTGGCCGAGTTGTAATTTGGATCGTTCGATACGGCACGAGATGGTCGTTGGGAGACAGGTCTCCATTCGGATTAAGTTTTAATCCGTAAACATGGAGAGGTCTCTCGGAACGACCAAGTATTTGCTTAGGAAACCCGCCAAGCCATACCCAACACTCTGGTTAAGATAAACCACACCTGATTACACTACAACCATCCTGATGGTTTGTCCAACACCATCTCGATTGTGAGCCTCTTTCTTATGCTTCAGTAAGAAACCTGATAACATGATCTTCTGTGCGACACCACACACCATGTTATCTACAATACCAAGCAATAGACGTTTAATGCACCTACTAATATAAACATGCACTATGTGATTTTCTGATTCTCTATAAAATGTAGATATATCCTAACCAAAAGGCAAGGTTTTTAGTATACATCCCTACATTAGTGCCTAGTGTACCTAGGACTTTACCTACACACTTGATTAGCCTTGTTAGATAACAACAAAACCTTAACTTCTGAACCTTTTGTCATTATCAAAACACAGGTTTGACTTTGGTGCTTCGGGCATCAACAATCTCCCCCTATTTGATTTATGACAACACGGTTCAAAAAAGTTAAGTTAAAAAACATTTTAAGCACATCTAACAGACAAGATTTTAAGAAATACTTAATAAACATAGTTAATTTGCTCCCCTTGAAATAAACATTCTCCCCCTGAAACTTTCAATGATATATAGTTTTTGTAAAACTTCTAAGTGCTTTAAGTTTATGAATAAGTGTTTTTCAAACTAGAGCAAAAGTATTTGTACCCACAAAACCTTCTTATACTTGGACTATTTTCCACTTTAGAAAAGTTTTGCAAGCCTAAATTTTGTTTAAAAGCTTTTCCTTAAAAAGGCTTTGCAAAAAAAATTTACTTAGGCAAAATTTCCATTAAAAAGTTTCAATTTTTGTATACTTAGAAAAATTTGCCTGGAAAATGTTTAATGCACAAAAACATTTTTACTTGGAAAAATCTCTAACAAGTTTTTGCAAATATTTGTTCACTAAGAAAAACTTCCCTTAGAAACATTTGCCAAAAAAAATTCCAAAAAGGTTTTTGTTCAAATAAATTTTATTTATTAAGGAAAATTCTACTTAGGAATATTTGCAAAAAGATGCACTTAGAAAATTTTGATCTTATTTAGATTCTTTGAGATTTTTTGAAGCACTTAGAAATTTTACTTTACTTTTTGAGAAAAAAATTTGAAAAAAAATTCCTTCTTTTCTCTCCCCCTTTGCCATATATCAAAAATAAGCATTCCGCCCCCGGGGCTATGGTGCAGCGGTAAGGTCACTAGTTGTTAACCCAGGCATTCGCAGTTCCATCCCCAGCTACGGCGCATTTTGCAAGAATTTTTCCTCCAAATGGGGCGCGAACCCTGGGACGCTGGGCTTCTAGATTGCCCACCGCAAGCGCTTCCCGATTTACCCTGGTGACCGGTGGGAAACTTCCGTAGGGTCGGGCCGATCACCTCAGGTTCAATTTGTCTGCTGCCTGGTTCATCTATAAAAATAAAAATAAGCATTCCAAGTCAATTTCGAATTAGAGTTAGTTAAAAGAAATTGTAAATCCGTATTGAACCAACTCTAGTGAATTCAAGCAAGAAAAATGACCAAACCAATTAATCTGTATTTTTTCGGGTCCTGTCTAACTCAGTTAACTACTTACTAACTATTATAAAATAGTAGTTTTCACTAGGGTTAGTCAAGTTAAGTGATCTGATCAAGTTAGATTTGCTAAACTTGAACACTTAACTGGATTGCTGTTCAATTTGTATTTATTGCCCCAACTACTGCAGATGCACTTAGTTAAAGCATCTTGAATCAAGGCATAGACCTAAGCATCTCAACCCAGTATAGGTAATCAATCAAAGTACCCTACGGTGCTTGTTGGATGCTGACTTCTAGATCTATAGGTGCATGCAGTTTTAGGGTTAAGGCCTAAGCTAAGTCCATTTTGCGCAAAAACCCTAGTTTTGAAGGGGGTATGTTTTTTGAAAAATTCAAAGTCGGAAAATCATTTTAAATTTCAATAACTTGATAAAGGAAATGATATTGAAAATAAATATTTAAATTCTAATTTAAAAAAATGTGAAAAATAGCTATGATTTTTTAAAACAACAAAAAATCCTATTCTACTGAGCACAACCCTAACTGCCTTCTTAGTAAGCTAAACTCATATTCAGGTAAGGGTTTGGTAAAAATATCAGCTAAATTGGATTTTGAGTCCACATGCATGAGTACTATTTCACCCCTGGCTAAATGATCCCTTACAAAATAATTTTTAACTTCAATATGTTTGGTTCGAGAGTACTGAATTGGATTCTTAGTTAAATTTATTGAACTAATATTGTCAATGAACACTTTAGTTTAGGTGTAGTCTAGCTGGAAATCCTTAAGAGTGTGCATCATCCATAATAGTTGTGCAACACACTCTCCTAGGGCAACATATTCTACTTCGGTTGTGGATAAGGCTACGCAGTGTTGTTTTCTATTGCACCAGCTGACTAGACTATTTCCTAACAACTAACAACTTTCCACTTGTACTCTTTCTCTCGAATTTACAACCTGCATAATCAGAGTAAGAATATCCTGTTGGTTCAAAAGTGGAAGTCCTAGGATACCAAATCCCTACATTTAGGGTACCCTTAATGTATCTTAGAACTCTTTTTAGGGCTGCTAAGTGGGATTTCTTAGCACAGGATTGGTATCAAGCACACATTCCTACAGAAAATAAGATATCAGGTCTACTAGCAGTTAAGTATAGTAGACTACCAATCATACTCCGGTATAATTTTAAGTCAACTGGTTTACCCTGAGGGTCATTATCAATTTTGACATTAGTAGCCATAGGGGTACTTAAGCTTTTAGAATTATCCATTTTGAATTTCTTTATTAATTCTTTAGCATACTTGGATTGATGAACATAATTACCATCTCTAGTTTGTTTTATTTGTAGCCCTAAGAAAAAGTTGAGCTCACCTACCAAGCTCATTTCAAAATCGCTCTCCATGATTTTGACAAATTCTTTTAAAAAATTAGAATTGATAGATCCAAATATTATATCATCAACATAAATTTGTGCAATAAAAATATCTTTTTCTAAGGTTTTAACAAATATTGTGAAGTCAATTTGACCTTGGTTAAATTCCTTAGAAATTAAATAGGTTGATAATCGTTCATACCTGACCCTGAGTGCTTGTTTCGACCCATAAAGTACTTTTCTAAGTTTAAACACATGCTCAGGTTTCTCTAAGTGCTCAAATCCTGGGGGTTGCACAACATAAACTTCTTCTTTAATGAACCCATTGAGAAAAGCAGACTTCTTGAGTTAGTAGAAGTGTTCTTCTGGAAGCAGGGGGGTCAACCCCTTTTTATACTGCTGTCCAGGGCGCCTGAGAGGCTGTGGGGGCCTGCCACATCACCGATTTATGTGCGTTCTTATCCGCATACTCGGCCAACGTCTATCCCCCATCCAGGGCACCTGACTGCTCATGGGCGCCTCCCATTCTGACGTGGCAGCCTGCGAGCTAAGCTTCATAGCCTCAGGAAGAAACCAATCTGGGCGCCTGTATCAACACAGGTGCCTGTGTTCTCGGGCGCCTGGTCCTCTCAAGCGCCTGGGATGCAGAAACTCGAACCTTTTGCTCCTGCAACTAGGGTTAGTTCCAGAACAGCAGTAATAATAAAATCAAGTATAGATAACAGTCTGTGGTGTCTTGGTTCTGACTTTGGGTTTCCAAATGGAACCCTAGGTTGAACCGACGCCTACTGTTCCCTCTTCCGGGGAACGCGTCCTCACCTACTCCACTCTAGAAAGTTACCTTTCGCCAACTGGCTCCTCCGTTTCGGCTTTTGCTCAGCCTCTGAGACTGCTGGATCTCAAGACGTCCTTTCCTCGACCCGTCTCTACTTCTGTCCACAGCTCTTGCCCGACTAAGACTTCTGGCCGATCTTCCGGATCGGGACTTCAGTGTCCCAGTTCCCGACCAGGACTTATTGGCCAACCCCCAGTTAGGTCTTCGGTGCCTAGTCCAAGACCAGGACTTATCGCTCAACCCTGCAGGTTAAGACTTCGTGCCTAGCTTACCTAGGACTTGTTGGGATCTATGGGCAAAAAATATTTAAAATTTGCAGTGGAAATATGATCGTTCGAGCAATCCATGCGAAAGAAAACTCATACAAAGTGAATTTACAAAAACCCAATCGTATAGGTATACCTTTGGCGCGTGCCTTCGCTTATCCCGCTTATCCGAGGTATGCGGGATCTCTTGCACGTTCAAGTGTTCGTGCCTCTATGCGTATCCACACGAACATGATCTTTTCCTCGGAGAACCACCTTAGTTGTGCTAGGAACTTGGGATGATTCACAAAGCACAAGAACCTCCACTAGGGAGTTTTGGACAAGGAGGAAGAAAGAAGAAGAAGAGAAGTGCTCACCATTAGCCTTTGACAAGAGGGGGTATTTATACTCATCTAATGAATGCCAAGGGTCTTTGTCCCTTGAGCTCCTCTCATCTTAATGCTAATAAAACTAAATAAATACAAAGCCTTTTGATATCCCTTGAGACTCTTAATATTCTATTCATCTAATGAATAGAATGTCTCTTAGTCTCCTCTTAAATAATTTTCATTAAACCATTTAATGAATATTATCCATAATTAAGTGGTAGAGTTTAATCTAGATGAGTCTAACTCAAATTAGACTCAATCCTATAATCCAATTGGATTCACTTGAGTCTAACTCAATTAATCCAATTCGGATCAAATATTAGTCAAACTAAGATTAATTAATCTCCGAAGCATCGTGTCCTTAGTGTGTGACCCAATAGGTTCTCGTAACGTTGGCAATGTGTCTAAACCACTTTAGACCCATAAGCAATGAGCGGCATCTAGCAATGCATCATTGCTACCCAAGCGATGAGAAAGTCGAGATTCGACATAACCTCCATGACTATGACAATGTATGACCTTGTCCTTCTATCCTTGTTATATAGATTGACCAATGAGGCATAGACCGTGTCATCCTCGATCAATCTATGTGTTTCTTGATCCTCGAGTAGACTCACTCAAATAAATGAGTTCAATATCTCATATTGACTCATTTGAGCATGACCATGCGTTTTAGTAGTCCTACTCAATCAAGGGGCCCACAGATATCACTCCCGTCATATGTGAGGGATAGATCCCATCTATGTCACTCACATCCCTCTGCATACTTTATTACATACCCAGTGATCGCCTTTATAGTCCATCTTATTACGGGCGACGTTTGACGATACCAAAGTATATAACTCCTTATGTAGGGAACCGTAGTGACTTCAGGTCTAAGGACTATTCCTACTAATAGTCACATGAGAGTTTATAACACTAATATGACAATCTATGAAACTTTCTAATGGTGGATCAATTTAGTAGACATTCTCTAATGTACCCATGTGTTAACTTGATATCACATATCCATGACTTGTGAGCTCAAGTCATCAATTGACCTACATGCTAATCTCCATGCATTAATATTGTCCTTGAATATTAATACTTAACTAGGAATGGTTTAGTAGTGTTCTCTACATCATCTCACTATCGATTCAACCAATCGATATGATGTAGATAAGAACCTACTATCCAAGGACATTATTATACTTAGTTATTTGACACAAATATAATGTAAGTATAATAACGAAACATGCTTTTATTAATGATAAAATATGATACAGAAGGACCCTAGTCAATCATCACATAATTGGCTCTAGAGCTCCTACTAACAATCTCAAGCTTCTTACTTCCCATTGGGTAAGAGGTCTGTTTTCTGTCAATAGGATGGTTAAGGACTTCACAACCTCTCTGAGCTTATGAAGTTGCTTTTCAAGAGCCTGATTCTTTTCAAGAAAAAGTTTAAAGTTTTTCAAGTGAACTTTGCTGGAAAGACAAACTCGGTCGTATATAATAGAGATATTATGAGCTAGTTCCTTATTGGATGGCTTTTGAGTGGTTTCGAGATCAAGGTAGGTTCGAGGTATGTGTAGTATACCACTGTTGTATGGCATGCTCCCATCGCTTAGACATCAGGATTGATTATAAACACTCATTGGTTTTCCTTTCCTCCAGAAAAAGCCCCTTGCCTCACCTTTTTAGTGGATTTGCTAGGGTTGCTACCACGTTACGTCTATTGGCACAGGCCTTTCTCTTAGAAACTACTTCCTTCTGAGTGTTTAAACCTTACAAATCGGTCATACTAAGGTCTTATTAAGTCCAGCCTCTATGCCTTGAGTAAGCAAACATTGTTTGAAAGGGCTTATTAGGTCCAACCTCTATGTCTTCCTATAAGTTTGAGTTTAAGCTAATGGAAGTACTTTTAAGAACAGTTGCTACCTATAAACACAATCCCTTACCTAGTTTACCTTGAAGGGGTTTTACTCAGCCATTCCGGTTAATACAGCTCTGATACCAAGGGGGTGCGTAGTGTTTCTTGGTTTTGTTGTTAGTGTTGATGGTGTTGAGATGGATGGTTTGACCAACACCGACAACAATCGGCCAAGAGAGGAGTTTCCATGGTTTGACCAGCTTCTATAGATGGTTTGTTCGTGATTTTAGCAATATTGCAGCTTCACTTAATAAAATCATCAAGAAAAATGAGTCATTTAAGTGGGGAGAGGAGCAAGAAAGGCATTCAACACTTTGAAAGAAAAGCTAAGTTCCGCTCCTTTACTAATATTACCAAATTTTCTAAAACCTTTGAAATTGAATGTGATGCTTTTGGTGTTGGAATAGGTATTGTGCTTATCCAGGAAATGAGGCCCATTGCTTACTTCAGTGAGAAGTTGAGTGGAGCCACTCTAAACTATCCCACTTATGACAAGGAGATGTAAGCGTTGGCGAGAGCATTAGAGACATGGCAGCATTACCGATGGCCGAAAGAATTCGTGTTTCATACAGATTATCAATCTCTAAAGCTTTTGAAGAGCCAACAAAAGTTAAACCGCCGCCATGCTAAATGGATGGAATTCATCGAGACCTTTCCTTATGTGATCAAATATAAGCAAGACAAAGAGAACGTGGTTACTGATGAATTATCTCGAATGTATGCTTTACTTTCCGCCCTAGATACGAAATTACTTGGATTTGAATATATCAAGGATTTATATGCCAATGATGCTGATTTTTCTGAAGTGTACAAATCATGTGACATGGTTCTATTCGGTAAGTTCTATAGAAATGATGGTTTTTTATTTTGTGAGAATAGATTGTGTGTGCCTATGTGTTCCTTGCTGGAATTGTTTACTAGGGAAGCCTATAGTGGTGGCTTGTGTTAGATCGATGTAGCTTGCTAGAGGGAGGCGAGGGGGGGGGGGTGAATAGCAATTTTTTCTTTCTTCCTACAATTGTTAGTGCGCAAGCGGAAAATACTAAGTAAAAACAAAACTAACAATTGAGACACACCTATTTACGTGGTTTAGAGATAAAACTCCTACTCCACGGCTGCCCATAAGGTAGGCGATCCCTAATCCGTCGAAGGATAATTCCCCGGAGCACCTCTGGCTAGATCTCGTAGTTCCTTGTCGGTGGAGAAACCTCTCCACAAGCTCTGGATACTACCTGAGTATAATAGACTACTAACAAGCTTTGACCAAGCAAGTTTCGCCAAAGAGCAGTAGCCTTAAACGAGCTCCTTTAAATAGAGCTTGAGTAGTAAATGGCCGCTACCAGCAAGGGCAGTCGACTGGTCCCACTCATATTCGACCGTTACAGCCAGCGTTCGAATCCCCAGCCATTACCGGTCGGCTGCTCCCAGAGCAGTCCACTAGTCCTTCCCTAATAAGCCTAGGGTTACCCTTCCCGAGTACATTTCTCTCCGCACTCGAACCCTCCCGGCTTAGTCCCTAAGTACAATCACTCACACTCGAACCCTCACGACCTGGTCGACTCTCCAATCTGCAGTCTCGATCTATTACCTTCACGTCCTCTTCCTCTTCGGCTCCCGTCCCTCAGATGCGCACACAAGCCTCCAGCTTGCCTCCATGCCATCCTTCACGCATGCCTCGAAGTCCGCGTCCCTCAGCTCATCGTCTCTGCCTATGGTCCCTCGGATGCACACACAAGCCTCCTACTTGCCTCCATGCCACCCGTCACCTGAAGACATCCAACCAAGTCTATGTGTACCTATACACCTGTATACTCACATACGCATACTAGTCTAACAACAAATCCTAACTTAATTATATTGACTTCAGACATCAAAACCATGATCCTCCAGATCATACCCAGGCCAATTGCCCCAACAATCTCCCCCTTTTTGATGTGTGGCAATATGTTTAAGTTAGGTAAACAAAAACATAATAGCAATAGCAATTGAAAATTAAAGCATAACAAACAAGAGGCAACCTGCCCCTTAACCTATGCTTTCTCCCAATTTTCAATTCTCACACTACCAAGTTATGTTCTACCCAACTTAACATTATAACACCAAGTTAAGTTCTACCCAACTTAACCCAACCTAACATCACACATTTTCTCATGTTAAGTTAAACCTAACTTAACACTCAAGTTCTCCTCTTTTGACACCATCAAAAAGATTGCCCCAAGCAACCCTACCCCAGTTGCCAAACAGAACTCAAACAATTTTTGAAAAAACCCTTCAGAAATCACTGATTTCCAATCTGCCCGAGACATTAGTCGACTGCCCCCCAGGGCAGTCGACTAATACTGCCATTTCTGAATTCCCAACCCAAATTTAGAAACTTCTAGAAAATTCTAGAAAATCCGAAAAAATCTAAAATTTTGCAAGCACACTTGTTACAAACTCTAATTTCCCTATCCTAGAAAAATATAGTTTCATGAAAAACATCAAATGTGCTTAACTTTTGGTACAAACTCTAATTTCCTCAAAACTTGGAATTTTATATCAACTTTTAAAACTCTTCATGATTCCATGTGTTTGTCCAAACCATCCAATACTATTTTACACATGGAATTGCCCTCAACTCCCCCTTTTTCTTTATAGAGTTTGATGGAGTCAAAGGAATGGAACAAGTTGCCCAACAAGCTGACGATATGGATCATGCTCAACCCACTCTAGAAGATGTTGATGATCCATTATGCATCAAAGGAGGCCCAATTATAAGGGCTAAGGCTAAAAAGATGAAAGAAGCACTTAATGTGCTTATTGAAGATGTGAAAGCCAAAGCTACCATTGAAGAAGGTTTGACCAAGAGCAAGTCATACGGCTTAGTCAACCTAATTCAAGTCTTAGATGAGCTTAACTAGTCACTTAGGTCTCTTGTCTATGTAAGAAGGATATGTTAATTTTGTGGGTTCAATTTAGGCCCAATTTCTAGCTTTATTTGGGTTGTAATGGTGTTAAGAGCTCAATATGCCTATGTAGTCTACATAGGCTTCTACTAAATGGGATTCCTTTTGGCCTTTTAGGGTTTTTAGGTCACCCTATAGCTATAAATTAAGGCGGTGGCGGCCATAACATGTAACTTTTGGCTTATTCAATCTACTACATGGTGAGGCTCTCACTTGTTGGTTCTTCATTGAACTAGAACTTATCAAGGCATCCCCTTGTGGCGTTCAAGACTTATCAACCTCCATCCCAAGGTTGTGGCGTCTATCTTCCTCTTCTCTTCTATACCAAGGTTCGTGCTTCCTTAAGCATTGGGTCGAGGTTTCTTCCTTTCATTCTCCATCTTTTCGATTTGGACTATCTTTCTCTCTTTCTTCCATTTGTTGTGTGTTCTTGAGACTTCTTCTCATTGGGTTCGCATGAGAGTTTTACTATGACAAAACCTCCCCTCTTTTATTCTTAACCCTAGACATACATATACAAACCTCCCTTATGCCTTCATTTAGAAAGATTTTATCATTTAATATCAACCAATGAATTTAGGCAATATAAATAATATGAAACCATGACATAAGATTTCATAACATATCACGAAAGCATAAACAAAGATTTTAAGTTAAAGATATATCTTATAATTTAATAGCAATCCATGAATTTCAATAAAATATTATTTCAATCAACACATAATGAACTGAAATGAAGGCAATATAAACATAAATTCAAAGGTTCATGCATAAGTCAAAGTGAAGCATAGGAGTGTCACAAGGGTCGTAGTCCCGAAGTAACACAATAGTACAATCCCAAAATAAAAAGTGTTTGAGAGATAAGTACAAATCCAAGCAAAATACTCTCAACACTCAAGCCAACAGATAAAGTCCAATCTACTGCATGACATCATCTGGAGGAGGAGGAGGAGCCTGATAAGTGAGGTGCAGCTGCCGTATCATATCGAGCATCTCATCCTGCGGGCTCCGGAACCCCTGACAGAACTGGGAGATGCCATGAACCTCCTCCTGAATGGTCTGCTGGAAGCTCACATGCTGCTGCTGAAAACTGTGGAGGTCCTCCCAAAGGCCATGAACCTCCGACCGAAGCTAGGAAAACTCCTCTCGTGTAACTCCGGCTCCTCATCTGAACTGGAGGACTCAGGACGCTGCCTCCAGACAATCTCGCCCTGCCGACACTCGATCCCTACCAAGGACAATTAGCGTGTGCCAATCTGATCATAGTCCATTGACAGGTGACGGACCTGACTGCTAGTCATACGTATACTCGAGTCTCGAAGAACTCGGTCAGGACATGACAGAATGACGTGTAAATCTTCCCATTTACACTATGGGAAAAATGACAGATAGATGTAAACACATGCAAGGAGATATCTATGTCTAGCCTCCTCTTTAATGCATACATCATCACCAAGTGCGGTAGTCGAATTCTAAACCGCCCCTTGGTGACAATGGGCAACAGACACTCCAAGACAATCTTATACATGACATGACTAAAAGGACTCATGGTTTTGGCGTCAAAAATACTCTGAAATGTGTCAATGACATCCAAAATAATGCATGTGGATCTGATCAATAGTGACGTCATGAAAAGAAAGTGATAAGCACCTTGGAATGGATCGCCTTGAAATTCAGATGTAGGGAAGGATATTGACGCCACACTCAAGAAAGATGAGAGGGTGAGTGATAAGTCATGGGGGGTTTCGATCGCCACAAGTTGCCTTGATAAGATCACGATTAGTTCTTTGCCTAAGAACCAAAGGAAGCTCTCACAATAGAGAAAACTCTGATTTCATTCAAACTTAACATGCCTTGGTCATACAAGAGTTCTCCTATATATAGACTTAGTGGAGGTTGAAACATTAACCTCTACCACACTTCCCACTAAGCACTAATTATGCACCATTATCATGCATGCATGCATGCATGATGTTTATTTCCCACAATTCCCTAATACTAGCTTAGGAACTCCCAAAAGCATTAAAAACCCACCAAAAGACATCAAAAATAACTTCAGAAAATTCCCCCAAAAATACCCACGAAAATTGGACACTTGTAGCCCTTGAATGCATCTTGGATCATGTGGTTTTGGGCCTTCAAGTTTTGTCTTCATGTGGCTCAATTTCACTTTCAATTTGAAGGAATGTGATCCATTTAGTTGTTGCCTCCATTGTGCATTGATCCTTCTTCTCCTTGAGCTCCATTATTAAGCCTTCCAAAGCTTGCTTCATTCTCTTAGTCTTGGATCTTGTCATGGGTCCTCCAATTCCTTTCAATGCCTCTTCCTCTATGGCTTTGTCTTGTAAGCTTGTATCCCCTCCTTGGTCCACATCAGAAAGGGGCTCCTCAACCTTAGGAAAATATGTGACCACATTATTAGATGCTCTACATCCCAAAAACATACCTAAAACAGCAGGTGAAAAAGGAATGCGGACTCCTGCTACCATGGACTCATAAAGGTTATTATTAGGATCGATGCATGTTAGGTTTGCGTAGAATTCTTTACATAGATCTAGGTTAATGTCATGTTGACAGTACACTAACTGTACTAACCCAAAATACATAACCATCTCCGCAATCTGGAGGGTCTTCTCCTGAAAATAGGACCTATTTAGATATTGACAATTCATTAATACGAATTCGTTTTCGTCGAATCTCTTCCGACACTCCACAGATCAGAACCGAGACTCCCTCGATTCTGCCCGACCTTGTTGGGATGAACCCTCACCCTTAGACCGTTTAGAAGCCAACCTAACACATGATATGCAAATGTATGTATACCAAATCACCCCACACAGGAAGAAGACAAAGGAAAACATGCAAAAATAGACACATTAGTCCCAAATTATGATTTAACTGGGAAAGAATGAACTGTACAAGGTGTTACCTTATTCCCAATCGTTGCATGATGAAGTTGAGTGAAGATCGGCTTGAAAAGAGAAACTCTACGAACCCTAGGTGTAGATCGGAGATGGTGGAGGATAGGAGAAGGCTAGGAAAGAGTTTCTAGGTAGTGGGAGAGCCTTAGAACAAGAGAGGAGGTCGGGGAGAGGAAGTATTCGCAGGGGGTGCCACGCAAAACCCTAGGTTTTGGCCACCCCGCGCAGTCTGATTCTAATTAAAACCCGTGGACCAGTCGACTGCCCCCACGACATTCGACTGGTAAAACAAACAGAATGTTTTCTAGGCGAGAAAAGTCGACTGCCCTTGGGGCAGTCGACTACCAAAACAAACAGAAAGTTCCTTAGTGAAATCAGTCGACTGGCTCTGAGCCAGTCGACTGATACATTAATTTCAGGTTTTCAGCCATGTTTCAGAAATGTCTAATTAATTCCACAAATCTGTAAAAAATCTAAAATTTCGTGGAAAGATTTGTGAATTGGAAAAAATATATTTTCAAACAAAACTACTCCAGATCCCATGATTTGCACGAAATTCTATTTTTCCTAAATTGTATTATTGAAACCTTATCCAAAAGTCCTAATTTTGGCCTCTCCATGATCTTCTTTCCAATGCCTATTCATAATACATTTCTAGCACCAAATTATATGACATTTACACATTAAAAACCAATTTTCTTCTAATATGATTCTATTTCTATCTTTCTCTCCATAAATCTCCTTTTAGTGTGTTCCCTAGATTAAGATTAATGATGACCATCATTTTTGTTGATTATTTTAGGCTCTAAAATCCATGTTTGATCCACATTTTATATGCTTAAGTTTGTAATTGTATTAGGTTTCATGTATTTCCTCTATTTTGGCTTTCAATTCAAATCTTTGTATACTTGGGATATTTTTTGGTACTAAATTTGAATATCATTTTGTAGGCTTCAAATGATCATGGACCTAGATCAAATCGGGTCAGACTTGAGTCAGCATTGGATCCAGATCAAAGGGATCAAGCATCAGATTAATAGGAGCCATCCATTCCAGAAACGGCTAGATCTGAGCCATCGGTCAACTTCTGGTCAATCCGAGTTCAAGATAGAATCAATCATGACCATAGATCAAGATCTGAAAATTTCAGCCAAATCAGAAGTAATCTGACCGTTGGATCAAGCTCAAGATGTTCTAGACCATCCATACAAGAAAAAGGAAGATCTGGACCATCCACCACTGATCTGGTTAATCTGAGCTGGGGACAGGTAGATCAGGACCATTGAAAGGGATATGTGGAGTTTGGTTCAGATCTGAAGAGATTCGACCGTTGGATGAAGCCAAATTGATCTCAACCGTCCGTTGCTTCCATCATCATATGGCTGAGCAGTGAGCTGGGCTGAGCAGTGAGCTGGGCTAAGCTGTGGCTTGGCTGACTGGACCGAACCCAAGCTGGCTGAAATCAAGTGCAAGACTGGGCTGGCTGAACAAAAGGAACGAACCTAGCTGCTTGGCTTGATTAAATCGACCTAGCTGCTTGGCTTGATTGAACTCAACTGATTGACTGAACCCAGGGCTGACCCAAGGCATTGGCTGAACCAAGAGCTGGCTTGGCTGAATCAAACACGAGCTGGCTTGGCTGACCGAACCCACGCGCAGCTAGGGAGGCAAACAAAAGGAAGAGGGACGCGAGAGCTAGGGGATCGATTGGCAAAGGGGGATCACACACAGGCGACTCATCCTCTCCACCCTCACCGCCGGCGGTCCGCATCTCCACAGCCGACGGCCGGTCTTCCGACTTCCATCTCCACCTTTTCTCTTTCTGGGTTCGAAGAGAAGAGAGTAACGGTTTCTTTTTCGGGGTTCGAAGAGGAGTTTCCTCCATTTTCCTCCACCGCACGCCATCGCACGAGCTAGGGCCCGGGGTTCGAGCCCTAGTCGACCATCTCCTTCACTGCAGCTTCCTCTCGGGTTGAGAGGAAACGATCAACCACCTTCATCCGCAGCCGGCGATCAATTTCTTACTGCAATTCTTCATTTGTTTTTCTTTACAACAATTCATTCAAGTTCAGCAGTTTTTTTTTCCTTCAGCAGTTCTTCCTTCACAGCTTCTTCACAGTTTTCTTTGCAGCAATTTCTTCACAGCCATTCTTCAGATCTAGGCCGAGCAGTAGTTTCAATTCCAGCAGATTCACATCAGATCCATTTCCCAGCAGATTTCACAGCAATTCCATTTCCAGCAGTTCTTCATTTGTTTCCAGCACTCCTTCACAGCTCGATCCAGCAGTAGCTTCAAATTCTTCACAGCATTTATAGCAGTTCTCCTTCATCAGATTTAGCAGCACTTTTTATCCAATTTATAGCAAATCAGTTCCTTCAACTTCTTCTTCATCAGATCTAGTATCCGGCAGCCACATTCCTTCACAAATTACTTCCAGCAGCTTCTTCATCGGATTGGGTTTAAGTTGTTGATTAGTTTCATTAATTTTGAGTTGCAATTGTGTTGCCTGTGATTGTCGAATGTGGTTGTTGATATTTGTATCAAGTTTGATCCCTTGTATTTTCGAATGGCACGTACCTTTGTCATTTTAATTCATGCTCGCAAGTTGTTCGACAAAATGTTTCTATAGATAGGTTTAATTTCATGTCTCTTGTTTTGCTTAAGTTCTTGCTTATCTTGTCTCTTTCAATTGCTTATCTTGTTTCTTTCAATTGCTTTATGTTCTTGTCTTTCATTTCATGCAATTAAGTTAGGTCAAATTAGATTTCTTTAATGCAGTAGGTTTTGCTTCATGTCTAAGTTTCATTGATGCTTTATTTCTTGAATGCTTCTTTCAAATTGTCTTTTCTTTGCTGCAATTGTAGTTAAAGTAGATTTCCTTACCTGCATTGTCTTTCCTTAATTAGAACTAGATTTCATACTTGCTCTGCTATTCATTTCGTAGTCATAGCTCTCAAATCCAAAACCCAGTTTCATATCCAAAATCCAAAAGCAATAAAATACGATTCTGAGATTTATCTTGTACCAACTACATTCGTTGGGAGACGACTCGAGTTATCTATGCTACATTAGTTTAGAGGAGTTCGATTCTTTAATTGTATTTGAAACCGTAACACGACAAAAATGGTTATCAATTAACCTTAGCCTTTTAAACCCTTTGGCACATTTCATAATTCATTTAATCTCCTAGAAGAAAACCCCCTGAAATCCATTGACCATGGATCCCATTTTGACTTTTAGAGCTCTCCCTTGAGCTCTTAGCCCTAGTTACCTCCCGAGGTTACTCATCTACAAATGCAAGACCACACCGGTATTCCTCCGGTGCTTCTTGACCTTCACCTCTTACCCTCTTAGCTTTCCATACCTTGTCCTTGGTTGACTTTTTCTTTTCTCCTCTAAATGGCTTTTTTTTTTGTCATTTTTGACCTTCCCTTTATCATAAGCATAAGGCATCCTTGAATATAACATTTTACTAACATTTGTCTTCCTAGAGTGGTATCCTAGACCCGGTCCACCACTTCTAAGGCGTTGGTCATTTGGCCTTATGCTTACTCCCTTGGACCCCTTAATGAGTCCATCTAGATTCTTTTCTAATTTATCAAGTTTTGCCCTTAAAGCTTGATTTTCCTTCTCTAAATTCCTATCCTTAGTATCATCATTCCTATGTTGATCATTTTTAGATCTACCCATCTTTCTAGGCATGTGTCTCCCCTTCTTAGGGTTGATGCCTTGGTCCTTAGGTCTAGAACCCTTAGGTTTACCATAAATCATGGATTTCTTGGTATTTTGACAATCAATAGTATTTTTATTTCTATCATGATACTTAAAACCAAAAACACGCATAGGCAAGCAATTATTAACATTTCTAGCATTCATGGAAACATTAGAAGCATAAGTAAAGTTAGGGAGTACCTCCCTTACCCTTGTAGCTCCCCCTTGATGTGAGCTCCTTTTCCTTTCTTCTTTCTCCTATCTTCTTAAGTGTTTCATTTTCTTTAGCTCTCCTTTTCTTGGACATTGAGTGTGGTAATGTCCTAGCTCCCCGCAAGTATAGCATCTGATGTGCTTCTTTTCTTTCTTTTCCCTACAACCAACATTGGATTTAAAATGAATGGACTCGGGTTTAGGGAGTACCTCCATCTTACCTAATGGACACTTGCCCTTCTAGTACCCCTTCTTGTTGCATCCAAAGCATATGATTGTGCTCTTTTGATTTGGCCTTGGTGGAGGTAGGAGCTTTCTCTTGTTCTTGTATTGGTGAGGCTCTCTCCTCCCTCTCAATTCTTGAATTTGTCACCTCCCCTTCTTCTCTTGATGAGGTAGAAGATTTTTCACTTAATTGTGCCTCTTAGCCTTCTTGGACCGTGGAGCTTATTTCTTTGGGCTCTTCCATTGTTTGAACTTGTGTACGGTTCTCATGATATTTTTCCAACTTGTTCCACAACTCATGTAAACTTTTATATTCCCCTACACCATTCAAAACATTATTAGGCAAAATATTTACTAAGATACCAATTACCTTCTCATTTGCCCTAGCTTGCTCTTGTTGCTCCTTTGTCTAATATCTAGGTCGGAGCTTCTTTCCATGCTTGTCTCTTGTAATTTCAAATGGTTCCTCTATTGTCATCACACACTCCCAATCCATTCCAAGTCAAGTCTTCATCCTTGTCCTCCAATATCCAAAATCTTCATGGTCATTGGAGGGTGGTGTGTTGATATCATCCCCTAGCTTGTTTTCCATCATTTTCCCCTCTAGCTTTCTTGCTCCCTCGGCGGCTAGTTCGTAGATGAGAGAACCTCGCTCCGATACCACTTGTTAGATTGATGTAGCTTGCTAGAGGGGGGTGAATAGCAATTTTTGCTTTCTTCCTACAATTGTTAGTGCACAATCGGAAAATATTAAGTAAAAAACAAAACTAACAACTGAGACACACCTATTTACGTGGATTGGGGATAGAACTCCTACTCCACAGCTGCCCGTAAGGTGGACGATCCCTAATCCATCGGTGGATGATTCCCTGGAGCACCTCCAGCTAGATCTCGTAGCTCCTTGTGGGTGGAGAAACCTCTCCACAAGCTCTGGAACTACCTGAGTAAATAGGCTACTAACAAGCTTTGACCAAGCAAGTTTCGCCAAAGAACAGTAGCTCAAGTAGTAAATGGTCGCTACCAGCAGGGGCTGTCGACTGGTCCCACCCAGATTCGACCGTGACAACCAACGTTCGAATCCCTAGCCATTACCCTTCCTGAGTACATTTCACTCCGCACCCGAACCCTCCCGGCTTAGTCCCTGAGTACAATCACTCACACTCGGACCCTCACGACCTGGTCGACTCTCCAATCCGTAGTCTCGATCTATTGCCTTCACGCCCTCTTCGTCTTCGGCTCCCGTCCCTCGGATGCGCACACAAGCCTCCAGCTTGCCTCCTTGTCATCCTTCACGCATACCTCGAAGTCTGCATCCCTCGGCTCATCGTCTCTACCCATGGTCCCTCAGATGCGCACACGAGCCTCCAGCTTGATTCCATGCCACCCTTCACCTGAAGACATCCAACCAAGTCTATGTGTACCTGTACACCTATACACTCACATACACATATTAGTCCAACAACAAATCCTAACTTAATCATATTGACCACACACATCAAAACTATGATCCTCCAGATCATACCCGGGTCGATTGCCCCAACAGCTTGATGGGCCATTTTGGTGTGACTACGACTTTAGGGGTCCTACAAGATCACTTCTTTTGGCCTCTTATGTATCATGATGTGGAAAAAATCTGTGTGAGGTGTATTACTTGTAAACAGGTTAAATCTAAGTTAAAACACCATGGCCTATATACTCCTTTGCCTATACCTAGTGAGCCTTGGACTGATATTTCGATTGACTTTGTTTTTGGACTACACTAATCTAAGAGGGGAAGAGACTCAATTTTTGTTGTGGTAGATAGGTTTTCTAAGATGACACATTTCATTCCATGTCATAAAACTGATGATGCCTCGCATGTAGCTGACTTGTTCTTTAGAGAAGTTGTTAGGTTGCATGGCATGCCTAGAACAATTGTCTCCGATAGGGATTCTATGTTTTTGAGTTATTTTTGGAAGACTTTATGGGGAAAATTGGGAACTAAATTTTTGTTTTCCACTACTTGTCATCCTAAACAAATGGGCAAACTGAAGTTGTTAACCGAACATTATCTTTCTTACTTCATGCTATCATTAAAATGAATTTGAAAATATGGGAAGATTGTCTACCACATGTTGAATTTGCTTACAATAGAAACATACATTCTGCAACTCAGTTCTCTCCATTTGAAATTGTTTATGGATTCAATCCTTTGTCTCCATTGGATTTAATTCCTTTAGCCGTGAGTGAGCATCTAAACTTAGATGGTAAGTAGAAGGCTAAATTCGTGAAGATGATTAATCAACAAGCACGACTGAATATTGACATTATGTTCATCAAGCTAACAAGGGGCGCAAGAAAGTTATATTTGAACCAGGAGAGTCGGCCTGGTTGCACCTAAAGAAGGAGCGATTTCCAGAGAGACGACTTTCTAAACTTCTACCTCAAGGCGATGGTCCATTTTAAGTAGTGAAGCGTGTCAATGATAATGCCTACCAACTTAATTTGCCAGGTGAGTATGATGTGCATAGTACTTTTAATGTCGCTGATTTGTCTCATTTTGATGTAGGCAATGATTTGAGGGCAAATCCTTTTCAAGAAGGGGAGAATGATGCACATCAAGGAGCTGGTCTTGATGCACGTCAAATGAATGATCATTTATCACTTCCAGAAGGTCCAATTACAAGACTTCGGCAAAACGTTTCAAGGAAACACTAAATGGACTAATAGAAGAACAATTTCTGATTATGAAAAAGAAGAGATCAAGGATAACTTATCTTGCATGAGTACTCATTCTTACAATTAATGAGGATTAGTTTGATTTGAGTTGCTAAACTAGTTAATTGCATGCATGTATAAATGCAATTATGAATGCAAGGCAAATTTTGTAATCTTCATTACTTCCTCCCACTATATAAGGGAGGGAGCATGATAATGGAAGGAACAACTTTTTGGGTTTATGTGATCTCTTAGTTCTTGAAAGAACTTCTGAACTTATCGTGTTTGTCTCGTGGCGTTCAAACCTCTGAAACATATCACCTTGCGGTGTGGCGTTTCTTTCTCCGTAGTCTTTGCTTCGTTCCATCTCTTTGGTTACGGGTCAAGGCTCAAACTCTTGTCTCTTGTTCTTGGGGTTCTTTTCCATCGATTGTTCTCAGGTTCCATCATGATTGTTGGGGGGGGGGTGTTCGTATCATCAAATAATAAAAATATCGAACCATAGGAGTTGTTGATTAAGCACTATCTAGACGTCGCAAGGTTCTATCATGATAGAGACTACCTTTAACCGGGTATCTTGGGCTTTGCCTCGAAATGGAAGTCAATCCTTTATAAGAGATTACCTAACACCACTTAATAGGTTTCTCCCTATCTCGTGTTAGGATGTTCATAGCAAAATCTAGAGATGTATGGCTGGGATCCCTTAATGATAAAGGATTATCTTTAATCGGACTCTCTAGGTTACCTACTATACTTAATACCATTGGATGCCCAAGGCGGAACCACTCTAGTACACTTCCGTTGGGTTAATACCGGTACCTAATTAGGATCTCTATAAGAACATAGACATGAAGATTGCGATATGAACAATCCATAGGGCATCAACTAGTATTGTAGTGAAACCAGAATCCTAGATTCAACCCATCCAACACTTTTCCCAAAGTGAACTAGGACTTTCGTGCCTAGTCCTCGACCAGGACTTCGTGCTCAACCCTGCAGGTCAAGACTTTGTGCCTAGGTAAACTAGGACTTTCCTACATACTTAGTAAAACATGTTACATCACAAAACATACTTAACTTTGAATCCTCTTTCATTATCAAATCTAGGATCGATCCGATACTTCCAGCACCAATAATCTCCCCCTTTTTGATTTATGGCATCCCAGTTCAAATGTTAAGTTAAAACAGATAGTTTAAGCAAGAAAAAATATTTCAAGAAATATAGTAAAACATTTGTCAAGATTCAATTTTCAAAGTATCATTTCAAGGTTTGAAAAAGAAAAAACTTGAACCCCCCCCCCCCTTCGATAAGTTAGACACTAACTTAAAGTTCAATTTTCAAATTAAAAAAAACATGCAAAATTGAAAATTCATGAAGCTCCCCTTTAATATAAAACTCTCCCCCTGAAGTTTTTGAAATTGTGCATTTTTCAATTTGAAAGATTTTTCGATAACTTTGAAAAATTCTAAGTATAAACTTTGAAAAAAAAATTTAGTATAAACATTGAGAAATTGTAATTATGAAAAGAATTCTAATTATAATTGAAATTTCATACCAAGATTTTTCGATAACTTTGCAAAATTCTAAGTATAAACTTTAAAAAAATTTTAAGTGTAAGCTTTCAAAAATTCTAAATATAAAAAAAATTCTAAGTATAATTGAAATTTCCTTTCTTTCCCTTTTGAAAAATAGAATTTTCTTTAAAAAACATAGAAAAATAATGTTTAGCTTTGATAATTAAAATTTTAACTTTTCTATACTTAGAAAAATAATGTTTAGCTTTCATAATTAACATTTTAACTTTTCCCTACTTAGAAAAATATTGTTTAGCCTTGATAATTAATTTTTAACTTTGCCCTACTCTCCCTTTTTTCCATATATCAAAAAAAAAAAATTGGTTCAGGAGAAAGAAAAAGAAAATTTTAATACTTGGGTATCAGAGCCTATGAAAAAAATATACAAAGTACTTTTGAGTTAACGGAAAAAAATGATAAGTAATTCCAAATACTATTTCAAAGAAGCAAGTAAGAAGTTCTAAGTAACTATTTTGAGTTTGACAATAAATGACAGAAAAAAATTTGAACCAAGTTAATTCATCCATTTGAGTCCAATCATGATTTAAGTCTAAGCATTCAAAAATAAACAATCAATAATTTTGAAAAAAAATGAAAAACAATACAAACAATAAAAATATAAATCTTTGGGCTCCTGTCTAACCCAATTTGTTACTTATTAACTATTATAAAATAGTAGCTTCCACTTGAGCTAGTCAAGTTAAGTAGTCTTATCGAGTTAGATTTTCTAAGTTTGATTACTTAATTTGATTAATGTTCAGTTGTATTTATTGTCCCAACTACTTTTGATGCACTGAATTAAGCATCTTGAGTTAAGGCGTAGGCCTAAGCATCTCAACCCAGTCTATGTTGTCAAGCAAGGTATCCTAATGTGCTTGTGAGATGTTGGCTTCTAAGTGTATAGGTGCATGCAATCTAGAGGTAAAGCCTAGGCTAAGTTCATAACGAAGAAATCCTTAGTTTTGAGGGGGGAGGGTAAATTTTTGATAACTAAGTCAAAAAATAGAGTAAAACCTTTTTTTTAACATGAATTTAAAAAAAACCATGAGTTTTAAAAGAAAAATAGTTAAGGACAATAAATTTGAAAAATGGCTAAAGAAAAAAAACAAGATTAAGCAAAAAAAAAAAACAACTAAATAAAAACTATTCCACTGAGTATTATCAGGTAATAAAGACAATAAGAACAAGTCAAATATCAAAGTCAACTAGTGTCAACCAAGTCAACAGTGAATCTGTCCCCAATCCAACCATAAACAGATATAAGTCAAGTATACGATGAAGAAGATCCAGGGTGCCACGAATGAAGCATATTTATAGGCTCTTCATGCTTAGCTTGGTCTACGTCCATCCTCTCCACATGGTGGGCCTCTACCTCCTCTCGTAAGCTATGAATCTCCCGCTCAAGCTAGGTAAGATGCGCGTCTATAGTCAAAGGAGGGGGCTCGGAGGTGCCTTGGTTGGTGCTAGGAGGCATCTGTTTGGTGGCTTAAATAGCCACCAGTCGGACACCTTAGTGCCATAAAGGGCACCCGGGGCGCTAAAACTTAGGGGTGCCCGTGGTCGGTTTTGTAAAACCATGGGTGCCTCAAAAGGCAAGCTGAGGCGGATTTGAAAATAGGTTGGATACCGATGAGGTTTCGGGCACCCAGTTGACCAAGATTAACCTATAATCACAAACAAACACATAGTAAAATTAAAAAAAGAAAATGTTAATTGAGTTAAACAAATTTATTAAGTTTAAAAAGGATTAAGATTAGTTTTTATTAAGTAAGAAACATTATTAAATAAATATTGAACAAAGTTTAAAGAATTAATTAAGTTTTAAAATGTTAAGTTAATTTTAAATTAAGTTTGAGAATTATGTTAAGTTAATTTTGAATTAAGTTTGAAATTTTAATTAAAAAAAATGTTAAGTTAATTTTGAATTAAGTTTGAAAATTTAATTCAAAAAAATGTTAAGTTAATTTTGAATTAAGTTTGATAATTTAAGTTAAAAAAAATGTTAACTTAATTTTGAATTAGGTTTAAAATTTAAGTAAAAAAAAATGTTAAGTTAGTTTTGAAAAAAAAATTTGTTAAGTTTTGAATTAAGTTGGAAAATTTATTAAGTTTTTATAAAAAAATGTTAAGTTAAAAAAAATTGTTTAGTTAGTTTTGAATTAAGTTGAAAATTTATTAAGTTTTTGAAATAAATGTTAATTTTTGAAAATTGATTAAGTTAAGTTTGAAAAAAAATATAAAATTTAAATTTTGAAAAATTATGTTAAGTTTAAATTTTGAAAAGTAACATTAAGTTTAAATTTTAATAAGGTGAAATATTATATTAGATTTAATAAATTAAAAGTGAAATTGATTAGATGTGTGGAGTTTGTTGGGTTGAACCTATCCTTTTAGCTCATAAACATCTCACCCTTTTTTAAGTAACAAAAGAGGGAAACCTTATCTGTTTTGTGAGATATATAAAATTTTATTTTTAAATTTAAATTGTAAACTAAGATTTGATTGAACCTTGAGTTAGATTCAAGTTTAACAAGTAGTAAATTGAAAATAAATTTCCATTATTGGCTTTAAGGTCTTGGCGAGGCGCAGGGGCCTTCTTGGATGTCGGAGCATTTCCTTGACAAAGCCTTTTAAAGAAATTGTATTTTCAAGTTACTCTTTGAGAACCCATGGTCTAACTAGTCGAGGATCTGGTGAGGTAGCTTCAGCTAGTTTCACCGGGCTAAAAAGACCAAATAGGGTACGCCTTACCCTACCTGACTCTTTAGACAGACTTTCCTAACGAACAATCAGCTCACCCCACCCAAATACTAGGTTGTGTAAGTTTCAATCAAGGCAGGTCCTCATCTAACCATTTCTATTTCTAAGCATGACAATTTTATAGAAAAATAAATAAGCAAACATTCAAGCAATTTTCAGCAAGCATGCAAAGAAATCATCTAATAATAAAAATAGTCTTTCTATTGGCTCCCCCGGACTAAAACCTTGATAAGGACTATCTAGGAAATGGATTTTGTCCTTAGGGATCCAATAGTGATTTGGTCCTGTTTGATTTGTCAAACTAAGTATAGGGACCTATGCTTGGACTCGGGTGCTAGTACGGTTAATAATTGAAAAATACGATCTATACAGTGAGTTGGTTCTATATCCAAGTCCGGATCAATTAAGAATGACCTTCTGTTTTCCGAGAATCATATCATGATTCTTGGAACCCAAGGTGAACCGCTCTAAGGCAACTTTAAGTCCCTTGACTTGAATTTTCAGGGAGGAATTATCTTCCTCAAGTTGTTGGACTTGAGTTGGGGTTCCTTCCTGAACAGTCAGTCAAGGGACTTGAGTTAGCCTCCTCCTTAAAGGCTTTTACCTCCTTTTGGAGAGACTTAACCTGGACGTTCGATTTAACCAACTTACATGATAGATAAGAGATAAGATCATATAACTCAGATTTAGGGAAACCTCTTATAATGAGTTGACCATTTTCTGACATTGAGATTGTTTCGGCTCTGTAGCTTTGTTCCGGCTCTGCTTCAGATTTAGACTCGGTGTTAAGTTCTTCTGATGTTGTCAATGCAAGGAGCTTCGAGTGGGGTACTTCTTCTTCATCATCCAAGGATGACATGTCCCACGTAGCTTGGAGCGCCTTTTTTCCATTGCTTTTTTGGCTGGTGCTTGTGATGCGAACCCAATGAGAAGAAGTCTCAAGAACACACAACAAATGGAAGAAAGAGAGAAAGATAGTCTAAATCGAAAAGATGGAGAATGAAAGAAAGAACCTTGACTCAATGCTTAGGAAAGCACGAACCTTGGTATAGAAGAAGAAGAACATAGACGCCACAACCTTGGGATGGAGGTCGATAAGTCTTGAACGCCACAAGGGGATGCCTTGATAAGTTCTAGTTTAATGAAGAACCAACAAGTGAGAGCCTCACCATGTAGTAGATTGAAATAAGCCAAAAGTTACATGTTGTGGCCGCCACCCCCTTAATTTATAGCTATAGGGTGACCTAAAAACCCTAAAAGGCCAAAAGGAAGCCCATTTAGTAGAGGCTTATGTAGACTACATAGCCATATTGAGCTCTTGGCACCATTACAACCCAAATAAAACTAGAAATTGGGCCTAAATTGAACCCACAAAATCAACATATCCTACTTACATAGACAAGAGACTTAAGTGACTAGTTAAGCTCATCTAAGGCTTGAATTAGGTTGACTAAGCCGTATGACTTGCTCTTGGTCAAACCTTCTTCAATGGTAGCTTTGGCTTTCACATCTTCAATTAGCACATTAAGTACTTCTTTCATCTTTTTAGCCTTAGCCCTTGTAATTGGGCCTCCTTTGATGCATAATGAATCATCAACATTTTCTAGAGCGGGTTGAGCATGATTCATATCATTAGCTTGTTGGGCAACTTATTCACTTCCTTTGACTCCATCAATCCCTCTCTCCTCAAAAGGATTCGTCCTTGAATCTTGATTACCTACATAAAAGGGAGAGAGATCAGAAACATTAAATGTGGAACTCACATTATACTCACCCGGTAAGTCAAGCTTATAGGCATTATCATTGAAAGACGGAACCAACAATTTGTAATTGAAAGACGGAAACAACGCGTTGTTGTTGGAGTTCCTGGATCGCTTCAGAACACCACATTTCAGTGCAGATGATGTGAAAACTTGATGTTGAATGTTGTGTCTTGAATCCCCTTATATACAAGCACTCGAGCGCCCCGAGTGCCCATAACGGAGCCCCGAACTCAGCGCTTCAGCCGCGTTGTGATCCGTTAACGATGCCAAATCTTATCCTTCTCGGGCTACTGAGTGCTCTCGGACACCTGTGTTGGTGACATGGCACATCGAATTAGCAACAGCCAACTCAGCAATGCCCAGGCTGAGTTTTACGCACTGGGGCACCCGAGACCTCTCGGGTGCCTGTCTTCTCGAGCGCCCAGGTCCACTAGGGTGCTCTCAAGGCTGCTGGTTCAACTTCATGAGCTGCAACACAGGTTACTCCAAATGCAAAAAATAATATACGAAATATATGTATGACAGTCGGAGCTATCTGATCCTGACTTTGGATTTCAAAATGAAATTCTAGGTCGGACCGACGCCTACTGTTCCCTCTTTTGGGGAATGTATCTTCACCTACTCCACTCTAGAGAAGTTACCTTTTGTCAACCGGCACCTCCGGTTAGACTTTTGCACGACCTCCGAACATTCGGATCTTGAGATATCTGTACCTCGACCCATCCCTATTTCTGTCCGTTGTCCTCGCTCGGCTAAGACTTCTTCCCGATTTTTCAGATCAAGTCTTCAGTGACCGACCCTCGGTCAGGTCTTTGGTGCCCAGCCTTCGACTAGGACTTCGTACCCAATCCTCAACCACGACTTTGTGCTCAACCTTGCAGGCTTTGATTTCGTGCCTAGGTAAACTAGGACATTCCTGCACACTTAGTAAAACATGTTAGATCACAAAACATACTTAACTTTTAACCCTTTACCATTATTAAAACCAAGTTCAATTCGGTGCTTTTGGCACCAACACGACCGTGTGAAACCACACGGCCATGCTGTGCAGCCTGTGGTAGGGGAGGTATGGTTGTGCCATGTGAGGCATTAGAGACCCTACACAACCGTGTGGAGCCACACAGCTTGGTTGTATGGTCGGCTGCTTACGACTTTGATTTTAGTTTTGCTCCAGTTCCGCTCTATTTCTGCTCCAAATCATGTCCTATTAATAAAAATACGCAAAGAGCATATCTCCAAACAAAACATGAAGTATAGTAGCGAGGTCATATGAAATAGGATGCAACAATTAAGTTATGCTTGAGAAATATAAGTAGATGTGCATTAAATATCAATGCATAAAATTATATATAATCTTGCTCATCAGTGACAAAGGGACACCTATAACTGGACACTCTAAGTTATATTCTTTACTTAATGGCATTAGGTGCCTAAGGGGGAAGCACTTCGGTACATTTCTGTAGAGTTCACACTAATAACTTGTTAGGATCTCTATGAGTGCATAAATATTAAGACTAGGAGGTGAGCAATTCATGGGTCATCAACTGGTATTGTAGTAAAATTGAAATTCTAGATTTCACCCATCCAACCTTCCACAAAGATCAACTTCCTCTCTCTCTCCCTCTCTCTTCTTCTCTCCTCTTTTCATTAGCAAGCTTTCACAAATACTCCTGTGATCGTCAAGATAGTTAATTTTGTGGAATCGACTAGTACTTAATCAACAGTTTCTGTGGATATAATAATCTTTTAAATTACTTGACGATGTGGTCGCCCACTTGTAGATACCCAACAAGTTTTTGGCATTGTTGCCGCTAGCAGGTCATGCCCATGAGGCATAGTCATGTCTCGCCTATGCTAGTTTCACACGCCACAGTCATGCTAAGGGGCCACAGTCGTGCCATGGGGCCATGACCGTGTGGCATGAACAGCAAGGTTCGTTCCGAATTCTGGGATGATTGCAGACCAAAAGAAAAATGATCATAACTTTCTACTCTGTTGGAGTTACCAGTCTTTCCAATATCAAAATTTAGATAATTTCAAGATCTACAAATTTGCTTTAGGGTTCAATAAAAAAAATCATGTCAAAGTAGTGCTAAAATGCATGACCATGTAGAATCCTCTGCCCAAACTACAGACCAAACTTCTAACGGTCATAACTTTCGGCTCGGTTGGAGCCATGGGTGGTACAACAATGATTTAGGGTGAAACACATGAAAAATAGGTTTTAGTGGTGTAAAATCCTTTTTGACAAAGGCCTCTCTAGGAGAAAGATCTTGAAAGTTCGAGAAAGGTATAAAACGGTCAAGAAAATACTTCATTGACTCATCTTTGGTTTGGGCCTCCATCCCTTTCCTAGGGGAAGGGTTCTCTCCTCTTGGGTAAACCATAGAGCCACCAGCTTCTTCATCTCCGATTATTCATCCACCTCTGGAACGAAGATTGTATCCAAGAAGATCGACACTACATAGACATGCCTTCTCATTCCTCTCAATTCTTATGTTTTTTATAGATTGCTTTATTGTCTTACCTCTTGGATGTATATCCTTTGTAATGGAGTAGATTCTTTAGATCTATGATATATGAAGTAACTATGATGTGCTGTTGATGTATAAACTTTAGATTTGATCCATTTCTTATTCAATGATATACTTATACATTGTTCTATGTGTTGTGCTTCGTATGTGTTTGATTAAAGATGTGTGTGACGAATACATATGGATGTGAAGAATTGATCGCCATGTAGAGTGAATGTCTGAGATCATATGATCAGGGGGGGCCCTTCGAGACAATGGGGATCCCTTTAATCGGACATCTTGGGCATTGCTTTGAAATGGAAACCAATTCTCTACAAGAGTTTATCTAATTGTACATAACGGGTTTTTTCAATCCCATGTTAGGAAGTTATTTGAGTAATCTAGAGACATATTAACAAGGGGTTCCTGGTCATATAATCTAAATTACACAAGTCACTTCCTAACACGAAATTGTAAAAAACACATTAACCACTAATTAGATCATCCCTTATAGAGAATTGACCTCCATTTCAAGGCAATACATGAGAAGGCTTGGTTAAAGGGATACCCTCTACCATTATGGGTTTCTGTGTCTTGATCAAGAGGATTAGGGCTTATGGATACCCTCTATCACTATGGGCTCTTGTGTCTTGATCAAGAGGATTAGACATCAGGTAGAGAAGTCCTAGTTACGGCTAGACAATGAAGTCCTAGTAGATTGGGTGGATAGGGCAAAATGTCTTGGTGGGTCGAGGATCGGACATCAAACGGAAAATAATCAGCTTGAGGGGGCTTGTGGTCCTTTGTTTGAGGGGGATTGTTAGGGTTATAAGGTTGCAAACATAGTCCCATATTGAAAACACATGGTAATGATCATGGGCTTATAAGAGAATGATATCTCCATTGGTAGGAGACCTTTTGGGGAGAGCCAAAGTGCAAAATCATAAAGGTTTAGGCCCAAACTAAAAAATATCATACCATTATGGAGATATCTAAATTATTTCAATCCTAACACCCTGGTCATACGATCTCAGTATTCTCCTTACATGATGACTAATTTATACATTCATTTAATCAAATAACACATATAAGCAATTCTTATTCAATCAAACAAAAACAAAGGCATAAACATGTCATTGAAATAGGAAATTGGCAAATCCATTGAGTTTTCATTAAATATATCACAAATGTTGGTGCAAAGAGCATCAGTGATGAACAATCATCCTCTAGGATTTCGATGTTTGACAATATACTAAGGTTAGTCAAAGTGATAATGGGTTAAACCAAATAAGATCTGATGTTTGGTAGGATAAACCCAGGTTTGATCAAGCTTGATGAAGGGTTAGCCAAACAGGACCTGATGTTTGGCAGAACTATAAGTGACAATATACTTAGTTTAGTCAAAGTGATCAAGGGTTAAACCAAACAGGACTTGATGTTTGGTAGGGCAAACCCAGGTTTGATCAGCTTAACAAAGGGACAGCCAAACAGGATCTGATGTTTGTCCAGAGTGAATAAAATCTAGGG
Organism: Boesenbergia rotunda; assembly: GCA_024364735.1. Taxonomy (NCBI): domain Eukaryota; kingdom Viridiplantae; phylum Streptophyta; class Magnoliopsida; order Zingiberales; family Zingiberaceae; genus Boesenbergia; species Boesenbergia rotunda. The sequence continues at coordinate 501,258 of JAGFNQ010006326.1, read as the reverse complement.
TTGGTTAGTTTGACCAGGGATAAACCGAACCGGACTTGAGGTTTGGTATAATTACTTGAAAGGTGGAAGGAAGAAGTCTAGTCAAGATTAAGATGACTAGCAAAGAAGTGGGTGAAGCTAGGTAAAGCGGGGTCCTAGTGAGTGAAGCTAGGTGGAAGAAATCCTGGTTAGTGAAGCTGGGTCCTAGTGAGTGAAGCTAGGTGGAAGAAATCCTGGTTAGTGAAGCTGGGTCCTAGCGAGTGAAACTAGGTGGACAAAGTCCTGGTGAGTGGAGTCAAAGGAAGTGAACAAGTTGCCCAACAAGCTAACGATAAGGTTCATGCTCAACCCACTCTAGAAGATGTTGATGATCCATTATGCATCAAACGAGGCCCAATTACAAGGGCTAAGGCTAAAAAGATGAAAGAAGCACTTAATGTGCTAATTGAAGATGTGAAAGCCAAAGCTATCGTTGAAGAAGGTTTGACCAAGAGCAAGTCATACGACTTAGTCAACCTAATTCAAGCCTTAGATGAGCTTAACTAGTCACTTAAGTCTCTTGTCTATGTAAGAGGGATATGTTGATTTTGTGGGTTCAATTTAGGCCCAATTTGTAACTTTATTTGGGTTGTAATGGTGCTAAGAGCTCAATATGGCTATGTAGTCTACATATGCCTCTACTAAATGGGCTTCCTTTTGGCCTTTTAGGGTTTTTAGGTCACCCTATAGCTATAAATTAAGGGGGTGGCGGCCACAACATGGAACTTTTGCTTATTTCAATCTATTACATGGTGAAGCTCTCACTTGTTGGTTCTTCATTGAACTAGAACATATCAAGGCATCCCCTTGTGGCGTTCAAGACTTATCAACCTCCATCCCAAGGTTGTGGCGTCTATCTTCTTCTTCTTCTATACCAAGGTTCGTGCTTTCCTAAGCATTGGGTCGAGATTCTTTCTTTCATTCTCCATCTTTTCGATTTAGACTATCTTTCTCTCATTCTTCCATTTGTAGTGTGTTCTTGAGACTTCTTCTCTTTTGGTTCGCATCATTTGGTATTAGAGCCTTAGTTTTCTAAATCGATTTGGTTATCCTTTTCGTTGTGTTCTTGAGTCTCTATCTTATTTTTTGTTTCCTTTTTTTTATTTAGCAAGCCTTACTTGCTTTGTTGCTCTCCAAAAAAAAAAAAAGAGGAGGAGGAAAAAAATCTATGATTTTCGGCCAAAAAAAAAAAGAAAGAAAGAAAGAAAAGCAAGACAAGCCGAAAAAAGCAACAAAAGAGGGTGGAAAAAAGGAAGTAGAGACTTTGTTTGCAAACTTATTTTCCACATTTCCTTTAATGCTTGCCTAGATTAAGTTCTGGCAAATTTCCTTTCAGCTCTTATCTAAAGTTCTCTCATTTCCTTTAATGATTGCCTAGATTCAATTTTGGCAGCCTAGATTAACTTCTGACGTCTTTCCTTTGTGCTCTTATTTCAACTACACGCATTTCCTTTAAAGTTTGCCTAGATTCAATTCTGGCTGCCTAGATTAAGTTCTGGCATCTTTCCTTTCAACTCTTATTTCAAGTACTCTCATTTCCTTTAAAGTTTGCCTAGATTCAATTCTGGCAGCCTAGATTAAGTTCTGGCAAATTTCCTTTCATCTCTTTAATTCAAGTTTTGCTATCTTTCAGTTCTGCATTATCCTCAATATTTCCTAGATTCAATTCTGGCAAATTTTCTTTCAGCACATAGTTTAAGTTTTTCAATTCTGCAATTTGCATTTTTTGTCTTCAATTCTTATCTTTGTCGTAACACCCTTGGGAATTCCATAGTCCACGAACGCTTACAGGGAATTGTCTCAATTCTAAGTTCTTTAAAGAGCTAACAATTGTGAGTTTGAGTGTTTGAGTGAAATAGATTGTTCAATGGTGACAAGTGGAGACGAAGCAACACCTAGAGAATCTCTTGATCAACGTGCTTTGAGACAACACTTACAACGCATGGAAATATATTTTTCTCAGATTATCGACAGATTAGAGAAACAAGATGTTGTAATTGCTAAATTGCATATAGCCAAGTTGGTAGAGTTTCTTCACGAAGTGCTAGACCATATAACCGCGGTGACCATAATGATGATGATGATGGCTATCTGAGGACATTGATGATAGAGCTTCAAGTGACAAATCTGATCATGCTCGAGTTGGTGGTAGAAGAGGAAGGATGAATGATCATGTGGATAGAAAATTGGGAAATATCAAGATGAAGATTCCTTCATTTCAAGGCAAAAGTGATCCTGAAGCCTATTTGGAGTGGGAAAAGAATGTGGAATTAGTATTGGATTGTCACAACTATTCTGAAGAGAAGAAGGTAAAACTTGCTGCCGTTGAATTTGTTGATTATGCAATTATTTGGTGGGATCAAATTATTCTAAGCAGGAGAAGAAACAAAGAGAGACCCGTTAACAGTTGGGAGGAGATGAAAACTATTATGAAAAAGAGATTCATTCCAACACATTACTATTGGGATTTGTATCAACGATTACAATGTCTCACACAAGGATCCAAGACTGTGGAGGAATACCACAAAGAGATGGAAATTGCGATGATTCGAGCCAATGTGGAGGAGGACTGAGAAGCAACCATGACACGATTTTTACAAGGTTTAATCATGAAATTGCAAATGTAGTGGAGTTGCATGGAGCTTGAAGACATGGTGCATATGTCCATGAAAGTTGAAAGATAACTCAAGCTTGGGGGGCAAAGTTCTCATTCGTCAACTTGGAAATCTAGCTAGAACAAAAGATGATAAAGTTGAATATAAAAAAAGCCTGATTTTTCGAAGAATAAAGATTCAATCTCTCCATTGGTTAAGGGAAAGGAACCCCTCCAACCTTCAAGAAATAGAGATATTAAATGCTTTAAGTGCTTGGGAAGGGGACATATCGCATCACAATGCCCAAACAAAAGAATTATGATTTTGAAAGAAAATGGTGACATCGAGACTGAGAGTGAGTCCGAAGATGATAGTGTCTTGCCCCCATTATTGGAAAGTGATGCAGAAGAGTATCCCATCCAAGGTGAAGCCCATGTCACTAGGCGTGCTCTAAATGTGCAAGTGAAAGAAAATAATGAAGAACAACGAGACAACATATTTCATACCCGTTGCTACATCAAAGACAAGGTATGTAGCTAGTACTAGCTTGATTGAGAAATTATGCTTACCTACCACTAAGCATCCTAGACCTTACAAACTACAATGGTTGCACCATTACTTGCATTACCTAACTAAATGAGCTTCCTTTAGGCCTTTTAGGGTTTTCAGGTCACCCTATAGCTATAAATTAAGGGGGTGGCGGCCACAACATGGAACTTTTGCTTATTTTCAATCAACTACATGGTGAGGCTCTCACTTGTGGGTTCTTCATTGAACTAGAACTTATCAAGACATCCCCTTGTGGAGTTCAAGACTTATCAACTTCCATCCCAAGGTTGTGGCGTCTATCTTCTTCTTCTTCTATACCAAGGTTCGTGCTTTCCTAACCATTATGTCAAGGTTCTTTCTTTCATTCTCCATCTGTTCGATTTAGACTATCTTTCTCTCATTTTTCCATTTGTTGTGTGTTCTTGAGACTTCTTCTCTTTGGGTTCTCATCAGTGAGTGAAGTTGGGCACGAAGTCTTGGTCCGGGTGACTGAGCACAAAGTCCTAGTCGGGGATCGAGCAAAAGACTTAGTCGAGCTGGGATCACTGACAGAGTAGAGACGGGTCGAGGTCGGACGTCTCGAGATCCGGGTTCTCGGAGGATGAGTGAATGTCCAACCGGAGGTCCCGGTTGGTAAATGACAACTTCTCCAGGGTGGAGTAGGTGAGGACACATTCCTCGGGAAAGGAAACATTTGGCGTCGGTTTGACCTAGGGTTTTGGGTGAAATCCAATGTTAGAACCAATAAATTAAGGCTAAGATTATTTGTATGTTTGACTTATGTTTGTTGTCTTGTAGGTACCTGGAGTTGGAGGCAAGATAGGAGACCAAACGCAGGAAAAATTGAGCCTGGGAAGAAGGCTTTCTGGGCGCCTGAAAGTATTAGGCACCTAGAAAGATGTTGGGCGCCCTGGATAGGGCAGCCCCGCCTAGGCGCCTGGTAAGCCAGCTGCCTGAGGCTTCCCAGGCACCTGGGAGGCTCCCATGTGCTTGGGAACACAGCTATATCCTTGCACGATTCTCTCTACTACAGATCAAGTTTTGACCACACGTGGCAGGTGCCCAAGAGCCCTGAGGTGCCCAAGAACGCAGTATATAAAGGGGTTCGACTCCTCACTTCAAGCATCAAAGTTTTCCATCCGTTAAAGCAATGTATGCGAAACAAAAACGCTCAAGTCGAAGCTCTGCGACCAAGGAGGCTCCAGGAGGAAGTGCGTTGCACTTCGGACTTCCGGATTAGTCAGATCTTCATTTTCTGTTGGTTTGCTTTTCCGTTTACAAGTTGTACTTTCTTTTATGAATTTATACATGTAAATCTTAATTGTAAGACGGGTTTCTCCGCCTCCAAAAAGTCCGGAAAAGAGACCACTAGTGGACTCACGCTGAGTACTTAGGCCTTGGATGTACTGAACTTGGGGGGTTGGGGGCCAAGTAAATCCCGCAAGTCTTTGCTGTGTCTTTTTTTAATTTATTCTATATTTCCGCTGCATATTAACTCTTATAGAAAGATGAACGAACAACAAAGTTCCCCGATAAAAATTACGAGTCGATATTCACCCCCCCTCTATCGACCGACATCGATCTTACAGGTGGTATCTGTTAGGATCTTTGCGTTAAGCTAGAGGGGGGAATAGGTTTCTTTTGATTTTGTCTACAAAGATATTAGCTAAACACAAGAACAAAATTAATAAAACAATAAAAACAATGTTAACCCCCTGATTTACTTGGTATCCACCTCTGAGAGGTGACTAGTCCAATGATCCACATCACACGCACGAGCTCCACTATGAATGTCTCCTTCATGGTGGAGAAACTTTCACAAGATTGCCCTCTTCATCTTTACAAAGTAGAAATGAAAGTGAGAGGAAGAGAATCAGACTTTGAGCACTAACAGTAGGATTCTACACTCTAGAACCACAACCCTAACCTGCTCAAAAGTCTCCTTTTAAATAGAGTAAAGGACTGCTCCTTAAGCAGTCTAGCCCGACGCTAGTCGACTGCCCTAAGGGCAGTCAACTGGTCCCCAGCCAGTAGCTAGACAACGGCTAGCCCAACGGCTATATTTTTGAACTAATCAGTCGACTGGTCCAGGACCTGTTGACTGATCTTTCTGTGAGTTCTGGCAGTTGACTGCCCAACCGCTGTCGACTGCCCAGCTTACAATTTCACTCACACTCACTCTGAAGACCACCCATCACGTATGCCTTGAAGTCCACTCCCTTGGCTTGCCCCTTGAAGTTCTCTTCCTTGGCTCTCGTCCCTCGGATACACACACAAGCCCGCGAGTTGCCTCCATGCCATCATTCGTATATGCCCTTTAAGTCTACTTTCCCAGCCTTAGAGTCCTCTTCCTTCGGCTCTCGTCCCTCGGATGCGTACTTCATGTGTGATTCACCAAGTCCTGCAAGACTCAACCAGACATATCAAACCAACTTGACACCCTAACTTAATCATATTGACACACACATCAAAATCATGATCTACCCGATCATACTTGGGTCGATTGCAGCAACAATCTCCCCCTTTTTGATGTATGGAAATATGTTTAAGTTAGGCAAAACAATAATAACTGAAAATTAAGAACATAGTTAATCAAGAAGCATAAACATGCAACCTCCCCCTTAACCTATGTCCTCCATAGAATTTTCAATTTTCCACAAGTTAAGTTACAAAACTAACTTAAACTCCCAATTCTCCCCCTTTGACACCATCAAAAGGATTGCACAATGCAACAACACCCACTGGCATCAAATAAAGATACTTTTCTCCTTCTGAAAATCCCAGAAATCAGAAACCAGAAGGATCAGTCGACTGCCCCTGAGGGCAGTCGATTAATACTCTTCAGTCTGAATATTACAGTTTCTGGGCCGAAATTCAGAAATGCACCATTAATTCCATAAAATTCGAAAATCATCAATTTTGCAAATATGTTTCTTATGATGTATTTTAACATAGAAAAATATACGTTCATGAAAACTCCAAACATGTTTGACTTTTTGATTAAAACTCAAAACCTTTGAAAACCTCCAATTTTGTATCAAACTTTCATCCTAGTTTTGAAATCATGTGTTTTACAAACCTATGTCATAACAAATAAAACACAGAAATATTTTCAAATTATTTGAAATGCCCAACTATGATCTTTGGGCAAGATGTCTATTAATTAAACATTTACTTTCCCCATAGTTGGTCTAATTTCAATAATGTGATATATCTAACAACCCAACAATATGTCATAAGCATAAGTGAATTATTTGTATCATCCTAATGGCTCATGCACTACCTTATTATAGCATTACCCCAAGGTCAATTCTACACTTCTACAAAACACATACCAAGTCCTCTTCTTAGAGATGTGAACTCCGCTTCGGGTAGAGGCTTGGTAAATATGTCGACAAGGTTGGACTTAGATTCAACATAATGCAATTCAATATTACCCCTTGCCACATGATCCCTAATGAAGTGATGCTTCATTTCAATGTGTTTTGTCCTAGAGTGATGCACCGAATTTTTGGTCAAATTAATAGTGCTCACATTATCATATAAAACCTTGACCTTGGAGTAATAAAGCTCATAATCTTCTAAGGTATGCATGATCCAAAGTAATTGAGCTACACAACCACCCATTGCTACATATTCAGCCTCCGTTGGTGATAAGGCAACATATGGTTGTTTACTACTCCAACTAACTAGGGATGAACCAAGAAATTGACACCCACCATAAGTACTCTTCCTATCTAATTTGCAACCCGCATAATCGGAGTCGGTGTATCCAAATAGTTTAATGTTTGAAGTTCTAAGATACCAAAGACCGACATTAAGAGTACCCTTAATATACCTTAAGATCCTCTTTACTACCACTAGGTGAGATTTTTTGGCACAAGATTGATACCTTGCACACATACCTACCGCAAATAATATATCCGGCCTACTAGCGGTTAGATACAACAAGTTACCAATCTGCTCCTATATTGCTTTGGATCCACGACCTTCCCTTCAAGATCACTATCCATCTTGACATTTGTGCCAATGGGGGTAGATGTTACCTTAGCATTTTCTAACCCAAATTTCTTTATAATTTCTCTAGCATATTTTGTTTGATAAACATGAGTCCCTTCATTTGTTTGTTTGACTTGTAATCCTAAGAAGAAGGTCAATTCCCCAACAAGACTCATTTCAAACTCATTCTCCATACACTTGATAAACTCATGGAGAAACTTACTATTTGTTGACCCAAAAATGATGTCATCAACATAAACTTGGGCCACAAAAATATACTTATCCTTAGATTTTAGAAATAAAGTTGGATCAATTGTTCCCCTTCTAAAACCCTTGGATACTAAGAAAGATGAGAGTCTCTCATACCAAGTCCGGGGAGCTTGTTTTAATCCATATAAGGCTTTCCTTAGTTTATAGACATGATTAGGGTAATTTGTGTTTTCAAACCCGGGTGGTTGCTCTACATACACTTCCTCCTTAATAACCCCATTAAGAAATGCCGATTTTATATCCATTTGATGAAGCTTAAACCCATGTGAGCGGCATATCCCAATAAGATTCGTATGGATTCAAATTTAGCTACAGGAGCATATGTCTCATCATAGTCAAGGCCCTCAACTTAATTGAAACCCCTTGCTACTAACCTAGCCTTGTTCCTAGTAATTTTCCCTTGATCATCCAATTTGTTCCTAAAAACCCATCTTTTTGTGGCAATAGTACTATCATTGGGTCTAGGAACTAACTCTCACACTTCACTCCTTTCAAATTGGTTCAATTCTTCTTGCATGGCTAGAATCCAATCCACATCACCTAAAGCTTCATCAATTGATTTTGGCTCAAGTAGTAAAATTAAGGCAATTTGGCTAGCATATTCTCTAAAGTAGGATATAGTCTTTACTCCTTGTGTAACATCTCCAACTACTTGATCAATAGGATGATCTTGATGTTGTCTTAAAGTCCTAGAGGTTAACGGCTCATTTACTACATGATTATTATTGCCTCTTTCATCCTCCAACGCACTTCTCCCTCCCTTTGATCAATACACCCTAAATGTAAGTCTTGAATTTCTTGGGTAATGTTTTGGTTTTCTTCTATATCCTTGTCAATGGAGGATTTCCTAGGGTAAGTGCTAGTAGACTCATCAAAATCCACATTAGATGATTCCTCAGTTACTCTAGTCCTCTTGTTATACACTCTATACCCTCTACTAGTAGATGAGTATCCAACTAAAGATCCCTTCATCCGCCTTAGACTCAAATTTTCTTAAATCATTCTTAGTGTTCAAAATATAGACCTTACACCCAAAAACTCTAAAATAGTGAATTTAAGGAATTCTCCCATTCCACAATTCAAAAGGTGTTTTTCCTAAAAATCTATGAATTAAAACTCGGTCTTGGATGTAGCAAGCGGTAATTACCGCTTCCGCCCAAAAATAGCTAGGTCCGGAGTACGCATTAAGCATGGTCCTAGCCGCTTCTTGTAAAACCCTATTCCTTCTTTCTACAATATTATTTTGTTGTGGGGTTCTTGGACATGAAAATTCATGTTTGTACCCATTCTCTAGATAAAAATGAGAGAAGTTTGAATTTTCAAACTCTCCACCATGATCACTTCTAATTAGGTTGATTTTGAGATGTTTCTCATTTTCAACTCTTTTACTAAATCCTATGAATATTTCTAGAGTGTTATCCTTATGTCTCATGAATAAACTCAAGTATATTTAGAAAAATCATCTACAATTACTAAGCAATATTTGTTTCCTACTAATGAAGGAGTACTATGACAATCAAATAAATCTAAATGCAATAATTCCAATGGTAAAGAAGTGCTAGTTAGAGTTTTACCTTTATGCGATGACTTCGATTGCTTATCTTCTTGGCATACATCACACATTTTATCCTTCTCATATTTGATCATTGGTAGTCCTTTCACCAATTCCATCTTGGCCACTTTTGTTATGTTCTTCATGTTGATGTGTCGAAGCCTTCTATGTCATATTCATTCTTCTTCTTCTTTTGATATGAGACACTTAGTAAAAATGTTAGAAATATAAGAGAGATTAAGATAATAAAGATTTGCTTCCCTATATCCTTCTAACATGACATTTTCGGAGCTATTGTGCCTAATCAAATATTTTCTTGCATGAAACTCAATACCTGACATCACATAATTGACTGACACTAAGCAAGTTAAATTCCAGTCCTTAATTAAAAGCACTTTATGAATTGTAATTGTAGATGATACCTCAATTGTGTCTCTACCTATAATCTTGAGCTTTCCACTATTCCCAAAAGACACCGATCCTTCTTTTAAGCAGCTAGTGGTGGAAAATTTGCTCACATCACCGGTCATATGTCTTGAGCACCCACTATCCACTATCCACATGTTTGAGTCCTTCTCTTCTACCTAAACAATACGAAAAACACACTCTTTTGGTACCCATACACTAGATCCACAAACATCATTCAAATATTTCTTAGGGACACATGTTTTCTTCACATTGCCTCTAATAATTTTCTTGCTAGGTGCTCCCTTTCTTCCCATAAGAGAAATAAAAGCAACTTCCTTGTGTTAGATCGTCTACGTCTTGCTAGAGGGGGGTGAATAGCAATTTCTTCAATTTTCTTCCTACAACCGTTAGTGCGTAAGCGGAATAAACTAAAACTAAACTAAACAAGGAAGAACTCACCGATAAACGTGGTTCGGAGATAAAACTCCTACTCCACGGCTGCCCGTAAGGTGGGCGATCCCTAATCCGTCGGTGGATGAATCCCCGGAGCACCTCCGGCTAGATTGCGTAGCTCTTTGTGGGTAGAAAAACCTCACCACAATCTTTGGACACTACCTGAGCACAACAGGCTACTAACTCACTCAATCCAAGCAAGTTTTGCCAAAAAATAGTAGCCTTAAACGAGCTCATTTAAATAGAGCACGAGTAGTAAATGGTCGCTACCAGTCGACTGCCCTAGGGCAGTCGACTGGTCCCACTCAGATTCGACCGTTACAACCAACGTTCGAATCACCAGCCATTACCAGTCGACTGGTACCCTTCTAATCCTAGGGTTCCCTTTCCGAGTACATTTCTCTCTACACTTAAACCCTCCCCGGCTTAGTCCCTGAGTAGAAACACTCACTCGCGGACCCTCACGACCTGATCGACTCTTCACCAGCAGCCTCGACTATTACCTTCACGCCCTCTTCGTCTCCGGCCCTCGTCCCTCAGATGCGCACACAAGCCTCCAGCTTGCCTCCATGCCATCCTTCACGTACGTCCCGAAGTCCACGTCTCTCGGCTCATCATCCCTGCTATCCATGGTCCCTCAGGTGCGCACACAAGCCTCCAGCTTGCCTCCATGTCACCCTTCACCTGAAGACACCAACCAAGTTTATGTGTACCTGCAAACCTATACACTCACATACACATATTAGTCCAACAACAAACCCTAACTTAATCATATTGACCACACACATCAAAACCTATGATCCTCCAGATCATACTTGGGTCGATTGCCCTAACAATCTCCCCCTTTTTGATGTGTGGAAATATGTTTAAGTTAGGTAAACAAAAACAACAATATCAATAATTGAAAATTAAAGCATATTAAACAAGAGGCAACCTCCCCCTTAACCTATGTCCTCTCCTAATTTTCAATTCTCACCACAACACTAAGTTAAGTTATACCCAACTTAACACCATAACTTTCTCATGTCAAGTTAAACCTAACTTAAAAACCCAAGTTCTCCCCCTTTGATATCATCAAAAAGATTGCCCCAAACAATCCTACCCCTAGTGCCAAAAAGAACTCAACATATTTCTGAAAACCCCTCAGAAATCAACACACAACCTTAGGGGCAGTCGACTGGCCTCTGGTTTCCCTCTGTTTCCGCAACCCACAGAGACATCAGTCGACTGCAGACATCAGTCGACTGCCCCCAGGGCAGTCGACTGATACAACCAACTTCTAAAATTCCAGCCGAATTTCAGAAACCTCTAGAAAATTCTAGAAAATCTGGAAAAATTTAAAAGTTTCCAAGCACATTTTTAAGATATTCTCTACCCTAGAAAAATATAGATTCATGAAAAAAATCAAATGTGCTTGACTTTTGGTACAATCTCTAATTTTCTCAAAAAGTTGGCATTTTGTATCAACTTTCAAACCTATACATAATTCCATGTGTTTGCCACCCCCATCTATTAATATTTTATACATAGAACTCCCCTCAGTTCTCCCCTTTTTCATATGGATTCTCAACATGATACAAATCTCCCCCCTTTTATCTCATAATCCTAGATACATATACACTTATCATCCAATAGCAATTCATAAATTCCAAACAATATTCAAGTCATGACATAAAAATAGCAAAGATACAAATCACAACTTCATAAAGCAGAAAAAAACAAACCCAAGGTTTCAAACATGACTTGAAATAAAAACACCAAGAAAGTCATACGGGTCGTAGCCCCAAAGTAGTTAAGATTTTACAATTCCCAAAATAAAGTGTTTGAGAGATATAATATCAATATTCCAAACAAAACAATCTCAATACTAGAATCATCAAGTCAAGCTGACTACATCTCGTCGCCTGGAGGAGGAGGAGGAGAAGGACCCTGATATGCTAGATGCCACTGCTATATTATCTCATACATCTCCTGCTGCTGCATCTGCATGTCCATCTGGCACTGCTGGAACGTATGAAAGTCCTCCCTCAGCTCTTCTACCTCGGACTGAAGCTGAGAGAACTCCTCCTGTGAGCTCCTCCTCCTCCTCATCATCATCATCAGCTGGCACAGGAGCAGGTTGACGACGCCAGATAATCTCCCCGCCATGCTTCTCAATCCTAGCCAAAGAAAGCTGTCGAGAACCTATTTGGTCATAGTCCTTGGATAACTCATGCATTTGACCCTTGTCGACTCTGACCCCTCTAGACTTAAGTAATTCAGTCAGAACATGACCGAATGACATGTATAGCTTCTTATTGACATCATGGGAAAAGTAGGTAATAGATGTGAAAACCTGACGAGCTATGTCAATGTCCAATCGTCTCTCCAAGGCATACATCAACACCAAATGAGGAAGACGAATCCTAGACCGCCCCTTGGTAATGATTGGAAGAATGCAACCTAGAACAACCTTGTACAAAACATTACTCATTGGACTCATGTTTTTGGCATCAAAAATGCGGTCCCTAGGACATCAAGGCCTACCAAAATAATGCCGGTGAATCTGATCTATGGTAACACTCGGCAAATCTAGAGGGTCAGCAACAGTGAGGAAGCATGTGAACTGACTATTTGACACTCTACACCTTAAGAATGTCCGTAACACATCAGGTGTAAACGGAATAGTGATCCCTTGGACCATTGACTCATATATCATGTTTTGGGCATTAGTGGATGTGAGGTTGGCATAGAATTCTTTGCACACATCAAAATTGATGAAGTGTTGGCAACAAACTAGTTGTTCCAACCCGAAATAAGCAATTATTTCAATGATGTAGGGAATTTCCTGGAAATAGGATTGATTGAGATAGCGACAATCCATTAATATGAAAGCCGCATTCTCAAACACTTTTTGACACTCCTCGGACCTAAACCGAGGTCCCTCAGGATCTACTTGTCACTGGCGGGATGATCCCTCACCCACCTTCCTCTTATGTGCCATCCTAATATATATACACCCATGCATGCACCAAAACCACTACAAAAGGAAAAACAACAAGGAAAACATGCAAAATGAGATAGATTAGTTTCAAAACATGAACCCAATCGAAAAATACACTTCACAAATAGTTACCTCTTCTTGGGGCGTTCCATGATGAATGGTGGTGATGATTAACTCCAAAAGAGAGATTTTCCCTAACCCTAGGTGTAGATCTGTGATAGAGGAGGCTAGGAGGGTGTTTTTAGAGCTTGAGAAAGCCTTAGAATGCAAGGAGAGGTCGTGGAGAAGAAGTATCGCAGGGGGTGGCATCGAAAACCCTAGGTTCGGCCACTCCCCGCGCGGCCTTTTCTATTTAAAACCCCGTGGATCAGTCGACTGCCCCTGGGGTAGTCGACTGGTAATTTTGAAATTTCAGTTTCGAGTTTTCACTGGACCAGACGACTGACTCTGAACCAGTCGACTGGTACCTTAATTTCAGTATCCCAGTCCTAAATTATTGTTGATAATTCTAATATTTCTGAAGATAATATTGCTGATAATACTCAATATATTTCTAAAGATAATGTTCAACCAATTTCTGAATATAATGTTACAACCTTAATTAGCAACCCTAAAATTTATTCTACCTATTTTGAAGATAATGATACAATTTCTGAATATAACTCTGAAGATGAAGATGAAGAAGAAGATGAAAATGAATTTATTAAAATTAAAACTATATTTAATAAGGCTTAAAAAATCCAAATAAAGCTGAATTATTAATCAAACTTGAAAATTTAAATGCAAAAAAATAATAGATGAATCAGAGATTTTTGAATTAATGGAAATGAAGCAACTAAACCCAAAATTATTGTTAATTTAAACTATAATTAATTCTTAATAATTTAAACCTTAATTAATTCTTAATAATTTAAACTCTAATAAATTCTTAATAATTAATTCTTAATATTTTAAACCTTAATTAATTATTAATAATTTAAACACTAATTAATTATTAATAATTTAAACTATAATTAATTCTTAATAACTTAAACTCTAATTAATTCTTAATAATTTAAACTCTAATTAATTATTAAATAATTAATCCTTAATTTATTCTTAATTAATTAATCTTTAATTAATTCTGCAACTTAAATTAACTCTTAATCTTAATTAATTAACGATTTAACTTCAATTCTTAATTCAACAAAATCCACGAACTAAATTCCAAGTAATTACCTTCGATTGTGAAAGTAAATAAAATCCTACCCAACTGAAATAGTCAACTTAATAATAATAAATATGTCAAAGAGGGTTGACATATTCGCGGGCTCAGACGTTTTGTATCAAATCGAGAATTTGACACTTTATTAGAAACCTAATTAAGACGACTTGACTTGATTAATACATGCATAACTGTCATGCTCATGCATCTATTTTTTTTAAATATATATATATATATCTGTCATGTCATTCATGTTTACTTTAGATTGATTGATTCTTACCTAACATAGTACCAGGGTGGGACGAGATGATAGTACGTTAGGGAAGCTTGGTATAGGAAGTCAGGAAGGGTAAGGAGTACCCGACCTGGTCGACTTAGCTAAGTGGAACTAGTCGAAGCTACCTCGTCACATCCTAGACTAGTTAGACCAAAGTTTTTCATATAGTAAATTAAAAGTATTCTTTCTTTAAAAGACTGTGTCTAAGGAAAGGGTTGATGATCCAATAAGGCTACGGGCAAAGAAAACCTATGTGTCTCGCCAAGACCTGGAAGCCGATAATTGAAAATTACTTTTAAGCTACTAATTGATTAAACTCGAATCTAACTCAAGGTCAAGCAATCTATAAAACTGAGAAAAATTATTCAAGCATCTCACAACACATATAAGGCAACCATGCTTATTTATATTGCAACACTTAGAATGGGTGAGATGTTAAGGACTAATTAATTAACAAATACCTTTGAAAATGTTTTCAAAATCTTTAGGATATGTTCTTAAAAATCTATATTCAAAATAATGTTTAAACATAATCATGTTTTAATGAATTTCATGGTTGATTGGATGTTTACATATAAATACATATTTCAAAAATTATATATCTTTTCGAAAATTGTTTAACCTACACTTAGACACAAACCTGCTAAGTCAACACTAGAGTCCCTTAAGAGACTTAGGTAGAGTTCCATGTAGTTAACAAGGGTAGCCAAAAGGTGTCAGGCTCAGGGAGAGTCTATTTTTTTGTTGTTCTTTTAAAAATTATTTTTTGAAATTACTCTTTCCAAAAATTATATCATTCAAAATGGTTTCTGCTCAAAAAATTATTATGTCTTCCAAAATGCTTTTCGAAAAATGTTATAATGTTTTTTAAATAGTTTTCAAAAAATACTTCTACAAATTCTTTCAAAAATTACTTTAATTGCTCTTTTGATTTGGATAAACTCTAAAGACATATTGGAAGTTTCCTTTATGATATACAAGGATTCCTAAGATTGTGTCTGGTTTAGGGGGAGTCCTAATCAAAAGAAATTAATGTATTTCTATTTCTGATTATTTTAAAATATTTCTTAAAATTTCTATTTTAAATTCTTTTTGTTTGAATCAAATCCTAAGACTCAGAGAAAGATTAACTTATGGTCAACAAGCTTCCTAGGACTGTGTTAGGTTTAGGGGGAACTTCAAATTAAACGAATCATTAGAAATTCCATAAATATTATATTTTCATAAAACCACTATCTTTTTTTTAGTACTATATTTGTTTAGATGTATACTAAAAGTCTTGCTTTTGTATAAGACATCTACAGTTTGAAAGAGAATCACAAAATCACAGGTTGCATATTTATATTAGTATGTGCACAAAATGTCTGATACTTTGCATTGTGTTTTTTTTATTTACAAGGGGTATCCAAACTTGCGCCCGACTAATCCGCTTGACTGACCTGCCCTGTCCCATAGCCTTCAACGAGAGTCCCCACCGTTCAACGAGGGTAAATTACGGGACGGAGACAGGTGACGACTTCACCACTGATGATATCGGTACCTGATGGCCCGACCACGCAGCAACCTGTGGCGATTTCTTCCGTCAGCATACTGCGCGCTCTACCAGAGAGGAATCAAACCCGGGAAGTGAGGGATCACCCAAGTGATACTTTGCATTGTAGATAACATGGTGTGTGATGACACTCAAAAGATCATGTTATCAGTCCCTTACAGAGTATAAGAAGAGGCTCACAATCGAGATAGAGTTGGACAAACCATCGGGATGGTTGTAGTATAACTAGGTGTGGTTTATCTTGACCATAGGATTACACTAGTACACTTTGTGTGTATCGAGTAGGACCAACATAGAGGTGATCCAGTTTGTACTGACTTTATAATTGGATCAGACTTCAGTTTTATTATGGAGTACATGCTCTAAAACCCGATATAATAACTGACACATGTACTTAATAGTTATTTCTTTGATTTACCAATGGGTGAGATTTATTCTGCTAAATCGATAGGCCCGTTAAGTTGGGAAATAATATTATTTACATGGTGTGTCGTTGATTATAGACGGAATCCGTGTCCTGGTGAGTCGGGATGATGATGCCCCCTTGATGAGCTCATAAGGTTCATCATGTTAAATCTTGCAAGTGGACTATGGTTCAACATGATGATAAGGATGAGTGGTACTAGTCAAGGAGTTAGAGGTTGATTAATTAAAATTGTCAGTAATTTAAATTAATCAACGGGTATTCGATATCTTAAACACAGGGAGATGGATGTACTCATAATAGGTGGAGCCCATATGAAAATATGGGGGTTGTTGAGGTGATTTAATGAGGGGCCTTTAGTGGAATGACTCTTCATTAATGGATCGGGTTTAGATCCATTAGCAGGCCAAGACCCAACTCCTCCTCATGGTCTCTATTGTAACCCTATATATACCCCATGGAGTCATGATACCAAGGCTAATGAATTAATCAAATTAATCACAAACCAAAGCCTCATTATTTTCTCTCCTCTCTCTCTTTTCTCTCTCCCCTAGGGTTAGGGTGGTCGGCGGGTAGGAAGAAGGAGAAGGAATTGGTTTCTTCTCCTCTTCTCCAATTTCTCTCTTCTTGAGGTTCGGTACAAGTGATCAAGGTGGTCTTCTTCACCTGTCTTGGCGGGGGACACCTTGAGTGGCTGAGGGAAATCGCTGGCAGCAACCACCCTAACCGGTTCTAGGGTTTTCGGCGGCGCCAACCACCTTGGAAGGCTACCGACGATAGGCTGAGGAAAGAACTGCCAATCGCTGTGGCGTGAGGAGGAGGAGAGGAACACTCTTCCTTTGTGGTGTGACCCCTAGCAAGGAGGAGGGGAGTTTTGCTTCCTTTATGTGGACGGCTGCAACAAGATCTTGGAGTTCTTGTTGGCCGGCGCAAGTAGGAGGCAAAAAGGAGGCTCGACTTCATCTTCTTCCTTGCGCGCTTGGTGCCTTGAGATAGGAAGAAGAAGGAGAGGTTGGTTAGGGTGGTTGTGAGGTAGAAAAGCTCTTCTTCCCCTCTCCATCATCTTCTTCCTTCAAAGGTGGCCAGCGGAAAACCCTAACCCTAGGGTTTTGTTGGTGCATTGGAGAGGAAGAAGGAGGAGGATTAATTAGAAGCCCTTGGTGACTCCAGTTCTTGATAGATTGTCCCCCACATGACGTCCAAGAGGGGAGGGTCATACGATAAAAGTTCACAAGGTAAAAGAAAAGGTATATCTCTTTTTGGCTCCTTCTTTTAATGTGATATTCTTATTATTGCAGTGCCTTTAAATAATTATCATGGTTTAATTATTTGTTAATTAATATTGATAATTAATTATGTCATGGACCCCGATAATAAACACAAAAATTGGCGATCCGCTTGTCGTCTTTTCCCCAACCAATTGGTTAGGCTAGTTACAAGGTCTTACCTTCAAGTTTGGCTAAGTTGTAACTCGAACCAATTAGTACGACGATGAGACGATCGTTTGGGAGATATGTCTCCATTCGGATTAAAGTTTTAATCGGTAGACACGGAGAGGTCTCTCATGGACGACCCAGGTATTTGCTTAGGAAGCTTGCCGAGCCATACCCAACAATATTCTCATTTTTCAAAACTTATTTCGAAAATCTTTTGTCTTTTGGAATACCTTTGAAAATAATTTTTACTTGAGTTTGGAAAATTTTCCAAGATACTTAGGAAAATTTTTCTTGTAGTTAACAAGGTTTCCTAGGATTGTGTCTGATTGGAAAAGAAACTAAATCAAGAAAGTTATTATTTGAAAATATTCATTTTTGGAAAATCCCTAAGAGACATAGGAATGTTCTTGTGGTCGACAAGATTCCTAGGATTGTGTAAGACGTAGGGAAGTTCAAATTCTTTTTTTTTAAAAAAAATCACATATTGTTGGTGCAATATTTTTTAAAGTACTTAGTGACTCTTAAAATATTTTCTAGAACAAGTACTTAGTTTTTTTTAAAAGGGAAGAGTGTTGAAAATTATTTTTTTAAAAAAATATATCTTAAGTATTTTCAAAAGGGGGAGAGAAGCTTAAGTTAGATTTTTTTCGAAAATCTTATTGTTGGTGCAATTTTTTTTTCTGTTATTTCCTTTTGATGTGTGACAAAGGCGGAGAGAGGCTTAAGTTAGATTTTTTTTCATTTTCTCCAAAGTTTTAACCTAGAACCCTTAGACCTAACCTAACTTGAGATTATTGTCAAACATCAAAAAGGGGAAGATTGTTGGTTCAATGAGCATCAGTGATGAACAGTCATCCTCTAGGTTTCGATGTTTGACAATATACTAAGGACAGTCAAAGTGATCATGGGTTAAACCAAACAGGACCTAATGTTTGGTAGGATAAACCAAGGTTTGATCAAGCTTGACAAAGGGTTAGCCAAACAGGACCTGATGTTTGGCAAAACTATAAGTGATAATATACTTAGGTTTAGTCAAAGTGATCAAGGGTTAAGCCAAACAGAATTTAATGTTTGGTAGGGCAAACCCAGGTTTGATCAGGTTAACAAAGGGAGATAGCCAAACAGGATTTGATGTTTGGTAGAGTGAATAGAACCCAGGGTTGGTCAGTTTGACCAAGGGATTAAATCAAGCCGAACTTGAGGTTTGGTATACTTACTTGAAAGGTGGAAGCAAGAAGTCTAGTCAGGATTAAGACGACTAGCAAAGAAGTGATTATGGTGGAAGAAATCCTAGTGAGTTAAGTTAGGTGGAAGAAATCCTGGTGAGTGAAGTCGGGTCCTAGTGGGAAGCTAGGTGGAAGAAATCTTGGTGAGTGAAGCTGGGTCCTAGTGAGTGAAGTTAGGTGAAGCTGGTTGAACTAAGTCCTGGTGTGTGAAGCTGGACACGAAGTCTTGGTCCGGGCGACTGAGCACGAAGTCCTGGTCGGGGATCGGGCAAAAGATTTAGTCGATCGGGAATCGCAGACAGAAGTAGAGACGGGTCAAGGTAGGACGTCTCGAGATCCGAGTTCTCGGAGGCTGAGCGAAAGTCCAACCGGAGATCCCAGTTGGCAAAAGATAACTTCTCCAGGGTGGAGTAGGTGAGGGCGTGTTCCCCGGGAAAGGGAACATTAGGCGTCAGTTCGACCTAGGGTTTTCGGGTGAATCCAAAGTCAAAACTAATAAATTAAGGCTAAGATTATTTGTATGTTTTGTCTTGTGTTTGTTGTCTTGCTGGCACCTGGAGTTGGAGGTAAGATAGGAGAGCAAACACAGGAAAAACTGATCCTGAGAAGAAGGCTTCCTTGGATCCTGAATGAATCAGGCGCCCAGTAATAAGTTGGGCGCCCTGGATAGGGCAGACCCTGCTAGGCGTCTGGTAAGCCAGGCGCCTGACGCTTCCCAGGCGCCTAGGACGCTTCCAGGTGCATGGGAAGGCAGCCTTATCCCTGCGTAATTTTCTCTGCTATGGATCAAGTTTTGACCACACGTGGCAGGCGCCCAAGAGTCTTGAGGCGCCCGAGAACACAGTATATAATGGGGTTCGACCCCTCACTTCAAGCATCCAAGTTTTCCATTCGCTAAAGCAATCTATGCGAAACAAAAGTGCTCAAGTCGAAGCTCTACGACCAAGGATGCTCTAGGAGGAACGCACTTCGAACTTCCGGATTGGCCGGATCATCATTTTCTGTTGGATTGCTTTTCCGTTTACAAGTTGTACTTTCTTTTATGTATTTATACTTGTAAATCTAAATTGTAAGACGGGTTTCTCCGCCTTCGGAAAGTCCAGAAAGGAGACCACTAGTGGACTCACGCTGAGTACTTAGGTCTTGGATGTACTGACCCTGGGGGATGGGAACCAAGTAAATCCCACGAGTCTTTCCTGTGTCTTTCTTTATTTTATTCTATATTTCCGCTGCGTACTAACTCTGATAGAAAGACGAACGAACAACGAAGTTTTTCGACAAAAATTACGAGTCGATATTCACCGTCCCCCCTCTATCGACCAACACCGATCCCACAACAATTACTCCCTCAATCTTAGAATACGAAAGATCTACCCATAGCAGAGGAAATAAGACCCGAAGAATATATAAAGGAAAATCAAAGAATAGAGAGAAGAAAGCTTAGCTGAATGGAGATTTGAGTCTTCGGTAGCAAATCCACACTATAGAGAAAGATGGGATAAAGAATCTGGCCACGGATCATCGAGAATATCATTAGAATCTGGTGTAGATGAAGCTTAAGTGGGTTCCCCAAAGGGAAAACCCCTTATTCCCCTTCAAAGGGGAGTGAAAAAAAAAATCCCCTTTATTGCAAGGGCACGACCCCTACATATCATGTGACACGGTTGTGCCTCCAAGCACGACCATAGCATGTATGCCACAGCTCCACGTGGGCACAATCGTGCCATTAGGCACAACACTGTTGTGTGTCTTGCAGAATTGTGAAGTATGGTCATGCCTCTGGACACGGCATGGCACGACCGTGTGTCTTGCTGGATTGTGCCTCTGAGCATGACATGACCGCGTGTCTTGTTGGATTGTGCCTCTGGGCATGACATGACCCCGTGTCTTGCTAGATTGTGCCTCTGGGCATAGTACGACTATGTGTCTTGCTGATAAAAACTTGGCATAACGGAATAATTCATAGAAAAATTTATATGATAAATTTCTTATGAAAATTTATTCCGTTAAAAGGAGACTTGGCGATTAAGAGACTACTATATAAAGGTACCAAGGCAAGGCTTGGAAATCAATCCAAGAGATCAAGGATTCTTGCCTAGCCTCTCTCCCTCTCCTTCTCTCCCTCTCCCTCTTCTAGTGCCGCCGGCCCTAGAGCCCTCCCCCTTTGCCGTGAGCTTCCACCACCAAGAAGAAGCCGAAGAAGAAGAAAAAGCGGGCGCGACTCCTTCCTTCCTCCCGGAATCTTGATTCCGTTCTTCGTTTGGTGGTTAGTCTTTCCATCTCTCTCTTGGTATTCTTGTCGTGCCTTTGGAGAATCTAGTAGTTCTTGTCGGCACGAAACTCGTGGCTTTGCGAAGTCATCCCGAAGAAAACTCGGCGTGGACGCGAATAGAGGCGGAGCTTCCAAGAGACACTACGGTTGGATCTCGTCCCTTTCTACGAGTTACGCGAGGTATTAAGTAAATTAGTTTACTTTCTGCAAAATTTTAAATGTATGATCATGTCTCCACAACATAAGGTTGCATGGTAGATACGTGGTTAAAATAATTTGAGAAATTATTTATGCTAAACCTTCCGCTGCACGTAATTAAATTTTAAAATTACGAACCCGTATCCATGTCAACATACACCCGGTCCTAACAGCTTACATTATCACACAAGACTTTGACCTTGGTGGAATGTAGCTCATAGTCCTCTAAGGTGTGCATGATCCAAAGGAGTTGGGAAACACATCCACCCATTGCCACATATTCTGCCTCCGTTGTTGATAGGGCAACGCATGGTTGTTTCATACTACTCCAACTAACTAAAAAAGACCCAAGGAATAGGATGAGAGATGCTCGAATAGGAGAGACACAACGACACGGTCATGGTAGCTACCAGCCTTGTTTTGCCCTGTTTTGTTGCCCTTTCTCCTCCAAGGTGGCTCCAATGTTCGTTCTTCCATTTTAGCTCCATATTCTGTCTTGTCAATAAAAATAAAGTCAAAAGCATATCTCTAAACAAAATTAAAATTAGTAATTATGCTGATAAAATGATAAAATAGGGTATGATAAAGTAAATTATATATATATATATATATATAATCAAGAAATACAAATGGATGTGTAGTAATCAATGCATAAAAACATATATATATAATTTACCTGCATTAGTAGCCCTTTATGTTGGATTTCTAGAGTTGCCTATGTACTTAATAGTATTGTTAGGGGAAATACTCGGTATAATATTCACAAGTTCATATCGATTATTTAGTTAGAATCCCGACAGCAAAGTAAACATTGAGATAAGGTAGTGAACAATACTTAAAACATCAACTAACATCATAGTGAAATTCAAATCCTATAATCATCCATCATTCCAATTTCTCTTATTAATCACTTGCTCTTCCTCGACCTCCTTGACTCTTCTCTCTCTCTCTCTCTCTCTCTCTTTTGCTTACTTGTTCATACACAATTTTGATCATCTAGACAACTAACCTTGCATCCTCACATAGTGCTTAATCTATCGTCTCTGTGAATCAATATTTTATTACTTGATTATAAATCATGCCCTTTCAATTTACGACGTCATATTTCCATGTTCTAAGCTTCAAATTTAAGATAATAAATATTCCTATACTTTTATGGTTCTTATCAAACTTGAGTGAGAAAACTTTTAAATATTTAACACTATATTCAAATTCTCATAGAGATGCAACAATCCTCATTGAGACATTAGACCCTGTAATAGGTTTCTTTCAAGGGATAATCTAGTATTAACATAATAATTTATGGATCCATGCATAACATTTGTTTAATTTATATTAGCTGAAAACTCTATGTAATCATCCTCTATCTATGATAGAGTTCATTTGTCATGGGCATATTCTCGGTTCAAAGTTAGAGATACGAATTAGGATCCGTGTCCATAATTTGTTTCGTCCAAATGACAAGTAAAAAAAAGTGTGATTAAAATTTTCCACCCTCTCCCTCAGTTGTTCGGACTCAATTGGGTTGGTTGATTCTAGTGTTTAATTTAACTAACAATTTATATGCGGCTATGTCAAATATTTTTGGATAGAATCAATCGAACATAAAACATAACCGTTAATGTTGACAGATTCAACCCGTAATTGGATTCAAAACACACCGTTTAATTTATAGGATCAGAGAAAATGTAGCCAAACCACAAAACCCCAGCTTTAACCAGTATTAGTCCTTGTATTTCTGCAAGCATCGCTCTAATCCATTACATCCTTAATAACTACCTATCACGGATTCAATTTCCGTGGGAGAGAATTGCGAACTCAAACCACACGCTCTTTACAGAAAATAGGCAATGGTTAACGATTCTGTTACCTAGCTCGTCCCTTCTTCAACCAGAGAAAAATTAAACCAGAGAAAGCGAGAGGGAGGGAGAAGAAGCACAAAAGAAATCGTCACATCATCATCAATTCTCTTTCTTGCATGTTCTTCTTCTCCTTATCTTTAATTCTGGATATATATCATCTAATTTAATTGAGAAGAAGTAGAATGATACAGGTGAGCAACACACTCGTTGGTGTACTCAACTTCCTGACCCTCCTCGTATCCTTTCCCATCATTGGCTCCGGCTTATACTTCCGCCTCAACTCTGCCACCCAATGCGAGGAATTCCTCTACCTCCCCCTCCTCGTCTTGGGCGGCTTCCTCTTTGTGGTCTCTGTCCTCGGCCTGGTCGGTTCTTGCGCACGCCTCTCCTTCTTCATGTGGCTCTATCTCTTCGTCCTCTTCCTCCTCATCCTCGCCATGATCGTCTTCGCCATCCTCGCCTTCGTTGTCACCAACAAGGGTGTGGGAGAGGCGGTGACCGGGGTGGGCTTCAAGGAGTACAGGCTTGGTGACTACAACGATTGGCTACAAAAGATGGTGGCGGATTGGAAGACGTGGGTGAAAATCATCGAGTGCCTCAAGGATGCCAGAGTTTGCGGTGGCTTTCAGCAATTGGTGGGTCTCCAGGCGAATGAATTTTTCATGAAAAATCTCTCTCCCGTCCAGGTACATGTATATGTATCACCTGCATACATGTCTTTGTATAAATGAATGATATCGATCATCGTTGTTTATAATCATAAATTTTCTTCAAAAAATGGGTGCAGTCGGGCTGCTGCAAGCCCCCAACGGTCTGCGGTTTCGTGTACCAGAATGCCACTTTCTGGGCAACTCCGGCGACTGGGCTCAAATCGACGGATGCGGATTGCCAACGGTGGAACAACGAGGAGGAGAAGCTGTGCTACGAGTGCGGGTCGTGCAAAGCAGGTGTGCTTGCGACCATCAAGAGCAGGTGGAAGGAGGTGTCCATCTTTAACGTTTGCCTCATTGTGTTTTTGATCCTTGTCTATTCGATTGGGTGTTGTGCTCGGCGCAACAACAACTCCAAGAGATATGAGCATTATTACCGTGGTGGTGGATATCGCTGAGCGAGCTAATTAATTAAATATTTTGTGCAATTTTCATCTCTTTTCGAGCAGTATTTATTTTGATTTTTAATTTTCTTTTTCGCCAACTAAACGTAGACAGGTAAACAAGGCCTTGAAGTCTACAATATTCCTTCTTATTCATCAAGCACTAGGTGAACGATATGAGATATGAAGATGTGATCAGATTCGTGAGACTATGGGTTTCATGCTACAATGTTTTTGAGGGTAGAAAATACCATTATTTCTTAGTCAAATTAATGACATCAGTTGACAAGATATTCTATTTTTTTTTTCTGGATTTGAGTTATAGAATTTAATCTTTATCATTGATTATCAATTAGGAAAACTTAGACAAAATGATATTGAAAATCATAATTATCCGGTGAATTTTCTATACTTATAACAAGTTACAAACTGACATTGAAATTCACAATTATCGGGTGAATTTAAGTTACAAAATGACATTGAAAATCACAATTATCTGGTGAATTTCCTATACTTACACCAAGTTACAAAATGACATTGAAAATCACAATTATCTGGTGAATTTCCTACACTTATACCTAACTTGGTATAAGCATGGGAATGAGATCGATTTATTTAGGAAATCAAGTAAGAGGATCCAATGGCAGAGGAAAATAAAATGAAGATGATATTTGAATAATTCTTCACACAAGATATATTCTGATCTTGTCGACAAGAGGAGAAGGGTCTTGCTCAAGCGACGCAATGAGACGGATGAGTCGTCGGGGGACTTAGGGTCAGATCGGGGGCCCGCAGGAGGATCAGAGGGTTCGGAGCTGAAACGAAAATGATGAACCAGGCAGCAGACAAATTGAACCTGGGGTGACCGGCCCGGCCCCACGGAAGTTTCCCACCGGTCACCAGGGTATAAGTTCGGAGCTGAAACGAGATGAGAGGCAAAGAGGTCAAGAGATAAAGCAGCAAAGAGCCAATCCACCTTTCGGAGCCTTGGGCGAACCTTATATAGGGGACAACCTCCTATCTTGTCTTAGCCATCTTTTCTCATAAAAATTCAATCTTCTGACAGACAATCATGTGACAGCTTTAGTTCTTTCGAGGGTCTGGTGGGGCTGCCAAAAGATCATTCGCTTGCCTATGTTGTTATCCTATTGTCATCATTAATGCTTGATGTCCTGGGAAGGCGTGATTACGGTGAATGTCTCTTCCCCATAATCAGAGGATTTCATGTATCTTTTCGTATCTGGTGGAGTTTAATTGGCATTAAACGATTCTGATTGCAGAATTACCTTTGCTTGCTATATAATGCGGCTCCGTAAATTTGTCCCGCCTCAGCCGACCGGTCGCAAGGGGTCATCCTGAGGGGCTCGATTACCCATCACTCAATCGCTCTTGAATGGGCCAAGCCACTTGTGAGTGGGTCCAGTCGTTCTCAGCTCCTGATAGTTCGATCGGACGACTGGGTGTGCCCGATCGGATAGCTAGTCACTAGGTCACGAGTCACTTCTTAGAACGGGGTGAGTTATTCCAAGTACCTGCCTACCAAGTTATCCGATCGGGTATGGCCAACCGGGCATGTCAGCCCCGCACACGAATACTCGATCGAGGGTCGGCACCCCGAGGTAGGGGTAGTTCTATGGGCGTGTCATCCGAGTTGTCCGACCAGGAATTCCCGCTCGGTCTCCGGATACCTGACTAAAAGAAAGCATCTTGGGATGGGGGTCTTGATTGCGCGACCCCAGGTCATCCGCCCGAGTACACCCGACCGGGTCCCTTCGACCGGCACTTAGATTCCTGCATGAATGTCGGCCCCTTTGGGGGTGGGGGGCGAGTCGTGCTTCAATGCCTGCATGTCCAGTAGGCTCATGAGTATGACCGACCGACCCTCTCTTACTAGCATAAAGGACGAGCTCGATTGCTTCATCAAGCCTACTATAACCCCGATCGAACTTATCCAGTTGATCCAACACCCTACACGACCGGGCGCCTCTATCCGACTAGATTATCTATCCGACCGGATCACAAGCCTCCCCTTCAAGTCTAGTCGAAGGAGGTGATTAGTCCGACTGACTAGGCTATCCGCCCCGGTCTAGCCTTCTTGTCGTTACCTGCTCCAGTGCCCATTATGGCTCCTGAATCGCGCTCATTATGGGTTGAATCATTGTCACATCACGGTTTAATTCCCGCGCCACGCGTCCCGTCCTGACTGGGTCTTGCTGGCAACGAGGCGTCATTTGTCAGGGGGCTCGTGCGGTGTCAGGGTTGGGTTCTCAAAGCGTCGGTAAGGGCGCGAAGCCAACGGTGAGGATCTTCTCCCGCCCTTTTATGCCGAGCATCCGACGGTCCTCCTGAGCTTTACCTCAGTATAAATAGGTGCCACCCCGAAGCCTTCATACTCTTTAGTTGCCTATTGCCTCCTTCGCTTCTCCTTCCCTGCCTCCGCTCTCCGACCACCTTGCTGTCTCGGCGTTCTGTTGTCTCCGGCGAACTCCGACCGCCTGCCTCTCTTCACTTCCGGCTACTCACTCCTTAGGTACTCCCTCTCCTTGTCTACCGTAGAGTTAGTTTTATCATAGTTTCTAATCCCGACCTAATGGTCGAGTCAACCTCCTCGGTCGACTTGTGGTACACTACCACCATATCGACCCTGACTCGAGACCACCTTGAAACCATCCTGACGGACTATCAAATTCCTTCCGACCACAAATTAGCCATTCCCGACCGTCATGACCGACCGCACCTACCTCCTCTCAGTTACTTCACTATTTTTAGAAACCACCTATTAGCCGGGCTAAGGTTCCCTCTTCACCCTTTCATAATGGAGATCTATCGATATTTTCAAATACTGCTCTCCCAACTGGCCTCGAACTCCATCCGGATACTTTGCGGCACTGTTGTTATCTTCTCTATATACCGCATCCCCTTAGAACCCCGGATCTTTCACTTCTTCTATTTGTTAGGATGTATACTAAAAGTCTTGCCTTTTGGTTAGGATACATCTACATTTTAAAGAGAATCAAAAAATCACACAGTGCATGTTTATATTAGTATGTGCACTAAACGTCTGATGCTTGGCATTGTAGATAACATGGTGCGTGGTATCGCACAGAAAATCATGTTATCAGGTTCCTTACCGAAGCATAAGAAAGAGGCTCACAACCGAGATGGAATTGGACAAACCATCAGGATGGTTGTAGTATAATTAGGTATGATTTATCTTAATCATAGGATTACACTAGTGTACTTTGTGTACATTGAGTAGGACCAAAAGAGAGGTCATCCAATTTTTGTACTGACTTCATAAATTGGATTAGACCTCGGATAATATTATGGAGTACGATCTCTTAATCCCGAAATAATGACGGACATATATTATTAATTATTATATCTTTGATTTACCAATGGCGCGAGATCTATTCTGTTAGATCGATAGGCCCGGAAAGTTGGGAGATAATATTAAGAATATGATGTGTCGTTGATTATTGACGGAATCCGTGTCCTGGTAAGTCGGGATGATGATGCCCCCTTGGTGAGCTCAAAAAGGTCG
Organism: Boesenbergia rotunda; assembly: GCA_024364735.1. Classification (NCBI taxonomy): domain Eukaryota; kingdom Viridiplantae; phylum Streptophyta; class Magnoliopsida; order Zingiberales; family Zingiberaceae; genus Boesenbergia; species Boesenbergia rotunda. The sequence continues at coordinate 473,344 of JAGFNQ010006326.1, read as the reverse complement.
TCATGTCAAATTTTGCAAGTGGACTATAGTCCGGCATGATGAAAAGGTTGAGTGGTACTAATCAAGGATAAATAGGACAATTAATTTAATTATCAGTAAATTAAATTAATTATCGGGCATACGATATCTTAAACACGGGGAGATGGACGACTCGTAATAAGGTGGAGCCCATATGAAAATATGGGGGTTGGTGAGGAAGTACAATAAGATCCTTTAGTGGAATGGATCACCATTAATAGATCTGGTTTGGATCCATTAGCGGGCCAAGAACCAACTCCTCCTCATGGTCCCTATATTAGCCCAATAAATACCCCAAAGGAGTCATGATACAAGGCCGGTTATATAAGGAATTAATCTATGATTAATTGAGGGAATAATCTTTGATTATTTAAGGAATTAATCTCAGGTTAATTAAGTTATTGATCCTGGATCAATTAAGGAATTAATCTCGGAGTAATTAAGAAATTAATCTCTGATTAATTAAGGAGTTACTCCCTATAAATATTAGAATTAATCATCCACAAAACCCCAAGCCTCCTCTTCCCCTCTCTCTCTCCTAGGTCACGACAAGAAGGTGGAGAAGAAATCCTTTCTTCCTCCTCCCAAGCTTCTCTTTTCTTCTCTTTTGTGGTGGCCGGTGGATACTAGACAAGGAGTATGACGTCTCCTTTGTGCCACACGGCAGCAGCAAAGGGTGAGAAGAATTGGCATCGGAAAGTGGAGAAGGAGTTTGCTCTTGGAGGTGATCGCCGGCGGGAGAGGAGGAGGAAGAATGGCTCGGTATGGATTGGTGAGGATCTTCTCTTCACCTAGTTCCCTTCCTTTCTTCTTCTTCTCTTGCGCAATATCATCCAAGGGGCAAGAAGCGTCGCCGGTAGCAAGGAGAACCTCCTTCTTGGGCGCCAGCAGTGAGGGTGGCGATGGAGGGTTTAGGGAAGAAGAAGAGGATTCTATTCTCATCTTCTTCCAGTTTTTCTTCTTCTTTGGCATCTTCCCGGAGTTACCTTGTGGCCGGCGATCTTTGGTAGCTTCTTGTGGCCGGCGGCGCAAGGTGGTGAAGAAGCAAAGGGGCCGGCGGTTAACCCCTAGATCTAGGGTTTGTTGGCCGAAGGGAGGAAGAAGATAGAAGGATTAATTGGAAGTCTTGGTGACTCCGCGACTTGGTAGATCGTCGCCCACACGACGTCCAAGTGGGGAGGGTCATAAGATAGAAGACTGCAAGGTAAACGACGAGGTATATTTCTCCCGAGCTCCAGTTTTGCTTTGCTATGTTTTGTTTGTGCCTTGTTGCTTTGTCTCGTCATTTCATGTATGTTAGTTTATTATTTTGATTTCGAATCATAGATAATAATTAATTAACTGGACCCCGAAGATAAACACAAAAATCGGAAACCGTCATCTTTTCCGCGGTTAATTAATCCGGAAAGTTACAAGGCCTTAACCATGGTTTTGGCTAAGTTGTAACTTAGATTAATTAACACGACGACGAGTCAGTCGTTAGAGGGACGGGTCTCTATTCAGATTAAATTTTTAATCCGTAGCCATAGAGAGGTCTCTCAGATATGACCCTTGGTTGTCTCAGAAATCGCCAAGCCATACCCTACACTATTATCCCAAGAAGCAAGAGTCGGACAACTTTTTCTTCCATGCTCGGGCCAAATCAGCCTTTCTAGATAAGGTCCCTTCCTCTAACAAGGGGTGGAAGACCCATTTTCTCTTTGTTAAGACCACCCCCGCCCCGTCCTGGCCCACCGAATGGGTAGAGTGATGAAAGCCAAGGAGGGTTACAAGCTTACAAGACAATGCCGAGGATGAAGAGACATTGAAGAGAATTGGAGGACCCAGGACAAGGTACAAGACTAAAACATGAAGCAAGCCTTGGAGGGTTTAACAATGGAGCTCAAGGAAAAGGAGGATCAATGCACAATGGAGGCAACAACTAAATGGATCACATTCCTTCAACTTGAAGGTGGCATTGAGCCAACTTGAGGACCATTTTCGTATGTATTTTTGGGTGATTTCTAGAGTGACTTTCAATATCCTGTGGTGAGTTTTAATGCCTTTTTGAGAGTTCCTAAACTAGCATTGGGAATTAGTGGTCCATTAGGGGGGAAATAAATGCCCATGCATTCATGCATGCATGATAATGGTGCATAATGTAGGGATCTATGGGAAAAAATTATTTAAAATTCGCAGCGGAAATAAGATCCCTTGAGCGATCCATGCGAAAGAAAACTCATACAAAGTGAATTTAAAAAAAATCCTATCGTATAGGTATACCTTTGGCACGTGCCCTTCGCTTATCCCGCTTATCCGAAGTTTGTCGGATCTCTTGCACGTTCAAGTGTCCGTGCCTCTATGCGTATCCACACGAATACGATCTTTGCCTCTGACAAGAGGGGATATTTATACTCATCTAATGAATACCAAGAGTCTATGTCCCTTAAGCTCCTCTCATCTTAATGCTAACAAAACCCAATGAATACCAAACATTTTGGTATTCTTGAGACTCTTAATATTCTATTCATCTAATGAATAGAATGCTTCTTAGCCTTCCTCTTAAATAATTTCCATTAAACCATTTAATGAATATCCATAATTACATGGTTGAGTCTAATCTAGATGAGTCTAACTCAAATTAGACTCAATCCCATAATCCAATTGGATTCACTTGAGTCTAACTCAATTAATCCAACTCGGATCAAATCTTAGTCAAACTAAGATCAATTAATCCCCGAAGGATCGTGTCCTTAGTGTGTGACCCAATAGGTTCTCGTAACGTTGGCAATGTGTCTAAACCACTTTAGACACATAAGTAATGAGTGACATCTAGCAATACATCATTGTTACCCAAGTGACGAGAAAGTCGAGATCCGACTTAACTTTCGTGACTATGACAATGTATGACCTTGTCCTTCTATCCTTGATATGTAGATTGACCAATGAAGCATAGACCGTGTCATCCTCGATCAATCTTTGTGTTTCTTGATCCCCGAGTAGACTCACTCAAACAAATGAGCTCAATATCTCATATTGACTCATTTGAGCATGGTCATGCATTTTAGTAGTCCTACTCGATCAAGGGGCCCAGAGAATCATTCCCGTCATATGGGAGGGATAGATCCCATCTACATCACTAACATCCCTTTGCATAATTTATTACATACCCAGTGATCGCCTTTTTAGTCCACCCTGTTACGAGTTACCTTTGACGATACCAAAGTACATAGCTTCTTATATAGAGAACCGTAGTGACTTCAGGTCTAAGGACTATTCCTACTAATAGTCACATAAGAAAGTTTATAACACTCATATGACAAATCTATAAAACTTCCTCATGGCGGGTCAATTCAGTACACATTCTCTAATGTATACTCATGTGTCAACTTGATATCACATATCCATGACTTGTGAGCTCAAGTCATCAATTAACCTACATGCTAGTCTCCATGTATTAATATTGTCCTTGAATATTAATGCTTGACTAGGAATGGTTTAATATAGTGTCTATATATCATCAAATCAATTCAACCAATCAATATGATGTAGATAAGAACCTACTACCCAAGGACATTATTATACTTAGTTTATTTGGCGCAAATATAAAGTAAGTATAATAACCAAACATGCCTTTATTAATGATAGAATATGATATAAAAAGTCCCTAGTCAATCATCACATAATTGGCTCTAGGGCTCCTACTAACACATAATTAGTGCTTAGTGGGAAGTGTAGTAGAGGTTAATGTTTAAACCACCACTTAGTCTATATATAGGAAAACTCTTGTATGGTTAATGGGGGTTTTTGGTTGGAATGAAATATGAGTTTTCTCTATTGTGAGAGCTTCCATAGAGTTCTTAGGCAAAGAACTAAATCTGATCTCTCTATTGTGAGAGCTTCCATAGAGTTCCATAGAGTTTTCTCTATTGTGATACCTTCTTATCTTTCTTGAGTGTGGCGTCAATATCCTTCCCCAATTGAATATCAAGGCGAACCGATTGCGGGATCTTATCATAGAGGATCTACCTACCCAGCCACCCATGCCTAAAAACTGTCGCTCGGATCCAACATTCCAATTGGCTTATTCTAAGATCGAGGGGGGGGGGGCTTCACTTCCATGCCGGCTGCTTACTGAACGAGGCGGTGTTGTACATTTTCTGGCTGAGCCAGATCCCTTCCACCATGTCCGGCTCTTTTGGTAAGCTCCTACTCTGGCTTCGAACTCTTTAGCTTTAACTAAAGCTTTTTCTATGTCGCAGCTCAAACCGTGTGGAACGCAGTGCTTGCTGAAGAGCTCGGCCTTGATGAGGCAGAGCAGGAAGCCCGAGCTGCGAAAGAGCTGGCACACAGAGTCGTGCCACCAGTGCGTGGTACCAAGCATCGGAACTTCCAGAGAATGCGGGGGGGGGGGGGGGGGGGGTGACTCGGAAGCAGAGCCACTAGTGATGGACTCGGAGGCAGAGCCACTAGTGGTGGATTCGGAGGCAGAGCGGCCAACCCCAGAGAGGTAGACCAGAAAGTGTCGCGGTGCCGCTGTCTCCCCGAGCGCGTCTTTAACTTGGGAATTGGTCGAGGAAGCTTATGACTTGACGGCTTCCCCGACTAACCCAATTGGTCGGTCGCCCCTGAGTGTACCAACTTCCAGCTAGCCCCCGCCCCGCTCGAGTGCCCTGGCCAATCCTCCAAGGCCGAATGTTCTTGCTCCTACTTCAGCAACCCTGTCTCCCCCTCGACATCTAATAGACTTGGAGCTTCCTTCTGTGACCACCTTGGACCCAGTCATCCCTCCTCAACCAATCAACCTGCACGGTCGGCTAGTCGAGTGCTGGGACCAAGGAGTGCTGACTACCCATGAGAAGAGTACCCTAAGTCTAGCCGACAACTTCTTCATGGAAGCTACTCAGGTTCTCCCTTCTGCCCTTCCTTATTCCTCATACTCCTTCTAACACTCCTCTATTTGTAGTTTTGGGTGGCTTGTCGGGTGGTCACCCAATATCTGGGTGCATAACACCCGGGAGCGTCGAGCGGCCGAACAAAGGGTCCAAGCATTAGAGACTCAGTTAGGTCATAGTACTCTTCCTCCGAGCGAGGCGGACATGGAGCTTGGAAATTGCCACTTTGAAAAAGCAACTGGAGGAGGCCGACGCCCGATCAGAGGAGGAACATGCCACCCTGGCTGCGGCTTCCCGGGAGTCCCAGAAGAGATCGACTTTGAACTGCCAAGCCCGTGCTCGGTCTAACCTGGACAAGAATACAACCGAGGCTAAAGCTCTGGCCGAACAACTGAAAGAGTCTGTGAATGCCCACCACTCGACTCAACTGGCCCTAACCAACAAAGAGACTGAGTTGGTTGCTAAGGAAGAGGCTTTCAAGGTCCTCAGCTGGTAGCTCGGACCGCCGAACTGACCGAGCGGGATGCTGAGATTAATCGGCTAAACACTGAACTTGCGGCCTATAAGGCGGGAGAGCCGGCTCGGCTAGAAGCACATCGACTGGAGTATCTCAACTCAGAGCCCTTCCACCGTCAGTTGGCTCGCCGAATGGCCAATATGTTCAAATATGCTCCAGCAGCTGAAGGAGGTCGGACACATTCTTGAGGACCTGCCTCCCAACGTAGTGAAGCCCACTCGGGTTCAAGAAGTCATCCCAGCGGACGCCTTTCCCCCTTTCACTTAAGTTGTAATTTGACGTTATTCTTTTTAGCTCTGCCCCATCGAGCCTGTATTCGATCTGATGACCTTGGGCCCTGTTTAGTATTAGTTTCTACATTGATCTTTCTTGTGTCGATGTATTCTTGTTCAGCTACTCGGTCACTTAATTAGTAGGGTTTATCTACCCCCATGTTCATGTTCTTAGTTCGACATCCTTCGATTGACGCTCGGACCTTCTCCTCCCTGCTCAGGGTTATCACAGATGCAGACTATAGATTAGCTTAAGCCCATGAGACTGTTAGCCTTTCGCGCTGGGTTACTTGGCCGGGCCCGTTAGTCAATCCGTTGTGATATCTAGAGGCGTCTATTCATCCTCTGGATCGGCAAGTCTCCGAGGTCTTAAGTATTCTCAGCTAGGGTTAACAACCATCCTTTTGGATAGGGATCATTCGGGTCCCTTAGGGTCGGCTACTTGGCGTCCTGTCTAGTTCAAGCCGGTTAGGGCCTCCGTTTGGCTACCTGACCGTCTCATCTAGCTCGGCCCGTTCTGGACTCACATCCAGTTACTCAGCCTTGTAATGTAGTGTGGCGAGTTCAGATGCTGCCGATCGGCACTGGAGTCGGCAGGTTCGGGGAGCATACACACTTATAACTCGCGGGGGCGAGAGTCTAGTCGTTGCTCAGCTAACCTGACCGAGCGCGAACAACCACGCCTGACCGGCACCGAGGTCGGCAGGTTCGTGGGAGCAGACTCACTTATAACTCGCAGGGGCGAGGGGCTGGATCCCGCTCAGCTAGCCTGACCAAGCGTGGACAACCATGCCCGACCGACACCGAGGTCGGCGGGTTCGTGGGAGCAGACCCACTTATAATTCGCAGGGGAGAGTATGGACGGCGCTCGGCTAGCCCGACCGAGCGTGGATAGCCACGCCTGACCAGCACCAGGGTCGACGGGTTTGTGGGAGCAGACCCACTTATAATTCGCAGGGGCGAGTCTGGACACTGCTCGGCTAGCCTGACCGAGCGTGGACAGTCACACCCGACAGGCACCAAGGTCAGCGGGTCCATGGGATCAGACCCACTTATAATTTGCATAGGCGAGTCTGGACGCCGCTCAGCTAGCCTGACCGAGCGTGGACAGTAACGCTCGACCGACACCGAGGTCGGTGGGTTCCTGGGAGCATACCCACTTATAACTCGCATGGGCGAGAGTTTAGACGCTGCTTGGCTAGCCCGACCGAGCATGGACAGCCACGCCCGACCGACACCTGGGTTGGCGGGTTCGTGGGAGCAGACCCACTTATAACTCGCAGGGGCGAGAGTCTGGATGCCGCTCGGCTAGCCCGACCGAGCGTGGACAGCCTCGCCCGACAGGCACAGGGGTCGGCGGGTTCGTGGGAGCAGGCCAACTTATAACTCGCAGGGGCGAGAGTCTGGACGCCGCTCGGCTAGCCTGACCAAGCGTGGACAGCCACGCCCGACCTGCACCGGGGTTGGCGGGTTCGTGGGAGCAAACCAACTTATAACTCGCAGGGGCGAGAGTCTGGACGCCACTCGGCTAGCCCGATCGAGCGTGGACAGCCACGCCCAACCGGCACCAGGGTATGCGGGTTCGTGGGAGCAGACCCACTTATAACTCACAGGGCGAGAGTCTAGACGACGCTCGGCTAGCCCGACTAAGCTTGGACAACCACGCCCAACCGACACCGAGGTCGGTAGATTCGTGGGAGCAAACCCACTTATAACTCGTAAGGGCGAGAGTCTGGACGCCGAGCTAAGTTGTCTCGGTCGTTGCCCTTACGTTTTAAAATTAGTGTGGTTACATGGACTACCCGAGCCCTAATCATGGTACAACTTTAGATGTATGACGCTACAGGGTCTTCCTAGCATTTTTCCTTGAGCATCCTACAAGTAGTATGCTCCCGACCCTAACTTCCCGACCACCAGGAAGGGTCCTCCCTATTGGGGCTCCAGCTTACTCACCTCCCCGACTAGCTTGACTCTATTCCATACGCGGTCGCCGACGTGGAAGCTCCTGCATATGACCTTCTGATTGTACCTTTGTTGCATCCTTTGACGATAAGCGGTCATTTGGACCGCCGCCCTATCTCGGATCTCCTCGATTAAATTCAACTCCAGACGTCTCTTTTCCGCATTATCTTCTCCATAAAAGTTTCTCCAGTCGGACTCACATCCCACTTCCATTTGGACTATTGCTTCACTCCCATACACCAGCTGAAAAGTGGTACAGCCTGAGCTTTCCTTGAGAGTGGTTCATTGAGCCCACAGGACACTAGTTAACTCATCGACCCATGTCCCACCCATATCATCCAGTTTGGTCTTGAGGTCCCGCAAGATTTCTCGACTGGCGACCTCCGCCTGACCGTTGCTCTAGGGATAAGCTACTAAAGTGAATGCCTGCTTGATCCCATATGCCGTGCACCATTCTTGAATTTTTTGACCCTGGAATTGTCGACCATTATCCGAGACCAGCATATGCGGTATCCCGTACTAACATAGAATGTTCTACCATAAGAACTTAATGACTATCTGTTCAGTGATCCGGGCCAGAGCTTCCGCTTCCACCCACTTAGAAAAATAATCCACGGCTACCAGTAGAAACTCTTTCTGGGCGGCTGCGATAGGGAAGGGCCCTACTATATCCATGCCCCACTGATCGAAGGGGCAAGACACCATAGATTCCCTCAAAACCTCGGTCAGTCGATGGGAGATGCTTTGATGCTTCTGACAGGAGATGCAGGAGGTGACCATTCGATCCAATCCCGTTGTAATGTTGGCCAGAAGAATCCCGATAGTAGCACCTTCCTGGCCATTGACCGACCTCCTGAATGACTGCCACAAAATCCCAGATGTATTTCTCTCAGCACGTAATATGCGTTTTCTTCCCCTAAACATTTGAGCAACGACCGTGAGAAGGCTCGCTTGTATAAGGTATCTCCTAGCAAGGTGAACTTGGTTGCCCGTTTCTTCAGCAAGCGAGCCTGCTCAGGATGGGTCGAGAGAGTTCCCTGTTGCAAATAAGATATAAGCGGAGCCCTCCAATCGTCTTCCACCTCTGTCTCCGTCTCCCTCTCGACCTAAGCTACCATCATGGCCTGAGGCAAGGGATGGGTGAAGACCCAAGGAGTGATGGAGTTGGCTAACTTAGCCAACATCTCATCAGCCATTAGGTTGTCTTCTCGAGGAACCTGGAGTATCTGTACTTCTCAAAATCCGACCTTTAGTTGCTCATATGCGCTAACATAGGTTGCAACCTTTCACAGTTTATCTCAAACTGTCCGGCCAACTGCCGAGTCACAAGTTGAGAGTCTGAATGGAGTATGACACGGGCGGCGCCCACGTGCCTGGCAGCTTGTAGTCCAACAAGGAGAGCTTCATATTCTGCTTCGTTATTAGTAGCTCGGTAATCCAGTCGCACGGCCAGGTGGAGGTGGTCCCCTTTTGGGGAAATTAAGAGATTTCCGATGCCGCTCCCTAATCGAGCGGCAGAGCCATCTACATAGACCTTCCATGCTTCCGCCTCTTCCTTGGTATGCAGTTCGCTGAGAAAGTCAGCTAACGCCTGAGCCTTAATAGCAGCCGAGGGCAGGTACCGAATGTCATACTCACTTAACTCCGTGGTCCATTTGATCATTGGGCCGGAGGCCTCCGGATTGACCAATACTCTCCCAAGGGTGTTAGTTAACACCCAAATGGGATGGGCCAAACTAAGGACGCAAGCGTCGAGCGGTCAACACAAGTACATAAGCTAACTTCTAGAGTGTGTTATACCTACACTCGGCTTCTTTTAGCAGGTGCCTGAAAAAGTAAATGGGTTGTTGCTCAGCCTCCCTCTGTTTTACAAGCACAGAACTCACTGCCCCCTCCGTGGCTAAGAGGTATACATACAAAACTTCCTCCTCATCGAGCTTAGCCAAGACAGGCAGACTGGTAAGATAAGACTTCAGTTCTTTAAACGCTCGATCACACTCGGTATCCCACTGGAATTTGGTGGCCTTACGCAGGGTCTTGAAGAAGGGCAAATTGTGGTCGACCGACCTAGAAATAAAACAGGAGAGAGCCGTGATCCTCCCGGTCAGCTTTGAACTTTCTTCAGATTTCTGGGCGGTGGCATATCTAGCAGAGCCTTCACCTTGCTGGGGTTGGCCTCGATTCCTCGCTCGGTCAAGGTGTATCCCAAGAACTTCCCACTTTTTACTCCAAACAAGCATTTGGCCGGGTTCAATTTTAGACCATACCTTCTCAAGGTGCGGCAGGTCTCCTCCACATCTACTATCAACTCTGTCGACTGGAGGGATTTGATGAGGATGTCATCCACGTATATCTCAATGTTTCTTCCCAACTACTCCTTGAATACTTTATTCATCAACCGTTGATATGTGGCCCCTGCGTTCTTCATTCTGAATGGCATAACTGTGTAACAATAGGTGCCCCTCAGATGTAATAAAATTGATATTTTCCTGATCGCTAGGAGACAACGACACTTGATGATATCCCTGGTAGGCATCCATCATGCAGATAAGCTCACTTCTAACTGTGGAGTCCACCATCTGATCGATCTGAGGGAGTGGATAACAATCTTTAGGGTAGGCACAGTTGAGGTCTCTGAAATCTATGCAGACCCTCCATTTGTTATCCGGCTTAGACACCAGCACCACATTGGCCAGCCAAGCTGGAAACTGCACCTCCCAAATGTGCCCTACCTCCAAGAGCCACCTCGGCTTGGATTATCTTGTTTTGCTTAAGGCTGAAGTCTCTCTTCCGCTGCTTCACGGGACGAGCGTCAAGGTAGACATGCAACTGATGCTCCATGACTTCTGGCTGGACGCCCTTCAGATCCCGGACCAACCATGCATCTTGATTCTCCGCCAGACACCTTATCAATTGTTGCCTAAGGTCAGGATCCAGCTCTGGCGCTATCTTTACTTTATTTCTTCTCGGTTGGGGAGGAGCTGAACCTCCTCCTTTTGCTCTCTCAACTCAGCCCAGGGGGAGGGCTACACCATGTTGCAGCTGGCTGGTGGCGCCCGGAATGCCTTCCATACTTCCGTTCGGACGTCGTTCACGTAGCATCGGCGTGCTACCTTTTGGTCACCTCTTACCTCTCCTACCTGATCGCCGAACGGAAACTTAACCTTCAGATAGATAGTGGTTGCCACAACCCTAAATTCATTGAGAGCTGGTCTCCCCAGGATGACATTATAGGCAGATGGCACTATCAAGAAGGTCGACCACCGGGTTCTCTTCAGGGGCTCTTCCTCGAGCGAGATGACCAGCTTAATTTGGCTGATCGGCTGGACCTCATTTTTGGTGAACCCAAAGAGGGGTGTGGCTATAGGTTGCAACTCGCTGACTTCAATCTGAAGCTACTCGAATGCCTTCTTATAAAGGATATTGACCGAGCTACCAGTGTCGACAATGGTCTGATGGACCTGGTAGTTAGCTATGACAGCGGTGATGACTAATGCATCATCATGTGGAACTTCCACGCCTTGCAAATCTTGTGGACCAAAACTAATCTGTGGTCCTCTGGCTTGAGTAGGGCTTGTCCCTAACTGGTGAATCTCAAAGCGTCTAACTTGAGACTTTCGTGCCCGGTTGGAGTCCCCATAGGTGGGGCCACTAGAGATGAAATTAACCGAGCCTTGCACTGCGATCTGTAGGTTCGCCTACTCCTCGTTCACTTCTCCTTGCTCCACCTACAGGGTTTAGCACGATGAACCTCTTGAGCTCATCAAGGGGGCATCATTATCCTGACTCACTAGGACACAGATTCCGTCAATAATCATCGGCACATCATATTATTAATATTATCTCCCAACTTACCGGGCCTATCGATCTAACAGAATATATCTCACCCATTGGTAAATCAAAGAAACAATAATTAATAATATATGCCCGATATTATTTCGGGATTAAGGGATCGTACTCCATAATAAACTGAGGTCCTATCCAATTATCGAGTCAGTACAAATTGGATAACCTTGGATTTCGGTCCCGCTCAATGTGCTCATAGCACACTAGTGTAATTCTATGGTCACGACCAACCACACCTAATTATACTACAACCATCCCGATGGGATGTCCAACTCCATCTCGGTTGTGGGCCTCTTATTTATACTAAGCAAGGAACTAACAACACGATCTTCCGTGTGACACCACACATCATGTTATCTACAATGCAAAGTAATTGTATCGGGCTTGTGATGTGTTTGGCGGTGATGTAGGTTGGTGTGACTAGGCATACACCAACCAATGTGATAGGTGCTTAGCTTGTGTGTGATGCCAACCCATTAGATGGTACCATGAGTACTCACATCAATCTGGCATTGGTCTATACATGATGTGATTGGGATCGATGGTGCCATTGGTTTTTGTATGTCCTTTTTTGATGATATATAATTTACCTTTTATAAAAAAAATACAATGCAAAGTAATTGGACTTCGTGTATGTACTATTATAAATAAACATCTAGTGTAGTTGCGATTCTCTTTTCATAATAAAGATGTTCATATAAAGAAACTCATGTCTTTCAGTATACACATCTTACACTAAAACCCTAAAAGGCCAAAAGGAAGCCCATTTAGTAGAGGCCTATGTAGACTACATAGTCATATTGAGCTTTTGGCACCATTACAACCCAAATAAAGCTAGAAATTGGGCTTAAATTGAACCCACAAAATCAACATATCCCTCTTACATAGACAAGAGACTTAAGTGACTAGTTAAGCTCATCTAAGGCTTGAATTAAGTTGACTAAGTCGTACGATTTGCTCTTGGTCAAACCTTCTTCAATGGTAGCTTTGGCTTTCACATCTTCAATTAGCACATTAAGTGCTTCTTTTATCTTTTTAGCCTTAGCCCTTGTAATTGGGCCTCCTTTGAAGCATAACGGATCACCAACATCTTCTAGAATGGGTTGAGCATGATTCATATCGTTAGCTTGTTGGACAACTTGTTCACTTCCTTTGAGTCCATCATAACCCGAGGTAGTCTTACTGTTATCCCTATCTGATTGGAAGTCAGAATCCGTGTAACCCACATGGAGCAAATCATCTGCTTGATAAACTAGCATATAATCCCTAGTCCCTTTCAGGTACTTTAATATATACTTTACCGCAGTCTAATGTCCCTGTCCAAGATTACTCTAATATCTGCTAACCATGCCCACAGCAAAACAGATATCTGGTCTCGTACATAACATAGCATACATGAGGCTTCCTACAGCTGAAGCATAAGGAACCGCCTTCATCTCCTCTATCTCCTTTGATATTTTATGACACATCTCTTTAGATAAAGGTACTCCATGCCGAAAAGGTAGAAAACCTTTCTTGGAGTTTGTATGCTAAAACGAGCTAGGATAGTGTCAATGTATGAAGCTTGAGATAAGCACAACATCCTTTTCCTACGATCCCTTATAACTTTGATCCAAGGATGTGACCAGCTTCTCTCAAGTCCTTCATATCAAACTGTTTGGACAACCATACCCTTACGTCTGATAACACTTTGACATTGTTGTCAATGAGCAAAATGTCATCTACGTATAGTACAAGAAATACCACTACGTTTTCGTCACATCTCTTGTATACATAAGACTCATCCGGACTTTGAATAAATCCATAAGACTGGATTACCTCATCAAATGGATGTTCCAAGATCTTGAAGGTTGCTTCAATCCATAAATAGACCGATTAAGCTTACACACAATATGATCTTTGCCCTTTGCAATAGATGTTTTCCTCAAGCCGTTAAGGAAAGCTGTCTTGACATCCATCTGCCAAACCTCATAATCCATATGAGCGGCAATAGACAAGAGAATTCGGATCGACTTAAACATGACTATTGACGAAAAGGTCTCCTCATAATAGATATCCTCTTTCTGAGTATACCCATTCGCAACAAGCCTTGCTTTAAAGGTCTCTACCTTCCCGTCTGATCCTCTCTTTCTTTTGTAGATCCACTTGCATCCAACAGCTTTTACACCATCAGGTGCTTCTACTAGCTCCCAGACCTGATTAGAATCCATAGATTCTCTCAGAATTATCGCCTTTTGCCAAGATTCCGCATCTTTATCTTGGAGTGCTTCGTCGTAGGTCCAAGCATCAGGTTCATGTTCACCAAGGACCAAGTCCGAAGACTCTCTCAAATACATGAATCTAACACGCGGTGCAGTCACTTGTGGTATGTTCTCCTGTACCATTGGTACTGAAGTTGGAACTTCCCCTTTCACCTCTTCTAGAACAATCTTACTCATGGGCTTGTGATTCATTACATAGTTCCCTTCTAAAAATCGGGCATTTGTGCTAATGATGACCTTATCTTTAGGACTATAGAACAAAGCACCTTTCTTTCCTCTGGGATAGCCTACGAACAAGCATACTTCTATACGAGATTCCAACTTATTAGCATCTCCCTTCAGCAGATGTGTCGGAATATCCCAAATTCGAATATGTCTCAGACTAGGCTTATGCCCAGTCCACAATTTTTGAGAGTAAAGGGTACTGATTTAGATGCTACCAAGTTCAAAATGTACACTGTCATTTCCAGAGCATACCCCCAGAATGAATCCGGTAACTAAGAAAAACACATCATCGATCTAACCATCTCCATAAGAGTCCTATTCCTTCGCTCTGCCACACAGTTCTATTGGGGTGTACCAGGTGCAGACAATTGGGATTGGATCCCAGCCTCTGATAAGAAACTTCTAAACTCTCCCAAGAGGTACTCACCACCACGATCAGATCGTAGTGTCTTAATACTTTTACCATGACGTTTCTCCACATCAGCCTTCAATTCTTTGAACCTATCAAAGCATTCAGACTTACGGATCATCAATTAAATGTATCCATACCTTGAATAATCATCTATAAATGAGACAAAATATTCAAAGTCACCTTTATCCTGGATAGATATAGGACCACACAAATCAGAATGAACCAACTCCAACACATCTTTGGCTGTATACCCCTTGGCCCTAAAAGGCCTCTTGGTCATTTTACCTTCCAAGCAAGATTCGCAGGTTGGGAAGTCCTCCATCACCAATGAACCTAAAGGTCCATCAGCAATCAACCTTTGAATTTTACTCAAGTTAATAAGACTTATCCTTAGATGTCAAAGATATGTTTGGTTCATTTTCGAGGTTCTTTTCTCTTATTATGATTAGACAAAGAGTTATTAATTTCTATTTGCGTCATGGGAGTTATTAGTTCAAGAGTATACAAATTGCCGACCAATGCACTAGAACAGATAATCTCCCAATTCCTTTTTATAACAACTCTGTCATTAAAAGAAATAGAATATCATCCAAAAACGATTTAGAAATTGAAATTAAAATCTTTCTAAAAGTTGGTACATAAAGACAATTTCTCAAAATCAAAGTTTTATTTCTATCAAAAGATAAATAAACGTCTCCCACTACAATAGTTGCCACCTCCGTAGCATTGCCCATGTAGACGGTAGTCTCTCCCTCAGTTAGTCGTCTGGTTTCCTAGAACCCCTGCAAAGAATTGCAGATATGATCAGTGACTCCCGTATCTACACACCAGGTTCCGGTAGATAACACCGCTAAACATGTTTCAACAACTAAACAAAAAGATATACCTCGATTTTTCTGCTTTCGGTGGGGATAGTCCATCTTCCAATGTCCAGTCCGCTTGCATGTGAAGCATTTGCCTTTCGGCTTCTTCACTCTAGCCTGAGGTCCTTGAGATCCTGCCGCTTACTTTGCTAAACCTTGTTTCTTCTTCTTCTTGCCTTTTGGCTTAGAAGTAGAAACCTTTTCAGCAACATAAGCACGAGCACTCTGTCGAAATAGCGCCTCTGTCGCCTGGTGTTCAGTCAGAAGTTTCGCTAACAAATATGTCCTTTTGTTCATATTGTAGTTTAGGCAAAACTGTTCAAAACTCCTAGGTAGTGACTGGAGAATGATATCGACCTGTGTTTCCCCATCGATCTCCGCTCCAATGACTTCCATCTCATTCAAATGAGCCATCATTTTGAGAACATGATCACTCACGGGTGTTCCCTCAATCATTGTGGTCGTCATCAAGTTCCTTATTGCCTCTTGCCTGGCAGCCCGATTCTGGTGTCCAAAGAGTTCCTTGAGATTGAACATCATGTCATAAGCAGAAGCGAATGTCTGATGTTGATGTTGCAACACATTTGACATAGAAACCAAAATGTAACATCGCGCCATCTCGTCTGTCTTCACCCACTTCTTATAACGTTCCTTCTCCTCTTCACTAGAATTCTCGCTAGGCTTTTCAGGAGAGATCTCAAAGAGTACAAATTTGTACTCCTCAGCAGTTAAGACAATGTTCAGGTTCCTTTTCCAATCGATATAATTGAGATCAGTAAGTTTATTCTCTTTTAAAATAACAACAAGTGGGTTGAAAGCCATTTTGAAAAATCCTGAGAATCACAATGGTCAAAACATTAGTTTTTAAAATAATATTGATCCCTCAAACAATAAAATTTTAAAAACAACCAACACCTCAAAACACTGCGAATTTTGTATGCCATGATAGTGTGGACGTATACAAATTCAACATTTGTAAGAGGAGATTTTACCCATTAATTTTATTACCTTGTCAACCTTACTTTTTGACAGATAAAATTAATAGTTGGATTCTCTTTGGCTCTATAAATAATAGCAGTGACTCCGATGGGAAGGATACAATTATTTGCATCTAAGTGTTCACCAATACACGATATACTATGGCAATTATCTAGGATTATGTCGCTTCTGATGGGGAAGATCACACGCTCCTAAATAATTTCCTATAATCATATTTGATCTAGTGATCCGCGAAACAAACTCATCCAATATGGAGGAAGGCACTCAGAGCCAACGCACAAGTTTATTCGCATCACATATCAAATTGGTAATGGAGGCCACGGGACTCAAAGATTCCCTCTCCCACTTAGTAATTTAAAAATTGAGGAATTGTCCAAGCACACACAACATGCATATCAAACAATAAGCAATAAATATGAAAAAACTAAAATTTTCAACTATTATAGCTTTTGTTTTCTAATACGCCTCCCGCGACTGTCACCACCTCGTCTCCTACTCCCTCCACCATGCGCAAGCAAGAAGTAGCCCCGAGCCAAGATAAAAAATTATTTTAATTTACATTCTTTGATCCTATACTCCACACAGGTGTGTATATGAAATCTAGATCGGAATAAATTAAAATAAGCGACTAAACAATGTCGTATTTAATTACAAAAATTAAATACTAATAGCTTCATCAACCCCGAGGATTCAAATAAATTATTACAATCACATACACACAATCACATACAATCACATTAGCCATAATAGGTTGGATCTCATGCCTGCAACCAAAGAGTTAGCTTATGCACATCCTACTATTATCCGGCATATATATATGAAAAATATAGGAAAGTAACCGAATCCAAAACACACAAAACCGGAAACCTCGGCTATGATACCAATAGTTAGGTTTCGGCTTCCCGTTTGGGTAGATTGCTCTGCACGTCCCCGGATTAAAATTTTCTATTAATTGTTAGATTTTGGTTTCCCGTTCATGCAACATTTCTAAGGTCTTTTGAACCCCAAAGTGTCCCATTAAACCCCCCTCATGTGCTTCCCTAACTAGCAATTCACGCATGGATCCTCTAGGCACAAAAAGTCTATTATTCTTAAACAAGTAGTTATCATGTCTAACAAACCCATTTTGTGATTTCTTTTCACACATACCATATAATTGAGAGAATTCATTATCATGTACATATAATTCCGTAATATGTTCAAAGCCAAGCAATTTAGTTTCATGTGTAGCAAGTAAATCATTCCTTCTTGAAAGTGCATCTGCTACAACATTTGCCCTTCCTTGCTTGTGCTTAATCACATAAGAAAATTGTCCAAGAAATTCAACCCACTTGGCATGCCTTTTGTTGAGCTCCCCTGCCCTTTCAAATACTTCAAAGATTCATGATCACTATGAATGACAAATTCTTTAGGCAAAAGTTAGTGGAATAGTTGAGAGTGGTGCCACCTAACTTCTCACTAAAATATGCAATGGGATGACTATCTTTAAGTAAAACAACCCCAATACCCATATGAGATGCATCACATTCAATTTCAAATGATTTGGAAAAATCAGGCAAAGCAAGAATGGGTGCGTGTGTGAGTTTGTCCTTAAGTGCTTGAAATGCATTTTCTTGATTCTCCCCGCATTTAAAACCCATTTTTTCCCTAAGAATTTCATTTGGAGGTGTTGCCAATGTGCTAAAATCCTTCACAAACCTTCGATAGAAACTTGCCAACCCATGGAAGCTCCTAACCTCACTCATAGTTTTAGGAGTTGGCCAATCTCTAATGGCCTTACTTTCCCTTCATCAATCTGCACTCCTTTAGAACTTATGACAAAACCAAGAAAACCCACATGATTAGTGCAAAAAGAACACTTTTCTAAGTTAGCATATAGTTTCGCATTTCTAAGGACATGTAAGACAGATTGGAGATGTGCAATATGCTCAACAAAACTCTTGGAATATACCAAAATATCATCAAAGTATACTACCACAAATTTTTCTAGAAATTCTCATAAAACATGGTTCATAAGCCTCATAAATGTGCTTGGCGCATTAGTTAACCCAAAAGGCATTACCAACCATTCATACAATTCATATTTAGTTTTGAAAGCAGTTTTCCATTCATCCCCTTCCCTTATCCTAATTTGATGGTACCCCACTTTTCAAATCGATTTTAGAAAAGAAGCAAGCACCATGCAATTCATCAAGCAAATCATCAAGTCTAGGGATAGGATGTCTATACCGAATTGTGATGTTGTTGATTGCTCAACAGTCAGTGCACATCCTCCATGATCCATCCTTTTTAGGTACCAAAATTACGGGTACAGCACAAGTACTTCTTAAGCTCTCCCTAACACATCCTTTTTGCAATAACTCCTCCACTTGATTTTGTATCTTCTTTGTTTCTTGAGGGTTGCTCCTATAAGCTGGCCTATTGGGTAGAGAAACACCAGGAATAAGGTCTATTTGGTGTTCTATCCCCCTCATTGGTGGCAAACCGTCAGGTACTTCCTTGGGAAAGACATCCTCAAAATCCTGCAAAATAACAACAACATCACTAGGCAAAGAGTTAGTGTTAGATTCCAAGCAAGTTTCCTTGCACAAAAGAAGAAATATAGGCTGCCTTGTCAAGTAAGCTCTCTTCACCTCACTTCCTCTTGTAAACAACTTTTCTATTTTTCTCTCTTTCTTTTCCTCATTCTCTCTTTTCTTTTGAATTTTAACCTCAAAATCAATTATTTTTTTCCCACACTTTTTCTTTTTCTTAAGCTCTCGCTCTTCTTTTTCTCTTTTCTTAAGCTCTCGCTCTTCTTTTTCTCTTTTCTCTCTCATTTTTATTTGATCTTCACAAACCTCCCTAGGTGATAATGGTACAAGTGTGACTTTGCGAGAATTGTGAACAAGAGAGAACTTGTTGGAGAATCCATCATGGTGAACTTGCCTATCAAACTGCCAAGGTCTTCCAAGAAGAATGTGGCTTGCCTCCATAGGTACAATATCACATAGAACTTGATCTTCATATTTGCCAATGGAGAAATTAATCAACACTTGCTGATTTACTACCAATTCAACACCATTACTCAGCCATTGGAGTTTATATGGCCTTGCATGTGGTGTAGTCTTTAGGTTGAGTTTGGTGACCAACCTAGTGCTTGCCACATTGGTGCAACTCCCACCATCAATGATCATAGAGCATGTTTTACCTTGAATAAGGCAGCGGGTATGAAAAATATTTTCTCTTTGGTCCTCCTCATGCTCCTTGGCTTGACTCCCCAATAACCTCCTAACCACCAAGAGATCTCCATCTTGTGCATAGGCTGCTCCATCATTTTCCCCATCGCTTGAGGAAGAGGAATGAAAAGAAATTTCTTCACTAGAGATAATCCCATTATCCCTCACCACCACAATCTTCTTATTCGGGCATTAGGATGCAATATGTCATAAAACACTTGATATCCCTACTCTTAGAAGTAGAAGAAGAATTAGTAGGAATTGGCTTCCTAGTGCTTGTTACCTCCTTAGAATTAGAAGAAGAACCCTCCTTCTTTGGCTTGTCCTTCCAACTTGAAGAGTAGTTTGAAGAAGATGATTTCTTCATAATGCCCTTTCTCTTTAATTGTTGCTCCACTTTCATTGCTTGATGAACTAAGTCTTCAAGCTCCACATAATGTTGTAACTCCACAATGTCTCCAATATCTTGGTTTAGGCCATGGAGAAATCGGGTCATGGTTGCTTCCCTATCCTCCATAATATTGGCCCTAATCAAAGCCACCTCCATCTCCTTGTAATACTCATCCACACTCCTACTCCCTTGGGTGAGTCTTTGCAATTTGTTGTGCAAATCCCTGTGGTAGTGGGAAGGCACAAATCTCCTTTTCATCAAAGTCTTCATTCATCCCAAGTGTCTATAGGATGCTCTTCATACCTTCTTCTATCCTTTTGCACTTGATCCCACCAAATTAAGGCGTAATCAGTGAACTCAAGGGCAGCCACCTTCACTTTCTTTGCATCATTGTAATTGTGGCATGAGAAGATTTGTTCTATTTTCATCTCCCACTCAAGATATGTTTCGGGGTTATTTCTCCCTTGGAAGGGAGGTACATTGACTTTCACACCTCTTAGATCATCTTCACGTCTTTGGTCTCTTCCTCCTCTTTCACGTCTTCTTCCCCTGTCACGCCTCCTTCCTTCTCTAGGAGAACCGTAGAATAGGTCACTAGCTTGATGAGCTTCTTCATGATTAGAATTGCCCCCATGGTTGGAAACTCTTCCTCCTTCAAGTCGGTCCATCCTTTCGTGTAATCCTTCAAGTTGTCTTTGAAGCATCCTCTCAAAGTGTTGAGTAAGTGCCTCCATTTGAAGCCAAGTAGGATCTCGCCTAGGGGAATTAGGTGTTCTTTCCCCAATCATGCTTGCAACAAAAAGAAAATGACAAGGACAATTACAAAAGAAATATTAGAAGTACCTCACCACTCTACTCACGTGTTTGCTTTAAAATTTAGTCACTCAGCTTCCTTTATAAGCTCTTAAGAAAAGAACCTTATCAATGATTTTTTTTCAAGACAGCAAGTAGACGATCGAGTGAGCAAGAAACCAACAAGAAAATATGAGTAGTACAAGAGAAATAAACGGATAGAACAAGAAATTCAACAACGATCAAGAGCAATGACAGGAATATTGAGTCCTTTTAATTCACAAATCCCTTTTTTTTGTTTTTTTTTCTTTGGTGCTGCCTAGAATTTTTTCCCCAAATTTTTTTTCCTTTTCTTTTTTTTTCAACTAGAAACACAATGGCTCTAGTGGCAGCTTTTTTTATTTTTTTTAAGTTTAGGACCCAAATAGAGAACAAAAATTGGGGACAAATAGAGATGGAAAATTGAAAAGATACCAATGGAATACTATGGATGAGAGATCAACGAAGATGAACAAGAACAAAAAGATTTTTTTTTTGAATTGACAAACAAAACACAAACCTGAAAATCAAGGAACTAGGCTCTGATACCAAATGATAAGATCGCCTTGAATTTCAGTTTGGGGAAGGATAGTGACGCCACACTCAAGAAAGATAAGAAGGTGAGTGATAAGTCATGGGTGTTTTGATCGCCACAAGTTGCCTTGATAAGATCAGATTTAGTTCTTAGCCTAAGAACTCGAAGGAAGCTCTCATAATAGAGAAAACTCAGATTTCATTCCAATCAAAAACTACTTAGCCATACAAGAGTTTCCCTATATATAGACTTAGAGGAAGTTGAAACATCAACCTCTACTACACTTCCCACTAAGTAGACTTAGAGGAAGTTGAAACACCATTATCATGCATACATGAACACATGACATTTATTTTCCACTAATGCAACCACTAATCCCTAATAATAGCTTAGTAGCTCTCAAAAAGGCATTAAAACCCACCAAAGGACTTCAAAAGTCACTCTAGAAAAATCTCCCAAAAATACATACGAAAATGGTCCTCATGTTGGCTCAATTTCATTTTAGTTGAAGAAATGTGATCCATTTAGTTGTTGCCTCCATTGTGCATTGATCCTCCTTTTCCTTGAGCTCCATTATTAAGCCTTCCAAGGTTTGCTTCATTTTTTTAGTCTTGGACCTTCCATGGGTCCTCCAATTCCCTTCAATGCCTCTTCATCCTCGGCTTTGTCTTATAAGCTTGAAACCCCTCCTTGGCTTTCATCAATTGTAGAGCTATCAACAAGATTACGGTAAAGTATCTTCATCCTATTCCTAGATTAGATGATATGCTAGATGAACTACATGGCTCTTGCATTTTCTCTAAAATTGATTTGAAGTCGGGCTATCATCAAATTTGCATGCGTAAGGGAGACGAATGGAAAACTGCATTTAAGACTAGGTATGGTTTGTACGAATGGTTAGTAATGACATTTGGGTCTACTAATGCACCTAGTACTTTCATGAGGTTAATGAACCATATTTTGCGTGCTTTTATTGGAAATTTTGTCGTAGTATATTTTTATGACATCTTGATTCATAGAAAAAATTTAGAGGAGCATCTACATTTACAAAATGTTCTAATTGTTTTGCGAAATGAACCTTCAAAAATGTTATTTTTGCACTAATCAGATTGAGTTTCTTGGTTATATTGTTAGTGCTAAGGGAATAGCAGTTGATGAGAAGAAGGTTAAGGCTATTCGTGAATGGCCAACACCAAAAATAATAACTGAGGTACGTAGCTTGCATGGTTTGGCAAGTTTCTACAGAAGGTTTGTTAAGAATTTTAGCACTTTAGCTGCACCCTTGACCGAAATTGTTAAAAAGAATGTTGGATTTCATTGGGATAGTGAACAGGATTCAGCCTTCAACTCACTTAAGGAGAAATTAAATTCTGCACCATTACTTGCGTTACCTAACTTTGCTAAAACTTTTGAAATTGAGTGTGATGCATTAGGAATAGGTATTGGAGCTGTGCTAATACAAGAAGGTCGACCCCTTGCTTATTTTAGTGAGAAATTGAGTGGAGCAGCTTTGAACTATCCCACTTATGACAAAGAGATGTATGCTTTGGTGAGGGCTTTAGGGACTTGGCAGCATTACTTGTGGCCCAAAGAGTTTGTCATTCACACTGATCATGAATCATTGAAGCACTTGAAGAGCCAAAGTAAGTTGAATAGACGTCATGCGAAATGGGTGGAGTTCATTGAATCATTTCCTTATGCGAAAACATTTCCTTATGTGATCATAGATTGTCATATGAGTGCCATAAACCTTCTCATGTGACTATTAGTATAAATAGTCCTTAGACCTGAAGTCACTACAGTTCCCTATATGAGGAGTTATGTACTTTGGTATCGTCAAACGTCACCCGTAACAGGGTGGACTATAAAGGTGATCACTGGGTATGTAATAAATCATGCAGAGGGATGGGAGTAATGTAGATGGGATCTATTCCTCCTATATGGCGAGTGATGTCTGTGGGGCCCTTGATCAAGTAGGACTACTAAAACGCATGGTCATGCTCAAATGAGTCAATATGAGATATTGAGCTCATTTGTTTGAGTGAGTCTACTCGGGGATCAAGAAACACAAAGATTGATTTGAGGATGGCACGGTCTATGCCTCATTGGTCAATCTAGATATCGAGGATAGAAGGAAAAGGTCATACATTATCATAGTCACGGAGGTTAAGTCTGATCTCGACTTTCTTGTTACTTGGGTAGCAATGATGCATTGCTAGATGCCGCTCATTGCTTATGTGTCTAAAGCGGTTTAGACACATTGCCAACGTTACGAGAACCTATTGGGTCACACACTAAGGACACGATGCTTCGGTAGCTCGGGAGACCTGGTCGGGAGCTCGGGAGACCTGGTCAGTAGTTCGGGATGCCTGGTCGGGAATTTGGATGAGATATTAATTCATTAAAGTGTTTAAAGAATTAATAATAAAGGAAATGGAAAAGTCTCTCTTCATTGAATGGAGAGAAGTTGAAGAGCCACATGAGAAGATATGCTCTTTATTGGCTTTAATGAAGGAAAGCTAAAGGGACAAAAACCTCTTCATATTCATGGGATCAGTATAAAAGAGGATCTTGTCATTTGGATGGAAAAAAAAGAGAAGTCCCTTCCCTTCCTCTCTTCCTCCTCTTCTCCCTCTTGGCCGAAACCCTTTCTTGGGGTTCTTGGTGCTTTTGTGAACTACCTCAAGTTGCTAGCACAACTAAGGTAGTTCTTCTCCGAAATTGAGAGATTGTGTCCGTGTGGATACACATAGAGGCACGGACGCTTGAACGTGCAAGAGATCCGGCGTACCTTAGACGAGCGGGATAATCAAAGGGCACGCATCAAAGGTATATCTATGAATAGAAGTTGTTGTAGATCGGCTTTGTACGAGTTTTCTTTCGCATGGATTGCTCGAGGGGTCTTGTTTCCGCCGCAGTTTTGTGTTTATGTCGTCGTGAGATCCCTACAAATCGAACGAACCTTAGCTACTTTATTAAGAGCTATCATTCAAAAGAATTTAAAAGGCTGGGAAGATTGTTTACCACATGTTGAATTTGCATATAATAGATCTATACATTCTGCTACTAAGTGTTCACCTTTTGAAGTGGTATATGGTTTCAATCCGCTAACTCCTTTGGATTTATCACCTTTGCCTATCTCTGAGCATGCTAGTTTGGATGGTACAAGGAAAGCTGAATTTGTGAGGCAAATGCACGAGACAGTAATGTTGCAAATTGAAAAGAAGACTGAACAATATGATACGCAAGCCAACAAGAGACGAAAGAAAATAATCTTTGAACCCGGTGATTGGGTTTGGGTTCATATGAGAAAGGAGAGATTTCCTGCTAAACGTCGTACTAAGTTGCATCCAAGAGGCGATGAACCATTTCTAGTCATGGGGCGAATCAATGATACTGCCTACCAGCTTGATTTGTCGGGTGAGTATAATGTGAGTTCCACATTTAATGTTTCTGATCTCTCTCCCTTTGATGTAGGTAATCAAGATTCGAGGACGAATCCTTTTGAGGAGAGGGGGAATGATGGAGTCAAAGGAAGTGAACAAGTTGCCCAACAAGCTAACGATATGGATCATGCTCAACCCACTCTAGAAGATGTTGATGATCCATTATGCATCAATGGAGACCCAATTACATGGTCTAAGGCTAAAAAGATGAAAGAAGCACTTAATGTGCTAATTGAAGATGTGAAAGCCAAAGCTACCATTGAATAAGGTTTGATCAAGAGCAAGTCATACGACTTAGTCAACCTAATTCAAGCTTTAGATGAGCTTAACTAGTAACCTAAGTCTCTTGTCTAGGTAAGAAGGATATGTTTTTGTGTGTTCAATTTAGGCCCAATTTCTAGCTTTATTTGGGTTATAATTGTGCCAAGAGCTCAATATGCCTATGTAGTCTACATAGGCCTCTACTAAATGGGCTTCCTTTTGACCTTTTAGGGTTTTTAGGTTACCCTATAGCTATAAATTAAGGGGGTAACGGCCACAACATGTAGCTTTTGGCTTATTCAATCTACTACATGGTGAGGCTCTCACTTGTTGGTTCTTCATTGAATGAGAACTTATCAAGGCATCCCCTTGTGGCGTTCAAGACTTATCAACCTTCATCCCAAGGTTGTGGCGTCTATCTTCTTCTTCTTCTATACCAAGGTTCGTGCTTCCTTAAGCATTGGGTCGAGGTTTCTTTCTTTCATTCTCCATCTTTTCGATTTAGACTATCTTTCTCTCTTTCTTCCATTTGTTGTGTGTTCTTGAGATTTCTTCTCTTTGGGTTCGCATCATCTTTGTTATGGCACGGTAGAATGGTCTTGAGGATGTCTTCCTGATATACCCTCTTCCACTCAATCCAGCCTCTCATGGATAGATTCTAATTCATCCCTCATCATTCGTCGCATCTCTCCCATCAATGCTTGTATTTGAAGATTTGGAAGTAGCCTACCGTCCTCGTTTGCACCATCATCCAGCACTCCCTCACTTATTTTTTTCTCTCGATAATAGGGCACTCACACTTTTCTCAAGGTTAGGCTCTCACTTGATGATATCTCTTTAGTTCTTAATCAAACTTTAGAACAATTCATAATATCACGTGAAAAATCGAAAGAATCCACAGAAACTTATGATGGTAGAAATTTATAAGAAAATGAAAGAGTATAAGATTGAGAGGAAGAACAAAAATAAGTTGTTGAGGTTACTTTTTTTTTTGAAATTTTGACTTAAACAAGTAACTTCTCTTGCAGAAATTTATGAGGAAAAGAGTAGAAGATTTGAGAGTAAGAGGAGAAAATAAGAAATGAATTGTTGAAGCAACTTTTGAATCTTTGACTTGAATTTGCAACTTTTCTATATTTTTTTTTGCTAAGTTTTTTTTTCAGTGCCTTTTTTTTGCTGCAATTTTTTTTCCACTATGCCCTTTTTTTTGTTGCACTTTTCTTTTTTTTTCCCACAACGCTAGAGCAACAAGGAAAGAAAGATAGATTGATAGATTTAAAACTTACCTTAGAACTTTTACCAGATGATACGAACCCCACCAACGATCGTGATGGAACCCGAGAACAATCGATGGAAAAGAACCCCAAGAACAAGAAGACAAGAGTTTGAGCCTTGACCCGTAACCAAAGAAATGGAACGAACCAAAGACTACGAGAAATAAATGCCACACCCAAAGGGTGATAAGTTTTGGAGGTTTGAACGCCATGAGACAAACTCGATAAGTTCAGAAGTTCTTTCAAGAACTAAAAGCCAAAAAGTTGTTCTTTCCATTATCATGTTCCCTCCCTTATATAGTGGGAGGAAGTAATGAAGATTACAAACTTTGCCTTGCATTCATAATTGCATGCAATTAAATAGTTTTGCAATTCAAATCAAATTAGTACTCTTGCTTGCTATTAACTAGTTTAGCAACTCAAATCAAACTAGTCCTCATTAATTGTAAGAATGAGTACTCACGCAAGATAACTTATCCATGGATAAGTCCAATCACATGGATGAGCACTTGATCGATACTTGCATTTATCTTGATCTCTTCTTTTTCATAATCAAAAAATTATTCTTCTATTAGTTTGGTGCTTCCTTGGAACGTTTTGCCTGATGTCTTATAATTGGACCTTCTGGAAGTGATAAATGATCATTCGCTTGATGTGCATCATGACCAGCTCCTTGATGTGCATCAGCAGTTCTCTGATCGAAGATAGTAAAAGTAGTAAAATCATAAAGAAATAATGTGCGGTAAAGTATAGATATCAAAAGTAAGAGATAAACAATTCATAGTATATCTATTAGCATTACAATGAAACTGAAAGCCTAAAGTTGCATTCCCAAACCAGCTTTCACCCCTTTGAGCTCTTGGACCTCTCTCTCTCTCTCTCTCTAGAGTTCTTGTTTTCTTATGTTCGTGACCAAACCAACCTTCGTAAGTTTAGATAACTTTCGCGACCTTGATTAGTGATTAAACCACAAAGATTTAGGATTGATATTTTTTATTACTAACGACGTAACTGTGTACTTGCGGTAGCGTAACAATACTTTCCTTCCACTTTGTGGCTTGTGTTGTCTTTTGGACTTGTTTTTTTTGACCTGGAGTAATATATTTTCTAATAGTATAAGTCTGCAATGTAATGATCATAATAATGTATTATGATATTATTTTGTTGGATTAGAACCTGATTTTCTTTTCTAGTGACTTCAAGGTTACAATATCCATTTAAGATGGTTTTTGAAAATTGTATCGAAAAATCCAAAGCTTCTTCAAAGTAGGTATTTTTGAAGTTCGGTTTATTCATTTATATTTAATTTCTTCAAGTGTAGTATGTAGAATTTTAAGCTCTTCTGTTATCTGAATTTTATGTGTTGAATTAGGTCTTTAATTTGAAGTAAAATAGTTTTAGGCTGGAGGTCAAAGTGTTTGGATTAATGTTCCAAGCTCTTAGGCTTATTTTCTTCAATAAGTCTTGAAAAAACTTTGGATTTCTTTCTTTGTAGGAATACTAAGTAGATTGAGTTGGTTGAATTTTCTATTTAGCGAATCTTGTGTCTTTTAAGAAGTCTATATTTCTTCTTAGATTGCTTGTTATTTGTGATTGTTCAATTAAAGTGGTAGATCTTGTTCTAGTATGTGGTATTTGTTTTTGTTGAGAATCTAAGGTAGTTCTTATACTGAGAAGTAGATCTATGATGGTATTTAACTGTGGATTCTCAGTATGTAGATAGTGATTATATGTTCTAGATCTAAAATAATAATTATGTTTATGTTGATCTAAAGTAATAATTTTTCTAGCTAAGGATTGATAGGCTAAATCTAAGAAGTCTAGTTTTTGAAAATCTTGAAAGTCTTTAGAATTAGAAGTCATACATTATCTAGTGGTTCGGAAGATCTTAAAACTGTGATACCAATATATTTGTTGTTATTTTTAGGATGCTTCTCGTAGAAGTTGGGTTAGTCATTCTTGAAGTAGAAGTTGTATTTAGAGTTTTTTTTAAAATTGTGAAAAGTAATCGTGAATAGCGATTATGAATAATAATTGTGAAACGTGATTGTGAACAGTAAGCAATAAAGATTATTATAGACAATCTGGAAGGGTTTTTTTTCTGGGTTTTGAGTTAGAGAGTAGGTCAAGAGAGAGGATATCTATTCTTCTACCCTAATACATAATCCGTTTACTTCCAGTGAGTCTCACTTGTAAAGGATCTTATAGTGAACCATTGCCCCGACTATCTTCAAGTTGAGTGCCTTCCTTAGCTTGCATCAGGCTTATCTAGGCTAGATTCTAATTATTTTCCTTATACAATTAAGGTTCACAAAAGATTACTAAAGAACTGAGGAAGTTATGAGATTAAGTGCTTTAGAGAAAAAAAATAAGGCAAAGCCTTTTCTAACCTAGTGAAAGATTTAGTTCTTCATAAGGAAAACTTTTATTGGCATGTGCAGAAAGTATAGAATATTTTTCGACCTGGAGTAATATATGTGGTATCTAGCTCTTTAAATCTATTAATTCAAGAGGTGATCGGCTCAACCCCACGAAAATTTTTTATTGGCCACTAGGATCAATCCGAGAAGTGTAGATGAGTCTTAATGGACGACTTAACATCACGAGTGGTTCAACCACCATGGGTGAATGATTGTCCTATGAGAGAATCGAACTCTTGTTGCAACCTTTTACCATCATATGTCCTTGGGGGCAAATGTTCAATAATTTTTTTTTAGAAAAATGATAGGGAGAGTGAAAATGGGAGAGTGAAAAGCATAATGAATGACGTGACACCTTGCATGTAGCGATCTCCGACGGGTTCACCGTGCCCCCAAGGGTATAGTTTGATTCGGGGTGGCGGCCGAAGGCCGCCGATGGTGTCCATGCGATAATCGAACATGTGCATGTAAAGTGCCATGTCATGTTAGGTCATGCCACATCATTCACTATGCTTTTCACTCTCCCATTTTCACTCTCCCTATCATTGCTCTTTTTTTTAATTGGTAGGTATCCAACTTATGCTGACTAATCCTTGTGGTGACCGAGCCACCACATGAAAATTTTCCATTGGCCACAGAGTAAATCAAGAAGTACTCCTAGTGGCAACCCATCAGCCCTCAAGGAAAAAACTCCTCCCAACCCCTAGCTACTTGGCAATAAACTATAAGTTGACCTTGTGATTTACCTCCTTTCACATAACTTAGGAATGAGATGTGAGAGGATCAATGGATATTGGAGCAAAAGGTGATAACGATCACCTCAAGCGACCCAATATCGCTGGTGCATTTGCCCTAGCATAGCGGTCCTTTGTATGGGAGAGGATAGACATCCAATGGGACATTTTGCACCTGTTGAAAATTGATCCCAAGACCTATTGGTGTAAGTACCTATGTAGTTACTAACTGTGTCAATCTGCATGGGTGATGTTCAATAGATATTGTAGCAAAAAAGGTGATTATGCTTACTCCAAGTGCCCCTAATAGCTTGTCCCTAAGATACATGAAGAGAGGTAAATCACGGGACTAGCTTATAGTTGACTGCCAAGTGGCTAGAGCGTAGAAGTTTTTTCCCTGAGGCCATGCATCAGTCGGAAATTAACTCCTAGTCCCATTATAGTAAAACTGTTACCCTCTAACCAACTTAGAACCTCCAGGGGATGATGTTCAATGGAAATTGTATCTAGTGTTGGCGGGCTAAATTATTGTTTTGATTGATAAAAGATATTCATTTTATGGATAACGGCAATTTACCAAAGGGCGTACCCAAGAATACGTATTTACCAAACAGTGTACTATGGTTTCATTTTCACCAAAGGACGCACTTAATAATAGTGAACTTTCTCTTATACCCCTCCTGTTATCTACTGACTTTTTCCTTCTCTCTCTCAGTAACAAATTTCGAGATGTCTGCAGATACTTTTTCAGACTTTTATTTTAAAATAATATATTATTTAATCGGCGCTGAAAATGTTGTAAGATAAATATCAAAAAAATATTTCAGTTAACAAATATTTCATCCTCCAACGTGATTTAAAAATATAAATATATAATTTTTATATTTGATTAATAGAAATTAATATATTAAATAATATTTAATATATATAAAAAATATTTATAAATATATTAATAATATTTAATAAATATATTAATATCTCATCCCATGCTCTTTATTAATAAATATATTTAAATATATTAATAAATATATTTAAATATATTAATATATTAATAAATATACTAATATATAAAAAAAATTTGAAAAAAAACGTTGGCTGAAAATTAAAAAAAAAGAGCGTGTATTGATTTCAGGTCCACGCTGGGCCTGAAATCAATATTTCAGGCCCAGCGTGGGCCTGAAATATTTTATTTCAGGCCCAGCGTGGGCCTGAAATTTTTTATTTCAGGCCCAGCGTGGGCCTGAAATTTTTTATTTCAAGCCCACGTTAGGCCTGAAATCTTATGATTTAGGCTCGACGTGGACTCAAATTTTTTTTCTATTTTAAAAATATATAAATATATAAAAAAACGTATCAAAACACTTAATTTCAGATTCAAACACAGGGCCTGAAGTCATCCCAAGATGGTCTAAAGTCAAATATCTTCAGATCCTATAAATAATTAATTTAATAAATACTAATTAAATATAAAAAAATATTTTTAAAATTTAAAAATTTTCAGTGCCCCGGGCCTGAAGTCATCAGACTTCAGGCCCTCCACAATTGATATAAAAAAATATAAAAAAAAATTATAAAAATGTTTAATATATAATTACATATTATATAGGAGTGGTTTAGGTATATCAGTGAGTTTGGGTGCCGAAACATCTAATAGGAGTGGTCTAGGAGATGAGATTTTGGGTGCCGAAACATCTAATCTTGCTGTATCACCAATGTTATAGGAGTGGTTTAGGTATATCAGTGAGTTTTGAGCAAAACTCACTGATGGACCTACCATATTTGGAATTTTGAAAACCCTATATCAGTAGACAGAGTTGAGCTAGGAGATGAGATTTTGGGTGCCGAAACCTCTAATCTTGCTGTTCACCAATGCTATAGGAGTGGTTTAGGTATATCAGTGATTTTTGAGCAAAACTCACTGATGGACCTACCATATTTGGAATTCTGGAAACCCTATATCAATAGACAGAGTTGAGTTAGGAGATGAGATTTTGGGTGCCGAAACCTCTAATCTTGCTGTATCACCAATGCTATAGGAGTAGTTTAGGTATATCAGTGAGTTTTGAGCAAAACTCACTGATAGACCTACCATATTTGGAATTCTGAAAACCATATATCAGTAGACAGGGTTGAGCTAGGAGATGAGATTTTGGGTGCCGAAACCTCTAATCTTGCTGTTTCACCAATGCTATAGGAGTGGTTTAGGTATATCAGTGAGTTTTGAGCAAAACTCACTGATGGACCTACCATATTTGGAATTCTGAAAACCCTATATCAGTAGACAGAGTTGAGCTAGGAGATGAGATTTTGGGTGCCGAAACCTCTAATCTTGCTGTATCACCAATGCTATAGGAGTGGTTTAGGTATATCAGTGAGTTTTGAGCAAAACTCACTGATGGACCTACCATATTTGGAATTCTGAAAACCCTATATCAGTAGACAGAGTTGAGCTAGGAGATGAGATTTTGGGTGCCGAAACCTCTAATCTTGCTGTATCACCAATGCTATAGGAGTGGTTTAGGTATATCAGTGAGTTTTGAGCAAAACTCACTGATGGACCTACCATATTTGGAATTCTGAAAACCCTATATCAGTAGACAGGGTTGAGCTAGGAGATGAGATTTTGGGTGCCGAAACCTCTAATCTTGCTGTATCACCAATGTTATAGGAGTGGTTTAGGTATATCAGTGAGTTTTGAGCAAAACTCACTGATGGACCTATCATATTTGGAATTCTGAAAACTCTATATCAGTAGACAGGGTTGAGCTAAGAAATGAGATTTTGGGTGCCGAAACCTCTAATCTTGCTGTATCACCAATGCTATAGGAGTGGTTTAGGTCCATCAGTGAGTTTTGCTCAAAACTCAATGATATACCTAAACCACTCCTATAGCATTCGTGATACAGCAAGATTAGAAGTTTCAGCACCCAAAATCTCATCTCCTAGCTCAACCCTGTCTGCTGATTTTTCAGAATTCCAAATATGGTAGGTCCATCAGTGAGTTTTGCTCAAAACTCACTGATATACCTAAACCACTCCTATAGCATTGGTGATACAGCAAGATTAGAGGTTTCGGCACCCAAAATCTCATCTCTTAGCTCAACCCTGTCTACTGATATAGAGTTTTCAGAATTCCAAATATGATAGGTCCATCAGTGAGTTTTGCTTAAAACTCACTGATATATCTAAACCACTCCTATAACATTGGTGATACAGCAAGATTAGAGGTTTCGGCACCCAAAATCTCATCTCCTAGCTCAACCCTGTCTACTGATATAGGGTTTTCAGAATTCCAAATATGGTAGGTCCATCAGTGAGTTTTGCTCAAAACTCACTGATATACCTAAACCACTCCTATAACATTGGTGATACAGCAAGATTAGAGGTTCGGCACCCAAAATCTCATCTCCTAGCTCAACTCTGTCTACTGATATAGGGTTTTCAGAATTCCAAATATGGTAAGTCCATCAGTGAGTTTTGCTCAAAACTCACTGATATATCTAAACCACTCCTATAGCATTGGTGAAACAGCAAGATTAGAGGTTTCGGCACCCAAAATCTCATCTCCTAGCTCAACCCTGTCTACTGATATAGGGTTTTCAGAATTCCAAATATGGTAGGTCTATCAGTGAGTTTTGCTCAAAACTCACTGATATACCTAAACCACTCCTATAGCATTAGTGATACAGCAAGATTAGAGGTTTCGGCACCCAAAATCTCATCTCCTAGCTCAACTCTGTCTACTGATATAGGGTTTTCAAAATTCCAAATATGGTAGGTCCATCAGTGAGTTTTGCTCAAAACTCACTGATATACCTAAACCACTCCTATAACATTGGTAATACAGCAAGATTAGATGTTTCGGCACCCAAAATCTCATCTCCTAGACCACTCCTATTAGATGTTTCGGCACTCAAACTCACTGATATACCTAAACCACTCCTATATAATATGTAATTATATATTAAACATTTTTATAATTTTTTTTTATATTTTTTTATATCAATTGTGGAGGGCATGAAGTCGGATGACTTCAGGCCCGGGGCACTGAAAATTTTTCAATTTTAAAAATATTTTTTTATATTTAATTATTATTTATTAAATTAATTATTTATAGGATCTGAAGATATTTGACTTCAGACCATCTTGGGATGACATCAGGTCCTGTGTTTGAATCTGAAATTAAGTGTTTTGATACGTTTTTTAATATATTAATATATTTTTAAAATAAAAAAAAAATTTGAGTCCACGTCGAGTCTAAATCATAAGATTTCAGGCCCAACGTGGGCCTGAAATAAAAAATTTCAGGCCCACGCTGGGCCTGAAATATTAATTTCAGGCCCAGTGTGGGCCTGAAATCAATACACGCTCTTTTTTTTTAATTTTCAGCCAACGTTTTTTTTCAAATTTTTTTTATATATTAGTATATTTATTAATATATTAATATATTTAAATATATTTATTAATATATTTATTAATAAAGAGCCTGGGATGAGATATTAATATATTTATTAAATATTATTAATATATTTATAAATATTTTATATATATATTAAATATTATTTAATATATTAATTTCTATTAATCAAATATAAAAATTATATATTTATATTTTTAAATCACGTTGGAGGATGAGATATTTGTTAACTGAAATATTTTTTTTATGTTTATCTTACAACGTTTTTAACGCCGATTAAATAATATATTATTTTAAAATAAAAGTCTGAAAAAGTATCTGTAGACATCTCGAAATTTGTTACTGAGAGAGAGGAGAAAGTCAGTAGATAACAGGAGGGGTATAAGAGGAAGTTCACTATTATTAAGTACGCCCTTTGGTGAAAATGAAACCATAGTACACCGTTTGGTAAATACGTATTCTTGGGTACGCCCTTTGGTAAATTGCCGTATGGATAATGTTCAGAAATGACTAACGGATGATGGTTATTCTACTTTGATCGACCAAAATTTATGGATAAGATCAATCTAGTGAAATTATCTAGTAGAAATTCATTATAAGGGTGACAAAAGGTGATTCGCTCGCCCTCAGCACTCCTATCAATTCATCCTAGGACTAACACGGAAGAGGTAAATCACGGAGATTACTAGCCCGGATATTATGCTAATGCATAAGGAGAATGAACATACTAACTTTATCATATTTAGACCCCATACCTTAAGGTAGAAATTCACTATAAAGAGCTCACGAAGGATCACCTCTCAAACATCTCAATTACAATTCAAATTCCGTAGCTTTCTTTTATTTGACGAGTAGTGCATATTGAACTTTCATTCTTTTTGGTTAACTCTTCACTAGTGAATATTTTCTTTTTCTTTCTTTTTCACACTTATTTTTTATGTTATTAAAAGAGAGAAAACTCTAAATATTAAATTGCTCTAAATGTATGACCCTCAAGGTTGGCCATAAAATTGAGGGAATTAATCTTTAGTTGTATCTTTCACAAGGAACAATTGTGAAATTTGGTTGATCATAAAATTGAGGGAAATATTTTTTAGAGTATCTTTCTCAAGGAACAAATTTATTACACTTTTTTTTTATAGTGCATCTATAAGTGATCGAGATCAAGACGTAAAGAGCGTTTTTTGCAAAAATAAGAATAATCTAATAATAATGTTTTTTTTAAAAGAAGTGTCACACTAGGAGTGCAAGAGCTATGAAGTAGGAAAAGTCTTGAACCACATTATTATTTTTATTTAATTATTTTCTATCATTTTACCTTGCTTAATTATTTTAAATTTTATTTATTTATTTTTTATACTTATCTGTTGTAAACTATACAATTTCTAAACACACATCTCATACTTAAATTTTTTATTGAGTTTTTGAAAAAAAAATTATGAAGGCATTAGAGTTATTTTCTAAATAATCTTGTGCAGTGACAAATTTTTTTTCAATCTATTATCGCAATTGATTTATTTGCCCCTCGGAATTTTTTATGGGCCAGCTTTCATCCCAATTCTACTGTCTAATTTTGCACTAAAATGTATCTAATTATGAAACTACATCAAGTTTGATTTTAAATCCAAGTTCTGTTAAGCAACAATTTCTTACCACCATAGAAAAGACGAGCATACATCTTTACGGGATATACTAATAATTAATACACGAGTGTTACCATCTTAAGGTTTAAAAGTCAAAACTTAACAAAATCAGTGTATGCATTCTCCCCACGCTCTAGCCACAACATTTAAACTAGTAATCCCCATGATTTACCTTCTTCGTATTGATCATAAGACGAATTAGCAAAAATACTGGGATGAGAGAATCGTCTTTTGTCACCTACAAAAGGTGAGCACACAATCTCTAGATGTTAGATTGATAATCATTTGTCGGGCCTACACATTCTTTTTTCCCATGCTTTCTTTTGGTTGAATGCTCAATTGCATGACCTTTGTTCATATAGGTTTTTTCAGCTTTGATGTACAAACTGACTACATTTTATTGGTATCTTCTGAATGTTTATATGCAACAATAACAAAGCAAAGATTTTATCCATAATTGAGCCTAACAACATGATAATCCAGATCCAAAAGAAGAGACTCCCAATGGGCAAAATATAGTAGTGGTGACTATTTACATGGTATTCTTCGATAGATGTCCAATAAAGCTCATATAGCCTGCCCAACAGAGTTTGTACATGTAGAAAGCCCTTAGACAAAATTCACAGATTCCTCTCAGGAGGTTCCAGCCAAGGAAAGCCAAGAACATCAAAAACCTCCTTTTCTGTATAACAAGTTACCCTGGTGTTGGATTTCGTACCCTGAGAAGACCAAAAAAAACAAAAGTTAGAACATGTATCTTTTTTTCTTTTTCTTTTTAACTTTCTCTTTTTTGTAATTTATAGGAGGTGAACTGTCTTTACTCTTTTTCCAGAAGAATCCTGAGTTGCCAAGTACAATCCAGTGTCATCCAGTCTATATCCTTTTGATTCTGCTAACAGCCTCAACCTGTGCCAGGTTTATTTAGCAATGAGTTGATGATTAATTTTAAAAGAACCCAAAAAAAATTCAGATAGGCATAATTGTTTTTATTCAAGGAGAATTTAGGCATTTACTCATGTGAAACAAGTAAAAATACTTCCATGACGAATTTGCAAAAGACCATCAGCTCATAAACTCACGAAGCAATAGTAAGTCCTGATGCTACTTGATAATTTTGTAGGTAGCCGGGCATAACGTCTGGGATTTAGTTTACTTTGTTAGACGACAAAAATTTGCATCAGATGCTATTCCAAATAGGAATTTGCTTCAGATGGATCAGAAACCATTGGATCTAAGTGAGATATGTGATGCTCATCGGCGTAGCCATGTTAGTAGCAGGGGGTGCAGCCGCACCCCCTGATTGCTTGACACACACACATATATATCAGGCATTTTAACCGATTAATTTATCATCGTGTCCGAAAATTAAAATTGATTATATATTTGGAAAGTTTATGACCTAAACTATTCATTGGTATAATTTTTTTGAGAAAATATCTTGCTTTTGAATGTTAAGTATTGAATTTTAAAAATAAAATAAATAATAATAAATGAACGAACTAAATCATAGTATATGAAGTGAAAACACTAAATTAAAATTGGATCGGGTTTGAAATAAATCTAACAGGTAGGTGCTGAGATAAGGATTATATTGGTTCAAACCAGATTGATTTAAAATTGATTTGGTCAAATTATGTTCGAACCAAATTTATGTAAGTATCCCGGATAGTTTTGATGTCGATCATTAAGTTAGACCCTATGTATATTTAATGCCTTGTATTTAAGGATTATATTTGTTCAAATCGGGAATGATTTGGAGTTGATTTGATTAAATTATGGTCGAATCAAATTTATATAAGTATTCCGGATAATTTTGATGTCGATTAATTGAGTTAAGTTATACCTTGTATATATTTGATGTCTCGTGTCTAAGTTTCGATGTTGACCAATTTACACTAAGATTTGAAATTTTTGAAAATTATTTCTCTTGGTGGAAAATCGCCCCTCCTGATTGATAATCTGGGCTACGCCACTGGTGATGCTGTTGCATGCCAGCCACACTTCAAAATGTCTTTTCTTTGATTCCAGAAAAAATCGAATAAGCATTCAAGTGAGAGCGTAGTGGAGATGAACATTTGCATGAATTAGAATTTGCTTCGAAAAAAAACATGTAAGTCTTACTTGCTTCGAAAAAAACATGTTAAGTCTTAATGTTCAAATCTCGCTCATCTTAGGCCAATAAGGACAAGATTGCGGATTTGAAGATATCCAAGGACTTGATTTGAGCTTTATCTATGTAGTTTTTGGTGCAGAACAGGGAGCTATATTATTCAAGACTTACTGTTCATATGGAATTCATAAAGAGATGCTTACCTCCTATTTAGTACATCATTCCCAGTCCATGCAATTAATCCAAAAGCATATCGATCCCTTGGATATATCTGCAAGCAACAAGTATAACTAAAACATAGCCATCTGGCAAAAATGCTTAATCATATGGGGAAAGAATTTTAAGTAATTTTTTTTTCTACAATGTTTTTGTATCTTTACCTTAAGATCAATTCGATGCCTCAATTCTCTGCCAGGATATGTGCAAAGACCAAAATATGTATCAACCCCTGAATCAGTTCCCTATATTCTTTTCTTAAGTTAAATCAAGATAAACAGATCCAAATCTCCAATAACAGCAAGTATGAAGTAGTGTAGCAGAAATTTAATATCGAGAAACAATGCTCATTAATGTAGTGTGGAATGGGGAAGATTAGGATTATCGCTAATGTGGTTGGTGCAACATGGTGATAACTATTTTACAAACCAATTAAAATTCTCATACAAAGAAGAATACTCACATAAATTTACTGTAATTGAAGAACACCTAACGTGGTTTGAGAGTTCTTACAGAACAATAAAAAAATATTTATTCTTTTAAAAATAACATATTCCCTAATTACTTGGTAAATAACTAATCCTCATAAACATAACTTCCCTACTTTTGTTTGACTACTTCAATGTACAAAAAACTTAAATTACTAAATCCATCACAAAAATTCCATCCTAGATGCTAGATTTTAAATTTGTTAATTTTAGGCGTAATTACAAATTATCCATCTTAAAACTATAGCAGGGAATAAAGAGAATTTGGAAGTAAATAGCATAAGTCTAAGGATGTTTAATTGGCGTTCTATTATTTAAGAACGTGGC
This sequence comes from Boesenbergia rotunda, assembly GCA_024364735.1. Lineage (NCBI taxonomy): Eukaryota > Viridiplantae > Streptophyta > Magnoliopsida > Zingiberales > Zingiberaceae > Boesenbergia > Boesenbergia rotunda. Next base: position 434,784 of record JAGFNQ010006326.1, on the reverse strand, counting down.
CTCAAAGATTTGACCTTGTTACAACTTGCATTACGAAGAGAAATCTTACAAAGAGAGTCAGTGCTAAGTTTTTTGCCGTGAATGAATAGAAATATATGGAAATACAGTATAACGAAGAAACATGTCAACTTAGTAACTTGTCTGCAATAATCAGGGAATGTATCATGTGGAGAGGAGAGTTTAGATATATGACCATTAAAAGTGGAAGACTGAGGAAAAAGTTCCATGTTGTTACAAACATTTTTTTTTCATTGAAGCGTACCAATCAGTCAGGAAGCTGATTTAATGCTATACTTCATTTGTTCCATGTAAAACAAAACAAGTGTCCTTAATAAATAAATAGAGATGTCGAATAATAAAAATAGGAAAATCACTTGCCTTAGTGCTATGCATGCTAAACACCAAGTCTTCCTTCAAAAATTTGATGTCCTTCAAATATTGAACATACCTAAGTAAGAATCCTTCATGGCTGGAAGATAAAAAAGGTTTGAGAAGTGCATAAACTGTACCATTGAAATACAAACGAACAAATGATGAAAAAATATCCAATTTTAAGTAAATTATATCAACTTTGGTATACTTCAATAGAAGGTATTTTGTCACCCCCACAAGTCGGCGTAGTGGGTACCTGTATGGGTGGTTGCTCTATAAGTCTTGGGGTCAATTCTTAGCGGACGCAAAATGCCTCACTAGGTGTCTAACCTCCCCATGCAAAGGGTCGTTGAGATAGGGAAAATACTGTAAGTACCCCAGGATGGTTTTGATGTGATTAACCAAGTTAAGTTGGGTCCTGGTCTATTTTGATCAATGTGTCTAAGTGTGCATGAGCTTAGAAGCACAGGAAGTCGAACGAAATACACAACAAACGAGAAGGATGGCACGGGGAAGGGAGCCGACAAGCTCGGTGCATCCAAGGGACGCGAAGACTGTTGGTTTCGGTTATGCGTGAGAATTCTCTCCATGTCCCCGGATTAAAATTTTATTAATTAAAACAAATTCGGATGAAAATGAATTACTCAAGCAACCGTTTCATCATCGTACTAATTGATATGAGTGATCGCTTGAACAAACTTGTTGTTCAAGCAATCTAACTCGTCTAATCAATTTGCCGCGGAATAGACGATGAATAGATCGCCAGTTTTTGTGTTTATCTTCGAGGTCCATAATAATTAACAACATACAATATCAAAAGGAACAAGAAGAAACCAAACAAGATGTATACCTCTTGTTTACCTCGCGCTCTTCTATCGTATGTCCTAACCTCTTCTTGGACGTCGTGTGGGCGACGATCTTCCAAGAAACGGAGTCACCAAGTGCCTACTCCTTCTCCAAGCATGCGCCGACCACAAGAGGAAGTTCTCCCTCAACTTGCGCTGCCGACCACCAACGAAGCTCCTCCTCCTTGCGCCGCCGGCCAACTCCAAGTCTCAAGGACGCCGGCCAAGAAGGAGAAGAGTAGATGAAGAGGAAGAGAAGAAAACTTAAACCCTAGTCACCTCCTTCCCTTCCCTTGCTTGCGGTGTAGAGCACCACCTTGTGGTGCACCGCCGTGTTCTCCTTTGCCGCCGGCCTCTCTCAAGATGAGAGAAGAGAAGAGAGGAGAAGATGATCAAGAGAAGAAGATGAATGATCTTCTTCTTCCCTACCTTGTCGCCTCCCCTTTCTTCTTCTTTGTCACCGCCGGCGCCAACCCTAGGAGAGAGAGGATGAGAGGGAGAGAAAAGAGAGAGAGGCTTAGGGTTACTTGGTACGCCTTGGTCTCATGACTCATGAGGTATATATAGGCTACATAGGGACCATGAGGAGGAGTTGAGTCTTGGTCTCCTAATGGATTCAAAGCTCGATCTATTAATGATAATCCAATCCACTAAAGGATTATCATTGAACTACCTCACCAACCCTCATAATTAAATATGGGCTCCACCATATTATGTGAACATAATCTTCCCGTGTTTAAGATCTTGCATGTCCATTAATTAATTAAATTACTGACAATTTAATTAATTAATATCTAACTCCATGAGTAGTACCACTCAACCTTAACATCATGTTGGACCAAGTCCACCTGCAGGATTTACATGATGAACTTTATGAGTTCCTCAAGCGAACATCATCATCCTAACACATTACGACACGATTTCCTTCTATAATCAACGACACACCATGTAAATAATATTATTTTCCAATTTACCAGGTCTATCATTTAACAAATAAATCTCGCCCACTGGTAAATCAAATAAATAGATATTAAGTATATGTGCCCGTTATTATATCGGGATTAAGAGCATGTACACCATAATATCTGAGGTCTGATTCGATTATATAGTCAGTATAAATTGAATCACCTCTATATCGGTCCTGCTTAATACACACAAAGTGTACTAGTGTAATTCTATGATCAAAATAAATCAACACCAAATTACATTACAACCATGCCAATGGTTTGTCCAAAACCATCTCGATTTTTTTTAATATAAAAGGAATATTTTATTCCTGAAAAGAAAATCCATATTAGAAGGGGGACCAATCCTAACCTTCTAAATGATTTACAAGTAAAGCAAAGAAAACTATAAACACCGACTGTCTATATGAATCTATACAATTATCAACCGGTTTTATTAATTCAAATCTAATGTTAGAATCAATCTCTAACAGCATCCCTTTCCCTCTTGCTTCCTAGCAGCCTTCAAATATCCCTCGAATATGTGCAACATCACCTCCAGTCTTCTGATTCCCAGGATCTCTAAGCATGTGCCTTAGTACTCTAAATACATCAGCCGCTTCCATGTATCAACCGCCTCAAAATTAGCTCTTCAATGCTCCTTCCCGCCTGGATACATAAAAAGCCGCCGATCTCCATTATAATTGCAAAAAATCCTTTGAAGCGTCCTCTTGTAGCAGCTTGTTATCTCAGCAAATCATCCGGCATTATCACACCCGATGTTCACTTTGGGCAAGTGACTAGCCAAAACCATCTTGGTTGTGAGCCACTACTTATACTCTATAAGGGACTGATAACATGATATTCTGTGTGACACCACACACCATGTTATCTACAATATAAAGTATCAGACAATATGCACACATATAATAAATATAAAATGCAAATAATAATCATGTGATTCTCATTCCAAAATGTAGATGTTTATATAAAAGCTAGGCTTTTAGTATACATCCTAATAATCTCCCATTTATACTCAAAGACTATGCTGTCATCAAACTGCCATACATTTGACTCCCATTCCCTCCACATGTCTATCAAAAGCTCTCGCTGGAAGGGCCTCAGTGAAAGGATCTGTCAGGTTATCCTCTAATGCAATCTTGGCGACAACAACTTCTCGCTTTACGATCTCTCGTATCAGGTGGTACTTGTGCTCTATGTGTTTACTCGCCTTATGGGCTCGTGGTTCCTTCGAGTTTACAACTGCACCACTGTTATCACAATAAATTGTGATACCTCTGGGCAAACCAGGAATCACATCTAAGTCCAATAAGAAGTTCCTGAGCCATACAGCTTCCTTGGCCGTCTTAGAGGCTGCCATATACTCAGCTTCCATGGTGGAGTCCACCACACATTTCTGCTTGACACTCCTCTATACTATGGCTCCACCTCCCAAAGTAAACACATATCCCGAGGTCGACTTACTGTTATCCCTATCTGATTGGAAGTCAGAATCCGTATAACCCATAGGGAGTAATTAATCTGCCTGGTAAACTAGCATATAATCCCTAGTCCTTCTCAGGTACTTCAATATATGCTTTACCGCAGTACAATGTCCCTGTCCTGGATTACTCTGATATATGCTAACCTTGCCCACGGCAAAGCAGATATCCGGCCTCGTACACAACATAGCATACATGAGGCTTCCTCCAGCCGAAGCATAAGAGACCGTCTTCATCTCCTTTGATGTTTTAGGACACATCTCCTTAGATAAAGGTACTCCATGCCGAAAAGGCAGAAAACCTTTCTTGGAGTTTTGCATGCTAAACGAGCTAGGATAGTGTCTATATATGAAGCTTGAGATAAGCACAACATCCTTTTCCTATGATCCCTAATAACTTTGATCCCAAGGATGTGTCCAGCTTCTCTCAAATCCTTCATATCAAACTGTTTGGACAACCATACTCTTACGTCTGACAGTATATTGACATTGTTGTCAATGAACAAAATATCATCTACGTATAGTACAAGAAATATCACTACGTTTCCGTCACATCTCTTGTATACACAAGACTCATCCAGACTTTGAATAAATCCATAAGATTGGATTACCTCATCAAACCGGATGTTCCAAGATCTAGAAGTTTGCTTCAATCCATAAATGAACCGATTAAGCTTACGTATAAGATGTTCTTTGCCCTTTGCAATGAATCCCTCTGGTTGCTTCATATAGATGTTTTTCTCAAGACTTCCGTTAAGGAAAGCTATTTTGACATCCATCTGCCAAACCTCATAATCCATATGAGCGGCAATAGACAAGAAAATCCGGATAGACTTAAGTATGACTATCGGCGAAAAGGTCTCCTCATAATCGATACCCTCTTTCTGAGTATACCCTTTCGCAACAAGCCTTGCTTTGAAGGTCTCTACCTTCCCGTCTGATCCTCTCTTTCTCTTGTAGATCCACTTGCATCCAATGGCTTTTACATCATTGGGTGATTTTACTAGCTCCCAGACCTGATTAGAATCCATAGATTCTATCTCAGAATTCATTGCCTTTTGCCAAGATACCGCATCTTTATCTTGGAGTGCCTCGTCATAGGTCCAGGGATCAGGTTCATGTTCGCCAGGGACCAAATCCGAAGACTCTCCCAAAAACATGAATCTTTCAAGTTGTCTAACAACCCTCCTACTACGACGACGTACTATCTGCGTATCCTTTGTGACATGCGATGCAGTCACTTATGGTATGTCCTCCTATACTGTTGGTACTGAAGTTGGAACTTCCCCTCTCATTTCCTCAAGAACAATCTTACTCATGGGCTTGTGGTTCATCACATAGTCTTCCTCTAAAAATCGGGCATTCGTGCTAACGATCACCCTCTGATCTTTAGGACTATAAAATAAACCACTTTTCATTCCTCTAGGATAGCCTACGAACAAGCGTACTTCTGTACGAGATTCCAACTTATCAGCATCTCCTTTCAGCACGTGCTGGACTACCCCAAATCCGAATATCTCAGACTAGGCTTACGCCCAGTCCACAATTCTGTGGGAGTAGAGGGTACTGATTTAGATGGTACCAAGCAAGGTTTAAAATCTCGACCCGTGCCGAGGTTTCGGTCTCATACCGGAACGATACGATTTCGGTATCGTATCGTGCCGTGCCGGTACGGTTTCGGTAATTTTTTATTTATATATAATAATTATGAGATAAATATGTTTATTGAGTATAATTTAAAAATAAATCATATATTAATTTTATATAAGTTCTCAATTATTGAATAACTTAATATCGTTATAAAAATTAAATATAATTTTTTTAAAGATAATTAATCTATCAATAACTCGAATTAAACCTTACTAAATTACTAATACCAAAACTTTATATGTTTTGGAGCAAAAATGCTAAAAGTAAAAAGTTTAATATCGTAATATTTATGAATCCAAATTTCAAATTTATTCTAAGATAAAAAATATTATCTATAATGAATATATAACTTAACATAAAATACTACTTTACAGATAATAATTATATAAATTATTTATTCATTCATTTAATTAATTATTAATTTAAATAATATATATTTAAAATGATAAAAATATCAGAATATTAATTAAATAATAAAACAGTAAATATATAAAATAATAAAAATATATCAAAATATAAATATAATTTTTTAAAAATTTTTTAAGGTTTTTTTAGAATTTTTAAATAATATTTGAAACATTCAAAATAAATTTCTGAAAATTAATTAATAAAATTTATTTAATTTTAAATATATTTTTAAATATTATTTATGTGAGGAAACATTTCCTCACAAAATCGCCAGCCCTAGCGGGCGAAGCGCTTCGCGCGGGCGACGTGCGGGGAGGCGGAGGCTACGTGTGCCCGTCAACTCGTCCGGAGGAGCTTCCGGCGGCGCCGGAGGAGTCCGGCGGAGCTTCAGGCGGCGCCGGAGGAGTTGCGACACCCCCGGCGGCACCTGCTACGCGACGACGGGCCACGCGGCGTTTCTTCCTTGCTTTGGCGTTTCTTCCTCCGGCGCTTGCCGCCTCCGCCCATCGCCGCGTGACGCGAATCGCCCGTGCCGGTTTCGGATCTCCAGCGGAACGAAACTGTTTCGTTCGTTTCGTCCGAAACCAAACGAAACCTTAAACCTTGGTACCAAGTTCAGAATGTACACTGCCGTTTCCAGAGCATATCCCCAGAACGAATCCGATAACTTAGAAAAACTCATCATCGATCTAACTATCTCCATAAGAGTCCTATTCCTTCACTCCGCCACACCGTTCTGCTGGGGTGTACCAGGTGCGGACAACTAGGATTGAATCCCAACCTCTGATAAGTAACTCCTGAACTCTCCCAAGAGGTACTCACCATCACGATCAGATCGTAGTGTCTTGATACTTTTACCTTGACGTTTCTCCACATCAGCCTTGAATTCTTTGAACCTGTCAAGCATTCAGACTTGCAGCGCATCAAGTAAATGTATCCATACCTTGAATAGTCGTCTATAAAAGAAATGAAATATTCAAAGCCACCTTTAGCCTGGATAGACATAGGACCACACAAATCAGAATAAACCAACTCTAACACATCTTTGGCTCTATACCCCTTGGCCTTAAAAGGTCTCTTGGTCATTTTACCTTCCAAGCAAGATTCGCAGGTTAGGAAATTTTCCACTACCAATGAACCCAAAGGTCCATCGGCTATCAACCTTTGAATTCTACTCAGGTTAATATGACCTAACCTTAGATGCCAAAGATACGTCTGGTTCATTTTCGAATGTTCTTTTCTCTTATTATGATTAGACGATGAGTTATTGATTTCTATTTGCATCGTGGGAGTTTTTGGTTCAAGAGTGTACAAATTGTCAACCAACGCACCAGAATAGATAATTTCTCTATTCCTTTTTATAACAACTCTGTCATTAAAAGAAATAGAATACCCATCCATAAATAATTTAGAAACTAAAATAAGATTCTTTCTAAATGAAGGTACATAAAGGCAATTTCTCAAAACCAAAGTTTTATTTCTATCAAAAAATAAATAAATGTCTCCCACTGCAATAGCCGCCACCTCCGTAGCATTGCCCATGTAGATGGTAATCTCTCCCTCAGCTAGTTGTCTGGTTTCTTGGAACCCCTGCAAATAATTGCAGACATGATCAGTGGCTCCCGTATCTACACACCAGGTACCGGTAGATAACACCGCTAAACATGTTTCAACAACTAAACAAAAAGATATACCTTGACTTTTCTCCTTTCGACGGGGACAGTCCGCCTTCCAATGTCCAGTCTGCTTGCACGTGAAACACTTGCCTTTCGGCTTCTTCACTCCAGCCTGAGGTCCTTGAGATCCAGCCGCCTTCTTTGCTAAACCTTATTTCTTCTTCGTCTTACCTTTCGGCTTAGAAGTAGAAACCTTTTCAGCAACAAAAGCACGAGCGCTCTGACGAAATAGCCCCTCTGCCGCTTGGAGTTCTGTCAGAAGTTCTGCTAACGAATATGTCCTTTTGTTCATATTATAGTTCAGGCGAAACTGCGCAAAACTCCTAGGTAGAGACTGAAGAATGATATCGACCTGGGTTTCCCCATCGATCTCCGCTCCAAGGACTTCCATCTCATTCAAATGAGTCATCATTTTGAGAACATGATCCCTCACGGGTGTTCCCTTAATCATGGTGGTCGTCATCAAGTTCTTCATTGCCTTTTGCCTAGCAGCCCGATTCTGGTGTCTGAAGAGTTCCTTGAGATTGAACATCATGTCATAAGTAGTAGCGAAGGCCTGATGTTGATGTTACAGTACATTTGACATAGAAGCCAAATGTAACACCGTGCCATCTTGTTTGCCTTCACCCACTTCTTATAACGTTCTTTTTCATCTTCACTAGAATTCTCACTAGGCTTTTCAGGACAGATCTCAAAGAGTACAAATTTGTACTCCTCAGCAGTCAAGACAATGTCTAGGTTCCATTTCCAATCTATGTAGTTGGGACTAGTAAGTTTATTTTCCTTTAAAATAACAGCAAGTGGGTTGAAAGCCATTTTGAAAAAATCCTGAGAATCACAATGATCAAAACATTAGATTTCAAAATAATATTGATTCCTAAAACAATATAATTTTAAAATCAACCAACACCTCAAAACACCGAGAATATCGTATGCCACGATAGTGTGGACGTATACGAATTCTACATTCGTAAGAGGAGGATTTACCTATTAATTTTATTATCTTGTCAACCTTACTTTTTGACAAATAAAATTAATATTTGGTTTCTCTTCGTCCCTACAAATAATAGCAGTGACTCCGATAGAGAGGATACTATTATTTGCATCTAAGTGTTCTCCATTACACGATACTAAGACAATTATCTAGGATTATGTCCCTTCCGATGAGGAAGATCACACGCTCCTAAATAATTTCCTCTAATCATATTTGACCTAGTGATCCGCGAAACAAACTCATCCGATATGGACGAAGGCACTCAGAGCCAACGCGCAAGTTTGTTCGCATCACATGTCAAATTTGTAATGGAGGTCACGGGACTCAAAGATTCCCTCTCTCACTTAGTAATTTAAAATGAAGAATTTTACCATGCAAGCACAACAAGCATATACACAAAAAGCAATAAACATGAAAATAAATTCCAACTATTATGGCTTTTTTGTTCTCCAATATGCCTCCCGTCGTGTTGCCACCTCGTCTCCATCTTCTCCACCTCCATGCGAAAGCTAGAAGAATCCCCGAGCCGAGATAAAAAAATTATTTTAATTTACATCCTTCGATCTTATACTTCACGAAGGAGTGCACAACAAATCTAGATCGAAATAAATTAAAATAAACGGCTAAACAATGCCGTATTTAATTACAAAAATTAAATACTAATTCGCCTTGTCAACCTTGAGGATTCAAAAAATATTACAATCACACACAAGCATCATACACAAACACATTAGCCATAATAGTTGAATCTTATGCCTGCAACCAAAGAGTTAGCCTACGTACATCCTACTATTATCCGGCATAAAATTATATATGAAAATGCATGAAAGTAACCGACTCCAAAACTCACAAAATCGAAAACCTGGCTCTGATAACAATTGTTGGTTTCGGTTATGCATGGGAATCCTCTCCATGTCCTCGGATTAAAATTTTATTAATTAAAACAAATCCGGATGGAAATGAATTACCCAAGCAACCGTTTCATCATCGTACTAATTGATATGAGTGATCGCTTGAACAAACTTATTGTTCAAGCAATCTAACTCGTCTAATCAATTAGCCGCGGAATAGACGATGAATAGATCGCCGGTTTTTGTGTTTATCTTCGGGGTCTATAATAATTAACAACATACAATATCAAAAGGAACAAGAAGGAACCAAACAAGATGTATACCTCTTGTTTACCTCGCGATCTTCTATCGTATGTCCTAACTTCTTCTTGGACGTTGTGTGGGTGATGATCTTCCAAGAAACACAGTCACCAAGTGCCTACTCCTTCTCCAAGCATGCGCCAAAAACCTTGCATCAAGAGGATGTTGTGCTGACCACAAGAGGAAGAAGTTCTCCCTCAACTTGCGCCGCCAACCACCAACCAAGCTCCTCCTCCTTGCGCCGCCGGCCAACTCCAAGTCTCAAGGATGCGCCGGCCAAGAAGGAGAAGAGTAGATGAAGAGGAAGAGAAGAAAACTTAAACCCTAGTCACCTCCTTCCCTTCCCTTGCTTGCGGCGCCGAGCACCACCTTGTGGTGCACCGCCGTGTTCTCCATTGCCGCCAGCCTCTCTCAAGATGAGAGAAGAGAAGAGAGGAGAAGATGATCAAGAGAAGAAGATGAATGATCTTTTTCTTCCGTACATTGTCGCCTCCCCTTTCTTCTTCTTTGTCACCGCCGACACCAACCCTAGGAGAGAGAGGATGAGAGGGAGAGAAAAGAGAGAGAGGCTTAGGGTTACTTGGTACGCCTTGGTCTCATGACTCATGAGGTATATATAGGCTACAATAGGGACCATGAGGAGGAGTTGGGTCTTGGTCTCCTAATGGATCCAAAACCCGATCCATTAATGATAATCCAATCCACTAAAAGATTATCATTGAATTACCTCACCAACCCCCATAATTAAATATGGGCTCCAATATATTGTGTACATAATCTCCCCGTGTTTAAGATCTCGCATGTCCATTAATTAATTAAATTACTGACAATTTAATTAATTAATATCTAACTCCATGAGTAGTACCACTCAACCTTAACATCATGTCGGACCAAGTCCACCTGCAGGATTTACATGATGAACTTCATGAACTCCTCAAGGGGACATCATCATCCTAACACATTAGGATACAGTTTTCTTCTATAATCAACGATACACCATGTAAATAATATTATTTCCCAATTTACCAGGTCTATCAATTTAACAAATAAATATCGCTCATTGGTAAATCAATGAAATAGATATTAAGTACATGTGCCCGTTATTATATCGGGATTAAGAGCATGTACACCATAATATCTGAGGTCTGATTCGATTATATAGTTAGTATAAATTGAATCACCTCTATATCGGTTCTGCTCAATACACACAAAGTGTATTAGTGTAACTCTATAATCATGATAGACCAACACCAAATTACACTACAACCATGCCAATGGTTTGTCCAAAACCATCTCGGTTATGAGCCACAACTTATACTCTACAATGAACTGATAACATGAACTTCTGTGTGACACCACACACCATATTATCTACAATGTAAAGTACCTTGGTCTGCTGGCATTAATTCCCTCGACCCCAGGCGCCTCACCACACCAGTGATAACCATGATTTACCTCCTCCGTGTTAGTCCTGGGGCGGGCTGGCGGGGGTGCTGGGGGCGAGCATTTCGCCTTTTACATACAATGTAAAGTATCAGACAATATGCACACATATAATAAATATAAAATATAAACAATGATTATGTGATTCTCATTCCAAAATGTAGATGTTCATACAAAAGCTAGGCTTTTAGTATACATCCTAACAAAGACTGCGGAAGAGTACACCGGTGGAGCGAAAAGGGCATGTGCGGTGTCTGAGGGATGAGAAGCCGGTGAGGAAGCTCGTTTGAGCCGAAAGGCCAAAGTCGGGTTTGGGTGAGCCTAACTCTGGTTGGCTGGAAATCACCTAAGCGAAAGAAGGACGAAAAATTCAAAGTCAACGTAGATGTTGACTTTGACCTACAGGAGGCGCCTCAGTTGTTGAGTGAGGTGCCTCAGTTGCAAAACAGTAACCTTGCATTTGCACAGAGCTGAGGCACCTCACCTTGAACCTGAGGCACCTCAATTTTGAACTGAGGCGCCTCAGGTTGGAACTGAGGCGCGTTGAACCAAGTTTTATAATTGTTTACCGTTGGCTTCGTGGATAGAACTTTATCCATCTGAGGCACCTTATATCACAACTGAGGCGCCTCAAGTCCATGTCAGCACAATGATAACTTGAGTTTTTGGGCTATAAATAGACCCTAGAAGCTAGGTTTAAACATTAACAATCGTACTACATTTTCCTAGCCATTTCTTGAGTTGTTCAAAGTCTATAGGAGGCTACTCCGCCTACAATCGAAGGAGATTTTGATAGTGAAACTTTTAACTGTCTTGGATTAGCAACCACCCTGATTGCAACCAAATAAACCTTCTGTGTCTTTTACATGTTTCTTTCATTGTCTATGTTTATAATTAACTGCTGTAATTAATGTCTATCTTTGTAAGAATTTGCAAAAGATCAAAGTATTCTTTGCAGGGCAATTCACCCTCTTCTTGCTGGCCTGCCAACGGTCCTACAAATACCCCTCCTCCCGCTGTGATTTAATGCCTTCCAGAGAGTGTGGGGTCGCCGCCCTGGAGAGGTTGCTAAGGTGAGGGCTTCACCTTTGCTCCAATAGAAGGTATTTGTCTGATGGCAGTTGTTTAAAAAAATCTAGGTAGACAGTGGATATCCTAACTTGCATAAAAGAACAATATCATGTTGTATTGTCGACAGCAAGATTCTTGGACGTGTCCATCAAAAGGTCCATACAAAAAATAAGTTTGAACACAATTAACAGCAAAAGAAAAGGTAAGAGGATAGAATCAAAAAGATACATTTGGTATGTTCAAGACAATACAATTTGCTCATATGCGAATTGAGATGGACAGATTCTCTAAACTAGTTAAAAAAAGTATATAAATTCTAAAAAGGCAGATAAAACAACTAATCAAGACAAGTGATTTGAAATACATATGGTATAATTTAACCGACTACAATGTGTACATGACATTAAAGTGTCATCAGATTCTTGCATTCACTAATAACAAAAGCTTCTGTGATAAATCAGATAAATAAACCAATAAAGATTAGAGTGGTGAAGCCACCGCAACAAATCATACAAGACATTCATCCATAAAACAGTTTATAAAAGGTTTGAACCATGTGAGGATCAGTGAATCAAAATGGGCGTCAGCCATCTTCTACTATTTTTGGTTGTATCAAGGGCCACCATTTCTCTAAGTAAGACAATATTGCTATTAATATTCATAATCTTTAACTTTCAAGTCACTTTTAATTAAGTAGCACTCTTTGTCCTATCTAGTGTCTACTCCCAGGTCAAATTAACTCAATTTGCCTATGGACAAATCCTGATATCCATATATCTTAATCTATTTCCCCCATTTTATCAGGTACATCTAATTTCCCTCAAATAATAATGCCCTTTTATTATAATAGTTTTTTTTTTACAATAACACATCTTAGCACTATTATTTTTCTATTATGTTAAGATTTTTGCTTTCCTTTTAATCTAAGGAGTACTCAAATCGACCCATAAGGACTCTATAAGATCTCTTTTGGGCCAGAAAATCCTTATTATATTAACATTTTTCATTGATACTATTAGAGTAATTGGAGAATATAGAACGAGAAAAGATATAAAGGAAAAAATTATCGTGTATCATATTGTTTTCCCAGAGGCTACATCATTTATACACCTATTACATTACCTAATCAACATTAATAACAAAATTTTAATTAAATTTTTTTACTTATTCTAAAGATTTATTTAGCAACTAATTTGATTTGACGGAATCATATTGGATAATTCTCTTTTATGTTTTGACACAGCCATATTGGATAATTCTCTAATAGATATATCTTTGCTGAGTAATAATGTAAAGTTCTGAACCATTACTTGCACATCATGTAGGATTGTGAAATGGTTGGTGGGAGGAGGAGGGAGGGAGGGGGAGAGCAAGTATAGAAAGCACAATGAATAGTAAACATGGCAAAAAATTTCATATTGTTTGAAGGTCCCATTTCTATTGATCAATCTAAAATGTTTGGTGGGTCACCCTTGTAATATTATCACCCCGAAATGAAGCAACGGGATAAACCTCTATAACTTAAGGTTTTACACTGTTAAAAAATAACACCTTGACCCAACCATGGAGATTTCACAAGTTAACAATGAGCTAGACCATAATAGCGATTTCAATCAATATAGGCAATACAAATTCAATCACACCTCTTTTGAAAGATGAAAAATAAAAGATTAGGAAATTAGTATACTGTCAGCTATATATCCCTTGATTACCTCTCTAAGATTTTCATTATTATTGTATATATTCTCATTGTATTTCTTCCTATGTTAGACCCTAGGATTAAGGGATCTGATAATTCTGTATTTCTTCTAATATTAGAACCTAAGATTAACGGATTTGATAATTCTTGATATCTATATATCGTAATTCTCTTAGTGAAATGAAGGAGAAAACATTTCAAAAATTCTCTTTTATTTCTTTGATATGGTATCAGAGCCAAAACTCTGAGATCAATTCATCTTGTGTCTGGTTCCTTGTCTAGCTCCAAGATCTTAGTGTTTTGTTCATTTTCATGTTCTTCTAGTATGTTTTCTTGGACCTAATCTCTTAATACTTATTTCTGGTTGAATAATATGTTTGGAACGATCTGAACATTTTCTTGTTCGATTTATTGAAAAGAACTATTCTGCCTGGGCATTCTAATTTCAGATCTTTATCAAGGGAAAGGAATTTGGGATCATATTAATGGGACATATCCTACACCTAAGAGCCAGAAAGAGAAGGAGAAGGAGAAGGAGAAATATGTGAAATGGAACGTGAAGAATGCTCAAATTATGTCTTGGATCCTTGGAAGTGTGGAATCCTCCGTACTCTTGATCTCAAGCCTTATAAGACCTTAAGAGAAATGTGGGATTACTTGAAGAAAATTTACAACCAAAGCAAGACAACACACGAAGGCTTCAATTGGAACTTGAGTTGGGTCAGCTCAGTCAAGGGAGTATGTTAATCCAAGAGTAGTATTCTTCCTTTGGAAATCTTTGGAGTGAGTACGCTGATATTATGTATGCAAGTGTACCTCCAGAAGGACTCATTGCTATCCAAAATGTGTATGAGACTACCAAACTGATCAGTTTTTAATGAAGGGGGGAATTTGAAGTAATCATGTCTAACTTGATGAAGAGAACCAACTTTATTGGATATTTGTGTAGGAGCTCTTCTCAGGTAGAACAACAGCTCATTAGAACTTAGAACAAAAAGCTCAACATTCTACTCTAATTCCTATTGCCTATGCTGCTCAAGCGAGGTTTAAAGGAGGCATAAATATGAATAATGTCCAATGCTATAGTTGTAGAGGATTTGGGCACATTGCCCCTAATTGTACTAAAAAATCCTGCAATTATTGTAAGAAATCTGAGCATATCATCAAAGATTATTCCACTCGGTCTACAAAGAAATCTAACAATGCCTATAATGTCTTAGTTGGTTTCTCAAATGCCCCTAGTCCTGGTCAGTCTTCTATGACTCTTGAAATGGTCCAACCAATGATAATTTCTGCCCTTTCTGCTTTAAGCCTTTCAGGTAACAAAAATTCTAACTAAGCATTGGTATTTTGATTCTGGTGTTTCCAATCACATAACCAACACTGTCTTACCTTTAAATAATATTAAAAAAATATAAAGGAGATCTTCATAATCATATTGTCGATGGTAATTCCTTACTCATCACAGTTATTGGTGATATTTTAGCCTCTTTAAATACTATTTTTGTGTCTCCTAAGGT
Source organism: Boesenbergia rotunda (assembly GCA_024364735.1). Classification (NCBI taxonomy): domain Eukaryota; kingdom Viridiplantae; phylum Streptophyta; class Magnoliopsida; order Zingiberales; family Zingiberaceae; genus Boesenbergia; species Boesenbergia rotunda. The sequence goes on along the minus strand of JAGFNQ010006326.1, from coordinate 419,510 downwards.
GTTCGCTAATCTTATATGTCAATTAATTGACAACAATTATAATGTTTAATTTTCAAATTCTAGTTGACTTGTGGAGGATCAAGTGTCGGGGAAAATGATCGCGAAGGGACCTAAAGTGGGACGCCTCTATCCTTTGTTTCTATCTCCCGCTTCGGTGTCAAGTTATGTTGCTTGTAATGTTGTTCAATGTGATAATCAAGTGTGGCATAGACATTTAAGACATCCTAAATCTCATGTATTTAGAGTCTTGCTTAAATTTGGTTTACTTGGAAATAAAAATTCAACTTCTTCTAATAATGATATGGTTGATTATGCATCTTAAAAACCTAGTAAAAGCAAAACACTTTCATTTCCATTACATAAAAATCGCATTACCAAACCTTTTGAACTTGTATATACTAATGTATGGGATATTGCCTCTATAATCTCTCATTACCATTACAAATACTTTGTTATATTTATCAATGATTTCACTCGCTTTACTTGGTATATTTTCTTTGGCCTAAAAGTGAGTTTTTTCTGTGTTTAAAGTCTTTTATGCTTTAGTGAAACACAATTTTCCACCAAAATCAAAATAATTGCAATCTAATTCAAGTGGTGAATATATGTCAAATGAATTTCAATTTTTTCTTCAAAGTCATGGGATCATATCACAACATTCTTGTCCATTCACTCCATAACAAAACGGTGTGGCTAAAAGAAAGAATTGTTATCTTCTTGATGTTGATTGCACTCTTCTAATTGAATCTTGTGTTCCTTCTCATTGTTGGTATGAAGTTTTGTCTATTATTGTTTATTTGATTATAACTTACCATCTCCCAACTTGAACAATGATTCTCCCTACTTTCGTTAGCTTGAGAATGTGCCAAATTATTTCAATCTTCATATTTATGTGTTTGTTTTGTTCACCTTCTTGCACATGAAAGAAATAAACTTACTACCCAATTTGTAAGTGTGCTTATTTAGGATATGCTGGAACTCAAAAAGGATTTCTTTGTAAAAATCCTCATGGTCGTCAAACTCATGTCTCTAGGCATGCCATTTTTTTTAAATCGGCCCTTCTTTAGCACACAATAGACCTTATACTTCCCTTTTCTATCTGCTTTACCATGTTTTCCTAAGTCACCAATACCAATTCCAAGGTTAAACGTGGTTATTTTTATTGTAGACACAATCCTCCTACATCTGATCCTCTTACAGATCTCACTAAGGTTCCTCCACATCTTCCTACGGCTTCTGATTATGTTTCCAATGATCCACCTCTTCGAAGAAGCTCTTGACCTCACAACCTTTGTGGCTATGTCTACTACTTTGTCTTCTATTTTCATTTCCATTTGTTTTAAATAGGCTAAGTGTCGGCAACAAGCAAGGGAAGCAGAAGTTAAAGCACTTGAGGAAAATCATACTTAGGATATTCTTTTTTGCCCTCCAAATGTTAAGCTCATTGGTAGTAAGTGGGTCTATAATGTGAAACTCAAGTATGATGGGTCTTTAGATAGATACACAGCTCAGTTGGTTGCTCTTGGCAATAAACAAGAATATGGCCTCAACTATGAAGAAATATTTGGACCAGTTACTAAGATAACCATGATGAGAACCTTTCTTACTATTGCATTCTCTAAATCTTGACCTTTACATCGGATGGATATAAAAAATGCCTTCTTGAATGGGGATCTTAAGGAAGAGGTTTACATAAAACTTCCACTGGGTATGTCAATGACAGCTTATTGTGAAGTTTGAAAACTATGATGTTCATTGTATGGGTTGAAGCAAGCACCAAAAGCTTGGTTTGAGAAATTTCGTAGCACTCATCTCACCTTCTCTTTCACACAAAGTCAATATGATTCATCACCAAGCTTAAAATATATTGCATAATACATTTTAAATGAAAGATCACATATTTTTGAGGGTTGGAAGTTCACTCTCGAGATTATGATTTATTCTTAAATCAACATAAATATATCCAAGATCTCATTGAGCTAGCTGGTTTAAAGGATGCTACTAGAGTTGATACGCCAATGGAGGTGAATATGAAATATCAAAATGATGAAGGCGAGCTTTTGCATGCTCTTTTTTTATATAAGCAACTTATTAGTAGTCTTATCTACCTAACAATCACAATGACCAATATCTCATATGTTATCCATATAGTTAAAAAATTTATACAATCACCTCAACATCTTTATCTTGCTAAATTCAATACTTAATTGGGTCATCTACTAATGGGTTGTGTTTTCGTACAAAATATGCTCTTTATTTGACTTCGTATAGTGATACAGGTTGGGTTGGCTGTTTGGATACTAGGAAGTCTACAACAAGATGGTGCATTTTTTCTTGGAGATGCCTTGATTTCGTGGAAGTGTAAGAAGCAGGATTGTGTATCTAAATCTTCCATGAAGACTGAGTATAGAATCATGTCTAAATTTTTCTGAAATTGTATAGTTACGTGGTCTTCTTTTCGAACTTGGATTTCGTGGACCTAATTCTACTCCACTTCATGATGATAATGCAGGACCGTTGCACATGAGAAGGAATCACGTGTCTTTTAAAAAAAATAAATCGCTTTTCGAAAGAGAGAGAGTACGTGCGCAGCGAAAAAGACGAAAAACTCAAAATTCGAACACAGGTCGGTTTTACTTGCTTCGAAGCCTTCAACGACTCCTACTACAAGACCCAGGTCCCTTAAACCTTTTCGATGGGCATTCCACTAGTACCCTCTACCGGTAAACTTCCGGTAGAGTGATCGAGTACAAGATATGGGTAGGAAGTGTAACAACCCTACACTTCCTACTTGATTATGTACAGATAAATAAATTCGTTACCCAACACAAGTGTAGAACTTTCGATTGGCTTGTGTGTTGGCGTTGATCTTCTGGCAACGGTTGGACGGGGTCGTGTCGAAGCAGTGCCGCAGTAGAAAGACGAAGAAGTAGCCGGATGAGCGTGTGAGCTTGAAGATTGTAGAAGCAAGTCTTGTCTTGAGTGCATGGCAGAAATGTCCTTATATAGGGCGTCTAAGGCGCCTTAATTCCCAACTGAGGCGCCTCGGACCGAGTAACTTTTATCCAGTGTTGTAAAAAGCGAGCTAGGAGGCCGCCTAGGCGCCATTCGGCCCCCCACCACTCCGCACAAGTGTGAGTCAACGTGTTTATGGTGGCTGGCCGCCGTCGCCTGGGCGGCGCCTAGGCGACCTTTGCATTTGCATTTGCATTTTTTTTTTTAACGTTTTGAAAATAAATTGATTTTTTTTAGAATTTTTGGAATAAAGCAGGTGAGAAGAAATTAGGGCATGCAGTCCAGTGCCATCTTGCGTCTCCTCGCCCTCGCGCCACCTACTTATGCTCCTCACCGGCTCGCCGTACTTTCTAGAATAGTTATCTATTTTTTGTTTTTTGAATTTTTATTTTGTTAGTCATATCTTATATTATAGGTTATTCATTGACACTCTTTAGTCTTGTTATCATTTGCACCTTTCATGAAATATTTGACATCCTAAAATTCTAATGGCATCCTTGGAGTTTTTGTCCGGAAAATAGTGAAAACGCCTAGGCGCCACTAAAGCCGCCTAGGCGCTAGGCAGTAGTCCTCCGCCCGACTAGCGATTTTTACAACCATGCTTTTTTATCCGCGATCCGCAGCAGTCGCGCTTGCAGCTTATCCAGTCGAAGGCGCCTTGGATCCCTTCTGAGTCGCCTCAGTTCCCAACTGAGGTGCCTCGAATCCGAACTGAGGCACCTCAGCTCTTTGAAATCCAATCTTCAGCGTAGACTTCACGGAGTCACTCTCATCCACCTGAGGCGCCTCTTGTCCAAATTGAGGCGCCTCGGGTACTGATCATTCGAGGGAACTTTTGCAAAAAAAAACCCCTGCAAAACCAAGTTAGTCCAAAAAATAAATATACCCTACAAAACAAGGTTAGTAACACATACAACATTGACTAAATGAAATGAGTATTAAATAACCCTGTCTTCCCAAAACCAGGATCTAGTTAGAGGCCTCAACTTAGAGATCCGAAATAATTCTAAGTTGGATCGTACCTAAAGACCTAACTAGTACTCGTCCTTATCGGAATTAGCTCCTCCAGTGACTTATCTCACTTACCTTATGCAGATTTAATCAGCTCATTAACCCAGCAAGACTTTTTGCCAAGTCTTCACTAACTTGGACTTTTGCCAAGACACTGCCACCCTAGACTTCGGCCAGCAGTCAGCCTCTCGGACCCAACTGAATATTTGCTAAGATTCCACCACCTTGGACTTTTTGTCAGGACTCCACCACCCTGAACTTCAGCTTGGTGTCAGGTTCTAAGCCTTTCAATCCTGTACACTTGGTAACAAGGTTAGATAACTACAAACCTATCTTTAACCTATTTGTCATTCATCAAAATCTGAATTCGACTATTAGTGCAAACTGCACCAATAATCTCCCCCTTTTTGATGAAATGACAACTTGTGTTAAAGTTAGAAAATAAACAACAATAATAACCAAATAGCAATAATAATTAGGTTCAATGACATGCTCTAAAATCAAGGTTAGCTTAAAATATTTCAGATATTTTACTTTTCTAGCTTATAATCCTTAACCCTCCCCCTTCAGCATTCATCAAAATGAACAATAATGTTATCATATAAGAGAATGAGCACAAACAATTTTGAAACTAAGGATAAGACTTGCTAGGAACATTTGAATCCAAGGGGAGACTCACACTAGAAATGGTTTTCAAACAATGTAAAGATAGTTTCAAAAATCCATAATTGATTAAAAAATCTAAGTTAAGTTTAAGAGAAAATTAAGTTCGTGAATACTATTTTCAACACTCTTAGAATATTTTTAAGTCAAAATGAGTTAACTTGTAACTGAGTTTTTGAAGCTAAGTATAAGCAATAAGTCAGAGTCTACATTTTCAAAAAATGGCAATTTTTTATAATAATTTAAACATACTAGTTTTCAAAAATGAGTTTTTAAAATTAGTTCAAGAAATAATTTGCAATAACTTTTTGGGAATTATGTTTTCACAATCGAGTTGCATACCTTGTTTTAAAACAAATTTCAAAGCAAAAAAAAAAATATTTTCCAATCAAAAGATAATTTTGAAAAACAAAAAAAATAAAAGTTCAGTATTAAGCTAAGTATTTCTTGATGATGGAAAAAAACATCAAATAGATTAAAAGTTTTGCAACATCTTTTGAAAATTAAGTTTTTATAATTAAGTTGAGTAATAATTTTCAAAACTATCATGAAGATTAAGTTATTAGAAATATTTTGATAAGAAAAATAAGTTAAACAATATGTCTTTAGTCTTAATACTCCCCCTGAATTAATTAACTCACTTAGCCCCAATTTCAAAGAAGTATATTCATTTAGCATCTTGCAAATTATAAAGAAATTTTCAAAACAATTGACACATAAAAAAAAATTATTTAAGAATAAAATGGATTTGCTCCCCCTGAACCAATTAATTGCATATTCCTAATTACATGTCCAACCCTTAGTTACTAACTAACTATCAAAGGATAGAAGTGTTTACTCGGTTGGTCAAGTTAAGTGTTTTACTTGCCAGAAATGCTTAACTTGATTACTCTAATTTTGTATTTAGTGCTCAGATTTACTGTGATGCACTGATATAAGCATTCTGAAGTTCAGACAAAGTCTTATGCACCTCACATCCTATGTTTTTGTAATCACAATCAAGTTGACTTTAATGTGCTTTATGAGATGCGGGCTACCCAGAGCCATAGGTTCATGTTGTTCTAGGGGCAAGTAGGTCTGCCCAATCAATTTTTCAAGTATATAAACAATTTTTGAAAGTGAAAATTAAAATGCAAAACTAGTTGAATTGAAAAATCAAAAATAAACAAATAGGAAACAAGTTAAAATATAAACTAAGACTCTTAAGTAATCAATGGAATCCTAGTCTATAACACATATTCCAATTTGTCTTCTTAATTTACTATATTCAGATTCTGGAAGCGGTTTAGTGAATATATCCGCTAGGTTAGATTTGGATTCAATAAGGTTAAGCTCAATTTCACCCTTCGCTACATGATCTCTAACAAAGTGGTGCTTGATTGCAATATGTTTTGTCCTTGAATGATGCACTGGATTTTATATTAGGTTAATTGAGCTTAAATTATCAATAAAGATTTTTTACTTTATTAAAATCTAGGTTAAAATCTTTTAAGGTGTGCATCATCCACAATAATTAAACTATACATTCACCCATAACTATATATTCTGCTTCAGTAGCAGATAGGGCAACACAGTGTTGTTTTCTACCAAATCAGCTGACAAATGATGGTCCTAGGAGTTGACATCCACCACTTGTACTTTTTCTATCTAACTTACAGTCGGCATAATCTGAGTCAAATAATCCAATAAGGTCAAAGTGGATTGTTCTGGGATACCACATTCCTATATTATGTGCGCCTTTAAGATATCTAAAAATTCTTTTAGCTTGGGTTAAATGGAATTCTTTTGCATAGGTTTGATCAATGTTTCAAATCTCGTTCCGTGCTGGGCGGCACGGACGAAACTTACCGTTCCGCGATGGGAACGAAATCGGCACCCTGCGCGTGATAATATCATGCACGGGCGCCTCGCGCGGAGGTGACGACGAGCGAAGGTGACGACGAGCGAAGGTTACGGTAAGCGAAGGTGACGTCGTCCCAGAACTTCGCAAGCACAACAGCGCCGCAAGAGCAGCCTCCGGATGCTTCTGGTGTCGCTGGATGCCTCCGGAGGCATCACCGGACGCGCCGGAGGGGTCGCGGGACACCTCTGGCGCCGACGAGGCGTCCTGCGACGACTTCGGCGCCGCCGATGCTCGCGCAGACGCGATGTCGCGATGCCCTAACACATTAAATTTTTTTTTATTTATTTAATTTAATCAATTCCTAACTTAATTAATATTGAAAATTTAATTTTACTATTTTTAATTTTATTTTTTTAATAAATCAGATTTATAATCTAATTTTTTTTTAACATTTGGTATTGTTTTAAATTTCATTTAAAAATTCTATAAAAAATCTAAAGAATTATAATAATAAGATTTATATTTTGATATTTTTTTATTAATTTGGATTGTTTTAAATTTCATTTAAAAATTCTTAAAAAATCTTTAAAATTATAATTATAAGATTTATATTTTGATATTTTTTTATTATTTTGTATTGTATTTAAATTTCATTTAAAAATTCTAAAAAAAAATCTAAAAAAATATAATAATCAAATTTATATTCTGATAGTTTTTTATTAGTTTGTATTGTTTTATATTTCATTCAAAAATTTAAAAAAAAAATTAATAATAAGATTTATATTTCGATATATTTTTTATTATTTTCAATTGTTTTAAATTTCATTTAAAAAGTCTAGAAAAGTCTATTGTTTCAATATATTTATCTAATAATCAATATATATAAATAAAAAAAATACTGAAACCATCCGGCACGACACGATACGATACCAAAACCGTATCGTTCCAGTCTGGGACCGAAACCTCGGCACGGGTCGAGATTTTAATCCTTAGGTTTGATATCTAACACACATACTAACTGCAAATAAAATATCAGGTCTACTTGCAGTTAGATATAGTAGGCTACCTATGACACTTCTATAATATTCGAGGTCAACTAGTTTATCATTTGGGTCACTATCTAGAGTTTGATTTGTGGCTATAGGTGTTTTAATTTCTTTTGAGTTTTCCATTCTAAAGTTTCTAAGTAATTCCTTAGTGTATTTTTTGTTGATAAACAAAAGTTCCTTCATTTGTTTGTTTAATTTGCAAGCCTAAGAAAAAGGTTAGTTGTCCGACTAGACTTATTTTGAATTCTTGTTCCATTAAACTTGTAAATTCTTGTAAAAAGTCTAAGTTGGTGGATCCAAAAATTGTCATCTACATAAACTTGTGCTATAAAAATGTTAAATTTTAAGGTTTTTACAAATAAGATTGGATTAACTCGACCTTGGTTAAATCCTTTTAACATTATGTAATTGCTTAATCTTTCATACTAGACTCTAGGAGCTTGTTTTAGTCCGTATAATGCCTTTTAAGTTTATAAATATAGTTAGGGTGTTTTAGATTTTCAAAGTCAGGTCGTTGCCCTACATAGACCTCTTCCTTAATTAAGTCATTTAGGAAGGATGACTTAACATCTATTTGATAATGTTTGAATCCCTTATGGGTTGCATAACTTAAAAGCATTCTAATGGATTCAAGTATAGCTACTGGGATATAGGTTTCATCATAGTAAAGTACTTCTACTTAGCTAAAGCCTTTAGCTACTAATTTGGCCTTATTCCTAACTACTTTCACCTTGATCATTTAGTTTATTCCTAAATACCTATTTGTTTCAATAAATTTTTTATCTTTGGGTAAAGGTACTAAATCTCAAACACCACTACGTTCAAATTGAGCTAATTCTTCTTGCATAACTATAACCTAATCAGGGTCAAGTAAGGATTCTTCTATAGTTTTGGGTTCAATTTTAGAAATTAAGGAAATTTGACTTAGGTTTCTAAAACCAGATCTAGTTTGAGCCCTTAAGTTTGAGTCACCTATTATTTGATCAGTTGGGTGAGCTGAACTGACACGTGTGGATTTTTGTCTTTGTTGGTTTTGATTTGACTCAATTAAATCATTTTCTTGATTTTCTATTTGTCTTGGTTCTAAATCATTAGACTTGACCTAACAAAATCAATTGGTTTATATTGGATTTGATTAGAGTCCATAGATCCATCAAATTTAACATTGATTGTTTCTTCAATTCTTAAGGTGGTGTTATTGTAAACTCTATAGGCTCAACTAGTAAGTGAGTACCCTACAAAAATTTCATTTTCAACCTTAGAAGTGAATTTTCTTAGGTATTCTCTTGTATTTAAGATACAAACCTTACATTCAAAAACTTTGAAACATTTAATATTAGGTAATTTATTGTAATAAATTTCAAAAGATATTTTTCTAAGGGTGTGATTTATATTTGTTCTATTTTGAACATAACAGGATGTGTACTAAAAGCCTCAACCTAGAGGTATTTTGATGAGTCATATTCGTTAAGCATCGTTCTTGTTGCTTCTTGTAGGATTCAATTTTTCCTTTCAATAATTCTATTTTGTTATGATGTTTTAGGACGAGAACTCATGATGGTATCCATTTTCTAAGCAAAATTGGTTGAATTTCTGATTTTTAAACTCACCTCCATTATCACTCTTAATTCTTTTAATTTTTACCCCTTTTCCATTTTCTGTTTGTTTGCAAAAGTGGTTAAAAATTTTAAAAATTTCACCTTTTTTTTTTTGGAATTTAACCCAAGTGAATCTTAAATAATCATGAATGATTACTAGACAATAGAGACATCCATTTATAGACTTAATCCTATGTGAGTCAAATTGGTCTAAGTAAATCAGTTCAAGTATTGAATTAGTTTGTATTTGATAAGTTGATTTGGTGAGTTGATTTCGTTTGTTTTCCTTGTTGACAAGCATTACAGATTGTTGACTCAAGATTAGGTAATTTTGATAAGTCTCTAACTAAGTCATTTAATTTAGGTAACCTTCTGAAATGTGCATGTGCAAGTCTTCTATGCCAAAACCAGGTTTCCTCTTTCTGGATTAAGAGAATTTTCTAAGGGTCTGGTAAGCTAAATTTCATAAATATTATTGTGCCTAAGTCCCCTAAGTGTTATATCAGGGTTGTTAGTGTTCAATTGATTAAAACTTAACCTTATAACCGGTATCACACAATTGACTAATACTGAGCAGGTTAAATTGAAAATTTTTAACAAGTAGTACTCTTTTAACAATGAAATCAGAAAGTTCAATATTACCTATGCCAAGTACTTTAAGTTTATCGTTATTTCAAAACGCAACGGTTCCTAGGCTTTTGTATTTTAACTCTGAAAATTTGGTGGGATCCTCAGTCATGTGTCTGGAGCACCCAATGTCCAATATCCATTTGATTTCCTACAATTTGGAAAAAAGATTTAGGCTAAGATCAAATGCAAATTTTGATTTAGTTGAGTTAAAATTTAATTAGGTCTGGGTTAAAATTTGATTAAGTTTAAGTTAAGGTTTAATTAAGTTAGAGTTTTATTAAGTTAAAGTTTTAATTAAGTTGAGGTTTAATTAAAATGAAATTTTGATTAAGTTAATGTTTAATTGAAGTGAAAATTAAGTTAAGGTTTAATTAAAGTGAAAATTTTTAATTAAGTTAAGGTTTAATAACAGTAAAATTTTTAATTAAGTTAAGGTTTAATAACAGTAAGATTTTTAATTAAGTTAAGGTTTAATTAAAGTGAAAAGTTTAATTAAATTTAAAGTTTTTAACAATGGTAAAATTTTAATTAAAGAAAAGTTTTTAATCAAGGTAAAAATTTAATTAAAGTTAAAGTTTTAATTAAGGTAAAATTAAAGTTAAAGTTTTAATTAACTTAAAATTTTAATTAAAGTTAAAATTTTTAATTTAGGTTAAATTTAATTAAAGTTAAAGTTTTAATTATGGTAAAATTTGAATTAAAGTTAAAACTTTTAAGTAAAGTAAAAATTTTAATTAAAGTTAAAGTAAAAGACAATAAGAATTCAAATTTTTTTTGTCCTTGATCATCTCACCCGGTCTAAAGTTATCAATAAGAATAATTCTATAATTTTGTGAGATAAATTAAGTTGAGTTAGGAAAGTTAATTTAACCTTTTGTTAGATTCAAGTTTAATAAGTAGTAATTTAAAAGTATATTTTAAAAATTGACTGCCAGGTCTTGGCGAGGCACAGAGGTCTTCTTGGTTATCGGAGCGACGACCTTTCCTAGACAAAGCCTTTTAATGAAATTATACTTTTAACTTACTCTTTGAGAAATCCTAATCTAACTAGTCTAGGATACGGCGAGGTAGCTTCAACTAGTTCCACCGAGCTAAAAAGAATAAATAGGCTACGTCTTACCCTACCTGACTTGTTAGACCGACTTTCCTAGCGTACTATCATCTCACCCCACCCTAGTACTAAGTAGATCAAGTGTCAAATTAACTTTCTAGTCTAGTCTTAATTAACCTAATGGGTAAGGGTTGATTTTGAGGAGCCAACTAATATGATGCCTCCCCCTGAATTGCAAGTAGGGTGTTTAGGGTTAATATATTGGATGTCCTTTTTAGGGACATAATATTGGTTTTGCCCTACTTGCTTTGTTAGTTAAGCTTTCAGGACCTATGCTTTTCTTAAGTTCTTATGTGAGTGGGTAAAGGAAACAAAAGATCTCTAGGTCGATCTTATTTTATATCCTATCCCAAATTTGTTGTAAACACCCTTCTGAGATCCAAGAATTAGGTTAAAGTTCTTGGATCTTGTTGTGAAAGTTTCTAGTAAATCCTTGAATTTTTGTACTTCACCTTTTAGGGTGGAGTTTTCATTTTCAAGTTTAGTAGACTTTTCAGATTGCTTTTAATCAATTGATTTGTTGTTAATAATTTGCTCCTTAAGGTCTTGATTTTCCTTAAGGAATTGATCAATCCTAGATTTAGATGCAGTCAATTTTTTATCTAAACAGGAAATGATTTTAAAAAACTTTGCATTTAATAATTCCTATATCTTGGTCGAGCCGCTAGAAAAGAGTGTGGACTCGTGGCTCGACTCGTATTCAGACTCTTCATCTTGTTCTAATTCTGACTCAGGTCCGATTGCCATCAGTGTCAGGTAGCTGAAATTCTTCGAGGGTTCTCCATGTGAGTCGTCAGAGGAGATCTCGTCCTAAGTTGTTTGTAGCGTCTTCTTCTTCTTTGTCCTCTTGGGTTGGTCCTCCTTCTTGAATGGGCATTTGTGCTTGAAGTGCCTCTTTTTGATGTAGCCAAAGCAGGTGATGTTGCTTTTGGGTTCTATTGTGGGTGGCTTTATCACCTTCTGAATGTCCTTTCTGGAGAATCTTTTCTTCTTCCTGGTGAACATCTTTCTAAGTTCACTAGGTGTTCTTCATCATCTGAGTCTGAGTTTGAGTTCGACTCGCTTTCAGATTTTTCCAGGGTTCTGCTCTTCGACTTTGCTTCTTTTGATGAACCTGCAATCAAAGCAATACCCTTCTCGGTTGTTTTGGTGTTAGTTTGTTCATGGAGCTCTAATTCACAGAATAATTCGTCTAATTTTAATTTTTAAAGATTTCTCAAAATTTTGTAAGCATCTATAATAGATGCCATAAAGAATTCTGGGGAAAAACATTTAGAGCATACCTTATCACATCCCGATTATCTGGGTGATGTCTAATTAGGTGGAGCCCGTTCATTATCTCCTTGATACAGGCATGAAGTTGATTTGCGGTTTTGCTGTCTTGCATTTTTATGTTAGAGAGCTTATTTAGTAGAAGATCTCTTTTTGTTACTTTGGTATTGTCTGTCCCTTCATGTAACTTGATCAGCTTGTCCTAGAGCACCTTAGTTCCCAACAGAGGCGCATCAGATACCAGCAGAGGGCCTCAGCTCGCTGAAATCCAATCTTCAGCGCAGACTTCACGAAGCCGCTCTCATCCACCTGAGGCGCCTTGAGTAATGTTCATCTAAGGAAATGTTTATAGAAAATCCCTACAAAACCAAGTTAGTCCAAAAAACAAACATATCCTACAAAACAAGTTTAGTAATCATACAACATCGACTAAATGAAATGAGTATTAAATAGACTCTGTCTTCCCAAGACCAGGATCTAGTCAGAGGCCTCAACATAGAGATCCGAAATGGTTCTAAGTTAAACCGTGCATAAAGTCCCAACTGGGACTCGTCCTCAACGGAATTCGCTCCTCCAATGACTTACCTCACTTACCTTGTGCAGATTTAATCAACTCTTTAACCCACCAAGACTTTTGCTAAATCTCCACCAACTTGGAATTTTGCCAGGACTCCACTACCCTGGACTTCAGCTAACAGTCAACCTCTCGGACCCAACTAGATATTTGCCAAGACTCCACCACCTTAGACTTCTTGCCAGAAACCCTAGACTTCAGCCTGGTGTCAGGTTCTAAGTCTTTCAATCCTTCACACTTGGTAACAAGGTTAGATAACTTCAAACCTAACTTTAACCTATTTGTCATTCATTAAAACCTGAGTTTGACTATTAGTGCAAACTGCACCAACAGATAATACTAGAGTCACTTAAATACTTGCAAATCCGGTATATCATGAACGCACAAAGCACATCGAGGTCGATTGTCATTACATTAGGAACGGCATTCCAAATGATGGCCGCCTAGGCAAGATACAGGAATCAACCGCACCGCTTTTGTTGTAGGCAGTGTGGTAGGCGGTCAACGTCGACAACTCACTTCTTACCCACCACTATCAGAATGCGTTGCCCGGGATCGGAAGTGTCGTCTGGCTCAGGTGACACATCCAAGCTCGCTTGAGGGGCGACGAGCGAAATAGTGGTTCAGGTTTTAACACAAGATTTAATTAAATAACTTTAGATTAATAATTTCAATTAACTCCTAACTATAATTGAGATAATTTAGATGGACTTAATTAAAGCTTAATAAAATTATCTTGTTAATTTAATATATATTTTTAAAATTATTTTTTTATTTTTAAATATTTAGATAAAATTTTATATTTTTAGTTAACATATGTCATATTAAAAAATACTGAAATTAATATGTTTTTAGAACGTTTTTATTCTAATTTTTTGATCTTTTATTTAATTATTAAATATTAATGGCAAAAAATGAGAATGATGACTAATTATTGAAGATCTAATATTAGTTGCATTTATATATTTATGGTACCTTATATAAATAGGTTATTGACCTCTCCGCCACCAACTACCACCATTTACAATTGATTAGAGAGATCTTTATTCAGGGGGTTATCACTCTTCATAATCTTACTACTAATCTTCAAATACGAAAGCTTTAAAAAGCCAACGACACAAGTTTTTCAATAGCAAACTAATGCAGATAGACTTACCCGCATTAATTTAAGGGGGCATGTCAATATATTCTTCTTGCTCCTCGGATTCTTTTAACATTTTCTTCTGCTTTTATTTTCTGAAAAACCATCCTATAATCCCTCAGAAACACTTTGAAAATTTTGGGCAGCAAAGATTCAAAATCAGAAAGGACTTCCTTTGCTAAGAGAATTACTAAGCTTTAGATACATGAGGTGTTAGAAGTCTTCAACCTTTGATCCAAGATTTTGGATTCCTTTAGGTTAAGAGAATTAGATAGAAAGTAATTGAGTGTTGAGCGGCCAAAAGCTTATTATCCAAGACTTGTGCCCGTTTGGTTGCTTGCAACCAATTGAAAAAACACCTTCGGTCCCTTGAATTGCTCAAAGCCGAATGTTGGACTCCAGTAATTACAACTTTAGTTGACTAAACCTATCAACTAAAATTCATTCAATTGATAGAAACCCTTTTAACGAATCAAATAGATTTTTTATTGTATCTAGTAAATTGTCAACCTTGGCTAGTTGAGTAGCTAACATCCATTAGACTACCAACCTTTAATAGTGAGTTTATCGGGAACATGGGCAATCACTCCTTAGCCTATGACCTACTATAAGCCTCTGCAAGATTAAGGTCTTGAGCTCAATTGACCAAAAAACATGACTTTAGAACACCCTAATGTTGCAAGACAACAATCGAAATCCTAAGTCGCTCAATCATTACCTAGACAATTGCAAATCATTACAATTTACATTGACATTCATGCGCAATCCCAATATAAGGGTCACAGTCTTCAGTCTTTAGCTCCATAATTCAGCCTCCCTGCACTCAAATCATTTGAGCAACACCTTGATGTGTACTCTACTAAACTCCATCTCCACTTGATAGTGGACTGGTTGCCCAGTCCTATGGCTCCTACCAAATCCATTTTGAGTTCTATCTCTAGTCATCTTCTCATCTATCTTTCATCATCTTCCCATCCTCTGGCCATCATCTCTTCCTATAACTCACGCCAACATAATCACACCATTTACCAATCCTCATCCACCCTTGATCATTCATTTTATTGTTCACCTTTGGTAACCTCACACTATCTTGTTCTTAGCCATCGGCCTCCAACCCCTTCTATCATGATTCTCCAACAATCTTGACATCATCATCCCACACCCTTCAATTGTTTACCTTTGACTTTCACCTACCTCTAACAAACAACCAGCAGATCCTGTCAACCCCAACTCTAACTATCCCAAACCTTAAAACCCCTGCAAGTTGCAATAAGGTCTTTTCATTCCCTCTTGCTTTTCTTTTCATTTATAATCTCTTGTTCATTAATTATTGCAGAAATTAGCAATTGTATTATCAGATTTTCTTCATACATATATAATTGGTAGATGGCAACTACATGTACACATTTAACAATTACTTCATTATTATTATTTATTAATAGTTACTTTTTAGTTTCTAAAACTAAGATTGCAACGGAAGGCGACTAAGTATCTCCCAAGCACCCGTGGTTTGATCCCTAGCTACGACAAATTTTGCAGGATTTTTTCTTCCAAATGGGATGTGCAACCGTGGAATGTTGGGCTTTTAGACCGTTCACCGCGAGCGCTTTCCGATTTACCCTAGCAGCCGGTACGAAACTTTCGTGGGGTCGGACCGATCGCCCCAGGTTCAACGTTACCTAACCTGGTTAATCATTTTTTTTAGGGTTGGGTATTAACTAGTTCATCATTTTTTTTTTGGGTTTGGTATGCAATTTGACCAATGCATCCACTCGTTCATCCAACAAACTAGTGGCCCAAACCCGAAGGTCTTCAGGTTTGAATTCAACTATAAATGAAACACCAATACACTAGTTACTTAGAGCCATCTTCCCCTTCTTCCATGTTTCTCCAACAATTTTGGCACCATCATCCCACACAGTTCAATTGTTTACCGTTGACTTTCATCTATTTTTGATGAGCAACCAACAGGACTTGTCAGCACCAACTCTAACTACCCCAAGTCTCAAATAACTAATGCCTATAATCCCTACAAGCTACAATAAAGTTTTTCATTCTCTCTTTCTTTTTCATTTATAATCTCATGTTCATTGATTATAGCAGAAATTAACAATTGATTCATTATTATTATTTAATAATAGTTACCTTTTAGTTTCTAAAACTAAGATATATTTATGATTCATTAGCGCAATGGTAAAATTGCTGCTGTGTGACCTAGAGATCACGGGGTTGAGTCACGGAACTAAGCTTTTGCATCCACTAGTGCATTCAACAAACTAGTGGCCCAAGCCCAAAGGTCTTCGGGTTTGAATTCGACGAAAAATCAAATCATCGACACAATGAACTAGTGACTTGGAACCATCTTCCCCTTCTACCATGTTTCTCCAACAATCTTAACACCATCATCCCACACCCTTCAATTTTTACCTGCGACTTTCATCTACCTCTAACAAACATCCAATACTTCTTGTCTGCGTCTCAAATAGCTAATATCTACAACCTCTACAAGATGCACCAAGGCCTTTTCATGCTCTCTTGCTTTTCTTTTCATTTATAATCTCATGTTCATTAATCATTGCAAAAATTAGCAATTGTGATATAGGATTCTCTTCATACAAATATAATTGGTAGATGGGAACTAAATGTACACATTTAACATTGCTTCATTATTATTATTATTATTATTATTAATAGTTACATTTTAGTTTCTAAAACTAAGATATATTTATGATTGTTGTGATCATTATGCAATTAGGTTGGTCAATCAAGGTCAGTTTAACCAATTAGCTTCTTTGAGTCAATTCTCGGTTTGATATGCAATTCAACCAATACACCCATTAGTTTATCCAACAAACTAGTAGCCCAAACTAGAAGGTCTTTTGATTTGAATTCAACTAAAAATCAAATCATTGACCCAAGGAACTAGTGACTTGGAGCCATCTTCAATGATGATTAAATTGTGATTATACACACGTGTGTGATTTGTAATTCAACCAATCCATCCACTGGTTCATCCACAGAACTAGTGGCACAAAGGTTTTTGGGTTTGATTTTTAGACTAGAAATCAAATCATCAAATCAATTATTCAGTGACTTGGAGCGATCTTCAATGGTGATTAAATTGTGATTATACTTGAGTGTGTGGTATGTAATTTGATCAATCCATCCCATTCAGTTCATCCAACGAACTAGTGGCCTGAAGGCTTTCAGGTTTCATTTCTAAACTAAAAATCAAAACATCAAACCAGTGACTTGGAGTCATCTTCAACGGTGAATAAATTATGATTATACAGAACAAATAGTCCTTTGAAAATGAAAATTTATAGTGAATCTAATTGTGCACCATCTTCAAGAACACTACAAACATCAGACATGATAGGAAAGTCAATTCTGTTTGAAAAAATTAAAAAGAATATTGGTCTCTACTAGTACTCATGCAACAGTTAGGGTCTAATTTTGCATCATATTTGGTCTGACTTAAGCAGGATACAGATTTCAGCCAAGTTATACAGAATAAACTTTATTGGTATTCAATATAGTACCTTTCACCATCAGGATGCGTAATTACAATGTCCAAGTCGCCACAAGATGCTTTCCCACGTCTATATGATCCTCCACAAACAATAATCACCTGCAACATCAAAATGCTTCACTTAGGAATGAATATTACGTAAAATTGAAGAGTGAATATAACCTAAGAGTGTGATTTAGTGCCACCACTAGACAATCATTTCCAATTGAAGACCCTAACAAACCTAGGACTTGATCAGCTCTCATATTAACTATAACACCCTATGCGTATAAGAGAACAATTAACTTGACGAGTTCAACATTCATCTAGAATGATTAGGCAAAGTTGAGAAAGAATAAATCCAAGTCTAGACTTGCCTCATTATGTCACAACTTCTCAATTGGAGTGTTTGTCTAGTAATTCAACATCTTCATCAGATTTTTGTATTTTATAAAATTTAAAAACATGAGGGAAAAACCATCACTGATGTAACGATGAAAAGGGCACACTCACTAACTCCATAACATAATTTAACAAAACACTTTTGGTTGTTTATTGTGGGAAGCATGACCATGTATATTCCTAAAAATTAGGTTGAAAATATTTAATATATTATGAGATATGATAGCTTTATAATATCAAGTTTCCATAAAAGATTACTTAACTTGTTAGAAAAATATTTGTATTGGGATGATTAATTTTATTTTGAAAAGGAAGAATAAATTGTGTTATCAATCTCTAAATAGGAAATATGATCTCATATATTGGAGAAATTTTGAATTAATACAATTTTCTTCATAGTCTCAGAGCAAGGTTTTTTTGTATAACCCACCTTGGTATTTGCGATCTTCTCATAAATATTATTATGAAGCTCCTCCCTCAAAGTATGTATTTCATC
The DNA here is from genome assembly GCA_024364735.1 of Boesenbergia rotunda. Taxonomy (NCBI): domain Eukaryota; kingdom Viridiplantae; phylum Streptophyta; class Magnoliopsida; order Zingiberales; family Zingiberaceae; genus Boesenbergia; species Boesenbergia rotunda. The sequence continues at coordinate 401,194 of JAGFNQ010006326.1, read as the reverse complement.
AAGATAGACTACTTAGTATGAAAATAATTTTCCAAAATTTCAGTCATTAATGCTACGATTTCTTCCAAATCAAGTTTACCTCTTTGGTTGCAATTTCTGTTGTTTCTCCTTTCGTTTATACAATAAATTATTCAAAATTTAATTTCTTAGTTGCAATTTTAAAATAATTTTCCTATATTTCTGATGCTAATGCTAGGATTTCTTCCACATCAAGTTTTAATTCCTTGGTTGCAATTTTTGTTATTTGTCCTTCAGTTGACACAATAGATGATTTAAGTTTTAATTTCTTAGTTGCATTTTTTAAATACTTTTCCAATATTTCTGATGCTAATGCTAGGATTTCTTCCATATCGAGTTTTGATTCCTTGGTTGCAATTTCTGTTATTTGTCCTTCCGTTGATACAATAGATGATTTAAGTTTTAATTTCTTAGTTGCAATTTCTAAATAATTTTCCAAAATCAGCCTATAGAGAAATTTGAAGAACTTCCAAAGATGGAACTCATAACTAAAGTTTAGAAGAAAAAATAGCAGTAGCACCAAGATAACAAAATTTGATAACCAAATCATTGGTTGCAAATGAACCATGTTTCTTGAGGCAGGTTTTTTTTTTTTTTTAAATAGAGCATTAAGAAATTTCAGCAGTTTATATAACCATACATGGAAATAAAGCTTTGTCAACAGCTTGTCCATCTTTACAGATATCAACATAAGACAAGTTTGATTTTAAATAAAGGTGAACAACCTCATCTCTCCACCCTTTATTCCATTGTCTCCTGCTTGTCCATCTACGTTCTATTCATTCTTCTGCCAATTTCATCCTACTAGTCAATAACAACAACAGTTTTATTCATTATTCATCTCACTTTCACGGACATAAATATCATTGGAGGAATTTATGGAGTGGTCGGTTCTAAGCACTCCCATTATTCATCTCCCATTATTCATTGGTACCTTCAATGCTATTTGCCTCATATTATGGATGCCAAGACTTCACATGAACACACAAAATGGTCGATACAATGTTAGACATTTTGCATGCTCCATGATCCAATAAAGAAAATTCTAAATTAGGAAATATTTATTTCAGACAAAAGTTAAGTATCCACAGAGACCACAGAGACTCAATACACACTAAATGTTAAGTATCAAATATGCTCACCCCAGGCAGAAGTTCCTGACTGCTTTTTGTAAAAGCATCTCCATATCTTTAACCTAGATAAAAAAATTTTAAAAAAAATCATGAGAAAAAAAGTAAGGTCTAAAAATCAGAAAACTTATAAATTCAGTACCTCACGCCGTGGAATTCTTTTCTTGATATCATCAAAGTACTTCAGACCTATCTTCTGGGCAGTTGACAAGGAATCATCTTGTTTTAGATCATCAAGAGTACGATGTCCCTTATCATATAATTTAAGAGCTGTCACAGGGCCTATACCCCAAACTTCCCCAAAGAGACTCACTGTTTTAACCTTCAGCATAAATAGGAAAAATTGCAATGAACAAAAATAAGCTAGCAAATAACAAAAAGGTGATAGAGAAACACCAGAACAGAATAACAGAGATGATCAGATGCTATCTCAAATTTGATTCTTCAACTCAAAAGATCAATGCCAATGCAAGCAGGACTTTAGGCTTTAATGATAAGCAACTTGTCATGCAGCAACTCAGTTAGTCAAAATCACACAGAAGGATGGTGTTTAAATGTCAAAATTCACCAGACAAGTGCAGCATAGCGATTATCCTGTGGACAATCGAGAAGGGAAGATAAGGAGAAGAACAAGTAGAGGATTTCCTAGAAACGAAGAGAAAACACCATTCTTTGAGTTTCACCATGATAAAAAAAATAATTATGAATAGGGAATGATCCCCAACACCAAAACAAGACTCTTATTTATGCTATAGCCTAAGACCCTAATAAAGAAAAAAAATTACAATTAAAAGTTCTTAATTCTAATCTTGCAAAGAAAGGAATTAAATCTTTATCCGAAAAGGAAAGTAATTAACTTGATGATCTTAACTCAAAACAAGATATGGATCAAAACAAATCCTCTCCTATAAATACCAAGAATACAAAAAAAACCTAAATACCCAAAAAATGAAGATTAACAAAAATAGTAAAAGTGCTCTAAAAAGGGTTTAAGCGGCGGAATTAGGGTCCAAACATTTGGCGGTTACGGTTTCACTGGTAACAAATATAACTTTTTGAATTCTGGCCGCATGGCCGCCGACAAAGCCTGATTCCGAGTCTCAAGTTAAAAATTATGCCCTTTTGAAATTTAAAGAGTCATATTGGGCTTCAACATGGATTGGGTCTATATCAATCTCCCCGGGTTGAAAAGAACTCACCCTCGAGTTCATTATTCACCAACTACGGAGTCAAGTGCTTCACATTGAAGACATCAGACGTCTTCAAATGACTAGAAAGGCATAGTCTATAAGCGTTGTCATTGATTTTTTGAAGTATCTCGCACGGTCCAAACTTCCGATCCATCAGCTTATTGAACTCTCTAACGGGAAAACCATCACGAGTCAATACAGCCCAGACAAAATCAACAATCTCAAAAAGTACTTGTCGACGATAACTATCGACCCGAGCTTTATAACTTGGTATTGCTTTCCATAATTACTAGTTTCACCTGATCATGAATACCCTAAAGATGTTTTATCATCTCATTCGCTTTAGGATTAATTCGGCCTGCGGAAAAGAAGCTAAATCCAAAACCCCCGATGGATTCTGGCCATAAACAATCTCAAAAGTACTCAATCCTGTGGCTCTATTTCTCAATTTGTTGTAGGCAAACTCTGTTTGAGATAACGCCAAGTCCCACTGCTTTGGTTTAGTACCTGTGAGACATCTCAGAAGATTGTCTACGCTCTGATTCACCACCTCGGTTTGTCCATCTGTCTAAGGGTGGTAAGCACTGCTAAAGTTTAATTGTGTGCCTAATTTTTTCCATAAGCTTCTCTAGAAGTTACTAATGAACTTGGTATCTCGATCTAATGTCATGGATTGAGGAACATCATGCAAATGCACGATCTCCTTAATGTAAAGATAGGCAATCCGGGCAGCATCCATAGTTTTCCTACAAGCTACGAAATGTGTCATCTTTAAGAATCTGTCAACCATAACAAGAACTGAATCTGAGCCTCATTGGGTGCGAGGCAATCCCAATACGAAGTCCATGCTGACATCGAACCAAGGAGCTTCAGGAATAGGTAGGGGAGTATACAAGCTTGCATTAGTGAGAACCCCATTAGACCACTAGCAAACGGAGCATCGATCAACAAAGTGAGTCACATCACCGATTAATTTGGGTCAATAGAAATTGGCGGAGATGAGCACCAACGTCTTATCACGCCTAAGGTGCCTTCATTATGAAGCTCGCTCATAATTTGCTGCCTGAGAGTGGAATACACAACTGAAACCCACAAAACAAAAAACTATTATGCAAAATAAAATCATGTCAATGATCATCATGTACCTCCTGGAATATCTTTCCAAATGATGGGTTGGCTGCATACATATCTGGAAAAACTTCAAAGCCTGCAACCTTGAGACTCAGGGTGGTGAGTAATGAAGAACAACAACATAGGGCATCGGCAACACGGCTCAGACTTCCAGCTTGGTGCCTTAGCGTAAAGCTAAACTCTTGTAAGCCAGCCACCCACTTGCCATGTCGCTTGCTTAGCTTGTGTTGACCATTAATGTACTTCAATGTTTCATGATCAGTAAACAAGATAAACTCCTTCTGTACTAGGTAGTGTCGTCGATGCTTCAAAGACTGCACAAAAACATAAAACTCCAAGTCGTAGGTAGAATAATTTTTCTTGGACCTAGAGAGCTTCATGCTGAAAAAACAACTGGTCGCCCCGAAGGACTTAGAACACCCCCTATACCTATGACGGATGCGTCACAATTGACCTCGAATAACATATCAAATCAGGGGTAGTTAGGTCTTTTGCTATCTTGTGCCGTTAGGGTTTTGCAAGCTATATAAGTTGTGTACATGGTCCTGTTTTAATATAGTTTTAAAGGGTTTTTTTCTCCAACATGGTATCAGAGCCAACCTCTTCTAAAACCTAATTTTTTCTCCACGGCGCCGTCCCTCTCTTCTCTTCTTTCTCGAGCCCGACGCCCCTCTTCTCTGCTTTTCTTCCTTCGTGGCTGCAGGAGCGTCTGTTTTTCTTCCTTCGCGACATGCAAGGCCGACGTCGCTGCTCTCCTTCGCGACGTGAGAGCCCGACGCCGACGTTGCTTTTCTTCCTTCGCGACGCGCAAGGCCGACGTCGCTGCTCTCCTTTGCGACGTGCGAGCCCGACGCCGACGTCGCTGCTCTTCCTTCGCGACGCCTAAGCCCAACACTCCTGTTCGCTCTTCGCGAAACGCCAACGTCGCTGCTCGTTCCTCGCGACGCGCGAGCCCACCCCTCGCAACACGCGAGCCCATCCCTCGCGACGCCGCTGCTCTTTCCTCGCAACGACGCTGATCTTCCCTTGCAACGCCAACGTTGCGTGAGTACCTGGGCGTCACTCTTCTCGGTAGGTTTCTTCTCCGACGCCGCTGCTCTTCCCTCGCAACGACGCTGCTCTTCCCTCGCGACGCCGACGTCGCGCTTCTTCTCCAGGGCTTCTTCTCGCAAGCCCTAATTGCTGATCTTAACGCCTGGTCCCTGCAGCAGGACAATAACAAAGAAGTCTTCGAGGGGCTCTTGTGCCTCCTCGGTGGCAAGGAGAGGCAGCAGTAGCCTTTTATGTGGCAGTAAACCTCGTGCGTTACCTACGACTGAGAATCCATAAGTCGTTCCTCTTCGACGCTGACAGAGCCTTAATTGCTGATCTTCACTTCCTGTTCCTCATCCCTGGCCGGTGTATTTCTACAAACAGAGAAAGTTCCATTCTGTCTTGTGAATTGGTATGGCAGACACTTCTGGAGAAAGTTCTGGGATGTCTACACATTCTTTGGCTTCCTCTGGACAGGTACAACCAATTTTCACAATGGCAGAAACGGGAGGATCTGGTCTTCAGATAACCTCGGAAAAATTGACCGAGACAAATTATGCATCGTGGGCAGTTGCGGTTGTTAACTTTACGTAGAAGGCCATGATAGACTGGATATTCTTCACGGTACTAGATTGAAACCAGATGAAAAGGATCCTAGCTTTCGTACTTGGAGGCGTGACAACATTCTAGTAATGACTTGGATACTCAATTCTGTTAGCTCTGGCATCAAACAGGTCATTCTTCATTACAAAACAGCCGTGGATATGTGGAGGACACTGGAGCAGATGTATGGACGCAAGCATGATATGTTGCGTACTTATCAGATAAGTAGTCAAATTTTTAAACTTGAGCAAGGTTCTATGTCTGTTACAAATTATTTTGCTGCTCTAAAATGGCTATGGGATGAGTTTGACTACTACAGGATGGACAATTGGATTTTTACTGATGATCATCAGAGATATCTGAAGCTTCTGGAGAAGGACAGAATCATTAAGTTTCTTGATGGGCTTCATGCAGAGTTTGAAAGTTTAAAAGGACAAATTCTTAGTCTTGATCCTACCCCCTCTCTAGAACAAGTCTACTACAAAATTCTAAGTGAGGAAGGCAGAAGAAGGACCATGAACAACAAAGGTAATATCTTTGCAGCAACCACTCCTATTGGGGAGACATCTGCTTTTGTCGGTTCTTCTAACAAGCTCAAGTCTGGGGGAGCAAAAGGAAAAGGTGGAAAATTTTGTCGGCACTGCAAGAGGACTAATCATAATTCAGATTTTTGTTGGGAGAAATATCCAGAAAAAAAAATCTGAAAAATTCAAATACAATGACAAGAAAGCTCCGAGTCGTGGGAATCTTGCTGCCCAAAAATTAGTGGATGGGGAGACTACTAATTCCTCGGTACCTTCTAATATTGAGTTGTCATCTACTGATATTGCCAAACTTCAGCTCTTTTTAACGCGGCTTCAGACTTCATCCTCTGTCTCTCTACTAATTCGTCTCAAACGCACACAGGTATCCGTGGCCTGGAGTTAAGTATTGATGGGTCAAGATCTTGTAGCCCCTGGGTTATTGACTCAGGAGCTACGGATCATATGACAAATCTTGCTAATTCCTTCATTTCCTACTCTTTGTCTTCTGGGCAGGATAAAGTGACCATTGCTGATGGCACCAAAGCTACTGTTGCTGGAAAAGGTTCCATACAACTGGCAAACCACTTTATCCTATCCTCTGCACTTCATGTCCCTTTCATTTGTCTTAATTTACTTTCTGTTAGTAGTATTACTAAACAACTCCACTGCTCAGTAACTTTTTTCCCTGATCATTGTGTCTTTCAGGATCTCGAGACCAAGCAAACGATTGGGACTGGCCGTGAAGTAGGAGGTCTTTATTACTATCATCTTGGAACAACATCTGCTCTGAAGTCTACAGCCCAGTGTTCAGAAAATAAGCATCAAGAGATTCTGTTATGGCATTCTCGTTTGGGACATTTGTCTTTTCGGTCATTAAAGGTCATATTTCCTAGTCTCTTCTCGTCTATTTCTCGAGTCTCTTCAATGTGAAGTTTGTCAGTTATCCAAACATTGTAGAACTCATTTTTCTAAGTCCGTGAATAAAAGCTCGTCTCCGTTTGACCTTGTTCATTCAGATGTATAGGGTCCTTCTCCTGTGCCTTCTTTGGATGGCTACCGATACTTTCTCTCTTTTATTGATTACACCCACTGTACATGGCTTTATCTGATGAAAGGCAGAGATGAGGTTCCTCGCCTCATTCAACATTACTGCAGAATGGTCGAAACTCAATTCCACACAAAAGTTAAAACTCTTCGATCTGATAATGCACGGGAGTACTTTGCACAGTCTCTAAATACTTTTCTAAAGGATTTAGGAATTCTTCATGAGTCATCTTGTCCCTACACACCCTAGCAAAATGGAGTGGCTGAAAGGAAAAATCGTCATATCCTTGAAACAACCCGTGCATTATTATTTCAGCGCCAATTACCCAAATACTTCTAGGCTGATGTTGTCCTTGCAGCCGCTTATATCATTAATCGTCTACCATCAAAAGGTCTCGGGTATCGGTGTCCTCTCACTATTCTTCGTCCTGACACTACGTTGTTCTCCCTTACACCTGGGTATTTGACTCTCTTTGTTTTATTCATGTTCTTGGTCCCAAGACCTCTAAGCTTGATCCTCGCGCTATACGGGGAGTAGTTCTAGGGTATTCCACTTGCCAGAAAGGCTACAAGTGTTTTGATCCTATTACTAGGACACGATATGTCGTGAAAGATGTTACCTTTTTTGAGTCCGAGTCATATTATTTTTCCCAGACTCGCCCTCAAGGGGAGAATCTTACCTCTGAGAATCTTACCTCTTCTCTTGTACCTCAAGTGGTTCCTGCTCATATTTCACTGGATATTATAGAAAATAAAAAAAATGATGCTCCGCTACTGGGCTCGCAGACTTCACATGAAATTATTACTTACAAGCAACGAAGACATAAGCAAGGACCTACTACGAATCGGCCAGCTGAATCGGATGCTCTGACTCCTAATCCTGTTGAACCAATCGCACCCCTAAATCTGAATGAGTTGGACCTTCCAATTGCGGTTAGGAAGGGGGTCAGGTCATGTACTCAACATCCTATCTCTAACCATGTTTCTTATTCTCGTTTGTCTTCTTTATATCATGTTTTTGTTTCACAACTATCAAATCATGTCATACCTTCTTCTTATTATGAAGTTGTAAAGGACTCAAGGTGGCTGGAAGCAATGAATGAAGAAGTAGAGGCTCTTAATAAGAATGGTACTTGGGAATTAGTAGATCCCCCAAAGGGGAAGAACTTGGTTGGTTCTAAATGGGTTTATACTATTAAGTATAACTCAGAGGGTGAGGTGGTCAGATATAAAGTCAGACTTGTTGCCAAGGGATTCACTCAAACATATGGGGTGGATTACTTGGAGACCTTTGCTCCAGTTGCAAAACTTAAATCAGTCAGGGTGATTCTTTCTCTTGCCTCCCAATATAGTTGGCCGCTATTTCAGCTTGATGTGAAAAATGCCTTTTTGAATGGCAACCTTCACGAAGAAGTCTACATGTTACCACCTCTTGGAATCGAAACAAAAGGAAAGGTTTGCAGGCTGATAAAAGCTTTGTATTGACTTAAACAATCACCCAGAGCATGGTTTGATAGATTCTGCAAAACCATGTCATTGTTTGACTTTAAACAAGGGAATGCTGATCATACACTCTTTGTGAAAAGGAAAGAGGACAAAACTACCATTCTTTTGGTTTACGTTGATAATATGATAATCATAGGTGATGATGAGAATGAAATCCAGGCTCTTAAGTCCAAGTTAATATCAGAGTTTGAAATTAAAGACCTTAGACTATTGAGGTACTTCCTTAGTATTAAAGTTGCTCGATCTCAAGAGGGAATCTATATATGTCAGAGAAAATATGTGTTGGATTTGCTCAAGGAGACAGGGAAGTTGGGTTGTCGATCAGCATCGACACCTATAGAAGTAAGTCATGACCTTACTAGTTCTAATAGGGAAGATCCTACAAATCTGGAAAAGGAAACGTATCAAAGGTTGGTTGGAAAATTACTCTATTTGTCTATGACTAGGCCTGACATTACCTACGTTGTTAGTGTAGTGAGCCAGTACATGCATGCTCCTAAAACTATCCACATGAAGGTTGTTGACAGAATTTTGAGGTACTTCAAGTCATATCCCGAAAAAGGTTTGCTATTTAAGGGAGGTGGTAATCTGAAGGTGGAATGTTATTCTGATGCTGATTGGGCTGGTTCTAGAGATGATAGAAGATCCACTTCTGGCTATTGCACCTTTTTAGGAGGAAATTTGGTAACTTGGAGAAGTAAGAATCAAAGTGTTTGTGCACGGTTCAGTGCAGAAGCAGAATATCGAGCCATGGCACATGGTCTTGCAGAAATGTTATGGTTGAGTTTTTTGTTGGAAGAGATCGGGTTAAAGGTTGAATTACCTCTGAAGCTGTATTGCGACAACAAAGCTGTAATCAATATTGCAAATAATCCAGTTCAACATGACCGAACCAAACACATCAAGATTGATCGTCACTTTATTCGGGAGAGACTTGATTCTGGAGAGCTATGTTTGCCCTATGTCAAATCTGAAGACCGACTTGCTGATATGTTCACAAAAGTTATACCCCAAGCTGTGTTTAATTCTACTCTTAGCAAGTTAAACATGTTTGATATATATGTTCAACTTGAGGGGGAGTGTTGAGAGTTGCAGGGGTAGTTAGGTCTTTTTCTATCTTGTGCCATTAGGGTTTTGCAAGCTATATAAGTTGTGTACATGGTCCTGTTTTAATTAAGTTTTGAAGGGTTTTTTTCTACAACAACCATTAATGTACTTCAATGTTTCATGATCAGTGAACAAGATAAACTCCTTCTGTACTAGGTAGTGTCGTCGATGCTTCAAGGACTGCACAAAAGCATAGAACTCCAAGTCGTAGGTAGAATAATTTTTCTTGGACCTAGAGAGCTTCATGCTGAAAAAACAACTAGTCGCCCCGAAGGACTTAGAACACCCCCTATACCTATGACGGATGCGTCACAATTGACCTCGAATAACATATTAAATCAGGAAAGGCCAGGACTCGGATATCCTGTATTTAACCAGTTGAAAGCTCTCCTCTGCTTCTTTAGACCACTTGAAATCCCTTCCCTTAAGACACTCAGTGATAAGAGTAATCAGAGTGCTAAAATTCCTAATAAACCGGCAGTAAAAAAAAACCAAACCATGAAAACTTTTGACATTGTGCATGTTAGTGTTAGCCCTAGAATCAATTATGAGATAATTATCTAAGGAACATTTTGTATCATATTCTATTTAATAAAAGTAAAGTTTGATTATTATATTTATTTCATGATTATGCTCAGTGAATAAGTATAATAATGTCCTTGAGTAGTAGGTTCGGATCTACATTATATCAATTGATTGAATTGAAAGTGAGATGATGTAGAGTATACTACTCTTAACTATTCCTAGTCAAGTATTAATATTCAAGGACGATATTAATGCGTTGAAACTAACATGTAGATGAATTGATGACTTGATCTCACAAGTCTTGGATATGGGATATCAAGTTGACATATAGGTATACATTAGAGAATGTGTACTGAATTGACCCATCGTGAGAAACTTTTATGGATCGTTATATGAGTGTCATAAACTTTCTCATGTGACTATTAGTATGAATAGTCTTTAGACCTGAGGTCGTTACAGTTCCCTACATAAGGAGTTGTGTGTTTTGGTATCGTCAAACGTACCCATAACAGGGTGGACTATAAAGGCGATTACTGGGTATACAACAAATTATGCGAAGGGATGTGAGTGATGTAGATGGAATCTATCCCTCCCATATGACAGGAGTGATATATGTGGGCCCCTTGATCGAGGATGACTACTAAATGCATGGTCATGCTCAAATGAATCGATATGAGATATTAAGCTCATTTGCTTAAGTGAGTCTACTTGGGAATCAAGAAACACAAAGATTGATTAGAGGATCACACGGTCTATACCTTATTGATCAATCTAGATATCGAGGATAGAAGGACAAAGTCATATATTATAAAAGTCACGGAAAGGTTATGTCGGATCTCGACATTCTCGTCACTTAGATAGCAATGATGTTTTGCTAGATGTTGCTCATTGTGTATGTATCTAAAGTGGTTTAAATACATTGCAAACAGTACAAGAACCTATTGGGTCACACAGAAAAGACACGACGTCTCGGAGATAAATTAAATTTAGTTCGATAAAATTTGATCCTAAATTGGATTAATTAAGTTAGACTCAAATGAATCCAATTAAGTTGAGGGATTAAGTATAATTTGAGTTAAGACTCTTTTAGATTAGACTCACTTGATAATGAATAATATTTATTAAAAGGTTAATGAATATCATTATTAGAGGAAAAGAAAATGAAAAAATCAAATTGAACTATTCTCTTCATTAAATGAAGAGAAGATAAAAAAATCAAATTGAATATCAAGATGTTTTGGTATTCATTGAGTTTTATTGACATTCACACTAGGTTCATCTTCTTTTGGATGACTATAAAAGGATCTCTTGTGATGAGAGAAATGATCATCATCCCTCTTCTTCCTCTTTCTCTCTCCTTGGCCGAAACTCCTTTATAGAGGTTCTTGTGCTTTGTGAACAATCCCAAATTGCTAGCACAACTAAGTGTTAGATGTGTATACTAAAAGACTTGCTCTTTTTATATAAGATCATCTACATTTTGAGAAGAGAATCACAACAACACTAGATGCTTATTTATATTAGTATATGCATAAGAGTCCTTTACTTTGCATTGTAGATAACATGGTGTGTGGTGACACACGGAAGATCATGTTATCAGTTCCTTGCCTAGTATAAGCAGAAGCTCACAGCCGAGATGAAATTTGACAAACCATCGGGATGGTTGTAGTGTAATTAGGTGTGGTTTATCTTGACCATAGAATTACACTAATGTGCTTTGTGTGCATTGAGCAGGACCAAAACTAGAGATTATCCAATTTGTACTAACTTAATACTTGGATTGGATCTCGGATTTATTATGGAGTACAGTCCTTAAATCCCGATATAATAACGAGCACGTATAGTTAATATTTATTTCTTTGATTTACCAATGGGTGAGATTTATTATGTTAAATCGATAGGCTCGGTAAGTTGGGAAATAATATTAATTATATGGTGTGTCGTTGATTATTGACGGAATCCGTGTCCTGGTGAGCCGGGATGATGATGCCCCTTGATGAGCTCAAAAGGTTCATCATGTTAAACCCTGCAAGTGGATTTGATCCGACATGATGATAAGGTTGAGTGGTACTAGTCAAGGAGCCAGAAGTCGATTAATTAAAATTGTCAGTAATTTAAATTAATCGACGGACATTCGATATCTTAAACACGGGGGCATGGATGACTCATAATAAGTGGAGCCCATATAAAAATATTAGGGTTGGTGAAGAAGTTCAATAAAGATCCTTTAGTGGAATGGATCTTCATTAATGGATTGGTTTTAGATCCATTAGTGGGCCAAGACCCAACTCCTCATATTGGTCCCTACCTTAGCCCTATATAAACCCCATGGGATCATGAAACCATGGCTTAATCATCCAATTAATCAATCCAAGGCCTCTCTCCTCTTCTCTCTCTCTCTCCTCTCTACTAGGTTTTCGGCCGGCGCAAGACAGGACGAGAATTCTCTCCTCTTTTCTTCCTCCTTCCTCCACCGTCTCTTGGCCGAAGCTAGCATAGACAAGGAAGGGACCTCTTCCTTTTATGGTGCTCGGCGGCGAGAGAGGGGTGGTCGGCGGCCGGTGGGAGGTGGCGCAAGGAGTGGTTGCGGCGGCACCGCAAGCTTGGAGGTCGAGGGCTATTTTCGGCCGGTTGGGTAAGGAAGAAGGAGGACTCTCTCCTTTATCTTCTTCACCTTCCTCTCAAGGTCTGCAGATGGGCTGGTGGAGCTTGGGTGGCTCCGGTGGCGCCGGCGCAAGGGAAAACCCTAGTAGCTAGGGTTTTGATCGGCTTGAGGAGGAGATTAATTGGACGCCTTGGTGATCTCGGTTCACAGTAGCTCGTCGCCCACACGACGTTCGGGAGGGAAGGGACATAAGGTAGAAGGTTACGAGGTAAAAGAAGGTATAACTCTCTTCCTTGGCTCCTTATTTCGTCTCGTCATTTAATGTAATTAATTAATTATTATGGTTGTGATTATTAGTTAATCATGTTGATAATTAATTAATTAGACCCCGATAATAAAAACAAAAACCAGCGATCCACTCGTCGTCTTTTCCGCGGTCGTTTGGTTAGGAGAACTACAAGACTCGATCTTTGTGATTGACTAAGTTGTAATTCGTACCGAACGATACGATGACGAGATGGTCGTTGGGAGACGGGTCTCCATTCAGATTGTTTTTTTTAATCCGTAGACATGGAGAGGTCTCTCAAGGACGACCAAATATTCGCTAGGGAAACCCGCTAAGCCATACCCAACACTAAGGTGGTTCTTTAACAAGGCGTAGATCGTGTTCGTATGGATACTACTAAAGGCACGGATACTTGAACGTGCAAAAAATCTGGCGGCAGGATAACCGAAGGGCACGCAACAAAGGTATAACCTTTAGTTAGATCTAACTTTATACAAGTTTTCCTTTCGCATGGATCGCTTGAAGGGATCTCGATTTTTCATTGTCTTTTTAAGTGTTTTTCGCTTAAAATCCCTACAGTACATGGTCCTCGGATGAGACCACTCCAAAGCATCTATCTTTGCTTGATCTGCGTGTAAACCGTCAATAGACACAATAAAGCTGAGAAAAGATATTATGTAGTAAAGAAAGTGCACTTCTTCTTGTTTACAAATAAGCACTCCGTTTTCAACTTTTTGAAGACAGCACAGAGATGATCGAGGTGGGATGCCCATGTCGAACTGTAAACGAGGATGTAGTCAAAGTAGACCATCACAAACTTTCCCATAAAGGGTCACAAGACCTGATGCATAAATCTCATGAAAGTGCTAGGTGCATTGGGCAGTCCAAAAAGCATGATCATCCACTCATATAGCTCATGTTGTGCCTTGAATGTCGTCTTCCATTCATCACCGAGTCTTATTCTGATCTGGTGGTATATGTTTCTAAAGTCAATTTTTTAGAAGATCTTAGAACCAGATAGCTGATCTAACATGTTATCCAAGTGAGGAATTGGAAACTTATACTTCACTGTATTCTTATTGATGACTTGGCTATCAACATGCATATGTCACGAGTCATCCTTCTTAGGCACTCTTAGGGCAAGAATTGCATAGAGGCTCATGCTCTCTCGGATGTGTCCTTTTTCCAGCAACTCTACCACCTGATGCTCTAAGTCTTCAGCTTCCTTAAGGCAAAGGTGATAAGTTGGCCAATTAGCAAACTTGACCACGAAACAAGGTCAATCTGATGTTAGATATCTCACATAGGCAGTAGCCCAGAAGGAAGATTCTCTAGCATCAACTCATCAAAATCCACTAACAGATATTATACTTTGGCTAGTAGCTCAACGACCGTGGTCGAAGCAACACTCTGCGCGATAACAAGGCATATACAACTCCAGGCTCCACTTTATCTAAAAACCTGGATTTAGAAAGCATATTAGTATTTTTAGCTACCGGAATTAGAGTAAATCCTTCCCGACGCGGCAACAATATAATCTATTTTCCCTTGATGCGAAAGGTATATGTATTCTTCCGCCCATCCAGAACAGCACTACGATCGTACTGCCCAGGTCGCCCCAATAATACATGACACGCATCCATCACCACCACATCACACCAAGCGCAATCAAAATATTTCTAATTGAAAAGGGAACGAGGCATTGCCGGTTTACTATTACCTCACTTTCTTTATTCAACTAGGATAGCTTCTAGGACTTATGATGACGGTCTATCTTCAGTTGTAATTTCTGAATGGCCACAGCAGATATTACGTTCTCGTAACTGCCACTATCGATGATCATCCTACAGACTTTATCCGCGATAGTGCAGGTAGTGTGAAAGATATTGGTTCTAAACCAATCATTCCCTAAATTGCCCTTGGGAGACAACAAACTTTTACGGATAGCCAAAGTCTCATGGCCATTACCATAAATCACTTCGTCAAATATTTTAAACATCGGATCACCAAGTGTTGTTGTATCTTTTATCACTTCTTCCTCGACTAGCAAGTTTTTTCCCTTCGGATAAGTAGAAAAGGATTTCTTGCATGGGTGTGTCATATGTTCCTATTCACCACATTGATAACACCCAATAGAGGACTTAGAGTTGACCGTTGCAACGACCGCTGCGGTGACTGCTGCTGCAAAGGTCGAGAAATTTGAGAGCGAGCTGGCCGATTGTTCTGGTTGATTTTCCCTGCTTGTTTATGATTTTGTTGTTTTTCAACCTCCAGTGCACACTGAAAGGCCTCTGACATCGTCGGAAATGAATAGAGACTCAGGCATCTTACAAGCCCAAGCGCAGACCCCCAGGTATCGTGTCACCTTCTGCTCCTCCATCTCTGATAGATTGTTTCGGTCTACGAAGAATTGTTTTGTATATTCGTCAACCAATCTCGCACCCTGTCTCAACGAGTGAAGTGCTAAAACATAGTTAGGGTGTAGGCGAAAAGAAGTGTTCCTTCATAGTCTCCCAGTTATTTGAGGTGTACCTTGTTTGTCTTGAGAGCGCCACATTTGTTCCCACCATCCCTTGAGTCGAATGGCAATTAACTTCGCCTTCATCCGATCTGAAACTTGCTTATAGTCAAAAATCCGCTCTACTTCGTTACCCAGTCAATAAAGCCCTCCGCTCACAATGAACCAAACAATTCAAACAGATCTCGAAATCCGAAGCCTCCAGTAGGCTCCTCTCACCCACGGTATCCCTGAGGTGTACCCCGTTGTCAATAGGGATTCTTGAAAGAAGACTTAGATCCCCAATCAGAATTCTCTCGATCCTTGTGATCCCGCACCCGTACCACTAGATACTGATTTTGCTGAGTAAGCTCTGCTACTTGTCTCAGCAAATCTTCAATTGTCATTATGTCCTAGACATTACAACTAGTGCTCAACTTCCTCTATCAAAGACTGCCTACTATTGCGACCGCAACTATGACCATGTCGATCCACTATTAGATCTAACGATAACCTTTACGTGGCTCCGATACCAACTGATGCTGGGCAGGATAGCGATTATCCTACGGGAACCGAGAAAGGAAGATACAGGAGAAGAATTAATAGAGGATCCTCCTACAAACGAAGACAAAACACCGTTCTCCGAGTTTCACGATAATAAGAAAATTTATTATGTATAGGGGATGCTCCCCAATACCTAAACAAGACTCTTATTTATACTACAACCTAAGACACTATTAAAGGAAAAGAATTGCAATTAAAAGATCTTAATTCCAATCTTACAAAGAAATGAATTAAATCTTTACCCAAAAAGGAATGTAACTAACTTGATGATCTTAACTCAAAACGGGATGCGGATCAAGACAAATCCTTTCCTATAAATACCAAAAATACAAAAAAAATCCTAAATACCTAAAAAACGAACATTACTAAAACTAGTAAAAGTGCTTTGAAAAGGGTCTAAATGGCTGAAAAATTGGCGGTTACAATTTCACCAATAACAAATGTAGTTTTTTGAATTCTAGACATGTGGTCATCGTCAAAGCTTGATTCTGAGTCCCGACTCAAAAGCTATGTCTTTTTGAAGATTGAAGGGACATATTAAGCTTAACATAGGCTGGGCCTGCATCAATAATCAAATATGACAGCAAGATTTAAAATCTTGACCCGTGTAGAGGTTTAGGTCCCAAACCAAAATGATACATTTTCAATATTGTATCGTGTCTGCTGATACAGTTTTAGCATTTTTTATTTATATATAGTAATTATTAGATAAATATGTTTATTGTGTATAATTTAAAAATAAATTGTATATTAATTTTATATAAGTTTTCAATTATTGAACAATTTAATATTAATAGAAAAAATAATTAAATATAATTTTCTTTAAAGGAAATTAATGAATCAATAATTTGAATTAAAATTGATACATCATAATTATATAAATTAATTATTTATTCATTTAATTAATTATTACTAAATAATATATATTTAAAATTATAAAAAATTCAAAATATCAATTAAACTGTAAAAAAAATAAAAAATAATAAAAAATTATCAGAATATAAATTTGATTTATTATAATTTTTTAGAATTTTTAAATAAAATTTAAAACAATAAAAAAGAATTTTCATAATATCAATTAAAAGATTTACCAATTTTTTTTAATTTTAAATATATTTTATTGAAATAATTTAATTAGGGTATATGAATGTTTTTTTAAAATATGACATTTAATTGAGAATTCTATTAATTAATTAAATATTTTAAAAAATCTACGATAGATGCTCGCGCGACGCCTCCAGCGCCGGCGGAAGTAAACCTGACCCCGGGCCAGGTCTAGCCCGGCCACCCGGCCCGTTGACCGGGTGTCCTGTTGACCCGGTTCGTCGGGCCGAACCGGAACCGACCCGGCAAGATGTCGGGCCGGTTTCGGTTCCAGGCCAATGAAACCGCGAACCGGCGGTTACGCACTGAACCGCCGGTTCAGTGCCGTTGGAGGGTTTTTTGTTTTTTTTTCTTTTTTCAACGGATGAGATCATTTGACCATTTTTTGATCAATGACTATGATTTAGTGACCGTTATGATCCGAACTCTATAAATAGGGAGCTCATTTCATCATTTTCACACACAACACAACTTCTCTTCTCTCAATCTCTCATTCTCAACTCTCTAACTCTCAACTTCTCTCCGCGTTCTTCATTTTTCGACGATAATGGAAGGAGGTCACGGACACAGAGCTTCATCATCTCGATCTCGGAGGGGAAAAGAAATTGCATACGAGAATTCCAACCTTCAAATTCAATCCACCGATGATGAGACCGAGGCTCAGCGCCAACGCACTCCGATCCCCAAAACGCAAGGAAGTACCGATGCGATTACTTCTAAGGTTTGAGAAAATCCTCCTTCAAAATCGTCTATTTTCACTAAACATTTTGAGAATGTCACACTTCCGTCGGGAGAAATGCGTGCAAAATGCAAGTATTGCAATGCTTCCTACAAATTCCAAGCCGGCGGTGGCTATGGGTCGTTAAAACTACATGTAGAAACGAAGCACCAAACGGAATATGGGCTTGACCGCTCTCAAACACAATTATCTAGATTTTCTAGTAGTAATAGTACTGATTCTGGTTTATTTTTATATTCGGATAATAAATTAAGAGAATCATTAGCTAAATTTGTTTCCGTAGAACATCTTTCTTTTAGTTTTTGATCTAAATGCACATTTGAAGATTTTTGTAAAGAATCTCTTAATCCTGCTGCTAAACGTGTACCTAGGACTACACTTACTCGTACTATTAAATGATTAGTAAAACAAGGAAAAAAGAATTTAATTGAAGAATTTAGTAAATTAAATAATAAAGTTTCTTTATGTTCCGATATTTGGAGTGATCATTGGCAAACTTATTCTTATATGGGTATAACATGCCATTGGATTGATAACTCTTGGATCCTTCAAAAAAGATTATTAGCTTATAGAGTTTTTGATGAATCACATACTGCTCATAACATTGCACAATTATTACACATAGTTTTAGAAGAATATGGATTGACTCATCAAATATTTTCAATATCATTAGACAATGCTAGTTCTAATACCGCTTCAATAGATAAACTAAAATTTATTTGTGAACCTGTTATTGGTGGTTTATTTTTTCATATTCGTTGTGTATGCCATATTTTAAATTTATGTGTTCAAGATGGATTAAAACTTTTACAAAATTATATTCAACCAATTAGAACCGCAATTTCATACTTATAGTCTCATCCATCTATGATGAAACAATGGGGTAGATTTTGTAAAGCTAATGGAATGCGACCAAAAAAAATTTCCACGTGATGTTCCAACACGTTGGAATTCAACATATCAATTATTACAAGATTCTTTTCAATATAAAGATTTATTATGTTTATTTTTTACACAAAATAGTAATACTAATATATATTTATTTTCACAACAATGGAATATTTGTAGTAATATTTGTGAAATTTTAAAAGTTTTTAACGATGCAACTGAACAACTTTCTGGTGTTTATTATCCTACTGCTCATTTAATTTTAGTAAATTTTTGTAGTATAGTATTAATATTAAATGAACATGTAAATGATGAAACTTTAACTTTATGTATAATAGCTATGAAAACTAAATGGGAAAAATATTTTTATTTAATTCCTGAAATTTATTTAATTACATTTGCTTTAAATCCTAGATGTAAATTAGAAGTTTTACCAGAAATGTTAACTTTATATTATGACGCATTAATTCGTATTAAAGTTTCTTCCTCTCCGGATCCAGCTAATATTATATATAATATTAAAAATTATTTATATGATCTTTATAATCAATATTATATTAAATATGAAACACAAACTAATATTTCTGAAACACAACAACCTATTACTACTAATTTAAAACTTACAAAAGCACAACTTTTATTAAAAGAATGGACGAAACGTCCACGAGGATCCTCAAGTTCCACATAGGAACTTGAGAATTATTTTACGACTTCTTTTGATTTTAATGAAGCAGATAACGAAGACTTCGATATCTTGAAGTGGTGGTCATAGAAGGCTCAAAGCTTTCCCGTCCTCTCCGTGATCGCAAAAGAAATTTTAGCTTCTTCAGTGTCAACTGTTGCTGTGGAGCAGACGTTCAGTGCCGGCGGCAACATATTAGATGAACGACGATCAACTATGTCTCCCGACTCATTGGAAGCTCAAGCATTACTTAATGATTGGACCAAAGCCGAGAAGCGAATCCAAGGAATGCAACTTTCAGAAGACGAAGTCGAAGAATTTGATACCGAAGGAACAAATACAACGGGAACGGGAGAAAATGAAAGTGAGTGAGAAAGGGTAAAATGTAAAAAATGTAAAAGGGTAAAAATGTAAAAGAACTACGTGGGCTTTGATTCCCCTACACCCTAAGGGGATACGTAGGCAACTTATATAAGTGCAAGCCCTTTTTTTAATAAAATTTATTTTTTTTAATTTAATTTTTATTTTTTATTTTTTTTAATATAATAATCTTGAACAGTGGCGAACCGTGGCGAACCGTGAACCGGACCGTAAACCGGCGGTTCCGAACCGTGAACCGTAACCAGCTTGGGCTGTTAAGGTTAAGGATCGACCTCCCACGAACCGTCGAACCGGCGGTTCCGAACCGTCAAACCGTCGGTTCCGAACCATGGTCGGGTCTAGGCGGAAGTGTCGCGCAACATTTCCTACGTTGGAAAAGCATCGCACGAATCTTCCTGTGTTGATCGACGCGCGACGCTTCCAGCGCCAGCTGATGCACGTTTTGCTACGGTATCGGTTTCGCTCTCTCACCGAAACGGTAAATACCGACAATTTTGGGCGGCACGACACAGCTCATCGAACACTAGATGAGAGAAAAGTAAAATTAATCTTATATAAGAATTGAAAATGGTAAATACATCAATATTTCCACCCAAGCAATTTGATATACGAATAACTATCTTTCTTGGTTATAGGTGAAAAGGATCATGTAAGTATTTTATGCACCTATGGGGGATTAAAAAGATATGCAAGCTACTTTTCCCACTTTCTAATTAAAAACTTTTATCATTTCCACTATAATATGGAGATACAAGGTATTGATCACATTTAATTGTTCAAATTTGGAGATTAAAAGTTTTTAATATTTAGTAATATAGGATGGAGGCTAGAAAGGGGAGCCTTAGTGCAATAGTAAAATTATTGTCATATAACCTTGAGGTTATCGGTTCGAGTTGCGAAAATAGTTGTTGGTGCAATTTGCACTAATAGTTAAACCTGAGTTTTGATGAATGACAAATAGGTTAAAGTTAGACTTGCTTTTGGTTTTGACCTCTTTACTAAGTGTGCAGGGTTGAAAGACTTAGGACCTGACACCAGGCTGAAGTCCAGGGTGGTTAAGTCCTGGCGGGAAGTCCAGGGTGGTTGAGTCCTGGCGAGAAGTCCAGTTGGGTTCACGGGGCCTGACAACTGGCTGAAGCCTAAGTTGGTTGAAACTTGGCAAAAAGACCAGGGTGGTTGAGCCCTGGCAGGAAGACCTGGTGGGTTAAGAAGTTGAGTAGAGCTGCACGAGGTAAGTGAGGTAAGTCACTGGAGGAGCAAACCAGTGAGGACGGGTCCTATTTTAGGACTATAAGCGCGGTCCAACTTAGGCCCATTTTAGTGACCTCGGTTGAGTCCTGGTTAGATCCTTATCCAGGTTTGGACGGGGTCTAATTAACTCTAAATGCATTAACTCTATTTTACAGAATTTATTTAATTAGATTCTAAATGCATTAACTCTATTTTACAGAATTTATTTAATTAGATTTTGTAGTTGAATTTTATAATATTATTCCTTATCTAAAGCCTTGGTGGAGGATAAATTATCATTTAAATTATTCGTATTTCCTTCTTTTTAGAGAATAAAATTATTCCTACTAATGCTTAAAATTTTCACGTAAAGCTTAGCTGGAAGGATAAAATCTCCTTTTAAATTATTAATAAAATTGTAAGAGGATAAAACCTCTCGGTTAACTTTTCAATATTCTGTATTTATATTTTATTTAAATTATTTTCTTAATTGAAGCAAAGGATAGAAACATTATCTTTTTTTAATTATTTTATCTTGTTGATGGATAAAATTTGAGCTGAGAAGATCATGCATCGAGGCACTATAAATAGAAGCAAGCAAGCCCTCTAACAGATAAGAAAATTTGATTCTGGTTCAAGCTTTGGCGCTCTCTTGCTTCCACGCTCCTCTGCTGCGGTTTGTGCTTTGACTCGACGCTATCCGACCGCTGCTGGAAGATCGCTCCCAACACCCAAGCTGCTTCAGATAAATCTAAGTGTTGGGTAACGAATTTTTTTTTCTGCACTTAAATTATTTAAGGGGGAAGTGTAGGGCTGTTACACTTCCGCCCAATCTTGTATTCGAATCACTCTATCGGTAGTTTGTCGATAGAGGTTTTTAGTGGATTGCCCACAGGAAAGGTTCAAGGAACCTGGGCCTTCGAGTAGGAGTCGGCGAAGGCTCCGAACGAAGTAAAACTCCTCGTGTAATTTTTTTTTTATTTTTCGCTTTCGCATTTCGTTTTAATTTTTCCGCTGCGCACGTTATAAAAAGCATCGTACAATTTTCTATCGACTCTGATTTTATAACGAAGATTTTAAAAGTCACGTGATTCACCCCCCCCTCTCACGTGCATCGGTCCTACAATAGTTTCTTGCAAAATACAAGGTAAGGTTACATGTCATATATCCAATGTGATCCGACCCTTCCTAGGACCCTGCACTAGTGGGAGCTTCGCGCACTGAGCTGTTTTTTTTTATAGGATGGAGGCAAGGTCATTTTATGCTCTATTGAATTTGCCCATTCATTACATGGATGACTTGACTGGAAAAGAACTACTTGTAATACATCATTCCCTATGTTGGAAGAAAATGCAATAAAGTTCAATAGGTGCTAACTTGTAACTTTCTAGGGGCATCAAAGCTAAAACTGTTAGTGTTAGCCCTAGAGCCAATTATAAGATGATTATCTAGGGAACATTTTGTATCATATTCTATTTAATAAAGACAAGGGTTGATTATTATATTTAATTCATGATTGTGCCCAATGAATAAGTATAATAATGTCCTTGGGTAGTAGATTCTGATCTACATTATATTAATTAGTTGAATTGATAGTGAAATGATGTAAAGAACACTACCCTTAACTATTTCTAGTCAAGTATTAATATTCAAGGCTAATATTAATACATTAAGACTAGCATATAGGTCAATTGATAACTTGATCTAACAAATCATGGATATGGGATATCAAGTTGACACATTGGTATACATTAGAGAATGTGTACTGAACTGACCTGCCATAAGAAAATTTCATTAATCATTATATGAGTGTCATAAACATTCTCATGTGACTATTAGTATGAATCCTTAGACCTGAATTCACTACGGTTCCCTACATAAGGAGTTATGTACTTTGGTATTGTCAAATATCACCCGTAACAGAGTGGCATATAAAGGCGATCACTGGGTATGTACCAAATTATGCGGTAGGATGTGAGTGAAGTAGATGGGATCTATCCCTCCCATATGACGGGAGTGATATCTATGGGCCCCTTGATCCAGTAGGACTACTAAAATCCATGGTCATGCTCAAATGAGTCAATATAAGATATTGAGCTCATTTGCTTGAGTGAGTCTACTTGGGGATCAAGAAACACAGATTGATAAGGAGATGACACAGTCTATGCCTCATTGATCAATCTAGATATTAAGGATAGAAGGACAAAATCATACATTATAACAGTCACAGTAAGGTTATGTCGGATCTCGACATTCTCGTCACTTGGGTAGCAACGATGCATTGCTAAATGCCGCTCATTAGAGAATGTGTACTGAACTGACCTGCCATGAGAAGTTTCATTAATCGTTATATGAGTGTCATAAACTTTCTCATGTGACTATTAGTATGAATCCTTAGACCTAAATTCACTACGGTTCCCTACATAAGGAGTTATGTACTTTGGTATTGTCAAACATCACCCGTAACAGAGTGGCATATAAAGGCTATCACTGGGTATGTACCAAATTATGCAGTAGGATATGAGTGAAGTAGATGGGATCTATCCCTCCCATATGACGGGAGTGATATCTATGGGCCCCTTGATCCAGTAGGACTACTAAAATCCATGGTCATGCTCAAATGAGTCAATATAAGATATTGAGCTCATTTGCTTGAGTGAGTCTACTTGGGGATCAAGAAACACAGATTGATAAGGAGATGACACAGTCTATGCCTCATTGATCAATCTAGATATTAAGGATAGAAGGACAAAATCATACATTATAACAGTCACAGTAAGGTTATGTCGGATCTCGACATTCTCGTCACTTGGGTAGCAACGATGCATTGCTAAATGTCGCTCATTGTTTATATATCTAAAGTGGTTTAGACACATTGCCAACGTTACGAGAACCTATTGGGTTACGCACTAAGGACACGATGCTTCGGAGATTAATTGATTTGATCCGAATTAGATGAATTGAGTTAGACTCAAGTGAATCCAATTGGATTATGGGATTGAGTTCTAATTTGAGTTAGACTCATTTAGATTAGACTCAACCACATTTGAATAAGATATTAATTCATTAAAATGTTTAATGAATTAATAATAGAGGAAGATGAAAAGTTTCTCTTTGTTGGATGAAGAGAAGTTGAAGAGTCACATGAGAAACATGTGCTCTAATTTGATTTTTATTGGCTTTAATGGAGGGAAGCTAAAGGGACAAAAACTCTTCATATTCATGGGATGAATATAAAAGAGTTTTTCTTATCATTTGGATGAGATTCTTGTCATTTTTCTTCTCCTCCTTCCCTTTGGCCGAACCCTTTTCCTCCTCTCCTTCTTGCTTTGTGAATCTCCTCTTATAGCTAGCACCATAAAGACGATTCTTTTCCGAAGCTTGAGAGATCGTGTTCGTGCGGATACGCATAGAGGCACAGACATTTGAACGTGCAAGAGATCCGGCGTACCTTGGACAAGCGGGATAAGCGAAGGGCACACTTCAAAGGTATACTTATAAAATAGGAATTTGTAGATCTAACTTTGTATGTGTTTTTCTTTCACATGGATCGCTCATGAGATCTATTATTTCCGTTGCGATTTTAAAATATTTATGCCTATAGATCCCTACAAAAACTAACTGTTAGCCAAGTATGAATATACAGAACACAAGGTTGAGCTTAGGACTATACTCATGACCTTACCTTCTCATCATTCTCAAAATGCTCCAATTTAGATAATTTCCCAGTTGACAATATTTCATGAATCTGCATACACAATTTGTTAACTTATTCATGGAAATACAAATAAATTAATAGAATAAAACAGAAATGTAATACAACCATGAAACTATCACAAGGGTAAATCAACACAATTTTTGACAATAAATATGAACAATTATCTCCAACTAAAAAACAAATATCACATTACAATATACAAATCACCATCTCTTATCTTTGATACTTTTCTTTGACATCAAGCACACATTTAATTCATGTCACAATTTGTTCTCCATTAACAAGCCTTTCTCAATCCCTGAACAGTTCGTCCTTTCTCTTAACCATGGCCACCATGACTCCCGAACTTAGGTTCCCTACCATCCCAGCTGCACCATGGGATTTTGCAACATATTCCCTAACACAAACGAACAACAGGCAGGGAGCTAGAAAGAACATACAAGATCAATGGGAGGTATTCACCCAAGAAGGAACTGTCTAATAAGAACTTGTGAGTAGGGAAAAACACATCACAAATGGATGGGGGACACTAGGAATAGGATTATAAAACCTCCCATGTATAAAAAAAAAATATTTTACAAAATACCCTCATCTAAGGTTTAAAATTTCTAGCCCTGTCGGAGTTTTGGTACTTTTTTAAATATAAAAATTAATTACAATTGTTGGGGTTGAGCACCCCGTGGCTGACACGTGGACTGAAGAAGTTATGTGGCAAGATCTACCGAGTCTGGATGATTCCCTTCCCTTGATTCCCGAAACTCCCTCAGGAATGTCGATTCCCGAGACCACCTCGGATAGACATACTCTTGAGATCGATCCTGGAGGACACAACCCTGAGATCACCTCGGGAGGTCAGGTCCCCGAGATCACCTCAGGAAGGTGAACGCTGAAGACCCCTCGGGCCAAAGGACCCTGAGATCACCTCGGAGTAGCGGAGCCCAAGGATCACTCGACCTCAAGTAACTGTCCCTTTCTTCGGATCTGTGGATAATCATCACTAATAACTACGGGATAATCATGAGCCATAATATGCGACCATTAAAGCCTTAATTATCACAACGGCCCAAATTTAATGGTTGCGAGAACCGTTACAAGGATTATCCAGTAACCGACAATTGAGGGGACGTGGAGATGAACGTGGGGACACGTGTGACTGCCGCCTCAGGTATAAAAGGTACTCCAACTCCCCAGGTAAGGGGTTACGCTCATTCGAACTTGCACTTTTCCTTATTTCCTTCCACCTAACAGACTCAGGTACTGACTTGAGCATCAGAGTGGGCTCCGCCAGACAACCTCCTGCGTGTTCCTCTTAACGCTCTTGTTAATCTCGCAGGGTGGGAGCTCTTCCTCTCGCGTCATCATCCTCGTGAGCTGAACTCTGGTGACTGACCGTCGACGTCGATTCCTTCCGGAACAAGTTTGGTGTCGTCTGTGGGAAACCTATTAACGCACCAGAAGGAGCACCAATGGCAGAGACGGAGGGACAATCCATCGTTCTGACGAAAGAGGAATTAGATCTCTTGGTGGCCAATGTTGTCCAAGGGGTGCTCGAACAACACCAAATCGAGTAGGCCGCCTCACGGCGAGTCGCTTCTGTGCAAGAGGAGATCCCCAGAATCTCCACCTCGCATCCCCAACAATAGAGATCTGTCTCACCACCAGGGAGACGTGAAAAAGCAGTCTCGGTCCACCAGCGGGATTCTCTAGGAGATGTGGAGAAGGCCAACTCAGTAGCCTCCAGCGCGCTGAGACAGGAGGACGGACCAGGGAAGAGGGAAGAACCTAAGACCTTCTTAAAGGCACTCTCCACCTCTTTCACTTTGGAGATTGTAGAAGATCCCATGCCGAAGCAGTTCCACGGGCCTGGGATTGCCAACTATGACGGAAAGACAGATCCTGAAGATCATGTCTGCAAGTTCAAGAACGCGGCACTCCTGCACCAGTACACCAATAGTGTAAAGTGACGGGTGTTCTTGAACACCCTATCAGGAGCAGCCCAACGATGGTTTCAGAGGTTGCCCCAGGGTTCTATCAACTCCTTCATGGAGTTTAGAACTGCCTTCCTCCATCATTTCGCCAGCAACCATCGTTATCAGAAGACGGCGTTAAATTTATTCGCTCTCAAGCAGAAGCCGAAGGAACCGCTCAAGTATTACATCTAACGGTTCGACCGAGTGGCGCAGGATGTGTCAACCGCGACGTCGGAGATCCTCGTCATGCCTGCACTCAGGGGCTCTCTGAGGGGAATTTCTTTCGATCTTTGGTGAAGAAGCCACCCACCAGCTTCGATGATTTGCTAGGGCGTTCTGTCAAGCACGTCAACGTGGAAGAAGTGCAACACACCCGCCGCAAGGAACCAGTCAGGGTCCCTCCTCAAGCCGTTGTACGGTCAGAAAGGAGGGAACCTCCAGCTCCAGCCTGAGGAAAAGATCTTTACCTGGGGAAGGACCAGTGGGTTGGTAAGCGGAAGCTTGTAGAGACAGTTGACACCGAGCAACCCGAGCTGCTGATGAAGTACTGCGACTTCCAGGGCAGTACGACACACTCCACCGAGGAATGTCATGCCTTGAAGAGAAAATTGAGTGAGGAAGCATACACCAAACATCGGAGGAAGTGGAAGAAGACGGGGTATCGCCGGAGGTCCTCTCGGCGAAGCTTTTCCCCCGCCAACGACAGTCGGTAGAGAATGAGGGTCGACATCGGTCTCGGTCGCGGTCAAGAGGGAGAAATCAGGAGGCTGCACCCCGCAGGTCTCCCTCATTGGAAAGAGACCCCAAGGAAGGGCAAGGCCCTTGCACGTGGCCCTCCTTCTAGACACGTGGAAGTGATCTCAGGAGGACCCAACGGAGGAGACTCCAACCGTGCGAGGAAGGCTCATACTCGGCGATTGGAGAACTACGCCATCGGGATGAGTAGTAGTCAAAGTTGCGGCCCTATAATCTCCTTCAGCCCAGAGGACATGGAGGACACAGAAGCCCCCCACGAGGACGCCGTGGTGATCCTTGCGCGTATCGCAAATAATGAGGTCAAACATATCTTCGTGGATACAAGTAGTTTCATGAACATCCTGTACAAGGCAGCTCTAGATCAGATGTAAATTGACGAAGATGAACTGCTTTCGGTTTCGACCCCGCTCTTCGGCTTCACCGGATACCGAGTACAGCCGATAGGCTTGGTCTGGGTGCTGCAGATGCCCGAGGTAAGTAGGCTTGGTCTGGGTGCTGCAAATGCCCGACCAAGAGTTGATGGAACTCTACAACCTCGCGGTGCTGCGGATGCCCGAGGTGAGTAGGCTTGGTCTAGGTGCTGCAGATGCCCGACCAAGAGTTGATGGAACCCTACTACCTCGCGGTGCTGCTACCTCGCGGTGCTGTTGATGCCCGAGGTAAGTAGGCTTGGTCTGGGTGCTGCGGATGCCCAACCAAGAGCTAATGGAACCCTACTACCTCGCGATGTTGTGGATGCCGAGGTGAGTAGGCCTGGTTCGGGAACTGCGGATGCCCGACCAGGAGCTGTGCAGACCCTACAACCTCTAACCGTGAATTACAGGAGGCTGGGGGGAATGTAGTGGAAGAAAGTTAACACATAGCCGACCAGATATGAAACAATATAATCAGACATAGGAGGCAAACATGATATTTAATTATTGCTCGAAGCACTTACATGCCAGAGGTAACAAGTTTCTCTTTATTTCTGAAGGGAACACATTGACAATCACACCTCAAGGAAGTACAAAAGATAGGTATACATAGGGGATACAATCAGTAGACCCGATAGACGAGACCACTCCTTTGCCAGGACTCTCCTTTATTTCCTTATCATCTCCGTCTGGCAGCTGAGCTCGGAGCTGTCTCCTTGTGGCGGGTGAGCTGAGAGTCATATTCATTGTGGTTGTGACCTCTAAATCTTCGGCCGTGGCTGGGACCTCTTGGTCCTCCGCTAAAAGTAAAGTAAGGCCAACCCTGAAGGCAAAGGACGTTGTTTAAGGCCGAAAACGTTCTCATGATAACTCATAGACGAAAAGGAAACAGAAAAGACTCTGAGTACACAAGGTAAAGGGACGAAAAAGTTACATTCAAAGGTCCTGATTACGTTTTACATTCAACTCATATTTGAAAACAAAGACAAAAAGTAAAATACAAAGGGAAAAGAGGAAAGGTGGTGGCTACAGCTCCTTCTCCTTGAATGGCAACCTATCCCATGCCTAACTGGCGCCGGGGAAACTGGGGTGGACGTCCAGCCGCAACACTCCCGTTCGTCGGCTCTGCGGGGATGCTACGGTGAAACCTTGCTTCAACCTTTTCTGAGTTGGGCCGACCGTTGGATCCCCAAAACTCGGTGGATTGATCAATCAGTAGGTGGAGAGCATCCATAATAGACAGGGGAGCAACCAAAAGGAAACACTTTCTGATATAAAGATGGAGAGTCCGGAGGAGTTTGCTATGCTCTCAGGTGAAAGCGATAATATCATCTCTGCTATGCTCTCCGGCGAAACAGACGGTATCATCTCTGTTGTACCCTTGGGTGAAATATGCGATATCATCTCTGCTGTACCCTTGGGTGAAATATGCGATATCATCTCTGACTCTCGGGTGAAATATGTAATACCATCTCCGCTCTGCTCTCCGGTGAAACAGATGACCCCTGTCAGAGGGGGAAATGGTGGAGGGTGTGCCGGAATGCTGTACGCTTCACAGCTGGTTCTGCGAACACCTGACTTAATCTGTGCGTAAGTGCTTCGTGCCACTCTGGGCAGCGAACCCCTTCCCTCTCCAATTTTTCCTCCAGGTTGCGACCTCTTTTCCCTTCCTTGCTCATGGGTTCTAACGACTGGAGGAAAAGATGGAGGGGGAAGAGTGGTTTGGCCTTCCACCTTTATAGTGATAGCCGCCATCATGTATTCAATGGGGGCACGACACGTGGGCAATAATGGACGACCATCCTGAAGCGTCGTCTCTTTTTTGTCGCCGTCGATTAGAATGTTTCTGCGGCGCCTCGGAATTCGCAAACCTTTATGGATTAATTCAAGAGACCACCTTGGGCTTGGAAATGATTGTTCTGATTCCGCGGACTCGACAAAGTACTCAACAGAGAAGGAAGCCAAATACGGGTCCCGCAGATAAATAGCTTCAGGCCAGACAGTCGAACTTTCGGGCTACCTTGGGAAGACCTACACCCGAGGTCGAGCCCAAGACACCCGAGCTCCTCCCAGACTCGGCCAATGCTCATGAAACTCAAGTCGGCGTCCGGCGGCAAGAGTTGGGCCTTCCTTAGTTGATCGATGGCCCGTGGAAGCCCTGCTTCAAACGCTTCATTACCTGGCCGGCAAGGATATCACCAAAGTCGTCCGGCCCCAGGAACCTGGCCTTGAATTTCGCCTCGGCCTCCTTAGGACGCGATGCCTCGGCAGCCTCCTTGGCAATCTTTAGCTGAGCCACCTCAGAAGACATTTTGTTCTGGTCTTCCAGGGCCTCTTTGAGCCTTTCTGAGGTGGTCAAAACTTCTGACCGGGCCTGAGCCATGTCCTCCTCAAGGTCGGCCAAGCGATCAGTGGCCACTATAATGTTAGTTTCCTTCTGGGCCAGCTGGTGCGCTTGGTCTTTAATGTGCTCATTTAACTTTCCGACTGTGGTCTCCAGGAGTCGGACATCCCCCGACAGCTTCTTCTCCCTTTCTTGGAGCTGGTCCCGCTCCTAAGTCACCTTGAGCAGGTTGTCCATGAGGGCCACTACTATCTCGGGCATCAACCGCTACTGGTGGCGGGAGCTATGTAGGGACGACTCTAGAGCCAGCAGGGCCTCTAGCTGATGCTCCACCTTCACTCAGAGAGCTCTGCTGACCTCCGCTTGCATGAGGCCCACTCTGTGGGCGTGGTCGGCGTTGGCCTCCGCTTTTAGTGCTTGGCAGGTCAAGACCTCAACCTCCTTCCAGGAGTACAGGTGGTGGCCAGTCGTCAGGCAGTCTTGAGTCGCCTGTCATAGTGCAAAGGAGTTAGAAAACATAAAGGGAAGTAACCTATGGAACCTGGAACACTTACCTTCAAGAGGGACTCACGGAGGGTGATAAGAGGCCCGGCAAAGACTCGCACGACTTCCCCTCCTGAGACTCCTTGACTTCTCGGGGTAGCAGCTTGGCTCACAGAGGGTAAGGAGTCCCTGCACGTGGGGAGTGACTGGACAGTGGGAGCCCCAGATGGCACTGTGGAGGGGCCGAAATCGTCCTCCTCAGAACTGGAAGCCCCCTCGGAAGAAAGACCCTCAGCAAGGACCTCCTTAAAGTGCACCGAGGGAAAAGACTGTGCGGTAGCCTCCAAGGCCGCGTCAAGCCTTTTGCATAGGCGGTCGAGCTGCATCCAAAGTGGGTAGGCAATGCTTGCTTGCCTTTCGGGGCCTCGGAAGGGTCGACCGAGGAGGAGCCGAGGGCCTGACCGCCTGTCTCTGTAGGGGCAGTCTGCTCGGAAGGCGGAGACAGGCGGACGGTGTCCTCATCATCGGAGATGGGAATGCCCTCCTCAAGGATGGAAGGGAGTGTGCTGGGGTCGATATGACGCAACCTTTTCCGTCTCGGGGCTAGGCTTTCCGGGATTTTCCCCTTTTGCCGCCCAGAGAATTTGGGTATTTATGGGTCGGCGGGAGGCGACGACCTCTCTATGGCCTCCCCCGTAGGGACGGTAGCAAGAGGTGGATCATTCTTCGTGTTGGGTATAGCTTGGTGGGTTTTCCCTAGCGAAGACTTGGTCGTCCTTGAGAGACCTCTCCATGTCTACGGATTAAAAATTAATCCGAATGGAGACCCGTCTCCTAACGACCATCTCGTCATCGTATCGTTCGGTACGAATTACAACTTGGCTAATCACAAAGATCGTGCCTTGTAATTCTCCTAACCAAATGACCGCGGAAGAAACGACGAGTGCATCGCCGATTCTTGTGTTTATGGTCGAGGTCCAATTAATTAATTATTAACCATGATAAGAAATCAAAATAATTAACTAATACACATAAAATGACGAGGCTAAACAACAAGGCACCAAAAGAACAAAAGGAGCTAAGGGAGGGAATTATACCTTCACTTTTACCTCGTAGCCTTCAAACACCTTCTTCCTCTTGCCCTAGCCGAAACCCTAATCTAGAGTTTCACCGCCGGCTTCTTCTCCTTCCACCCGTGCGCCGCCGGCCCTCCAAGAGCTCCCGAGGTCGCCGGCCTCCAGTCCTCTGTTCAACAGAGGTTGAGGAAGGTGAAGAAGAGTAAGAAGAAGCCTCTTCTTCTTCCATAAACCCGCCGCTGACCCTCTACTTGTCTCCCTCGCCGCCGATGCCTTTGCGCCCTTTCTCCTCACCGCCGACCCTCTTCCAACCTTCTCAAGGCGAGCTCCGACCACTAGCTGTAAGGAAGATGCTCTTCCCTTCCTTGTAGCCCTCACCGAGAGAGAAGAAGAGGAGAACACGAAGAGGAAAAGAGCTCCTCTTCTTGTTTGCGCCGGCGCCCTAGGAAAGAGAAGGAGAGGGAGAGGAAAAGAGAGAGGTCAAGGGTTTTGTGAATTAGATTCTCCCTTTGGTTTCATGATCTCATGGGGTTTATATAAGGCTAAGGTAGGGACTAAGAGGAGGAATTGGATCTTGGCCCCGCTAATGGATCTAAGACCAATCCATTAATTAAGATCCATCACACTAAAGGATCTTAATTAAACTTCCTCACCAACCCCCATATTTTCATATGGCTCCACTTATTATGAGTCGTCCATCCCCCTGTATTTAATATATCGAATGTCCGTCGATTAATTTAAATTACTGACAATTTAAATTAATTAACTTCTGGATTCTTGATTAGTACCACTCAACCTTATCATCATGTTGGATCAATTAATAGCTCTCTCTATCCTAGTTCAAATCTGATGGTATGATCCATGAGAATATCTACAAGTTTAGTCCCTAACATGTCAACCTTTTTCACCATATCAAGCACATACTTGCTTTGTAAAATGTAGATGCCTCCCCCAAAGCTTTTATACCAGAAAATATTTGAAATCACTGAAGTTTTTATTCGAAAAGACCAATAAAGTATAACTAATTATGTAATATCATTCACATAGACAATATAAAAAAATGCAGGCAAATAATCAAAAGGTCGCCCTAATTATCCATAGCATCAAAAGGACATCCGTCTTTCAAAAATTATCAAAACAATACTCCTCCCATAATTTGAAACTCAGAATACCCCTTTATACTCCACTTTAGAGTCACTTGGATCAAAGCTGCACCTCCTTAGAACAGCTTTGGTGGAGACTTGACCTGGCAGGGGTCCCGGTTAGGACCCGAACCAGGTCAACGGGGCGGGTACTCATTGACCCGTTACAACAACAACAATAACAATCAAGTCTTATCCCACTAACCGGCCCGGCCAAGTGTCAGGTCGGCTGCAGCTCAAGCCCTCCAAAAATCGCCATTCAATGGCTAACCAACGGTTCAAATGATTTTTTTTTTGTGTGAACGGTTGGAACTTTAAGTAACTCAGATTAGTTTTGATGTTTATCAACTGAGTTATGTTAGGTCCTGTATAATTTGATGTCTTGTATCTAAGTGTGTAGGGACTTAGGAACACAAGAAGTCGAGCGGATAATGAGCGAGAAGGATGGCATGAGAGGGACGAGGAGCTGCAGAAGAGTACACCGGTGGAGCGAGAAGGACGCATATGGTGCATTCAAGGCACGAGAAGCCGAGAGGAAGTCTGCTCGAGGAGAATGTCAGAGTTGGGTTCCAGTGAGCTCAACTCCAGAGCCAGAGCCTAACTCAAGCGTTCGAAGAAGTGGATGCCTTCGATTGACTGGAGGCGACCCTGAGGCGCCTCGGAATGGATCTTAAGCGCCTCCAAAGGATTGGAGTCGTTATTGCGAAAAAAAGCAATGGAGTCTACGAAGTGCCTCAAATGAACTAAGGTGCCTCTAATCCGCCAACTCAGCCAAAGGAATGTTACGGAGTCGAACACATTCAGCCTGTGGCGCCTCAGATGTGCCATGTCAGCAACAATCACTTTTCGGCCAGTGGGTTATAAATAGAGTCATTTAGCTCAAAATGAAAATAGCACAACTCGTTTTGAGCTTTCAACTATTATAAGGGGTTTCTCCGCCTCCGATATTGTCAAAGGAGTTTTGTTAGTGCGTTTTATTTTTTTATTTTTTGCCTTAGATTAACAACCACTCAAGTTGTAAACAAGTAAAACTTTTGCGTTCCGTTTAGTCTTTTACTTTATTTTTATGTCATTTATTTTTGTTAATTAATGTGTGTATCTTTGCTAAGTTAAAAGCTCTTATTTGGAATTTCATTTATAGGTTATTCACCCCCTCTAATCGGTCCACCAATCCTAACAAGTGATATCATAGCCAGACTGTCTTAAAAGGACTAACCGTCATCTAAAGCTACTCAAAAAATGATCAGATCAAGCATTCACCCATCAAAGTTCGAGGGGGAGTTTATGCTTTGGAAGAGCAAAATAGAGGTATACTTCAAGACTGACTTTAATATTTTACTAAACATACAATACGATTTTAAGGTGCCCAAGGACGAGAATGGAGAAGAAAAAGAAGAAGACCTCTAGAATAAGAAGCAGCAGACTAAGTTCATGGCAAATGGTAAGGGTGAGTTCCATCTTGTGAGTGGATTACTATCTCAGGAAGTCAGTCGGATCAACGCCTACAATTTCGCCAAAGAACTCTGGGAGAAATTTCTGGAGCTTCACGAAAGAACCTCGGAGACCAAGTTGGCGAAATAAGATGTGCTCTATAACAAACTCAACAACCTCTGACTAGAGAATGATGAATCAGTTGTTCAACTACACGCCAAGCTCAAAGAGCAGATCACTAGCTCACCAACCTCGAAGAAACAGTATTAAATCGGGATTCTCTCTGATATGCAATAAATGCATCTCCAAAAACTCCAGAATGGACATCATTCGTAAATTCCTACTATATTTCCAATGACCTCGAGGTACGTAGTTTAGAAAACTTGTTTTCAAAGTTGGAATTACAGCAATCTCGATGTATAAGACTAAGAAAAGAAAAGGAGCCAAATCAGAACATAGCGTTACAAGCCAAAAGGAATGAGTCAGATTCAAAAACCTCACTCCACAATGATGAAGAAGCATTTATGATATGAAAATTTAAAAAGTTCTTTAATTTTAACAATTTTGATAAGACACAAGCTAAGTAGCTTCTATGGAGAAAAAGAAAAGTAATGTGCTACAATTGCGATGAAGAAAGTTATATCAAGGACAACTGCAGGAAAAAGAAAAGGGCAAAAGGACAAGAGGGTCAAAGCACAAAAATTTCAGGGCAACCTGGAGCAAATTGTCGTCAGAAGAGTCTGAGACGAAAGAATTAGAACTAATGGCAAGCCACCAAGCATCAGACGACAAAGATACCTTGGAAGAGAACATTGATGAAGGAGGAGCATCTACCTACGAGTCTGATACAGTAAGGTACGACTCTTACCTTCCGATAAATTGTACAAAGGAAGTTAAGTAGATCATCACAATGCAAAATGAGAAATAAGCATATTGATATAAAGAAAGAAAATGCATGCTTCCAAGAAATAATTGAAAAAAATGAAAAATGAAGCCAAGAATTTAAAAGAACAAATAGAAACATTGAAATTAGGAAAAGATTTTGTATGCTCAAATTCAATTGTGCAATACCCAAAATTTAAATATAGTAGCCTTAATTGGTATTTAAGAAATCATAGGGGTCAAATTAAAAAAGTCTCCAATCTCGATATTCCACGAAAATACTTAATAAATCTAATAGACAGAAAATTATTTTAGATACCAAAATCCATTCTAACTAATTAAATTGTCTTTATATGCATGATAGAAATAAATTTGTTTGCATTATTAGCATTTTATTCAAAAACAATATTTTTCATAAACTTTCTATTCAATTTTCCTTAGATTTAAATTTTTCTATGATAAACAAATATGTAATCTATTAGTTGAAAAAATTTCAAAATTTTTGACAGTTAGATAATTTTTTATGAATTTTTAAATGAAAATTGAATTTTAAAAAATTGAAAATTTTCAAAGATTAATTTTTGAAAAACTTGATTTTCCAATAGATAACCATTATATTTTGAACGCTCAGAAAAAATAGCAAGTTGTTTTGACGTTGAAATCTAATTTTTAAGTATTTAATTTACAAATAACTATTTTGTAAGAAAAGATTTCTTTTCGCCCTAAGAAAGATGATTATTTCTGAATCTGTGATAACTCTTGGCATTCCACAACTTGTTAAAAAATTTCAGAATTTTTGAATAATTTAGGGTATTTTTTGGATTTTATTTTGAAAAATTGAAGTATAATTGTTAAAAAATTATTGTATTCTTGCATCACATGTGTACATCCCCAAAGAAATTTTTTCAAAATTTTCTTTGCTAATTATCCTCTTTTTTTTACCTATATGTTTTGATGTGATCAATGGGGGAGAAATAATGTGTTAAGTTACAAGGAGGACTCAATTGCGAAATTTTGTTTTAGGACTTAATTGCAAAATTTGTTTTACATATATAATTTCTTATTTATTTCTCTAACTTTAACTCGGTTAATGCATATCAAAAAAGGAATGATTATAAGTACTGTGGATTAGTTTTGATGACTATTGTGTATGTGTGCAGGGACTTAGGAGTACATGAAGTCGAGTGGAAGACGCAGCGAGTGAGAAGGATGACACGGGAAGGGAGCCGACAGAATCGGTCCATCCTAAAGACAAGGAGTTGCGAAAGTGTACACTTGTAGAGCGAGAAGGACGCACATGGTGCATCCAAGGGACAAAAAGCTAGGAAGAAGCTTGCTCGAGGAAAAGATCGAAGTTGGGTTCAAGTAAGCTCAACTCCAAATGCCAGAGCATCACCTAAGCGTTCGAAGAAATGGATGATCAACTCTAACGTTAACCATCCCAGGCACCTCCGATTGACTGGAGGCATATCGGAATGGATCTTAAACGCCTCTAAAGGTTTGAAGCCATTGTCGCAAAGATAAGCAACGGGGTCTACGCCAATGAACCCAAGGCACCTCAGTTCATCTAAGACGCCTCTAATCTGCTAGCTCAGCCAAAGGAACATTATGGAGTCGATCACATGCAGTTGGACTAAGGCGCCTCTGTTGGAACTTAGGTGCCTAAGATGTGCACGTCAACCTATGAGCTTAAAATAAAGATAAAACACTCGAATTAACTTTTCTGTAATCTCGCTAGCTTTCAACTGTTGTAAGGGATTTCTCCGCCTCTGACAATGTCGAAGGAGTTTTGTTAGTGCGCTTTACTTTGCCTTAAATTAACAACCACCCAGGTTGTAACCAAATAAAACTTCTGAGTTCCCTTTAGTCTCTTACTTTATTTTTATGTTATTTATTTTTATTAATTAATGTGTGTATCCTTACTAAGTTAGAAGCAAGAGATTTAGAATTTCATTTGCAGGCTATTCACCCTCCTCTAGCTGATAACAAGAACCGACTGGGATGAAGAAAAGAGGGGTTTTTTTTATATTTTTTCAATGATTGAGATCATTTGATCATTTTTTTTATCATCAACTACAATATAGTATCTGTTACTCTCCAAATTCTATAAATAGAGAGCTTATAAATAGTCACATTCTCAATTTCGCATTCTCTACAACCTTTCGACTCCAATTCTACACACTTTCGACTTCATTTTCCAAGTCATGACTACAATGGAAGGAGGCTGAGAGCAAGGAGGACGAGGGCAAGGAGGTTCATCATCATCCCGATCTCAGAGAGGCATGGAAATAGTGAATCTGAACATTCAATCCACCAATGATGAGACCGAGCAACTTCTGAATCCGACTACCACACCCGAAACACAAAGAAGTACTGATGCAATTACTTCTAAAATTTGGGAAGTTCCTCTTTTAAAATCTTCTAATTTTACTAAACATTTTGATAGTCACGGGAGAATTAAGCACTGTAATGCTTCCTATAAATTCCAAGTCGCCGCCGACTATGGGTCATTGAAACGACACGTAGAAGTGAAGCACTCGACGGAACATGGAATTGATCGTGCTCAAGCATAATTATTTAGATTCCGATGATGATTTGTTCCACAGTTTTTAAGTTCTTGTGCTTCGATCGTCTTGGTCCTTTGTCGTTTTCCTTATTGTTCAGTTTCAAGCAGTTGTCCTTAATGTACCCTTTTTCTTAGCAGTTGTAGATATGATTTTCCTTTTTCCCGGAATATACTTCTTAGCCTACGTCTTATTAAACTTGTTAGATTTAAAAAATTTATTTAGTTTTGCACCACATGTCGTTTCCTCTTCGTCAGCTAAGGATTCTACATCCGGTTCGATCTTCTTGGCTTGAAGTGCTTAACTCCTGGTTCAGTCCTTCTCTTTGTCCTCCACATCTAGACTCATGTAATTCTACGGTTGAAAACAGATTCTCTAATGTGCTTACCTCGAGGTCTTTGAAAATGTAGTAGGAATCTACTACTGAGGTCCATTCCGGTGTTTTCGAAAATGCATTTAATGCATACCTTAGCGAAACTCGATTTGTTACTGTTTCCTCGAGATTCGTGAGTTCAGTTATTAGCTCTTTAATCTTTGCGTGAAGTTGAGCTACTGTTTCTCCTTCTTTCATTCGGAGATTTGTTGATTTCGGAGTAAATCACGTCATGATAACTTCATTTCTGAGGTCCCCTCGTGCAATTCCAGAAACTTCTCCCACAGTTCTTTTGTTGATTCGTATATGTCAACTCAGTTGATTTCTTAGTAATACGGTTAGCAAATGAAATTCGGCTTTTCCGTTGCCTAGTTGGCTTGCTCCTTCTTCGTCCAAAGATGCTCTTCCTTATCTTCACTATTACTATCTATGGGTACTACAAAACCATGCTTCATTATTAATAATAATTTGAAATCAGTTTTAAAAACACATCCACACAATGTTTCCACATTGTGAACTCTCCCTAGAACTTTGTGGATAGATACTCGGTCTTGCCATCGTCTTCTTGCTTTAGGTGGCGATTAGTTCTCTTGAAACGGTTGGCCTCTAATACCACTTGTAGGTCCCGGTAAGGCCTGCTAGAAGGGGGTGAATAACCCTGCAATCAAAGTTAGAAAAAAATCTCTTACTCTTTGTACTTAGCAAGGATAGCAAATTAATTAAACAGTTATAATAAACATGAAAAAAAGAAACTAAGAGACTAAGAATTACTTGATTGCAACCGGGGAGGTTGCTAATTGAAGGCAATGAAAGACACAATAAAGATTCTCGTTCGTTCAAGACATAAAAGGCTCTTACGGAAAGCTTACAGAAGAATAGGAAAAATGAATTACAGTTGTTGCTTTAAATTACTAGCTCTAGGGGGCTATTTATAGCCCAATGGAGCAAACGTAGTTATTTACCCGCTGCGCAAACATTCACTAACGACTATTGTTCACTGATAGGCGCCTCAGATCTGACCGACGGCGCCTCAGTTCAAAACTAGGGCTCCCTCAATCAAACTGAGGTGCCTTAGCTACGATTTGCGCAGCTTCCTTTCTTGCACCCAAGGCGCCCTCAACCAAACCTAAGGTGCCTCAGGTCTTCAAGATCAACTTTCAAGTTGATCTTTCTAGCTCCCGCTTGCTTGGGTGATGGTTCGGCTATCTAAAGTTGAGCTCACCCAAACCCAACTCCGATCTTCTCCTCGAGAAGGCTTCTCTTATCCACTGGTGTACTCTTCCGTAGCTTCTCGTCCCTCGGATGCACCAAGTCCGTCGACTCCCTTTTCATGTCATCCTTCTCGCTCGTTGCATTTTTCGCTCGACTTCTTGTGCTCCTAAACACACTTAGACACAAGGATCAAACACAACAGGACCTAACTTGACTTGATTGACATATCAAAACTAACCCTAGGTACTTATAATTAGGACATGATAAAGGTAACATCTTGCAAAATCTTACTTATTTTGAGCTAACTCAGGATCTTTTTCGGATGTTGGATGATCACGAGATGACTCGAGTTGGAAAATTCAGCTTCATATGAACAAGAGCTAGATCTGAATCCCCTATACTTATGTATTTATTTTATAATTTAAAATGTAACTCTAATAACTATTAATTCTTATAAGTAAATATAGACAAAAGTAAAAAAGACAAATGGTGTTTCAAATGTACTGGAGAAGAATATGATCATGACGAGCAATAAAAATGTCATCATACTACACCAGTGAGATTTACCATGTTTGCGTGATCTCTGGATCCTTATGGAATTGGCATTTTAAACATTGCTACATAGTGAGGAAAACAATGAGACTTGCACCTAATAGCGCATCCATGAAGTAGATCAGGCAAACTTCTCAACAAGTTATTGTAGCATCTTAAATCATTAACTATGGCACTGTAGTGATGAAAAAAATGAGACTGAAATCTAATATTAACATCCATGAACTCAATGAGGCAAAGTTCTCAACTAATTCGTGTGGCATCCTAGAAGCTTAATTGTGAGTTGAACACGTAGATAACAATGTTAAACAAACACAGCATGTTAAACACAATGTAACTCCATTGTAGTAAACCAACAACTAAGCAAAGCACCATACTAGTGTGAGAACATAAGTAGCTTAGCGTTGTTGAGGAATGACAAGTGGGGAATAGCAGCTTGGATACAAGAGAAATCATTAATTCATTTAACAGAGAAATTGTTGTTAATAATAAGGTAGATAGCCAAAAGTACAATAAATTTTACTTACATGATCTTGCAACGACTTTCCAATTGTAGGAAGATTCTTCACCTGATCAACACTTTCAATTCTGAAAGGTAATTTCTCAATAACAAGAATGGCCTTGTAGTAGCTAAATGATCTTCTTTCATCTCCTAGTGCTGAAGCAAAGCAATAGAACTTACTGTTAGCATGACAGATTGTTGAACATCAGAGAAATCCTTTATTTACCTCTATAAATGTTTATCAACTTTCCAAAGATTTCGGTGATGTTCTTATTCAGATCAGGTGGATCATACGGACATTGCGGATGAGAAGCATCATCCTAGTAGCATACAAAATATAACACTTAGCAGAGGTGCAGAAGCCTCGATAGAAATCTCTATGATTTTAAGACAAGCTGAATAAAACTAGGGTAAATATCAACAGATTTGTTTAGTTAAACAACGGGTCCATGGTGATCAAGAAAAAATGACACATTAGAAAACTTTGACCATCCCTATCTTTTTATATGGACGAATTCACATGACACATTCAAAACACAATATCATATGCATATTGTTTGCAGATATATTATTTTGATGGATAAGACACGTTAAGAAGTAAATATTAAACTAGAATCTTGACGGGAAACACTAAAAGTGAAAGATTTTAGACTTAGTAAAGTAAAAAAATAAAATATATATATATATATATAGCAATATTAAACGTAATAAGACAATTATTAAAAAAAATGAGATTGTCGATAAATTAGGCATGAGTTGATTTGGTTAAATATGTCATAATTTTATTGAAATAAATTTCGAAAGGTAATTATTGATAATTACTGATAATTATTGGTAATTATTAGGATTAGAATGTTTACTTGTACTCTTTCTTCTATTTAATTATGTATTGAAATATGAATTATGGAATGAAATAAAGTAGTTTTGAGTTTTCCTCCTTCATTCTCTTTTAGTGCATTATTTACATGGTATCAGAGCAAAGTTCTCGTCATGAATTTCAAAGCAGCTGTGGTCGGCGCAAACTCAAAATCATCTGGATGTTCATCAAAGTTCTTGTATTTACACTCCTCAACAAAATAGAGTGGCTGAAAGAAAAAATAAACATCTCCTCGAAGTTGCAAGGGCTCTAAGTTTTCACACTAAAGTTCCAAAGTATTTTTGGGATGATGTGATTCTAACAGCT
This sequence comes from Boesenbergia rotunda, assembly GCA_024364735.1. Classification (NCBI taxonomy): domain Eukaryota; kingdom Viridiplantae; phylum Streptophyta; class Magnoliopsida; order Zingiberales; family Zingiberaceae; genus Boesenbergia; species Boesenbergia rotunda. The sequence continues at coordinate 359,807 of JAGFNQ010006326.1, read as the reverse complement.
ACTTATTTAACAAATAGATTACAAACAAGGATACTGAATTTTCAAATTCCAACAAAAACCTTTCAAAATTATTTCCCTAACTCTCGGCTCTTCACAGATATTTCCCTAAAAATTTATTGTAGCATTATCATCGTTCACAATCATGACCCAAGACATTGTAAACTTAATCTAAAAGCTTATAAATGCATCTTTGTTGGGTACCCTACAAATCAAAGAGGATACAAATGTTTTGATCCAATTTCAAAAAAAAAAAAAATTAGTATCCATGGATGTCGCATTTTTTAAGGAACAATCTTACTATGATTCTCATCTTCAAGGGGAGCATAATAAGGAAGATGAATGTTTAAATCAATTAGACTTAACCTGTTATTCCGAGGAAGAACCTAAACCTGTGCCATTTCAGAACAATAACATGACACAAAAGGGTAACAATAGGTTCAAAGGTCTTGTTTACAGAAGGGAAGGTCGTGCTCAATGAAAATAAGACATTGTCCATCTACAAAGCCAAGAATCTAAGATTCCTCAAAGATCCCTGACATTAGAACCCAAGGTATGTCTGAGTTAAATTCCTCAAGTCAAGTTGATCTTCCTATTGCCCTAATGAAAGAAGTTCAGTCATGCACACAATACCCACTTTTGTGTGGGGCAACTACTCCTTAAGCCCTAGAACTAGAGAATCTACACTTTAAGCATGGAAAGAGAACCTAAGGCAAGCAAGGAAGCAATCTAAACCCAAACAAGAAAAAGGGGAGAAGAAGCGCTTATCCTTGGAGCGTGATGCCTTCGGAACCAACCCGTAGCTTTGAGAGCGGAGAGTATCGTATAGCCGCCGGAGGTCGCCGGAGAAGAGAGGGATTACCAAGAGATAGATTCTCCCAAAGGGAGAAACCCCCAAAATGGGAGAAAACTTCCTCCCTTAGAAAGGGGGAGAAAACTCCCTTTTATAGTTGGGGCGCACGCCCTAGCCCTAGGCGGCACGGGCCGTGTTGAGTGGCATGGCCTGGTCATGCCACAATCGGCCAATGTGGCATAGCTTGAGCACAACCGTGCCAAGGTGGCACGGTCTGGCAGTGCCACTTTCGGCCAAGGAGGCACAGGTCGTGCCTGTGGTTGGAGTGGAGGGTACGGGTCGTGCCCTATCCATAGGGTACGGCCCTACCGTGGTTGGTTGCATGACCGTGCCAGGGGGGCACGGCCTCATCTGGGATGCTACACGGGCCGTGCCAGGGAGGCATGGCCCGGCCGTGGAAACTGCAGGGGTCGTGCCAGGAGGGGCATGGCCTAGTCTCATCAAGTCCCCCGACTCTCGTCTAGCTCCTTTTCTGTCCTTTTTGATCCATAGAATGAAAACAGCAAAAAAGCAAATATCTGAACTAGAAGAGAGAATATGCTAATAAAATCTAAGCAGGGGTATAATAACGTAAATAAGAGCCAATAAAAGCTAGTGAATGAGCGTGAAAACAAGGATAAAAAGATATCAAATCTACGCTCATCACTTTCGCAGTGAGCATGGTCAGTTAATTCATGGATTCTCTATACGAAGAACATATAAATGCAGCGTACCGAATCCTAAGGTATTTAAAAGGAACACTTGGAAAGGAACTTTTCTTTAGAAAGGATGAGAAAAGACACATTGAAGTATACACAGATGCAGACTGGGTAGGCTCCATTACTGATCGAAGGACAACTTCAAGGTATTGCATGTGTGGGGCAACTTGGTAACTTGGAGAAGTAAGAAGCAAAGTATTATAGCCAGAAGCAGTGCAGAGGCTGAGTTTAGAGCAATGGTTCAAGAAGTATGTGAGATTCTTTGGCTAAAGAGAGTTTTGGATGAACTAAAGAGACCAATAAACCATCCTATAAAGTTATACTCTGACAACCAAGTAACAATCAGTATTGTTCATAATCCAGTTCTATATGATAGAACGAAACACATTGAAATTGATAAACACTTTATAAAAGAGAAGCTAGACGACGGAACAATTTGCCCACCATTTTGATGGAGTCAAAGGAAGTGAACAAGTTGCCCAACAAGCTAATTATATGGATCATGCTCAACTCGCTCTAGAAGATGTTGATGATTCATTATGCATCAAAGGAGGCCCAATTACAAGGGCTAAGGCTAAAAAGATGAAAGAAGCATTTAATGTGCTAATTGAAGATGTGAAAGTCAAAGCTACCATTGAAGAAGGTTTGACCAAGAGCAAGTCATACGGCTTAGTCAACCTAATTCAAGCCTTAGATGAGCTTAACTAGTCACTTAAGTCTCTTGTCTATGTAAGAGGGATATGTTGATTTTGTGGGTTCAATTTAGGCCCAATTTCTAGCTTTATTTGGGTTGTAATGGTGCCAAGAGCTCAATATGGCTATGTAGTCCACATAGGCCTCTACTAAATGGGCTTCCTTTTGGCCTTTTAGGATTTTTAGGTTACCCTAGAGCTATAAATTAAGGGGGTGGCGGCCACAACATGTAACTTTTGACTTATTTCAATCTACTACATGGTGAGGCTCTCACTTGTTAGTTCTTCATTAAACTAGAACTTATCAAGGCATCCCCTTGTGGCGTTCAAGACTTATCGACCTCCATCCCAAGGTTGTGGCGTCTATCTTCTTCTTCTTCTATACCAAGGTTCGTGCTTTCCTAAGCATTGAGTCGAGGTTCTTTCTTTCATTCTCCATCTTTTCGATTTAGACTATCATTCTCTCTTTCTTCCATTTGTTGTGTGTTCTTGAGACTTCTTCTCTTTGGGTTTGCATCATTTGGTATCAGAGTCTTAGCTTCTCTAAATCGATTTGGTTATCCTTTTCTTTGTGTTCTTGAGTCTCTATCTTATTTTTGTTCATTTTCTTTTACTTAGCAAGTCTTATTTGCTTTGTTGCTCTCAAAAAAAAAGAGGAGAAAAAAAATTGTGATTTTCGGGCAAAAAAAAAGAAAAAGAAAAAGAAAGGAAGAAAAAAAAAGAAAAGCAAGACAAGCTGAAAAAAAAACAACAAAAGAGGTTGAAAAAAAAAAGGAAGTAGAGACTTTGTTTGCTAACTTATTTTCCCATTTCCTTTAAAGCTTGCTTAGATTCAATTCTGGCAGCCTAGATTAAGTTCTGGCAACTTTCCTTTCAGCACTTATTTAAAGTACTCTTATTTCCTTTAAAGCTTGCCTAGATTCAATTCTGGTAGCCTAGATTAAGTTCTAGCAACTTTCCTTTCAGCTCATATTTAAAGTTCTCTCATTTCCTTTAAAGTTTGCTTAGATTTAATTCTGGCAGCCTAGATTAAGTTCTGGCGACTTTTCTTTGAGCTCTTATTTCGAGTACTCTTATTTCCTTTAAAGCTTGCCTAGATTCAATGCTGGCAGCCTAGATTAAGTTCTGGCAATTTTCTTTTCAGCTCTTTAGTTCAAGTTTTGCTATATTTCAATTCGCATTATCCTCAGTTTTACCTAGATTCAATTCTAGCAAATTTCCTTTCAGCACTTACTTTAAGCTTTCAACTCTGCAATTTGCATTTTTGTCTTCAATTCCTATCTTTTATCCTAACACCCTTGGGAATTTTCATAGTCCACGAACGCTTACAGGGAATTGCCTCAATTCTAAGTTCTTTAAAGAACTAACATTCGTGAGTTAGAGTGTTTGAGTGACACAGATTGTTCAATGGCGAAAATGGAGAGGAAGCAAGACCTAGAGAATCACTTGATCAACGTGCTTTGAGACAACACTTGGAACGCAAGGAAATCCGTTTTACTCAGATTATCGACAGATTGGAGAAACAAGATGTTGTAATTGCTAGATTGCATCATAACCAAATTGGTAGAGTTTCTTCACGAAGTGCAAGATCATATAACCGTGGTGACCATGATGATGATGATGATGGCGTATCTGAGGACATTGATGATAGAGCTTCAAGTGGCAGATCGGAACATGCTCGAGTTGGTGGTAGAGATGAATGATTATGTGGATAGAAATTTAGGAAATATCAAGATGAAGATTCCTTCATTTCAAGGCAAAAGTGATCCCGAAGCCTATTTGGAGTGGGAAAAGAAAGTGGAATTAGTATTTGATTGTCACAACTATTCTAAAGAGAAGAAGGTAAAACTCGCTGCCGTTGAATTTGTTGATTATGCAATTATTTGGTCAGATCAAATTATTCTAAGTAGGAGAAGAAACAAGGAAAGACCTGTTGGCAGTTAGGAGGAAATGAAAACTATTACGAGAAAGAGATTCATTCCAACACATTACTATCGGGATTTGTATCAACGATTACAAAGTCTCACACAAGGATCCAAGACTGTGGAGGAATACCACAAGGAGATGGAAATTGCGATGATTCGAACCAATGTGGAGGAGGACCGAGAAGTAACCATGGCATGATTTTTACAAGGTTTAAAACACGAAATTGCAAATGTAGTATAGTTGGAACATTATGTGGAGTTTGAAGACATGGTGCATATGTCGATGAAAGTTGAAAGACAACTCAAAAGGAAGGGACCAATCAAGCATGGGCGGCAAAGTTCTAATTCGTCAACTTGAAAATCTAGCTAGAACAAAAGAGATGATAAAGTTGAATCAAAGAAAAAGCCCGATTTTTCAAAGAATAAAGATGCAAGCTCTCCATTGGTCAAGGAAAAGGAACCCCTCCAACCTTCAAGAAATAGAAGTATTAAATGCTTTAAGTGCTTGGGAAGGGGACATATCGCATCACAATGCTCAAACAAAAGAATTATGATTTTGAAAGAAAATGGTGACATCGAGACTGAGAGTGAGTCCGAAGATGATAGTGTCTTACCTCCATTATTGGAAAGTGATGCAAAAGAGTATCCCGTCGAAGGTGAAGCCCTTGTTACTAGGCGCGCTCTAAATGTGCAAGTGACAGAAGATAATGAAGAACAACGAGACAACATATTTCATACCCGTTGCCACATCAAAGACAAGGTATGTAGTATGATTATAGATAGGGGAAATTGCACTAATGTAGCTAGTACTATTTTAGTTGAGAAATTATGCTTACCTACCACTAAGCATCCTAGACCTTACAAACTACAATGGTTGAATGATTGCAGGGAAGTCAAGGTCGACAAGCAAGTGTTGGTTTCATTTTCCATTGGTAGATATCATGATGAGATACTTTGTGATGTAGTACTAATGCATACAAGTCATCTACGTTTAGGTAGACCATGGCAATTTGATAGGAAGGTCATGCATGATGGGTTTAAAAATAAGTATTCTTTTATGATGCATGGTAAACATGTAACTCTTGTACCATTGACTCCTAAGCAAGTATATGAAGATCAATTGAGAATCAAAAATGAGAGTGAAAAAAGAAAAGATTGCGAGAGAAAAGAAAATGAGAAAATGAAAAAGAAAAAGAGTGTGAGAAAAGAAAAGGTGAGGATGAGATAAGTGGAAAAAAGAATAAAAGGGGAAAAGAAATTCAAGAGCAAGAGAGTAAAAAAGGGAGCTTTTATGCAAAACAAAGAGAGGTTAAGAGAGTGTTTTATGCTTCACGGCCAATGATTGTACTTTTGTATAAGGAGACCGATTTTAACACTAACGATCTTGACCCTACTTTGCCTAATGTTGTTAAATCTCTTTTGCAAGAATTTGATGATGTATTTCCTGATGAGGTTCCTGATGGATTGTCACCACTTAGAGGAATAGAGCACCAAATTGATTTCATCTCTAGAGCCACAATTCCTAATCCGCCAGCCTATAGGTGTAACCCTGCCGAGATAAAAAAACTTCAAAGGCAAGTTGAAGAGTTGATGAGAAAAGGGTATGCCCGAGAAAGTTTGAGTCCATGTGCTGTCCCCATTTTGCTAGTACCTAAGAAGGATGGAACTTGGAGAATGTGCGTTGATTGTAGAGCTATCAACAAGATTACGGTAAAGTATCGTCATCCTATTCCTAGATTAGATGATATGTTAGATGAACTACATGACTCTTGCATTTTCTCTAAAATTGATTTGAAGTCGAGCTATCATCAAATTCGCATGTGTGAGGGAGACGAATGGAAAACTGCATTTAAGACTAGGTATGGTTTGTACGAATGGTTAGTAATGTCATTTGGGCTTACTAATGCACCTAGTACTTTCATGAGGTTAATGAACCATATTTTGCGTGCTTTTATTGGAAATTTTGTTGTAGTATATTTTGATGACATCTTGATTTATAGAAAAACTTGGTTGGCAACAATAAAACAAGATAAATTTTATTTAAATCTAGATGATGATATAGTAGGGGATAGAACTCAATGGCGTAAAAGGATCCATATAGCCGACCCCACCTAGTGGGATAAGGCTTTGTTGTTGTTGTTGTTGTTGCTTGATTTATAGAAAAAATTTAAAGGAGCATCTAAATCATTTACAAAATGTACTAATTGTTTTGCGAAATGAAAAGTTGTATGCTAATCTTCAAAAATGTTCTTTTTGCACCAATCAGATTGAGTTTCTTGGTTATATTGTTAGTGCTAAGGGAATAGCAGTTGATGAGAAGAAGGTTAAGGTTATTCGTGAATGGCCAACACCAAAAACCATAACTGAGGTACTTAGCTTCCATGGTTTGGCAAGTTTCCACAGAAGGTTTGTTAAGAATTTTAGCACTCTAGTTGCACCCTTGACCGAAATTGTTAAAAAGAATGTTGGATTTCGTTGGGATAGTGAACAGGATTCAACCTTCAACTCACTTAAAGAGAAATTAAGTTCTGCACCATTACTTGCATTACCTAATTTTGCTAAAACTTTTGAAATTGAGTGTGATGCATCAGGAATAGGTATTGGAGCTGTGCAAATACAAGAAGGTCGACCCCTGGCTTATTTTAGTGATAAATTAAGCGGAGCAGCTTTGAGTTATCCCACTTATGACAAAGAGATGTATGCATTGGTGAGGGCTTTAGAGACTTGGCAGCATTACTTATGGCCCAAAGAGTTTGTCATTCACACTGATCATGAATCATTGAAGCACTTGAAGAGCCAAAGTAAGTTGAATAGACGTCATGCGAAATAGTTGGAGTTCATTGAATCATTTCCTTATGTGATCAAGTATAAACGAGGTATGGAAAATACTGTTGCAGATGCTTTATCTCGAAGGTATACCTTGCTCTCTACTTTGAACACTAAATTGTGAGGATTTGAATACATTAAAGCTCTATATTCTAAATATCCTGACTTTGGAAATGTATTTGAAGTTTGTGAGCATGCTGCATTTGGGAAGTTCTATAGGCATGAGGGATTTCTATTTAGAGTTAATAGGTTATGTGTGTCTAACTGTTCATTGATGGAATTATTAGTCCAAGAAGCCCTTGGCGGGAGACTAATGAGACATTTTGGAGTGAGAAAAACTTTAGATGTTTTGTTGGAGCTTTTCTTTTGGCCACATATGAAAGGAGATGTTGTAAAATTTTGTGAGAAGTGTATCACATGTAGGCAAGCAAAATCTAAATCTTTACCTCATGAGTTGTATACACCTCTATCAATTCCTAGTGAACCTTGGGTTGATATTTCAATGGACTTTATTGTAGGTTTACCAAGGTCAAGCCGAGGTATGGATTCTATTTTTGTGGTTGTAGACAGATTTTCTAAAATGACTCATTTTATTCCTTGTAGGAAAACAGATGATGTTAACCATATTGTTAATCTCTTCTTTAGGGACATTATACGACTTCATGGAGTGCCGAAAAGTATAGTTTCAAATCGTGATGCAAAGTTTCTAAGCTACTTTTGGAAGACACTATAGGGCAAGTTAGGAACAAAGTTGTTTTCTACAACGTGTCATCCACAAACAGATGGACAAACTGAGGTAGTAAATCGTGTTAGTAGAAGCCCTAGAACCAATTATGTGTTGATTGACTAGGGACTTTTTGTATCATATTCTATCGTTAATAAAGGCATGTTTGGTTATTATACTTACTTTATACTTGTGCCAAATAACTAAGTATAATAATGTCCTTGGGTAGTAGGTTCTTATCTACATCATATCGATTGGTTGAATCGATAGTGAGATAATGTAGAGAACACTACACTAAACTATTTCTAGTCAAGCATTAATATTCAAGGACAATATTAATGCATGGAGACTAGCATGTAGGTCAATTGATGACTTGAGCTCACAAGTCATAGATATGTGATATCAAGTTGACACATGGGTATACATTAGAGAATGTGTACTGAATTGACCCGTCATGAGAAAGTTTCATAGATTGTCATATGAGTGTCATAAACCTTCTCATGTGACTATTAGTATGAATAGTCCTTAGACCTGAAGTCACTACGGTTCCCTACATGAGGAGTTATGTACTTTGGTATCGTCAAACGTCACCCGTAACAGGGTGGACTATAAAGGCGATCACTGAGTATGTAATAAATCATGCAGAGGGATGGGAGTAATGTAGATGGGATCTATTCCTCCTATATGACGAGTGATGTCTGTGGGGCCCTTGATCAAGTAGGACTACTAAAACGCATGGTCATGCTCAAATGAGTTAATATGAGATATTGAGCTCATTTGTTTGAATGAGTCTACTCGGGGATCAAGAAACACAAAGATTGATTTGAGGATGGCACGGTCTATGCCTCATTGGTCAATCTAGATATCGAGGATAGAAGGAAAAGGTCATACATTATCATAGTCACGGAGGTTAAGTCTGATCTCGACTTTCTTGTTACTTGGGTAGCAATGATGCATTGCTAGATGTCGCTCATTGCTTATGTGTCTAAAGCGGTTTAGACACATTGCCAACGTTACGAGAACCTATTGGGTCACACACTAAGAACACGATGCTTCCGTAGCTCGGGAGACCTGGTCGGGAGCTCGGGAGACCTGGTCGGTAGTTCGGGATGCCTGGTCGGGAATTTGGATGAGATATTAATTCATTAAAGTGTTTAAAGAATTAATAATAAAGGAAATGGAAAAGTCTCTTTTCATTGAATGGAGAGAAGTTGAAGAGCCACATGAGAAGATGTGCTCTTTATTGGCTTTAATGAAGGGAAGCTAAAGGGACAAAAACCTCTTCATATTCATGGGATGAGTATAAAAGAGGATCTTGTCATTTGGATGGAAAAAAAAGAGAAGTCCCTTCCCTTCCTCTCTTCCTCCTCTTCTCCCTCTTGGCCGAAACCCTTTCTTGGGGTTCTTGGTGCTTTTGTGAACTACCTCAAGTTGCTAGCACAACTAAGGTAGTTCTTCTCCGAAATTGAGAGATTGTGTCCGTGTGGATACGCATAGAGGCATGGACGCTTGAACGTGCAAGAGATCCGGCGTACCTTAGACGAGCGGGATAATCAAAGGGCACGCATCAAAGGTATATCTATGAATAGAAGTTGCTGTAGATCGGCTTTGTACGAGTTTTCTTTCGCATGGATCGCTCGAGGGATCTTGTTTCCGCCGCGGTTTTGTGTTTATGTCGCCGTGAGATCCCTACAAATCGAACGAACCTTAGCTACTTTATTAAGAGCTATCATTCAAAAGAATTTAAAAGGTTGGGAAGATTGTTTACCACATATTGAATTTGTATATAATAGATCTATACATTCTACTACTAAGTGTTCACCTTTTGAAGTGGTATATGGTTTCAATCCCCTAACTCCTTTGGATTTGTCAACTTTGTCTATCTCTGAGCATACTAGTTTGGATGGTACAAGAAAAGCTGAATTTGTGAGGCAAATGCATGGGAAAGTAAGGATGCAAATTGAAAAGAAGACTAAACAATATGCTACGCAAGCCAACAAGGGACGAAAGAAAATAATCTTTGAACCCGGTGATTGAGTTTGGGTTCATATAAGAAAGGAGAGATTTCATGCTAAATGTCGTACTAAGCAACCAAGAGGCGATGGATCATTTCAAGTCGTGGCGCGAATCAATGATAATGCCTACAAGCTTGACTTACCGGGTGAGTATAATGTGAGTTCCACATTTAATGTTTCTGATCTCTCTCCCTTTTATGTAGGAAATCAAGATTCAAGGACGAATCATTTTGAGGAGAGGGGGATTAATGGAGTCAAAGGAAGTGAACAAGTTGCCCAACAAGCTAATGATATGGATCATGCTCAACCCGCTCTAGAAGATGTTGATGATTCATTATGCATCAAAGGAGGCCCAATTACAAGGGCACTAAGGCTAAAAAGATGAAAGAAGTACTTAATGTGCTAATTGAAGATGTGAAAGTCAAAGCTACCATTGAAGAAGGTTTGACCAAGAGCAAGTCATACGGCTTAGTCAACCTAATTCAAGCCTTAGATGAGCTTAACTAGTCACTTAAGTCTCTTGTCTATGTAAGAGGGATATGTTGATTTTGTGGGTTCAATTTAGGCCCAATTTCTAGCTTTATTTGGGTTGTAATGGTGCCAAGAGCTCAATATGGCTATGTAGTCCACATAGGCCTCTACTAAATGGGCTTCCTTTTGGCCTTTTAGGGTTTTTAGGTCACCCTATAGCTATAAATTAAGGGGGTGGCGGCCACAACATGTAACTTTTGGCTTATTTCAATCTACTACATGGTGAGGCTCTCACTTGTTGGTTCTTCATTAAACTAGAACTTATCAAGGCATCCCCTTGTGGCGTTCAAGACTTATCGACCTCCATCCTAAGGTTGTGGCGTCTATCTTCTTCTTCTTCTATACCAAGGTTCGTGCTTTCCTAAGCATTGAGTCGAGGTTCTTTCTTTCATTCTCCATCTTTTCGATTTAGACTATCTTTCTCTCTTTCTTCCATTTGTTGTGTGTTCTTGAGACTTCTTCTCTTTGGGTTCGCATCACATTTATTCCAACCACGCTACAAGTTGCAGATGTTTTGACCAAGGGTCTTTCAAGATAACTCTTTGAAACACAAGTTAGCAGGTTGTGAATGATGAACATTTTTAAACCAACTTGAGGAGGAGTGTCGATAAATTCGGCATGAGTTGATTTGGTTAGCGATGATTTTATTGAAATAAATTTAGGAAGGTAATTATTTGTAATTACTGGTAATTATTAGGATTAGAATATTTCCTTATTCTATTTCCTTATTAGATTGTTTCCTTGTACTCTTTCTTTTATTTAACTATGTATTGAGATCTGAATTATGGAATGAAATAAAGTAGTTTTTAGTCTTCCTTCTTTATTCTCTTTTGGTGCATTATTTACAAAGATGACGAGTTGCGATGTTTAAGTATTTATAATCATTTTTGCAAATCGATCGAAGAATTGAGAGAAATGTCTTACATAGAATACAAGCAGGATAGTTGAAATAGAGAAGGGTGTCAGGTGTTTTATGTGATCGAAAATATTTCTAAAACTTAAAAGGGAATTTTATAAAACGGTGAGTGATTAAACTTGCTATGTTATATGATGTTTAATGTTGGGCTATAATGAAGAAGATGAGAGTTGTAGAAATAAGAATGTTAAGGTGGATGTACGGATAGATGAGGATAGACAGAATAAGAAAGTAGAGCATTAAAGAGAAAGTTGAAGTTGCATCTAATAAGGAAAAACTCCGAGAGACACGTTAAGATTGTATAAACACGTACTTAGACAGCCAAGAAATGCTCCGGTTAGGCAATGTAAAATTACGACAAATACGCACATCAAACGAGAAAGAGGAAAATCAAAAAAGACTTAGTTAGCAATAATAAAATAAGGTAAAATTTATTTAAGTATAGATAATGATATAGTAGGAGATAGAGCCCAATAGCGCAAAAAGATCTATATAGTCAAGCCCACCTAGTGGGATAATCTTGGTTATTGTTGTTGTATTAGAAAACTTTGACCAAGTTAAAAGACATTAAAATGTTGTACTATTACCCTATAGAAATAGGATTGCAATTCATGTATTTATAGCTATGGGAAATTGGGAATAACTATTTCCATCACAGATTTAGGCATAAGAGTAAATTTTGCCTTTGGACTAAATTTCCTATTTTATCTAACGTTCCCTGTCATGTTAAAGCCTAAAGAGTATTTATTTCTAGCTGATTACATAAATTGTTACATAAATTATTCCTAAAGGACGTCAACAAATCCACCTCCCAAAGGTGTAGACCAAATCATCTATTGTCATGTTTCCTCAATTCATGTCGTTTTCGCAATCCAAGTCACTCTCCTCTAACATCACTCTATGGATCAAAACTCTAAGTAGTCTTTTCTACCATTATATATTATTAATAAATAGAACATACTACAAATAATCTCTTACCTTTTACATATTTGCACATATCTTCCTGACACATCCTTGAGTTTGTTTAAATATATATTGTAGAAACTAGCTTGCTACAAATGTGTTATTTGTCCACTTTATAGAATGGCACACGCAGCTAGAGGTTAGATTTAGCTTGAGATGCCTATAGAATGGCCCACACGGAGAGAGGATTTGTTCCACCTATAGTGTCAACAGAATGATGCATGCAAAGGGGACCTGACTAACCTGAGATCTTCACAGAATAACACACGCACACAGATAATGCCTCGTCCAACTTGAGATCATGAAATGACACATGTGGAAAGAAGATAGGCATGCCAGCTTAAGATCCTTGATATGATGCACATGGAGAGAGAAGGGCATGCCTACTTGGGATCAACGAAATGATGCAAGCGAAGAGCACAGGGAATGTCAGCTTGAGATCCATGGAATGATACATGTGAAGAGAGAAGGGCACGCTCGCTTGTGATGCATGTTGAGAGAGGAGGGGATGTTGACTTCAGATCTGTGATGCACGCAAAGAGAGAAGAGCACACCAACTTGAAATCCATGGAATGATGCATGCAAGAGAGGAGGGAACACTAGCATTAAGATCTATGAAATGATACACATGGAGAGAAAAGGGAATGCTAGCTTGAAATTTACAAAATAGCCCTTGCAAACAGAGGGAATGTCAGCTTAAGAGCTATAAAATGATGCATATGGAAAGTGAACATGTCGGCTTGAGATCCACAAAATGACACACGTGGAGTGGCGTTAGAATTAATATTAGCAGATTGAGTTGAAAAACTTGTCTTAATTTAGGTTGGCTAGATGGACCAAATTTAGGACACTAGTGAATGTTGGATTCTTCGACTGTCTTCCAATATAACTAGAACCTCTGCAGTGAATTACAAAAAGCAGAATCGATTCTGGTGGATATGAGCAACCACCAAAAGAAGAAATGACAACATGAACCAAGCAGCAACGCGGTCGAATCAGGTAGGGAGCCTTGACCTTTTTAAGGGCATGCATGCATGAAGGACAAAGCAAGTCTCGAAGTTGTCTAGGAGTAGCATAAGGACATCAAACAAAGGAAAAAAGACAGAAAAAATAGATAGATGGAGGACAAGACACAAAGCACATGAAGGCAAGAGAGATCGATGCCCACATAGAAAACGTCTCATGCAAAGGACAGTGAAGACATGTTGAACAATAGGGAAGACAACCCCCATGATCTCACCACCCAACCCAATAGGACACTTCATCACTATCTCGCCATGAACTATCCCTCATGAAGCGATCTTAAACTCTCATCGCTCATCCCCCTCTCTCAACCACCACCACACTCAAGCCGTGATTTCATCAACCACATGAATTTTTCCAAGCATGTCAATAATGTCTTTCCTGTCTCACGAAAAGTTATCATCTCCAAACTTAATTGCAATACTCCTAGAGCCACATCATATATGGACTGCCACAAAACTTGGCTAGCTTTTCTGTATTACCTTAGAAGTGATCAACAAAGATGAGATCTTTCACCATTTTTAGATAAGAATGATGCAAACAAGAAATCAAGATGAATTTTAAATTTGAAACCAATAATGCAAAGAGAATAATTTTAAATTTCAAATTCAAATTTTAAGCTATTTGGTGATTATTCTCATTAAGAAATTTTGAACAAATTAAAATGTCATAATTTTTATTCATCAATCTTTTATATATATATATATATATATATATATATAGAGAGAGAGAGAGAGAGAGAGAGAGAGAGTATCTAAACTCCATCAAATCCCTACAATCAAGGTAAACCAAATCATATCCCTATATTTCTTATTTTTATTTATATAACGTGTAACACTCCCCTCTAGATGGAGCATAGATATTGACCATGCCCAGCTTGTTACAAAGATCGACTTAAACCCCATTTAAAGCTTTTATGAAAATATCTCCCATCTATTCTCCTATCTTCACATACTCTATAGAGATCAAACCTTGCTAAATCTTTTCACACAATCAATTTCAATACGCTCAATTTGCTTATGAAATACATGATTGTAAGCAATATGTAGAGCCGCTTAAATTACACCATAATTTATTTGGCTAGTACTGAAGTTTTAAGAGCTACTTCAGTCAAATATTGATATATCCACATTATGTCACACAAAGCTTTTGCCAAAGCTCTATATTTTGATTCCTCACTCGAACATGAAACAAGATTCTACTTCTTACTTTTCTAGAAAATTAGATTTCCCCCAACAAAGACACAATAACTAAATGTGAACGTTCGATCATCCTTTGATCCTGCCTAGAACCTTAGGATGGCGATGCTTGCTATATAAGGTATCTCGTCCAGGTGCTCTTTTCGAATATACAAAATTTATTCTACAACTACCTAATAATTAATATATGGAGAAGTTATATAATAACTCACAATACACTAACTCATAATAGTGACTGAATATGCAATATCTGGACAAGTCATAGTGAGATAAATTAACTTTCCAACCAATCTTCTATACCTCTTAAGATTCTCAAATAATTCACCAACTTTTGTGAGTAAAATGCAAACTAGGAGTCATTGAAGTATTATATGGTTTAGGCTCAATTTTTATATCTTAGATAATAAGTCAAGTGTATATTTTCTCTAAGATAAGTTTCTTTCTCCTTACCTCAACACACAAGAAATATTTTAAAATCTCTAAATCCTTTGTATGAAATTGGCTTTTATGAAAGTGACTACGAAGAAAGGATTTAAGAGATAAGATGCCTTCAATATCATTTCCAGTAATGACAATATCGTCCCCATATATAACCAATAAGATGATGCCAATACAAACCACTATCTATAGAAGACATAATAATCATACTTATATTTCTTCATTTTAAACTATTTAGTTGTTTGACTAAATTTGTCAAACCAAGTACGAGGACTTTGTTTCAAACTATATAAAGATTTATGAAGACGACAAACTTATGCATATTCACCTTGAGCAAAATAAAGTCTAGCGACTACTCCATATAGACTTCCTCCCGAAGGTCTCCATGGAGAAAAATATTTTTGATGTGTAATTGATGTCAGGGCCAATTATGGGTGATCACCATGGAAATAAATAGCCAAATAGAAGTTTAGAACAAGAGAAAAAGTACCAAAATAATCTATTCTAATTTGGGCATAGCCTTAGAAACAAGATAAGCTTTCAATCGAGCAATAGACCCATCAGGATTGACTTTAACTACAAACACCCATTTGCATTTGATTGCCTTTTTCCCTACAGGTAATTTGATCCAAGTACCATTGTCATCGAGAGCATTCATCTCTTCGATCATAGCATTATGCCAACTAGGATGATATAAAATTTCATGAAAGATACAATAAAGGAACAAGAAGATGAAGATAAGTGATTATAGGACATAAAAGAAGATATTGGATAAGTACATTGACATTTCTTTATGAAGAGCTGAAAGATCATCACTTAAAGTAGCTAGGGCAGGACATGGATCAAGAGGAATATGTCGCCAAGAATAAACCTACTGTATGGGAGGTTTAACAAGAACAAATACGGATCAAAAATAGAGGATATGACGGTAAATCATTATCCTCCCCTTGAATATGGCGATCAGTAAAGAGAAAGAAAGGCGTGGTTTCAAGAAAAGTGACAATTAGTAGATACCAAATACTTGCTAAGATTAGGATAGTAACATATATATCCTTTTTGAACCCTAGAACACTCAAAAAAAATAACACACTTTAAAGTTTTAGATCAAGATTTATGAAATGAGGATAAATATCCTAACAAAGCATGTATAACCAAATATTATAGGGTTCCATAGGAAACAATGACTTATTTGGAAAGGAACTGTGATAAAGAGTCTCGCCATGAAGAACAGATGATGGCATACAATTAATTAAAAAGCAAGTTGTGGAAACTATATCAGCCCAAAACTACCTGCATTTAAAATAACAAAGCTCTTGCGGTAAGGAAGTGTCTATTCTTTCTCTCAGCAACCCATTTTGGGATGGTATGTCTACAAAAAGGTCTGATGGAGAATACCATATTGAGTCGCATAAGTTTATTTTGATAAGTATTTTTTAACATTATTACTTCGCAATATTTATACAAGAATATTAAATTGAGTAATAATCTTCGCATAAAAGACAGAGAAATGAAAGAATATAACTTAGAATGACTTTTCATCAAATATAACTATGTTATACAAGAATAATCATCAATAAAAATAACA
This sequence comes from Boesenbergia rotunda, assembly GCA_024364735.1. NCBI lineage: Eukaryota > Viridiplantae > Streptophyta > Magnoliopsida > Zingiberales > Zingiberaceae > Boesenbergia > Boesenbergia rotunda. Next base: position 343,422 of record JAGFNQ010006326.1, on the reverse strand, counting down.
AATACTTAAACCCAATTTGGGACATAACAGGGCAAGATTCCCAAACATCTGAATGAACTAATTCAAAAGGAGCACTAGCTCGTTCATTGACTCTTCGACTTGAACTTGGATAATGGTGTTTAGAAAATTGCCATGACTCACAATCTAATGAGAATACATTATAAAATTGGGGATAAAATTTCTTCAATATTGAGAGAAAAGGATGACCTAACCGGCAATGTAGTTCAATAGGGTGATTATTTTAGAATAGCGGATGGACTTTGCAATCTATGCATCAAGAATGTAGAGGTCACCAAACTTATGTCCTTTACCAATACTCTTCTTGGTCATAAGATCTTGAAAAAGATAATAATCAGTAAATAATTAAGACATAACAGTTAAGAGTATCAGTGAGTTTACTTACAAAAATTAAATTAAAAGAGAAATAAGGTAAACTTAAGACAGGGTGTAATGGAATTGAAGGAGTTGGTGTAATTATGTTTGTTCTAAGAACCTAACAGATTGACCCATCTACTAAAATAACAATAGAAGTAGAGGTATGCAACAGTAAAGAGAGAATAGATTATAATTACCTATTATATAATCTGTGGGACCAAAATCCATGACTTATTTGGAGGATGAGGAAACAAGACATATATTTGGTTTACCTGACTCGATAATGACAATAATTGATGTGGATGAAGATTTTAACGATTCTTAGTACTGAAAGAATTTGACATATTCATCAATAGAGATCGTGACAAACTTCTTCTCAGTTATATTATCAAAGAGCAACAAGAACTAATGAAAACAGAGAACTAAATCTAAAATACTAAAGAAATGTTGAATTTATTGCACAAAAAAAGTCTGACACCGAAACTGTTCAAATGTTGATTCAATATATTTAAAAAGATGTTGTATGGAGCACATCAAATAGAATAGTGGCAATTAAAGAGATTTTCAAGTACGAATACGCTTTCACATGCCGACGGATGGGATAGGACTAGAAAACTCAGAACGACATGTGTCTCACACAGAGATTCTGATGACTGGAATATGGGTGACAACAGACAACGATCGACAATTCCTTCTAGGACAGCAGCAGCAAATGGAAGAGAAAAGTTGTCGACATCAATCAATAATGGTAGAGAAGCGGCTAGGGTTTGACATGACAACGGTTTAGAATGATGACGGGTTTGGAGACATGACTAGGGTTTGCTCTAATATTATATAGAAATTTTGGAGGATTTAGAATATGTTATATATTTTTTATTCATCAATTTTATAAACATATATATAGAGAATCTAGACTTAATAATATCCCTACACTCGTAAATCATATCCCTATATATCCAATTTTTATTTATATAAATTTGTAGCAATTCTAATTTAATTGTTATTTTTAAATTTGGTAGTCATTTATAGAGCCAACTGTAGGGCCGATTATAGCATATAGAGGTTGGGTGGATAGTTGAAATTTACAAGATGCAACTAAAACCTTGAGTGCAAAAGTGTAGTTAAAATGACCCGGGTTTTTTATGTGGTTCATAACTGCCAAATTTGAAGTGTACTTGCTTAGGATTTGGAGGGAGAGATGTGTACTTGCTTTGGGGGGCTAGTTCCACACAGTGAGAAGTCATAGTTCGCAATGGAAAATGTAAGGATGGAGAGATGCCTTTGATCGGTAGATTTGTAGTGGAAAGCACATTGCTATAGCTAAAAGAGCCATGGAGATGAAGATTTGAGCACAGTAGTGGCCACATATTAAGCTATGGGGTTGACAAAAAAATGGTGGAAGAAGTTCGTTGTTGAGGCTATTGTGCCAATATGGTGCTCAAGAGGAAAGATAGCTACATTGGCTTGTGTGTATACCTAGTATTTAGGGGGTGGGTTCATGTGCATATGTATTGGTAGCTAGTAGGGAGGATCATTAGGGCTTTAACAAGGAGTTGTGGCCAAAGTGAAAGGAGGTCACAAGCTCGAACCACTAGGAAAATGGCACATGTTGGACGTCATACATGAGAGTCCTTCACATTTAAAAAATTACACTTCAATCTTGCATTTTGATGAATTTATATACAATATGTTTCCTAATTTTACTTATCTTGTTGATAGTTGGAAGTCGTTAAAGTACTTCAAAGATGATGATGTAGAAAAACTATAAGTAGTTGATTCCAAGAGAATGTGACTCAATTGTGGTATTTCAAGAGTCCAAGGATAACTCATGTTTAAGATGGACAAACTCATTAGTTTCTTATGTCATCCATAAAAAGAAAAGTGATCAAAGAAAGATAATGCTAAGGTAAAATTTAGCTTAAATATTTGTCTTTAAACTAGAGACAAGCAAATTGATCAATGAAAAAAAAAACATAGTTTAGAGTAGGATTATTTGAAACTTTGGAGATGATAATTTGGACTAAGACCAAAACAAAAATAGAGGTGGGACTTGAGTTAGTTATCTGTAAGCAAACATTATTTTTTAATAGTTAAGGTGAATGGAGGAAAATAGAGGAAGAAATTCGAGTCTATGGTGATTCAAGGGAGGAGAGAAAAGGGAAATAAAGATTTGTGGGAGTGGAGTTCTGGCTGTCAAAAATAAGTTGCAACCTCTATCTTAGGCAACTGAGAGAGAAAAATTAACCTCGGATAACTCAATGTGATAACAAGATGAAAGGGAGTTAAGATTGTGTCAATAATTTGTACAGAAATAGTTTTTATTCATTTATTTGTCATCTTTAATGTAACAAATTCTAAATTTTAGGATAAGAGTTGGTTATGCCTTGGACTAGGTTTCCTATTTTATCAAACAGTCTGAAATATTTTCAGATAGATCAAAGTCAATATATATCATATTCTATTTCAGTTCTTAAGTTCAACCCCCATATATGTGACAATAATATCCATGCAGAAGTCTAAAAGGTTTTTACCTTATTTTCTGGTGTTCCAGAATCATCAGGATCAAAGTCAGATTGAGTGTCATTTTCTGTTTTACCTGAATCTCCTTGCTCATCCAAATCTTTTTCTTTCTTGCTTGTTCCTTCTCCAAATTTTGACTTCTTAAATGAAACTGTGCATCTTTTGTAGCTTAGTGATTCATCATCAGAATGCCTTGTTTCAGATGGTTCAGGAGATATTATGCAAGAGTGCTTTGCGGATACACCTCTCTCAAATGTCATCACATATGGCTCTTCAGCTATTTTTTCTCCTAATTTTAGACAGTTCTCCAGCCATTGATAGCGCAGTAAACACTGAAACAGCACCAGGGAAATAAAATCAAGGATAGATATTAAGAAGTTGCACTATGAACAACATATGCAAGAACGGCAAATGAGTTGCAAAATCTTAAGCAAAAAGCAGATCATATACATATAGTCTGGCAGAAAGATTAATGGTTAGTAGGAACTTCTGCTGATAACTTCCCTAGGCATGCATTTCTTTATTATTTACTGTGAAGGTGTTAACCAAAGGACCAACAAATACAGATATGCCTCTAAAACACCCAATCTTCAAAATGGAATAAAATTGTCGTGGCTCCCACCTGCTTTTGTCTATCTTGTTGTTACTGAAAACAGCAATTAATGCTAAAAAACAGACCAAAGATGGCCATTAATTCTAAAACAAACTGACATCTTGTAATCCCTAGTCTTCTTTCACTTCACCAGATTCAAAGCCCACATAAGCTTCTAGTCTGTCCTTCGATGCACAAGTATTCCTCTTGTATACTTCTACCATGACACCTATGTGAATTGGACTCTTTAGGATGCCTCAGTTGACAGCCTCTTCAGCAACCAGCCAGCCAACAACTTCCTCCAATATCCACTCAGCCAAAGTGGTTCCTTCTCAGTATTTGGCCTGGTGACCAGATCCAACTACGGTTTAAAGTATCAGTGTCATCTAGTTCGATAGAGGTCAACATCCTCTTCTGCTCCCACACCTAGATACATGGAAACAAATGTGATGCTGGGATGATAGGTTTGTGCATTTTGTTGGCAACTCTCACAAGGGTTGCCAAGTTGAACCTCCTACGCCTCCTTTGTTAGTCCTAGGTTGGCAAGGCTAAGCAGGTCCAACCTATAGTGTGTGTCAACTCAGGTCCATACTTGTACCAAATCATTCCAGCACGGAACCAAAATCAATCACACCTAGAATCGAACCTAATGCACCTCATTGAAAGCCTACAAGGGCAATACCCAAGCCCTAAACCACGCTCAACCTTTTATTGGACATTAACATTACACTGCCAGCACTCGTAGAATTTACCAACCTATGGCCTCCTTGAAAAACCCAGCAACACAAGAAACCTGTAGACTCCAATGCCTACTTCTAAGGTCAAATTCTATAGTTGACTCACCTTCAAAAATTTCTATCAACTAAAGATTATCTAACTCATTGAAACCTACATATGGAGCAAAATGAATGTTTCTCTGCGGTTTGGTGAAATATGGATGGACCAAGCTACTGCATGAATAGGACGACCTGCTCACTTCCCTGCTTGAAGCCCTCACATACCAAACAATAAAATACGGCTACAAGATGGACAAGTTGCTCGCATGCAAGCATATGATTGGCTAGTAATGGTAATATGAGCTAAAACTCAACAATTGCATGCAAGTTCTAAAATTTTGATCTGTGTCAGAGTTTCGATATATGATTAGAACCATACGATTTCGCATGACGATATGTCCCAATGCAGTTTCCTTACATTTTTTTTAACAGAAAATATATTAATTAAAATTATTTTTTGATCGTTATAGATGCTTATTATTAAGTTATATTTAATATATTGAATATTGAGTTTAAGTTTTGATATTATCTTGTGAAATATTTGATTCTTATGAGTAAAAGTTGATTTATGTATCTAAAGTCCATCAAGAAGGTTTAAAGTATATTTAATTTAGATATATTTTGATAAATTTAAAATTAAATCTAATTTATATATAAATTAATTTAGTTTATTGGTAGTAATACATTTTAAAAAGTTAGAGATTATATTATATTTAATTTTTTTAATCTAAGAATGAAAAAGGATAATCATCTTTAAAGAGGTTAAAAGTTTTGTTTTTTCTCTATTTATCTTAAAGGTATTTTTTCTCTTTATTTATTTTAGAGAAAAAATAATACAAGAAAGAGGGAAAATATTAATAAGAAAGAAAAATAATTAATGGAAGGAGAAAAATAATTAAGAAGAAAAATTTTAATATGGAAAAGAAAATTGTTTAAAAAATTAACTAAAAATAAAAAATTGCGACGTTGCAAGTGTCCCAAGGAGGTCCAGCACCCTCTGCAAGGTCGCGACAACCTCATAGTCATGGTGCCAGTACGATGTTGATCAGACAACCCTTCTCCCTTGAGGCCAAAGGTTTTGTGAAATGAGAGCAAAGAAGTCTTCTTTCTCGTTTGGAACATGATTTGTTCCAATATTGAGGTTACATGCAATACAAAATTAAAGAATTGTCTTTGTCACAATTAGACATAAGGAACCCTTTAGCTCCTTCAAGAAAGTAGAACAATTCTTCTAGGTAAGCTGCAACAATCTCCGTATCATTATCATAGGAACCACAAGCATCCCATGATAATATGATACGTAATACATCAATATTTACAATGCGGTACTAATTCAGATATGTCTAAAATTTCTAAACATGGTACCAAAGCAAACTTTATCCGTCATTCCAAACCCTAGTTGTCATTGCAAACCACAGCCTCCTCTTCTCTTCCATTATTGATCAATGCTCTCTTCCATTAACCACTGCTAGCCTAAGAGAAACTATCAATCGTCAATATGTTCAGAATCTCTACGTGTGAATCACACGTGTCGTTATGAGTTTTCTAGTTCAGCCCCATGCGTTAACACACGTGAAAGTGCATTCATTATTGGAAATCTCTTTAGTTGTCTCTATTTCATTCACCCAGCTTCATGCAACATCTTCACATAGCTAGTTGAGCCAGTATTTATTTAGGTGTGGACATTTTTATGCAACAAATTCAGAGTTTCTTGGGTATTTTAGATTTAGTACTTTGTTTTCCTTTGGTCTTGTTGCTCCTTGGTGACACGACTAAGAAGTTTGTCATAATCTCTGTTGATGAATATGCCAAATTCTCTGAATCATTAAAATCTTCATCCACACCAATTACTACCATCATCAAGTTAGGTAAACTAAATATATGTCTTGTTTCCTCATGGTCATTTATTCTGGTGTCACAGATCATATCATAGATAATTTGAATATGTTTTCTACATTTCAGTCACATATCTCTACTTCTATTGTTACTTTAGTAGATAAGTCAACCTTTTATGTTATTGAATTTGACACAATTCAATTCCATTACACTCCGTCTTAAGCTTACCTTACTTGTCTTTTAATTTAACTTATGTAAGCAAACTCACCCATACTCTTAACTCGTATCTCATTTTTTTCCTAATTATTATCCTTTTTAAGATCTAGCGACAAAAAGATTATTGGTAAAGGAGATGAGTTTAGGGGCCTCTACATTCTTGAGCACAGGTTCCAAAGTCCATTGTCTGTTCTAGAATAATCACCCCGTTATAACTACATTATCAGTTGGGTCATCCTTCTCTCTCTCTCTCAATATTGAAGAAACCTTGTCCCCAATGTTATAGTTTATCCTCGTTAGATTGTGAGTCATGGTAGTTTGCTAAACACTATTGTCTAAGTTCAAGTCCAAGAGTCAACAAACAAGCTAATGATCATTTTGAATTAGATCATTCAGATGTTTGAGGACCTTGTTTATGTCTCAAACTAGATTTAAGTATTTATTCTACCAATAGATATCAACATGAACACTCATCTTGAATGCTAGGTATACAGGCTTGGATACCTAGTGCTTATCATTTTTTTTTTAATGCTAGGTACACACAAACCAATGGTAGCTATCTTTCCTCTTAAGCACCAAATTGGTACAACACCCTCAATAACAAACTTCTTCCATCATTTTCTTGTCAACTACATAGCTTAATATGTGGTGACAACGGTGCTTAAGTCATCATCCCATGGCTCTTTTAGCCATAGCAATGCACTCTCCACTACAAATCTACCAGTGGCATCTCTCCATCGTTACCTTTTCCATTAACAACTATGACTTCTCACCATGTGAAACTAGCCCACAAAAGCAAGTACACATCCCTCCCTACAGATCCTAAGCAAGTACACTTCATATATGGCGGTTCTAAACCATGTAAAAATAATAGGGTCATTTATGCTTTATTATTGTTTGTTTATTTTTGCTACTTAATTAATTTTAACTACACTTTTGCACTCAAGATTTTAGTTGCATCTTCTAAATTTCAGCTATTCACCCACCCTCTATATGCTTACGTTACTTGTTCTTTAATTTAATTTCTATAAATAAACTCACCTGTACTCTTAACTGTTGGGTCTCATTCTTTCTTGATTATTATCTTTTTTAAGATCTTACGACGAAGAAGATCATTGGTGCACATGAGTTTGGGGTCTCTACATTCTTGATGCACAGGTTCAAAGTCTATCGTCAGTTCTAAAACAATCATCTTGTTCAAAGTACATTGTCGGTTGGGTCATCCTTCACTCTCAGTATTAAAGAAACTTTATCTCCAATTTTATAATCTATCCTCATTAAATTGTGAGTCATGTAGTTTATTAAACACTATTGTCTTAACTCAAATCCAAGAGTCAATAAAGGAGTTAGTGCTCCTTTTGAATTAATTCATTCATATGTTTGGGGACCTTGTTCTATATGTCTCAAACAAGGTTCTAAAATTCGCTAGGCGCTAGTCAGGCGCCAGACTAGCGCCTAGGCGCCGCTAGGCAGATTCATCGGTAATAACATAATTAACAAAATAAATCACATATTATAACTCTAATACAATAATATCAAGATAAAATTATATATAAAAATAATTAAAATATAATTATATATAAAATATTAAGATATAAAATATTTGGATTTTAAGACTTAAACCATTGAAATCAATAAATAAAAAAATATAAATAAGTAAAATAAAATTATCATAATATAAATTAAATTTATATGAATTAAAAACATTTATTAAAAATTTTTAAATTTTAAATATAAAATTATGAATATAAATATGATTTATATAATTAATAAGATTAATTCAAATTTTTAAATTTTAAATATAAAATTATTAGAATATAAAAATTTATTAAAAATTTAATTTTAAATATATTTTTTATATAATATTTTTAACTAATTTAATTAGTATTTCTAGAAGCATATTTGAATTATGCCTATTTATCTGAGAAAATATTTAAATTAAACAAATATAAATAATAAATAATCGAATTAAAAAAAAAGTGCCCGTTGCAGCGGCATGGCGACGTTGTCGACGGCACTGAACGCATCACAAGACGCGTTCACCGTCGCCGACAACGTCCACGGAGGCTTCCGGTGGAATCGGATGCCACCGGCGACGCGTCCGGTGCCGGAGGCGTCGTCTCGCGACCCGGGAAGCGTCGCGAGACGCGTCTGATGGCAACGCCTCTGCGCCATCAGACGCACCGCGAGACATGTTCGGCAGCACCGGATGCGTCGCCAAAGGCATCCGGCGCTGCCAGAAGCACCCCGCGATGCTTTCGGCATCGCGGGAAGCATCCCACAACGCCGGAAGCATCACGGGAGGGGAAATCCTAAATTTCCGCAATGCTTGACGCCGCGTAGGAACGCCTAGGATGTGGATTTCGGGGAGGCATGCAGCCGCCGAGCGCCTAAGCAGCCCGCCTAGGACGCGTTTTAGAACACTGAACTCAAACTAAATTTAGATATTTTGTTATTTTTGTTGATGATTATTCTCATAGATCGGCTGCATTTGATGAAAAGTTATATTGAGTTTTTTTTTCTCAACCTTTTTTTTGTTGAGATTAAAACTCAATGTTCCTATATAAATATTGTGAACGATTTGTTTAGAACACGTGAAGGAGTAAATGTTAAACTTAAATCTTGGAAAAAAATATTAGAAACGAAAGTTTAGCTTAAGTATAATTAAGATATAATATATGAATTTAAGTTTGGCAAATTAGATGTAATAAAATAACTGTTAAGATAGGAGATAATGAATTATGTGGAACTGAGAGTTTTAAGTATTTTGATTCATTTTTGCAAAAGGATTGAGGGATTAAAAGATGTCTTACATAGAACACAAGCAAAATAATTTTTTATAAGTAAAATGTATATATCAAAGCAAGTCTAGAGTACAATACTAGGTAATCATGACCTAATGTCGTATCAGAAAACACTCCCAATGACCGGTAAACATGGATTTGTACATACATTTCTAAAAATCTTCTCTCTCTAACTATCCCTCATTAAAGATACTATTGTTCCTAGCTCTCCATACAAAGTGTATTAAAGTCGACATCGCAAGGTGTTTAACTTTAGCCAAGAAACAGCCTCCTTTAAAGAAATGTCTAAATGTAGACATCTCCTGCCCTATATGTAACCACTCTTGGATCCTCCACCATAAGACCACCTCTTGGATCCTCCACCATAAGACCACTACAGGAGGACACCTAAAGAAAAAGTATTCTTGCATCTCCATCTCTCGTCTACAAAGGCATAACACCGATTTTCCAAATAGTCTAGTGGAAAATCGTCTGTGACCCAACATCCAAAGTGTAACTGCATGACTAACTTAGATTCAAGGCTTCCACACTGTCCGCACTCAGGGCTTCTTAGGACTAGATCATAAGCCCTAGACATAACTCCATCCTGCTCAAACCAATCCGCCAGCATTTGCATAGCAGTTGTTGACAACCCAGTAGTCGTAAGGATAAGATTATAGATCTGCAACAATTGCTTGTTAGCAGGGAATCCGAGTGCATCGCCTCCAAGTCCATATGTCTACCGACCTCAAGCAGGTATGATACACCCACGTGATTCAAAGAGCATTCTCCTTCGCTTGCATCCGCCAAAGTACCTTGGCCAATAAGGCAAGTCAAGTCATGAAATCCCAACCTTTGGGCCTGCACATATCCACCCAAGAGACCTGGAGGTGTTTGGTCGTCTACATAAAAGACCTACAAAGATTGTAAATGTGGTCAATAATTCCAAGGGAAATAGGTAATATAGAGAGCCAAAAGCACTCCACTTCCTGAAGCACCAAAGTGATAAGTTGTGCCTTTCTCGCATAAAAAGTGTCTTCTTCAACTAGCAATTAATCTATCGCGCTAAGGAATCAAGGAGTGGGTCGTAGTTTGAAATTCATAGACGCTCAGCAGCAAGTGATATCCCCAAATATCAAAAGGGCATAGTCTCCTCCAGTAAGAGAAAGAAGTTGCAATCGCGTCGAGTCATCTACTCTAGCTAGATAAATGTTCAACTTCTGGTGATTAACCTGAAGCCCTGCGATCGCCCCAAACATTTGCAAACAAGAAGATAATGCTCCTACAAGTCATCTGCATACACAAAATGCACCAATATGAGATGACCACACCACAACAAGAAGATAATGCTCCTACAAGTCATCTGCATACACCAAATGCGCCAATATGAATGACCACGCTAGGACGAAATTTGAATTTGATATATCTGAGCAGTATTGATAACTACCATTTTGATACGATATTTTGACTCATATATTCATGCTTTTTGACCTATTTGTGTGATAAATTCACGTTTGTAAGCGTTAATGCAATTTATCTTTAATTTGCGGTATTTGATGTTAATATTTAAATGTGATCCTTGTAGGCACTCAAAGGATGATGGATCCGAATTAGATCAAATCAAAGTGAACTCAAATCTAAGTTTAAATGAGTAGCAATCTGAACAGTTCGTCCAAGATCAGGAGAAATATGAGCCAAACATCCATTAAAGATATGGTCCATCCAAATCAAGGGAGAATATTTCTCAGCCATTTATCAAGATATGGAGCTTTAGATCAATATATGAACTCATTCCACCATTGGATCAGAGTTGGGGAAAATTTAGTTTCATAGAAAAGCAAGTACATAATCAATATAGAACTATGACAAAAGTTGTGAGATAATATGGATATATCAGCTTTTGACAAAAGTAGGTTTAAAATTCAGTACTAACCAAATTATGATGTGATAACCAAGAGGCTCTACATATAACTTCTAATCCTGTATGTCATTAGCAAACTCAACATATTAGCAAGGTTTGATCTCTACAAGGTATATAAAGACGAGAGAAAAACTAGAAGATATTTTCACAAATGTTTTAAATTAGATTCAGGTTAATTATCTTTGTAACTAGCTGCGCATATCAATATCTATGCTCCAGCTTGAGGAGGAGCATTATAGGTTATATAAATAGAAATAGAAAATATAAGGACATGATTTATCTTGATCATAGGAATCTGATTAAGTGTAAATACTTTTTGTATATATGTATGAGATTGATGAATAAAAAATTACATAACATATTTTAAATTTCTCCAATATTTCTTAACAATAGTATTTGTATAAAAATATTATCCTATAAATTGTCTTCCATGTTCCTTCCCTAACATGCAACCTAATTTCTGATAGTAAGTTCACATGTTATAATCATTGTGTCGCTAATTTTGTTCCATTATCATGTCAATTTCAAAGATACAAGGCTCCATTTATGGCCAAGGGCTTCACTCAAAGCTATGGCATCGATTACACTGAAACCTTTGCCCCTGTCGTCAAACGCAAAACCATTCGGATTTTATACGAGTCAACCTTGATTGGCCATTACATTATCTTTATATAAAAAATATATTCTTCAATGGTGAACTTAAAGAGGAAGTCTACACAAGTCAACCTCCGGAATTTGAAGAAAAAAATTGAAAGTTAACCTGTTTGCAAACTTAACAAGTCTCTTTATGGATTGAACCAACCACCACGTGCTTAGGTAATCAAAACATTTGGGTAAAGACAATCAGATTAAACATTTTGAGAAAGAAAAAATCACAATTCTCATAGTATATGTTGATGATATCATAATCACTATACAAGACAGCAAGGAAATGGAGGAGATTAAGTTGATGATGGCAAAAGACAAAAGAGGTCAAAGTCAAAGACCTTGGAGCACTAATGTACTTTCTCGGAATGGAAATTGCAAAGGCCTTGGAGCACTAAAGTATTGTCTAAGAATGGAAATTGTTATATGCAAAATGGGCATCTTGGTCTCTCAAAGAAATTACACATTAGATCCGCTTACAAGAAACAAGTATGTTGGGATAAGCCAAGTAAAACATTGATTGAGCTAGGAAATAAAGGAAGAATATTTGAGGGAAGACTGATGAATAAAGCTATCAACATCTTGTCGGAAAATATTTCTCTCGCATGCTTGCCCAGACATTGCTTTTGCAGTAAATTTAATAAGTCAATATATGCACTCACCATGCCAAAGAGTATATAGAAATCTGAGGTACTTGAAACAAACTAGGGAAAGAGATACTTTTTGTGAAAAATAATGATCAAGGAGTGAGCACATTCACTGATGAAGATTGGGTTGGATTAATCACTAATCGAAAGTCAAGATCTAACTATTCTACATTAGTATGGGGAAATTTGGTAGATAAAAAATAATCCGTCGTTGCAAGAAATAGTGCAAAAGCCAAGTACAGATCTATGGCCCATGGAGTGTGCGGACTTGTCTAGACAAGAAGAGTGAAGAAACAATTAAAGATAGAGTTTGAAAGTCCCAAGTGTTTTTTGTGACAATAAATCAACTATTAGTATAGAACCAAATATGTTGAAGTTAATGGACACTTCATTAAGGAAAATCAAGAGGAAGGGAATCCTAGTGTTGAATATGTTCCTACTTCTCATCAAGTAATTGTTTAACTTACAAAAGAATTATTAGAACAAATTCATGAATTTCTTGTTAGCAAATTTCGACTCATCAATATCTATGGTTAAGCTTGAGGGAAGTGTATATTAACATAAAAATCCTATATGATTTAGTCAAATTATTTGATATCAAATTATTTTATTTGATAGGATTTTACGTGATTTTGTAGGATAGGATTTTATGTGATTTGGTAGTATTTTGTAAATATGGTAGGATAATATTTTTTATTCCTTTATTGTTGGGATGTGATACACCCATTATAACTATAAAATATGTATCTTTTTCGTTGAGGAATAACAGCTAATTATTTTTCCCACTCATATTTTTGCATAAAATTACCACACCTGTCATTTTGTTAGGGAATAAAATTTTCAACATAAAATAATTTTGCACTTCTATCAAACTTGAAGGCAATGGGTGACCACCTAAAACATTCGAAGATAAAGTGGAAAATGTCATATTCTTGTATTGTTATATGGTAGAATGTATTTTAATACATGATTACTCTTGGTATTCCATATTTTCAAGCTAATATATATCTTTGGATGGTTTTATCATGATCACTTACAATGAGTTTGTTTATCTTTCAAAGTAAATACTACTTTATGCAAGATGAACAATTCATTTGTTTTGTCCATGGATCCAAGATAAGAGTTTTATTTCACTCGTAAATAGTTCTCCACTTAAGTGACGCAGCTCAAAATAGAGTTATGTACTTCAACTAATGAGACACAATTCCATGCCTAAGGTGGTGATCTAGTTAAAAAAGGATATATAAAAAGACTAGTTTATATTACTCATTCAATAAATATAACAATAGGATGGTAGTCATTTTTATACGCCTTACAATAAGATTAAGGCAAAATAACTTAAAATAATATAATAGATATTATTTTTATTTAGACAACAACAACAACTAAACTTTTGTCCCACTAAATGAGGTCCGCTATAAGGATCCTCCTACTCCATTGGGTTTGATCTCTTCTATATCATCATCTATATTAACATAAATCTTATGATTGCTAACCAAGTATTCTTTGATCTCCCTCTTCCTCAATTAATATGCATATTTGTCATAGTCTCACATCACCTAATTGGGATATTTATTGCTTATCCAATTACATATTCATACCATCTTAAATGCATGTCTCAGAGTCTTCTTTCAATAGGTACAACTCTAACTTTCTTTCTAATATTCTCTTTTCTTATCCAATCCATCCTCGTATATCCCCACATCTACCATACATCGTCATCTATGTGACTCTCATCCTTAACCATCATTTTATAAAACTTCTTTTTAAGCTTTAAATGTACCTTATAATAAATGCATGATGTCCTCCATTTCAACCATCTTGCCTATATCATATGTAAACATCTCTATCAACGTCTCCATCCTTTTGCAAAATAAATCTAGATACTTAAAGTTCTCAATTAATAACATTATTTTTTATCCTAATAATTATCTTGCTACGTCTAACTACTAGTTAATTAAATTTTATATATTTTGTCTTTAATCTATTAAGCCTAAATTTTGTTGTTTCTTTTCTAGAATTCTTTATATAATTTCCCTCAATACTTGGCTATAAGCTTTTTTAAGGTCAATGAATATCATGAGTAAGACTTGCTTCTTTTCCCGATACCGAGAGATGTATAACTTCTATTGTCGACTTTTTAAACATGAATCTAAATTAATTTCCGGTCACTTTGATATACTTCCTTAATTTTTTTTTCTATGACTTTTTCCCAATGTTTTATAGTGTTAGCCCCGATAATAATGCCTCTCCAGCACCCGCAACCTGCAACGTGTATCATTAGGGTTGGGAGAATGAGGCTATATAGATAGCGAGGTAACGGTAAAAAGGGATATGCTTTTTACGCTAATCCTAATCTAAGTTTCTTCATCTTCTACATTTTTTTACCTTCTTCCTTGAAACAACGGAGGTGTAGGATCAAAGAAGCGCTAGAGGGGATGAATAGCATGTGTCGCTTTTGACGGTGTTTCGAAAACAGGAGAGAATGTAGCAGAAATAGAAATCAAACAAGACAATACTAACACATTTTCTTTTTACTTGTTCATAGCTTGTGCTACTAGTCCGAAGCTTATAATCGTTAATCGCTTTTGTTGGGTAATCCACTATCAATTCATCAAATAAAATAATTTGAATGTGAAATACAATTGACTAAACAAATAAACAATACCAACAACTTTAAGAGATCCAAAGTAGAGCATTGTCGTTGAGATCATTTGAATGTAGAATGTATTGTGCTAATGTCTTAGTTGAAGGCTCTTTTTATAGGTCATTCTAGGCGTTTGGACCACCCCGGACGCCTCTACTGAGTCTTATCCCATCCGCCTTCGTCACTTAGATTATCCATCTGTGCTTGGACCCTCCCAAGGTGCCTAGATTGTTGACGTCGCTACACCTATGCAAATCTTTATCCGAGTTGCTTTTATCCCTTCTCGGACGCCTAGATTCTTTCCGAGCGCCTAGAAGCTGACGTGTGCCAGCAAACCAACCGGAGTGTACCAACTCAGTTGCACACGTAGCTAGGTTCGAATTTATCTAGGCGCCTGGATCAGATTCAAACACCTAGACTTCCATGCGCCTAGAACCTATTTAGGCGCCTAAAACATATCTAGGTGCCTAGAACCTTTCGGCATCTAGAAACTTTTCCAAGCATCTGAAACGTTATCCAGGACACCTACTTTGTCTGCCTGCATCACAGAATTTGTACACAAACATAATATGAAAGCAAACATAAAATAATTTGACAATCTCGGGACTATTCAATCCTGACTTTTGGATTTCGCATGAAATCATAGGTCGGACCAACGCCTAATGTTCCCAAAGGAACGCGTCCTCACCTTCTCCTCTCAAGAGAAGTTACCTAACTTATCGAACATCCGGTCCTCTAAACCTGTTTGAATTTCCTGCTCGACATTCGATTCTTTTACCTTTAAGGCTTCCTCTCGATGTCTAGTCCTCAAGACCCATCGACCCGCTAGAAGTCTGGTCCTCCGGATCCATCTAGACTTCATACTTGGTATCCTTGATCTGCCAAGTCTTCCTAGTCCCACTGACCGACCAAGACTATCTTGTCTAGCCTCAACAAGGACTTCCAATTGCCGAGTCACAACTAGAGCTTTCCCTTTACCTAGTTTTCACTAAGACATTATGATTGAGCTACCCGCACACTTGGTCAAAATTATTAGATCACAACACAATTTAACTTTGAACCCTTTGTCAATATCAAAAGTAAATTCAATTATTTGGTGCTTCTGGCACCAACAATCTCCCTCTTTTTTCATTATAACAACCTACTTAAAAATTAAGTAAAACATAAAGAACATAGTATAGTATTTTCAACAAGTTAAGTTGTTTAAAGAGTAAGTGAAAGATTTACAAAAAACAAGTTAAAAGCTCCCCCTTAATTAAAACATTCAAGATTTTTAAAGAACTATCACCAGTAACAGATTTTTAAAAATGCTCCCCCTTAACCTCTCCCTTGAAATTAATATCTTTGAGGTTTTTTGAAAAAAAAAAAATACTTAACTTTTAACCTTTATACTCTCCCTCTTTGACATATATCAAAAAGAATTTTCCAAAGTTAAGAGTATTTGAAAAAGAATTTTGAAAAATAGTTTAAGGCTTGTTTGTTTTTTCAAAAGAGATTTTGAAAAACATGTTAAGAATTAATTTTTCAAGGGGAATTTTGAAACCACAAACATTTTTGAAATAACACTTTAAGTTAATTTTAACAAAATATCCAAAGTTTAAAGATGATGTAAGGGAGAATTAATGTTAAGTTTGCAACGGGAATTTTTAAAAGATAAAAATTTTCAAAAAGAATTTCCAAAATAATGCTTTAGAAAGTTTTCAAAAAGAATTTCAAGAAAAGAATTTCATTTTTATCATCAATATGTTAGACGATGAACATAAAATAATGTAAAGTTATGCATTAATCCAAGAATCCTAGAGTCCAACCATGAGTTTTCCATGCATATTATTCATATTTTGTTTGAGTTTTCTATTTTCTCTTAATTTTTACTAACTTTAACAACTTACTGAGCTTAATATTAATTGAATTTAGAATTTAACTCATTGAATTAGATTAATTAAATCTTCCAAAAAACTATATACATGTACCTATTTCCAAAAAAAATAAATCTTAAATTTCGCCTTTTACTTAAGCTGGTTTTGTGAATTATTTTAGACTATTAATTAAGTTAAAATTAAGTTAATTAAGATTTAATTGATGAAAATTTAATTTTATTTCGAATTCAATTTAATATAGTTGTTTAGTTAAGATAACTAGTTTAGGATAATTGAAATTGAATTGATTAATTAATTATGGATTAGTTATTTGAATTAGTTCCTACCGGATTAATTAATAATTACCGATTAAACTTGATTAGTTAGATTATTTAGAATTTAATTTAGTTTGAGGCTTAATTAAATTTCTTAGGTTTAGGTTAACTTAAATCAAGTATATTAATTAAGTTTTAGTTAATTAAGGACTATTTACGTTTAATAAAATAGGTTTACTAAGGATTAAATAAATGAATTTAATTAATATAATTTAATTTAAAAGATTAATTTGATTAATTAAAATTAATTGAGTGAGCTAAATTAATTAGATTAGTTAACTTCGATTAATTAAAATTAATTAAGCGAGTTAAATTAATTAGATAATTGAATTAATAGACTGTTAAATGATTTAAATTAATTACACATTAGGTTAAATTATACTTAGACTAATTAGATTAATTAAGGTTTATTAAAATTAAATTAATTGAAGATTATTTAATTAAGATTTATTAAAATTTAGATTAAATCAGATTATTTTTATTTAAGTAACTCCTTAAGATTTAGTTAATTAAGTTGGAAATTGATTAAATTAATTTTAAATATGTCCTAAATACCCTTTTCCAGATTTTTTAATTAGAGAACCTTATAGATTTTGTGAGATGGTCATTAATTTTATCTTTATTAATTTAATTTGAATTCTAAGGATTAAATAGATATTTGAGTTAGATTTAATTTAACAATTAGCCAGTTAAGTTCACATTTCAAAAATCAACTTCCAAACTATGGCACAAGGGCCTTCTTAGGTATCGCAGCAACAACCACTTCTAAACAAAATCTTTTAAAGAAATTATACACTTAACTTTTTTCTTGAGAAATCCTGGTCAATGATGTGGCAAGGTAGCTTTAGTTCCACTTAGCTAATTAGACTAAGTAAAGTACGTCTTATCCCACTTGACTCCATAGACCAAGTTTCTCTAACGTACTATCATCTCGCTCTACCCTAGTACTAGGTTGGATCAAGTCTAAGTTTTTATCTAACTGTTCTAAATTAAGAGAAAAAATAAGCATGCAAAGAAAGCTACAAATTAAGCAAACATATAAATTTATCTAATACAAACAGTTTTTCTATTGGCTCCTCCTGAATCATAACCTCGATAAGGTCTATCTAGGTAATGAATTTGATTGTTGGGGATCCAAAACTGGTTTGGTCTAATTTGATTAATCAAGCTTGATTTAGGGATTCATGCTTGAACTTGATTTTTAGCAGTTCGATTTATTAGAAATAAATATGATTTAAAATGAGTTTTAGCCTTGTATTTGAGTCTAGATCGATTGTATTTTTTTTTTTTGGAAAAAGATCACTTTATTCCTGAAAGAGAAAACCATATTAGAAGAGGGACCAGTCCTAAACCTTCTAATATGGAGGTACAACGACTTTGACTGAATTTACATATATGCAAGATAAGAAGTAAAAAGAATCGACTGATTTGATGATTACTATGCAGTTATCAGCCAACTTCTTATTAACTCAAGACAAATGCTAGCAACATCTTTAAGACAAGCTTTCTTTTGGTCTTTAGCAGTTTTCCAAATCCCTTGAAGTAATCACCATAGAACATCAATCAGAATTTCGCAGTATGCATTAACAGCAATCAGCCACGGCTGCAGAATGGGGTCGTGAGTTCGCAACCTGTTAACTTAGAAAATCCAAACCAGAATTTCGCACCCGATGTTCACTTTGGGCAAGTGACCAGCCAGAAACGGATTTAAAATGTCTTTACCGTAGCCGTTCCTATGGACTAGATAGAACTATGGTGGATCTATTCACTTTTTTAGGCTTTTTGGCAAAGCCTCAGCCATCAACGGATTTGTGGTGTCTTTACCGTAGCCGTTTGATACGGACTAGATGGATCAAAAACGGCGGATCCATTCACCGTCCTAACTTTCAAGGCCCAAGGTTTTTTATCCATTGCTTCACACAGCTATATCAGTAGTTTATTGGCACATCAATACCAACAAAGGCTTTTTATCAGCGTCCATGTTTCTGAACCTCCACATATTACCACACTTAAAGTTGACCACAACTTCCAATTGGGAGAGCACGCTCGGCACCAAAACAGCAATGGTTAAGCAGGCAATGGATAAACCGCATCAAACATCTACAATTTGCAACCCTGCTGTAATTTAAAAAGAGATCTGTGTTCTCCTCCCTGCTGACTCTATTGCCTGCTGACCGCAACTCACGCCTGATATAAGTGCAGTAAGAATTTGCCGACGAGCACAAACACAGGGAGTACACATAAGCAGGCTTTGTCACACCAGCAATCAGCTCTTTGCCTAACTTTGACATCTGATACAATTTGCTAAAACAGAAATGACAGAAAAGGCTAAATTTTGCACCTGACATCAGAGTAATGTGATTTGTCATTGCTACAAAATGCAGCTCCAAAGATACTTCACAGAGTCTCATAATTTGTGCTACTTTACATTGCATAGAGCCTCCATCGCTTTGACATTCTATACAGAATCCCAGGTGATTTGTGCACAATCTATGCTCAAATTGATGCCTTGAAAATCGACTTGCCATTTTGCTAGCCCTAATTGGCATATTTGGCACGTTACAGGGAAAGCCAATGCTGCTTATCAAATCTGAGTGGTCAACCCAAAATACCAAAGGCACAGTTTCAGACATTTTTAAAATTAGCATACGTACAAACTGATTCACCAAAATCCCCTGCAGATGAAAACTCCAACTACTGTTGCTTGTGGCAGGCAAGCATCGATCAATCAGAATCTCCAGTAATTTAGCAGAGGTTGATGTCCAAACATAGCTAACTGAATATCCAGTTGGTAACCCATATAAGCTGAAATTTTCCACAATCAGAAATTGGGAAGAATGTCTGTAGAGACGTATCAATTTAAGCTTAGCCCATAGGAGTAAAAACCGAATGGAATAAAATAGAACCACCCAAACCTCAGCCACTGGAAAATTCTCGAAGTACGCTCAATATATCATTGTATTTTTGAGATAAATCCAAGGATCAGTTAATTTGTTTATTTGGAGCAGCAGTTTCTCTGCCACGCTGAAATGCCACTGATATTGGTTGAGGACAAGAGTAAAAGTATTTCTGTCAGATGCTGATTCTTCATTTCCTTGACAGCAGTTTCTCTGGACAGCAGTTTCTCTGGCCACACTTCTGATATTGCTGTATTCGTCATTTCCTTCATTGCTTTGCCTTCCGCATTTAATCAGTTTGTTTTCCTCGAGATTCTGATATATGGCAGACTTATTCTATCCATCTTGCAGATGCCAAATAGAGTTTTGTCTATCTCCGATGCAGTCCATACTCTGTCTGTGGTAAGGTGAAAGGCTTGATTTGCAAGGTGGTCCGCTGCAGCATTACCTTCTCTGTACACATGTGTGAGCCGGACTTGGTGTTGTTGTAGTATAGATTTGATTTTTAGGATCAAGTTGCGATACTCCCAGGGTATTGAAGGTGACTGGAGGATCTTCAAAGCCACTATCGAGTCAGACTCTAGCCAAACCGGGAGGCAGTGATTTTCCACACACAACTCCAATCCCATAAGGATTGCAAGCAGTTCTGCTCTTACATTAGATCCCATACCAATCATTCCAGATTTTGTTAGGACAACTCTACCTTCTTGATCTCGGATAATAGCACCATATAAAGAAGGTCCTGGATTGCCTCTTGAACACCCATCTGTGTTTAACTTAAAAATACCATTCTTCGGCTTCCTCTAAATAACCATTGAGATGGTAGTTGTAAATCTGTTTTTGACTTGAAATCCCAGAATTTGAGCCGCATGTTTGTGTCCTTTCCAGTGTTTTTGTTGGATCAAACTCGCTGCCATGCCTAGATGTATGTAGCAGTTGATCTTCCAGATTATTTTCCTTGATGCCGGTTTGATTCCACGATGTTTCGCATCATTTCGAGCACACCATAAGTTCCAAAGGATTAAAAATGGTATAGCCTCCTTGATATGACCATCTCTTGACCAGGATTGTGTTAACCTCCAGCTCTCAAGGATTTGATATCTGTCAACACCGAACAATTACGCAAAATGTCTCCAAACCTCAATGGCAACAGCACCTTTAAAAAACAAATGGTCCCAGTTTTCCATGGATGAACAACATTGACATTTAGAAGCCAGTTGCAGACCTCTTTGCTGAAGAACATCATCTAAAGGTAACCTCTTCCTCAAGAAGCGCCATATAAACACAGAAATGTTTGGATAGAGTAGCTTACTCCAGCAAGCTCTCCAGATCTCAGCAGGTTGTTGTGTATTCCTTATGCAGTTCCAAGCAGATTTCAGCGTGAATTTGCCATTCATTGCTGGCTTCCATACAATGTTGTCTCGGCAGTTCCATGGATCCACCGTTTGTGTGTCATTTTCCATCAAAGTAGGCAACGCAATGTCCTTAATCTCCTCCACAATTCTGGCTGGCACAGTGCTTAGTAGCTTAGGGATATCCCATCCATGATTGCTGGAGAAATCTGAAACCTTACAGTTTGGGTTCCCAACAACTGTACACATCTGATATAACGGACCTTGATCGAGCCAAATATCATACCAGAATTTTATCTCTCCCTTGCCAATGATCCAGCCTATGTTTCCCTCTGCCAAACATCGAATCTTGAGTAGCCGGCGCCAACAAGGGGAGGATTTCCAATTCACTGACACTACACTTGGCGATGTTTTCTCACAATACATCTTTAACAGAAATAAAGCCCATAGAGTCTTTTGTTCTCTGAATCTAAACCAATGTTTCATTGCAATGGCGGTGGCAACATCCGCTAGCTTTCTGATCCCCAATCCCCCTCTAACTTTGGTTTGCAAATTTTAGGCCAAGCTATCCAGTGAGTCTTCTTTTTGGAATTTGTCGTTCCCCAGAAGAAATTTGCGAACAACATTTCTATTTGATGTAAACTAACAATGGTGGGAGAAGAACTTGCAAAATATAAAAAGGAAGTGAAGATAGAACACTTTGTATGAGTAGTAGCCGACCACCATGTGACAACCTCTTGATGTTCCACCCTAGTAGCCTTTTTCTGATTTTTTCAATTAATGGTTGAAAATAGCTTGATTTCCGATTCCCAGCAGCAATTGGGACTCCTAAGTATATTATAGGAGGATGTCCTTCGATGTAGCCAGTGATGGAGGCAATTAAATTTCTTCTGGTGTTGTAATGCTTTTGGCAGGGAAAAATAAACTTTTACCAGCATTGATGGATTGCCCTGAGACTGTCTCATATGTGTCCAAGAATTTCTTGATTCTTTTAACATTGTTAACTGACCCATTCATCAGAATCATGATATCATCTGCATATGCTAAGTGTGATAATTTAACCTTGCAACCCGAGGAGTAATATAGCTGTGGATGGTTGTTAAACAGGGCAATTAGACCTCTGGATAAGAATTCTGCAGCAATAACAAAGAGTAGAGGGGAGATAGGATCACCCTGCCTCAATCCTCGCTTAGAATGAAAAAACCCAGCCAAATGTCCATTGATTTTAACAGAAAACCAGCATCCGATAATACAGTGCTTCATGAGATCAATAACTGCATCTGAAAATCCAAAAGCTTCCATGATTTTAAAAAGAAAAGACCATTGAACTCTATCAAATGCTTTGGTCATGTCTAGCTTCAAAATCAAATTGTCACCTCTAACGTGATAGTTTAACTTGTGGTTGAATTCTTGGGCTAGCAGTATATTGTCTGATATTAATCTACCTGACATAAAACCACTCTGTGAAGGCGATACAATTTTGTCCATGATTTGACTCATCCTTGCGGCTATTAATTTGGAGATAATTTTGTTGGAAACATTACACAAACTGATAGGTCTAAAGTCTCTCCATTGCTGTGCATTATCCATCTTGGGAATTAGAACTATAGTGGTGGACTGCCATTCCTTTTGGCATTGGATTGCCATGGAAAAAATCCAGAACAACCTCATATACATCATCCTTGACAATGCCCCAACAAGACATATTAAATTCTGCTGAAAATCCATCTGGCCCCGCTGCACTATCCTTCGGCATTTCGCATATAACTTGTCTTATTTCCTCCATATTTGGTAGTGCTGAGAGCGCATCATTGTCGTTGGTAGTGATTAATGCTGGAATATGATCAAAATTGACTGAATTGCAGCTATAATCCTCTCCGGTCAGTAGCTTTTCAAAATAAGCTGCCCCTGAGGCATAGATATCTTTCGGTTTGTCCAAACAGACACCCTCATCCCATATTCTAAAAATTCTATTGGCCATTCTCCTCTTGTGTGCCAAACCATGGAAGAACTTAGTGTTTCTTTCACCTTCAACCATCCATTTCACCGCAGCCCTTTGCTTCCAAAAGACTTCTTCCATGTGCAGTGTTTGGAACAGTTTGGCCTGCTTTTCTGATTTGTTTATTTTGTTCTCTTCTAAGGGATCCAAATCAAATCTCCTCTCTGCAGCTGCAAAGTATTCCTCTGCACTAACTATATTTTCATATATGTTCCCAAACACTTCCCAATTCCACCACTTCAGGTGTTCTTTGAGTCTCTTCAACTTGCGCTGCAGTTTGTGAAGTCTATAACCAGCAATTGGCAGCATCCAATTCAGTGTCACGGTTTGTAAAAAATTGTGGTGCTTGATCCATATATTTTGGAAGCGAAAAGAGGCAACTGGCCTTGAAAATTCTGAAAATTAATAAGCAAAGGGCATTGATCAGAGGAGGCCCGGTTTAAGTGTTCTACCCTCACTGTAAAATCATGTTCGCTCCATGAAGGTGATACAAGGACCCTGTCCAAGCGCTTCCAAATTCTGTTATTTGTCCATGTGAATCTATCACTATAAACCCAGCATCTATCAAACCAGCTAACATAAGGAAGTTGTTAAAGTCTTGTACGGGTCCCAGCCTAGAAATGTAGCCTTTTGAGTGTCACTTGGGCTTGAGACCACATTGAGATCCCCATCAACTAGCCAGTATTCATTGCTATCCGGTCTGATTTCTAACAGTGGACAGCTCTCTCTGCTTGTGTACATTTAGCATAGACCGCTGTGACAATCATTTTGATGGGAAAGATGTTAGAACAAATCTCCATGTGCAAGAATTGCTCATGATCCTTAAGAACTCTACACTCTATATTAGCATCAAACATAAACCAAACTTTCCCTGAACAATCAGAAATAGCTGTTTCAAAACCCAAACGTCTGGTAATAAAATTCTCATCTAACTCAATGAACAGTTCGAGGATACCCAGAAAATTGAGATGATAAATCTTTCTTAGAAAATGTACTCTCCTCAAGGATGCAATATTACCCATCCCTCTTATATTCCATATGATTCCTGCCATTAGGATTATGATGAGGTAGACCTATGTGTTTAGACTTTACCATCTGGCACATTCGCTGGATTGAGCTGTTTAGCACCTTTGCTTGAGTTTAAATTCTAGTTTTTTGAAGCTTCTGCTACATTAGAAATCACTTGTTCTCCCTCTACTACTGTGCTCTTATTGATTTTGTGCTCCATCACTGGTATAGTTACATTATTCTGCCTTTTTCTCTTGCTTGGACTTGCTGTAAGATCAAAAGAGGATCTTCTCGGCTGTTGCGCAGCTTCTCTACTATCCATTTCCTCTTCTTCTTCAAAAGACTTTGAAAAAACAACTTCATTTGATTCTCCTTGCTCCCCCCAAGAACTGACATCTTCCTCTTGATCAAAATTCACTGGAGTTTGATTTCCCATAGCCTTCTCTGGATCAGACAGTTGATTATCCACCTGAGAAGGCACTGAGCCTACCTGCTGTAGTCTGAATTGGGACCTGTTCTGTGTTGTTTCAAATGCTAGAAGATTCCCTTCAGCAGATGGGTTTTCAGATTCAATTTGCTCCTCTTCAGGTATCCTAACTTGTTGCCAATCAACTGACTTATTAACTGACTGATTTCTGATTTGCATATTAGACATCCGCATATCCTTTTGTGCAAATGTGCCGACAATAGATTTACCTTTATCAGGCCTTGTGTGCACCTCCGTTTGTGTCCCCTGCTGTTTAATCTTGTCATTTTTTCCAGTCCCCCCAGCACCCTTTAGCAGATTTTCCCTCTGCCCGTTCCTGTCTGGTACATAAGTATTTTGTTGTGATGTTGTAATCATCACATATTTGCCCTTGTCCTTTCCTGCTTGTGACTCAACTTTTGATACATTCTGTGCCCAACTTGGGACCTCTCCCTGGATTTCCCCTAAGTCTTTGTCATGGCACTCTAATTCTTCAACAATCTCTACCTCTCCTTGAACATCTACATCCAAATCAGCCAATGGCTGGAATGTATTATCAGTTCCTTTACCCACATTGTTGAGCTGATCCACTACTCTTGAATTTGTTTTCTTTTGCACCCATTTCTGTTGTTCCGCTTGTTCCAAGAACATCTCTTCTGCTTGTGTGTCAGTCTGTGCTGATATAATATCCTTTTCTCTTCTTTTATTTAAATGTAGCCTCAAGTCTTCCTCCACCAAGTTAGCAGTATTTCTATTAGAGTTCCATACTGGCTTTGGCTTATTCCCGTTCACATAGCATTCTTCTATTGCATGGCCCAAATGTTTACAGTCAGCACAGTATTTAGGATGTTTTTCATAGATCACTTTTTGTAATCTTTTCTCCTCACCAATGCCAATCCAGAAATCCTCCACTTTGGGCTTCAGCAGGTCAATTTCCACACAAGTACAAACGACCGATAGTCTGGATCCATCTGTTGTGCCTTCATCTATCTTTATAGGTTTTCCAACAATTCTAGCCACCGAGAAAAGACTATGTTTGTTGAACATATGGATTGGCAAGTCCAGTAATTGTATCCATATTGGAACCACTGATGACTCTGCTTCATATGAGAAATGGGGAGACCATTTGAAAATTCTTAATGGTACACCTCCAATGAACCATACTCCACGACCTCAAACACGGGCCATGTCTTCATTTGACGTTAGGTGGATGAAAATGTAGCCAGCGCGCAGAAATCTAATGTTATAAAAGCTAGAGAGACCTAGGTTGCCAAATGCTTGTAAAATTGTTGCTTGACTAGGGCGCCACCCGGAGAATTTACCTATCAATGAGAATTGATAAGGTTCAGACATACCTAGAATTTCCTCTTCCGAGTAGAAGATTCCAGGCTTGTTGTTGTAAATCATGATTGGCTTGAAAGAGTTTCCTACATCATCAAAGCTTTTCTTCGATGTGCGAGGCGATACAGGTTTCACAGCCGCTGCATATGAGATGGGTGAAGGAATGGACATCGCAGCATCAGGGAGGCTTGTCTTGGTTGACGCCATCGTACCAGAGACATTTGCAGGACTTGGTGCCGCTGTATGTGAGGGATTTGCAGGTGCCAACGCTGCTTCTGACCTTATCACCATTGTTTTGACGCTGGGGATTTGTGACGGAGCACCATGCGAAGTAGGCAAAGGAGGGAACTGAGAGTTGACAGCGAGGGAAGGGGGCTACTGCGGGTCCATCGTTGGAACCCTAGGGCCACCGGCGGACTGCGCCGCCATCAGGAGGCGTGATAACCGGGTTCAGTCGCGTTACGGTTTCAATTAATTTTCTCGTTTCAAGCAATTATGTAGTAGTAGTTGAACCGAATCGTCTCTCTAGGACCCAATATGATGCATGCCACTTCTTCGGTCTATGGGAAATAGTAGATTGTAGAAAATTTAGAATTGACTAAACAAAACATGGTTTCATAGGTTTCGAGATCAACAAAGCAATTGAAATTAGCTACTAACTTCTACCTAATAGCTTTAACTATTTGGAATTGAAGTCTAAGCTAATCAAATGTAAAGGACACACAAAGAACACTCATAAACAGGACAATTCAGCAACGATTCATCAGAAACTCCTAGCTAGAAAGCAATCGATTCCATCATTAAGCAATTGTGTGATTTGAGCAATTTCAACAAGCATCTTGCATTCAAGTAGTAAGAGTTGAAGACATGGGAAATTCCTACCAGAACAAGCTATAAAACTAGAAAACCAATCTGGGAACTTTGATATTAAGCTGGAAATTAAAGTTCTAAGTGGGAAAATAACAGAAATTCGGAAATAAGTGAAAGGGAGTTGCAGATTTTGTTCTACAGCAGGTAAACTAGACAAAACAATGAAAGGAAGGCTGAAATTGGTGGCTCGGTGGAGGAAACTCTGCTCCTATGAAGCCGATTGCTTCTTAGCCAGAGTAGAGGAGGGAAGGGGCTGTGAAGTCGAAGAAGAGGGCCTGTCCAAGCTGTTAATCTCCTAAGAAACCGATCGCACAGTAGCTTCCTCCCTCCATCGCCCCTCTCCAGCGTTTCTCCTGAATCCGATCGAGCGATCCCCTTCTTTGGCTGCCCTAATCCCCTTTTCTACTCCTCCTTTCCACCCTTGATTTCCTCTGATGAGTGGCTGAGATCACTTGCAATGAAGCTCCATCAATCGTCGTTGCCAGATCCAAGTGGAGGGTTGTGATGACCAACGCATCTGATCGCATCTGGACAGCTACTGATTGGTCTGAAAGCTCTCTGATCGGACTGGATAACCCCTGATCGGTTTGGGGACCGATCAGGAACCTCCCTGATCGGTCTGGGGACCGATCAGGATTTGATCAGTAGCTAAAATTCTGAGTTCTTTTGTGTCATCTCCTTCTGATCGGTTTGGGGACCGATTAGGCCTTTCCTGATTGGTCTGGGGACCGATCAGGAACCTCCCTGATCAGTCTGGGGACCGATCAGGGCTCCAACAGAATGAAATTGGAGTTGATGTCGTTCTTTATGGATCCATCTTCACCCCAGATGTGCCCTTTTTGATCCGATGATGCACAAGCTGTCCAAAAATCCAATAGAATGAAATATGTGTGTGAAAATGCAGGAAAATTAATTAACCAATGAAAATACATCCTATTAATAATCATGCATCATTTTATAAACAAATATACCCCCGAGCCCTAAATTTCCCCACTAATGGCACAAAATTTATCGATCAAATTGCTAATTATCAGCGTGCGAGCCCAAATTTGCGGGAATCGCCTTTCCGCTAATCGCCTTGAGGGGAGGAACATCGCAAACCTTGATAATTCCTACGTGATTCCGCGCCCAACTACTCCTATATGCGACTATAGGTTGCAAAAGGCGATTCACTCACCCCAACACCCCCGCCAATCCATCCTAGGACCAACATGAAGGAGAAAAATTACGGAGGTTACTAATTCAGATGTTGTGGCTAGTACGTGGAGAGAGTGAGTATGCTAGTTTTACTAAGTTTTGATCCTTCAATCTTAAGATGATAATATTTATAAACTAACTATTAATTCATCACCTGCTCTTTTTAAGTGGGAACCACCTGATCCATTGGGCCCTATGGATATGAAAGAAGATTTAAGTAGATATACATTTGTATGATGGGATCGAAAATATAAATTATCATTTTCTGAGATTCTATTTTTGATCATTACGTTAAAAATATTATACATCCATCATCTACTATGTCTTGAGGGCCACCAGGTTTCTTTAATCGATTAGATAAATGTGTTAACCAATTTAATTGATTAGAAATAAATTTAATGGATTTCTTTAAAGTTTTTAATCAATTAGAAATAATTGAAATGGATTAGTAATTGTTCTTGTCATAAAATTAAAGTTATTAATCGATTAGAAATCAATCGTAATCGAGTAAAAAGTAAAGTATTAATCGATTAGTTGATCAATTTTAATTGAATCTGTTTGTTATTTTGGGCTTAATAATCGATTGGTCCACCAAGCAAATCAATTGATCCAACGCAATTTGACTTAAATGTGGCAGTTCTTTCGCCGATCTTTGTTTCTTCAAAGAAATACCAAAAATTTAAAAAACAAGTTTATTCTAGATTTTTCTTATATATTTTTGGATGATAAAAAGAATTATGTTATACTAGAAAATTTTGATTTAGCATATAAATAATAAATCGATGGAAAATTTTATCTTTATTACAATAAAAATGAAGAAACAGAGCGAGGCTCTATACCAAATGATAGATGTTGTAAAACTTTATGTCGCATGGATTCTAAAAGCTGAATAAGAATTCAAAGCAAAAATACAACAACAAGAGCAGGAATCTTTTATTATATGAATCATGATATAATAAGAATAATATATAAAAGCATAAACCAAAATAGCGACAAGGAATCTGATTAAAAAGCCACTGTCCTTGTCTTGGTGTGGTCGGCTTGATCTCTATGGAAGAAGATACAATGAAAAGAAAGAGGATCTTCCAAGGAATTTAGGATTGACGACGTCAAAAAAATTCTAGGTTAATGGGTAACCAAGAGTTTTGTCAAGATAATGCCATAAACCATTGGGGACTTTCCCTTTATATAGGAATTCAATCAATTATCAACTCATAGATAATAACAGATTGGGATAAAAGATTCTACACATTGTACCTGCATCGAATAATCTGAAATAAACATAGGTTTGGTCACTTTAAAGGGTTCAGATTATATTTACATGAGCAACTTATAAATAAGTTTACATAATAGGTGATCCTGTCGTAGAGTGAGGTGGACTCCCATGAGTGAAGTGAATCGAGCGCTGCTGATGCTGGCTTCGACCTGCAAGAAAATGACCGTTAGCAATCCGCCTGGAGAAGTTCCCGGTAAAGCCCTCTGACGGTCAAGTCAGTATTCGCGAGAAGAGAGCAAAGACAATGGAATAGTAGAACGAAAATACTATCGCGCATACCTGCGAAAGGGAAGGAGGAGGAGCTTATATAGCCGGGGGAACTGACAGTTTTTGCCCTTCTGCCCCCATCTGCCACCTTTTGTCTTATGCGGGGGTAGAGTAAGGTGTCTCATGCAGGGACAGGTGTCTCCGGTGGCGCTCGGTCTGACCCAAGCATGAGTTGTTATGGTACGGGGTGTAAGGATACGGCAGAAGGGTACTCTGTCAGCGGATCATACTGTGTCAGATGAACATGCTGTTTCAGCGGGATATCCACGATTCGGGCGAGGATGGTGTCAGGCCTGAGCCGGCCTGTGCTGACTCCCACATAGTCCTGGCCAGTAAGGGGTCAGGGAGTAGGTAATTCACTGTGAAGTGATAATACCGAGCCAAAGCGCCAACCGGCTACCTCGAGTGAAGTCGGGCTATACAACCGATATCCTTTCGTGTGGGACAAGATATTTCCCGAGTTGATGGGCCTCAGGTACGACTTATCGGCCGTATCTCTGGGTTGGGTGGTTAGGGAAGATGAAGACTACCGACTGAAAATCACTCGAACGCGGTTCGGGCGCTCTCCGGCAGTTGATGTGCCATTCAGGGGCTAAGATAGTAGGCTCCCTGGTTGACGGATGGAGTCGGGCACTCAGCCCTCCCCCTGGGGAATCAGGCCGGGGTACGTCTAACTGACCGCTCAGTCGGGTGCTCCGGGCCAAACGGGCCTCGGGTTATGACCCTGCTAGCTAGACTAGTCAACTCACACCTATCGGGTCCGACCTAATCTTATGTGGTGTTAGGTTGGCCGATCGAGCTGTACGTGAATTAAGCCGGGATCAATAGGGATAATAATATCCAACATTACAGATGTCTCAATCTGTTATAGGAGGAGAGTCATAAATTTCATCAAATGATGTTATAAATGATATATATTATAAAGTTATCGATGAAAGCAAAAAAAAAAAAAACTGTCTTACGATCTCAGCTGCTAGTCAAAGGCTGTATATCTCAGCTCCTAGTCAAAGGTTGTATTTAATTGTGTGTTGTATACTCCTAGGATCAAGCGTTTGAAGTGCAAACATTAAGAGAGGAGAATCAAAAATTGAGAGTTCAAGTCACGATAATAGAACAATCGTTGTAAAATTGGGACATACCTACAGTAGAGCAGTCTGCAGTAGAGCTGTCGATGTATAATTTTATGTCTTATTTTATATTGACTCATGCAGTAGCTCATCCTTCTGATTTTCCTTGACTATTTAACACATGTTTTTAATTTCAAGGAGACTAAAGATCCTATAGTTATTAATCAATAGATTATATATGACTATAATTTTTCATTTTGTAGGATTAATATAATAAATATTATTAGATAAAAATATGTATTTAGAACTTGATCATTTGGATGTTATTAATCAATTTTATTCTAATTGGTATTGAGATAATAATTATCTACATGTTTCTATATATATTAAGTTATATTAGACTAAAATTATATTAAATAGTTACCCATTTAAAATAATAGGAATGAGCACAAGTAAAGTTAAATTGAATTAATCGATGGAACTAACTAAATTTAAAATTTGGTTGGATTATTTTGGAATTTTGATTGATTATTTTATAATTCGGTTTAATTTTGATTTTAAAATTTCTAATTCAATTAAATGGAATAA
Source organism: Boesenbergia rotunda (assembly GCA_024364735.1). Classification (NCBI taxonomy): domain Eukaryota; kingdom Viridiplantae; phylum Streptophyta; class Magnoliopsida; order Zingiberales; family Zingiberaceae; genus Boesenbergia; species Boesenbergia rotunda. Next base: position 311,945 of record JAGFNQ010006326.1, on the reverse strand, counting down.
ATCAAAATTTTCAGCCGAATCAAAGGTTAAATCTCTAAAACCTTGACAAAACTGATGAGGATTCTCAAATACTTTTACAAATCCCGAATTCGCCGCATGAGTTAGACATTGAGATTTGTGGCAAGAGTATGAAATCATATACAGATCCATTGAGATGCAATTAAGTATTTGCTATTGTGATGAGTTAGAATCCTTGATGACAACAACACCATGCGATATCCCAAGCCTAATTAACGACCTCATCTGATGGCTACGGCATCTCACCCTAAGATTGTACCGCTCATAAGGCGAGGTAAGTAATCATCTCAGAGCCCATCTTCTTCTTCTTAAAGATCCATTTTTTAATTATACTCAAGAAAATGAAAGGCGATTGGCTAAACCTTATTTTCTCAAGGTTCGAAGGCACACACTGACGTAGACTTTTTTTGTCGGCAATTTTCTTTTCTGGATCCATCGAATAAGAAATAATTCTAATCTTCTTCTCCAATTTTCTTCTTCATCTTACAACACGGGACATTAGATACAGATCTATCGAATAAGAGATAATCTTAATTTTATCCTTTAATTTTCGTCTTCGTCCTACAACATATGACACTAGTTATGTGCTAATAACGCAACGAAGATTATTTGTTCGACCTAATTGCGTTGGTTCACGTGGTGGTTGTCGCTCGCGACATCGCACCGCGGTCGACTTTCACTCTCGTGACCTAATCGCGTAGTGCGATGTATTTAATGTATTTATTATTATAAACTAAACTTTATAATTATTTACTACAATAAAACAATTAATTTTTTTATTCGTTTAGGATCCTATCGAACAAAGATGGCTCTGCATCTCAGATCACCTTGTCAGCTACCGATCCACAATTACATCCAATCAGGATTGGTTCCAAGGGGTATTCTGGACCTTCGTCTGCTGAATCATTTGACAATTATCGAGTGTGGCCCACGACCGGTAAGAAAATGCAAAAGATAGACAGATGAAGATTGACTGATCATCTCACAAGTGCCACATATATTAATGATGTCTATCTAAGAGTACAATTGAAATTAGTTAGTCTTGGGGATATGATGCAGTGGTAGAGTGATTAGTCGTCGTTATCTTAGCCATACATAGTTTGATCCTTAATTATGATGTATTTTACAAGATTTTTTTCTTTCAAATGAAACGTGAACTCTGGGACATTAGACTTTTAGACTGTCCACCATAAGTGCTTCCCGATTTACTCTGATGACTAATAGAAAATTTCCGTGAGATCGAGTCGATCACCCTTTGCTACCTGGTCTAACACAATTGAAATTAGTCAGCTGAAAATACAAGGTTTGATTAAATGTTCCGCTAATTTGCTAATAATGTAATTATTAAGTTTTTTTCTTAATTGGACGTGTGATCAATTGCTCATGCAAATTTGTTAATATTTTAGCTATCTCTATCGTATTGCGTGATCAACGGCCCTTCAGAGTCAGTGAACAAGGTTGGAGAGGTAAGATATAAAAGCAAGCATTTAGTTGAATAAAGTAGACGATGAGTCTCTATAAAATAGATATATAGACAATTGTATTGGATCAAAGTGAAGTCATCATCTGAGCGGCTCTTTTAGGATCTTCTCATACATTTTGAAAGGGAGAAAATGAGAATAACATACATAGACAATAGTAGAATTTTGTATTGGTTGCATAGATGACTTACAATGTGATTTTTTTTTAAAGTTATTTACTTTAAAAATGATGAGAGTATTCAAATTTATTCACGAATACAAAATCGCAACTAACAGGAATATTCTTCCTTCGCTTCCGTCGCTTTGGATGCCGGTTGCGTTAAAGTGTAGTGCAATGCTAGAATAGTTAGAGGATCAGAGCTAAATCCCGCTAAACACAAATATTTTTAAAAGTCGTAACTTGATCCCGGCCTTGCCCACTAGTGGGGGCCCAGGCCAGCCTGGCACCAAAGAGGCTTCGCCTACGGGGCAGCCGCCCTATCAGCGGGCAAGTCGGGGCGGCTCACGGAAAGCTCCCCACAGTAAAGAAGAAGGGAAGGGTCCACCAAGTCACCTGAGTAGATAGTTAGGCCAACTCCTAGCCCACCAACTCTGTAGGAGACCCAGTCGGGTATACCCGTTCACCCCGACTCCAAGCAAGGTTCAGCCTCATCAGTAAGGTCAAGTCTCGTGACACCCCTGACTCAGGGCGTACCCTGCGTTCTCTCTCTCTACTAGCCGGACGCGTGGCAAACCACGCTCCCTGGTCTTTACCCGACTCGGTCCCTAGCACACGGGCCTGTCAGTCGGCGCTCGGGGTACGGGCTGCCCCGCTCATACACCCCTCACACCCTTACCCCCGGGGTACAGCCCTGCCAAGGGGGTCCGTCACGCCTTGCCTGTCTCTGACACCTCCGCGCGGCCATCCCGCACATCCAGTACTCTCGTACTGCGCAGCCGGTACTCCCGTACTGCAGGAGCACCCTGCGCCATGTCGCGCGCCGCCCCTCCGTGCTCCCTACGGGCTGACATCCATCACCCCCGGTCCCACCTACACGGACAGGGGTTGTCAGCCCCCCTGGTCATATAAGCTCGGCACTCTCCCTACTCCAGGTATGCGCGCGCGAGCTCTCGCATCCCTTGCCTCATTTCCCTTCAGTTTCTGCTCATCTGTATTTGGAACTGACTTGATCGTCGGAGTGCCTGACCGGGGATTCCCCCGGCGGGCTCTGCTAACGGTCCCTGTTTTGCAGAGGCGAGGCGGGGCGCCATAGACGGATGGCCACCTCACCGGCTCGCAACTCCTAGGATGCCCGCCTGGCCCAGAGGATAGCCACTCCACTCCGCGACAGGATCAAAAATGGCGCTAGAAGGAGGGTCCACCAGCAGCCTGATCGGAAGTGGAGATGGAAGATCCGTATGGGTTTTCAACGATTATCATTCCTTAAAAAATGCAAGCCTTTCTTCATATGCTTCCGGAGAAGCCATTAGTGCACCAGAAGCCTTGTGGCGAATTCCTCCGGGGTAGGGTGGTCCACTCTCCATTCCCTTTCTGGCAAAGCAGATAGGGGAACGTACGAGCGCAACATTTTTTGAGCATCGGATATCTGTCCTGCTGGGGGCTTCCCACAGGCTTTATGCGACTCTATAGTTCGGTCTTCCGGGACATGGATGTACTCTATACTTTATGCATTTGGGGACTTGGATATATTTTATACACCCATTGCACGTCTGGCACGAGGATCTTCTGGAATCTATCCCATCTATGTGTTGCGCCCCACAGAAATAGTTTTCGGGAAACAGTTGTTGCTGCATTACCCTCGGCGAGGCTCTCAGGCGGCGCGTGGCGGCCCACGCTCCCTGGGATGCCCTCGACCGGGAAGCCTCGGCGAGGCTCTCAGGCGGCGCGTAGCGGCCCACGTGTAACGCCCGCTTTTTTTTTTCATAAAGCGGCGTTACGTTAACATACTTGGGGCATGTAGACATCATAAGGCAGCGGAATACTTTGAGACTTACACATACATGCCCGACTACCATTCTTAACATAATGACATGAGAACTTGACATATTACTTTCATATTTAGCATCATATCATACTTAGCATCATGTCATAAAGTTTCATAAGTTACCATTCAAGCACATAAGTAGTAAAGGTAAAGTTCTAGCATAAAACGAGTAAATATATTGGTTTCTTGGCCAAGTCACTACCACACACATGCATTCTTGCCCTCCTGCTGCTTCCTTACAGTCCCCTTGCGTGGTCTGCGGTATAAGGAAATAAGACTATAAGCACACAGACTTAGTAAGACTCTTTCCTACTCACTAAAATCATTCATCACTTAATCCTAAGCACATGAAGCATAAACATAACTTTATGCTTGAACATAAATATAAATAAACTTACATGGCATGATACATAACATATCCTGAACATAATTCAACTTCGCATAGCATAATACATGACATAGACATCAACGTAATTCGACTTAACATGGATTAATACATGACATAACCATAAACATAAGGAAACATTCTGAACATGCATGATAGATGGCATAAACATAAATTTAAAGAAACATTCTTAACATGCATGATACATGGCATAAACATAAATCTAAAAAAACATTCTTAACATGCATGATACATGGCATAAACATAAATCTAAAGAAACATTCTTAACATGCATGATACATGGCATAAAACTTAAACATAAACATAAACATAAAGCATGAACTAACCTGTATGGCATAAACATACGCCTACTTTCCATCATATCATAGGGCATCTTCTTAACATAATCATGAGCATAAATCGTTTACTATCATGCTTATTTCTTGACATGAACCATAAGTATAAGACATGACTATCATGGCATAATGCAATACATGAATGCATGAGTCTAATGCATATACATAAGGATGCTTAACTTTTTTTTAAAATATACTTTTAAATACTTAAGCATCATCATATCATCATTGGGGGTCCCCGGTTTGTACCACATACATACATCATAAGCGCGCATCCCTAAGTAGATACGAGGTAGCGAGCCCCGACCTACTAGGGTAAGGACAGCATAGTCGGTAGTCCCAGAACCGGGTCGTTCTTAAGGTGCCCATCCCTGTTGCACAGCTTCGGTAGTGCCAGAACCATGGACAGCATAGTCGGTAGTCCAGAACCGGGGCGTTCTTAAGGTGCCCATCCCTTGGACCCATACTTCGGTCCGGTACAAGCTCATTCATAAAGTAAAATACTTTACATGCTTCATCATTCATAAGACATGACATACATCTTCATTCATAAAACATGGCATGCATCTTCATTCATAACATGGCATGCATCTTTATTCATAAACATAGCATGTGTAATGACCCGGCCCGTCTACCGGCCCATTTACCGGTCTCACGACCGTCGTACCGTCGTACCGTCAACCATCGACCGTGTCGTCATTCATAACATGACATGCATCTTTATTCATAAAACATAGCATGCACTTTCATTCATAAACATAACATGCATCTTCATTATAATCATAACATGCATCTTTATTCATAGAACATAGCCTACTTACGTAAACATCATTCTTATTCCTAGTGTTTGCATAATCATGGCATATAAGGTAAGCATTGCATTACATTCATTGAACATGACATGCTTGCATAGACATTTATCCTAATCCATAGAACTTGCATGATCATGATGCATAAGGTAAACATTGCATTTCATACATAAGCATGAGATCTATCTTAAGCATGCATAGGTAGGACTTCCATAAACATACCACCTACCATTCAAGTACATGGCATAGGACATAAGACATTCATAATTAAACCCTATTAAGCATGGCATCCAATCATAAACATACAAACATAAAACATGGTGCTTAAGGTTAGGGTTATAGGTAACTTATGTTCTACCACATGCTTGAACCTTGATACATACATATATATACTTCATGGTAAAGGATAAGTCATCATTCTTCAAACCCTAACTTCATCCAAACCCTACATTCCTTTGGTTGGCCGAAACCTATAGGGATGGGTTCCATCATTCAATTAACATGTAAAATAGCATAAGGTAAAGAACCAACCATACTTTACTTATAAGACCATGGGAGGCTATTAGGGCTCATAATTAGGGTTGTCCCTAACCTTTAGCCCTCTTTCCTTGTGCTGGCCAAAACCCTACAAGGTCATGGGTGCATGGAAAAATTCCATGAAAACCCCCAATCAAACATTAACACCAAACATACTCTACCATAAAGCCATTGGGACCCTTGCTTGAGGGAATCCCTAACTTTTTGCCCTAGATCCAACTTGGCCGAAACTTGTGGGGGTCACAAAGCCTTGTAAAAGTTCACATAAGCCCCCCTCAATCTCCTTTATATCATGATAATACACAAAACACATGCTTGAGGGTTTAGATTCAACCCTACCCATGGATTCATGAGATGGCCGAAACCCTAGGGGATCCTAGGGTACCCCAAAAATTCTTAAAAATTATATTTAATCTCTAAACATCATGAGGACACATTAGAAAACATAATAGAGATTTTTAGCATCATCATGGACTCAAAAACCCTAGTGTCCGAAACCTATGTGGGGTTCATGTCTTCTTTTCTTTTTTTTCCAACATAAAATCTCAAACAACTTCATATTATGCTAAAATCCAAAAGGAACTATTATACCACAGGTGAGGGAGTCTTACCTTGGTTGATCTCGATTTTTAAACCTTAAAAGAGAAGGAAATTGCAAATCCCTTGGACACTTGAACCCCTTTGCCCTTGTAGCCTTGGAAAACCTTTAGATCTTGGTGATGAGACCTTCTTGTGGAGCTTTTCCAAGGGAAAACCTCCCTTATGGTGTTCGGCTAGAATGAGGAAGGAGGAGGAGAGAAAATGCAATTGATGGAAGGAAGAAGGTAACTCCCAAACCCCCTTCTTTATAACTCATTAAGGAGGTAAATGAAGAGTCTCTTCATGACCCATCATCTTCTTCTAAGCCTTAACCAATATCCACTTCATTTCCTCATAGAACTCCCTTGCTAGGTGAATTGGTTAAAGCATACATGGTTGTACAAGAGGTCCAAGGTTCAATCCTTGGTCTATGCACATTATTTTTCATTTTTATTTTTTTTTTATTTTATTTTTCTTAATATTCGAAAATCCCCTCAAAAATCCCCCCATAATTATGTTAATATTTCCCATTAAAATCCCTTTATATTTCTATAAATTTTTTACCTAAAATTCACCAATAATCATGGTACTAGAAAGCCCAGATAATGCCCATTAGTGCCCATTTCCTCAATTTAATTGGAAAAGGCATGGATTTCTAGGCTAAAATTCGTGTCAATACCTCTAGGTCCCTCGGAAAATTATCTAGACATGCTTAATATTTTAAAGAAATATTAAGAAAATTTTCTGGGTCGTTACACCACGCTCCCTGGGATGTCCTCGACCGGGAAGCCTCGGCGAGGCTCTCAGGCGGCGCGTGACGGCCCACGCTCCCTGGAATGTCCTCGACCAGGAAGCCTCGGCGAGGCTCTCAGGCGGCGCGTGGCGACCCACGCTCCCTGGGATGTCCTCGACCGAGAAGCCTCGGCAAGGCTCTCAGGCGGCGCGTGGCGGCCCACGCTCCTTGGGATGCCCTCGACCGGGAAGCCTCGGCGAGGCTCTCAGGCGGCGCGTGGCGGCCCACGCTCCCTGGGATGCCCTCAACCGGGAAGCCTCGGCGAGGCTCTCAGGCGGCGCGTGGCGGCCCACGCTCCCTGGGATGCCCTCGACCGTGAAGCCTCGGCGAGGCTCTCAAGCGGCGCGTGGATCGGGAAGCCTCGGCGAGGCTCTCAGGCGGCGCGTGGCGGCCCACGCTCCCTGGGATGTCCTCGACCGGGAAGCCTCGGCGAGGCTCTCAGGCGGCGCGTGGCGGCCCACGCTCCCTGGGATGTCCTCTACCGGGAAGCCTCGGCGAGGCTCTCAGGCGGCGCGTGGCGGCCCACACTCCCTGGGATGTCCTCGACCGGGAAGCCTTGGCAAGGCTCTCGGACGGCGCGTGGCGGCCCACGCTCCCTGGGATGCCCTCGACCGGGAAGCCTCGGCGAGGCTCTCAGGCGGCGCGTGGCGGCCCACGCTCCCTGGGATGCCCTCGACCGGGAAGCCTCGGCGAGACTCTCAGGCGGCACGTGGCGGCGCGTGGCGGCCCATGCTCCCCGGGGATGCCCTCAACCGGGAAGCACCGGCTTCACGAGCAAGCCCGTCCCTCGGATCGGCTCTCGGGCAGGCTCATAATGATCCATGCAGCCCAAGGGGTTCCCGACCGAGTGGCTCCCTTCTCTCTCTACGCAAGCCCGTCCCTCGGATCAGCTCTCGGGCAAGCTCATAATGTTCCGTGCAGCCCGAGGGGTTACCCGACAGAGGGGCCTCCTTTTTGCCCTAGGCAAAGCCCTTCCTCCACACTCCTTGACAGGAGAGCCGCTCCCTCGAGATACCTACTCGAGTCAACTCTTAGATCCGGCCGCGATGGTTGCCGAGGCTCCAAGCAAGCACATTCAGGCTTCCCTCTTAATTAGTCATTGATTTGGTCCCCGGGCAGGGGATGGGACCCCCACCCGACGCACCATCCTGAGTTCACGGGTCGGCCACGAACGGCTAAACCCCACAAGTTAGGGCCTCTGCGAGCGGAGAACCGCAGCCTCAACCCAGGAAACGCTGTTTTCCCTACAGAAAAGAGGCGGCCGGTTCCGTCATAGACTTTTTAACCGCCACGCACGAAAACAGAAGCAGAGGAATAAAGAAGAAATAAAGGAAAGGCAACGTCCATAACAAACCCAGTGGCCCTCGCCTACATCACAAAATAAGGGGAAAACATACACACAATTATGAGACCTACGCCTACAGGGTAGACCCCAAGGGCGGCGACGAAACTCCGATTGTCGCCTTATCGCGCCCATCTGGGGCTGGCTGTGCCTAGGTCTCTCGAGCCTCGTTGCGCTCACGCATCCGTGCAAGGCCGCCTTTGCAAGCAGCTAGCTCCGCCTCCCTGGCCTTCAGAGTGGTGAGAAGCGTGGCAGCGGATTGGTTGGCCTCCAAAAGAGCTGCCTGAGCATGGACCAGCTCAGCGTTCGCTCTAAGCTCCTGAGTCCGAGCCTGATGCTCGCTCTGCTCCAGATAAGCCAGCTGCTGAGCTTCAGAAGATCGAGCTGCGCTCAGCCCCATCGAGAGATCTCGCAGCTGCGCCTCGGCGTGGGCAGCTCGTCCTCGTAAGGCTGCGTTCTCGGAACGCAACGCATCCCAGCTCCCGTCATTTGGCGGAGGCCAGGTACAGCGAAGCTGGCTTTCCAGCACCTCCCGACGGGATTCCAACTGACGGAGGGATCGGTTCTGGGCGGCAAAGGAAACACCCATGTCATAAAGGGCCCCGGTCAACTGCACAGAAGAAGAAGGGTTAATTGGAGAAAGCCAAACGGACGGGGGCTAGCGGACAAACGTACCCGACAAGCATCCGCAACTAAGCTATCAACGCGGTCGATTGGATCCGGATGGTCGAAGGACTGAAGACCTTGATACATGTAGTCGCTCAGAGGAGCGTGCAAGTGAACCACCCTAGCCGAGCCTAGCGGTTCGGGATCCAAAATATCGAATGCAGCAGAGGGATCTGCTCACGAAGGAAGAACCAGATGCATTGGGCGAGGATCCGGAGCCCGACCAGGAAGAGAAGCAGAAGGGGCAGTGGACACTCCGCCCGCCAAGCTGACAGAGGCAAGGAGAACGGAAGGAGGACCAAACCCCAGGGTTAGGTCGGCGGAGGCAAGTGGCGTAGGCACCCGGGAGGCCGGAGCCCCAGGAAGAAGAACGGGGCTAGGTTGGTCCAGCAAACCATTAGGAGAAGCAGGTGGAAGTGCAGGGGAAGCGGGCGGGACGTTCCCGGTATCAAGGGATGACTGGACCGCCGACACCCTAACCAAGGGAGAAGGCGAGCTCGCTGCGGCGGAAGGGGAAGGAACCTCCTATGGGAGGGAGGGAACAGCACCGGAGGGAGATGAGCCGGTGTGGGAATGTTCCGGGAGAGGCTCTGGCCCCTGAGCGAAAGGATCCGAGGGCAAAATCTCGATATCGGAGTCTGCTGCTTCCTCTCCTGATACGTCGCCTTGGTCCCTGGGAAGGATGGCGGTAGGGTTAGTCGTCGGGGAAGAAGACGCCGGGGTGACTGAAGGAGCAGCATTGGAAGGGACAGGGATAGGCTCCGAAAGAAGGGCGGCCATCGCCGCCTTATATCTAGCCGACCTCTCTTGGGCCTCCTTCATAAGGAAGCCCCGCATCATTCCGAAAAGGGCGTTAGGGCACCAAGGGAAACAAGAGGCGAGGGGAAGGGAAGAGGCGAACAGAGATGAAGGGGATAGCTACTGAAGCCTATATAGAGAAGGTGGTCATTAATCACGGCCGTTGGAATAAAAGCCGTAGAGGGCAGCCGATCCTACGGACGGGCGGAAAGACAGGAACCAGAAATATGAAAAGACAGCGAATTATCGGTTCGTCGCCCCAGGCAGGAAAGCGAAGCGCCAACACCCGCAGGGCTCGCAGTCGCGGGACACGTGACCCTAAACATATCAGATACCCGAAGATATAGGAGATAAGCCTTAGCCTGGTTGGCCAATAGTCCGTACCCATCACGGGCAAGCTCCCGCCAATCCCCTGCCCCGACCCCCGAGTGGACGCCCGGCAGCCCACGCTCCCCGGGTCCCACTCGGTCAGGAGGCCATGCACATCACGGGCAAGCTCCCGCCAATCCCCTGACCCGAGCCCCGAATGGACGCCTGGCAGCCCACGCTCCCCGGGTCCCACTCGGTCAGGAAGCCATGCATATCACGGGCAAGCTCCCGCCAATCCCCTGACCCGAGCCCCGAGCGGACGCCCGGCAGCCCACGCTCCCCGGGTCCCACTCAGTCAGGAGGCCATGCACATCACGGGCAAGCTCCCGCCAATCCCCTGACCCGAGCCAAGAACGGACGCCTGGCAGCCCACGCTCCCCGGGTCCCACTCGGTCAAGAGGCCATGCACATCACGGGCAAGCTCCCGCCAATCCCCTGACCCGAGCCCCGAACGGACACCTGGCAGCCCACGCTCCCCGGGTCCACTCGGTCAGGAGGCCATGCACATCACGGGCAAGCCCCCGCCAATCCCCTGACCCGAGCCCCGAGCGGACGCCTGGCAGCCCACGCTCCCCGGGTCCTACTCGGTCAGGAGGCCCTGCACATCACGGGCAAGCTCCCGTCGATCCCCTGACCCGAGCCCCGAGCAGACGCATGGTGGCCCACACTCCCCGGGTCCCACTCGGCCAAGAAAACAGGATCCCCGTAGACCACTTACCTCTAGGCTTCTAGGCTGCAAGCGCTGATTAGAAGAGCAGGTCCTCACGCTAAGGCACCATCCCAAGTCTTGAACACCCTCCCTAAAGATCGGAGACCCCTACACACAAACACCAGAGAGAGGGACAGCTGTCCCGCAAAGTAGGAGCAAGCTCATCAATAATGGTGGCGCATGGTTCGCCCATACACTCGTCGAGGCCGAAAGAAAACACCACTCAGGCAAGTAGAAAAAGGGGAACAGTGCATTCAAGGGCGTAGGCGCCTTACAAAAATCAGGGCAAAATACCCTTCGCACACAACGAAACAAAAAACACAAAAACACTGATCTCACTCGAAAGGCTGATCAGTAACGGAAGGCAAGTTCTTGCACAAGTCTGGAAGCGAAACCGCGTTAGGAGACAGACCTGGGGGTAAGTACCCTCCTAGCCTAAGCTGGCAAATCACATTGAGGCCGTGCTGCTCCATCACATCCATGAAACGCCGGGCAATCTCGGTAGCATGGGCCGGATCGTTTAAACACGCCAAGCGATGATCCTCTAATCGACCTGCTTCAGTCTCCCGGTAGGAACGCAGCTCTGCTAGCTCAGCCCAAAGGGCATCCCATGACGCCTGTCGCCCACGCAATTCCCCCAATTCAACCTGGGCCGCATCCCAAGCCGAACGACGGCCCCGCAAATCCTGGAGTTGGTTCCTCAACAAAGCGGTCGTTTGTCTCTCCGCTGCCAGCTGCGCCCGAAGGGACAGGATCTCCTCGTTAGCCCATGGGAGGTATGACCGGGCCCTCAGAAGTTCTGTCTGCAGCTCGTCCTTACGCTTGCGATCACAAAGGTGCGCTTGCTCAACCTGGGTCACCCTCTCTTCCGCCCGAACCGCGGCGGCATCAGCAGCGGCGATCTGAGCCTTGGCAATCTCCAGCTTCTCCTGGGTCTGGCGCAGCCTATCCTGGAGGCCGATGGCCTCTGCTCTCAGGCAATTCAATGAGTCGTCATCTGAAGATAGCTGGGTATGGCGGAGCCGAGCCTCCAGGTCTTCCGCACGCCTCTCGGCGCAATATCGGGCCTTGGCGTGAGTGAGCATGGCCACACTCACGCTGTAGCTTTGGGCCCACGACTACAAGAAGCGAAGCCCATCAGCCAAACGAGGAAAGAGACACGCCCCCTCAACTGATGGACACATACCTGGGTAGCCAGAGCCATGAAGTCATCTGCCCCCAATAGCAGGGCTCACCGAACTACTCGCTCGCTGACGGACCCAAAATGAGCTGTCACGAAAGTGAGTCTCAAATTTAAATGTATATGAAAATGCTGGAAACCCTTTTTGCAATCAAGAACAAAAGCGTAGTAAAGGGGCCACAGGTCGTATTTTTCCTAGGGACTAGTTGAGGTTGTTTGACTCGATGCTTGTGTTTATGTGTCGTTTATGAATTTTGGGTTTCAAATGCGAATTGGATTTGGTTTCAAATAGAAATGGAATTGCAAGGAAATTAAGAAAATTTAACTCATGACTAAACAAGCAACAGCAAGTTATAATTCAATCAAAGGGGAAACCAAATCAATCAAAGAGACTTAACTAAATTTTGAAAACAAAATTGAGATTAATGCAATCTAAATGCTAAGCAAATGAATACGAACAGTGATTGGAATTTTCAGAGACAATCAAACTTAAAACAATTGGAAGCTACAAAATTCAGTAATCAAACCTTTGAACAATCTCAACTCAAACTAAATACAATGAACAGAAATTCTTATGTGCCAAAACGAACTGATGCTAAGTGCCAAGTACCATCACAGAGAATTCAGAATTTAGCATGCAGGTATGAAAGAGTTTGAGATCAATCACTGATCAATCGAAACAATTCAAGTGCAGACATGAAATGCAAGAACACAGAAATATTGTGCAGAAAGTGGAAAATGAAGAACTTAGTGAGTTTACTGCAGAAATGAAGTGATGCGCAGGGGACTCTTTTGTGCCAAAGCTGATATTAAACGCAAAGCAGATTAAGTTCAAATTGCAATGGTTCTCCCATATCTAAGCTCACTGAAACTACTTTCAGAATTTCAAACAAATTGCTGAACTAAGGTTGGATGCAGTAACTAGTTGATGCAGAAATTGATATGCAGGGATAAATGCAATTGCAACAGCTGAAAAGATTTGCAGAAATCACTGCAGAAATACAGCAGCACTCCAAGCTAATGTCACATAAGATTCCTAAGAATTAAATTCAATTGATTGCAATTGCAGGAACTAAAGCTTGAAACGCAGATAAAATCACAACTGCCACAATAAAACTGAGACACCAGCTGAGAAAACTGGCACAAGCTGAATAAATCTTCAGAAATAAACCGATCACTGGTGAAGTTAAGTTCTCAGGTCTAATGCTCAATTTGGATTCAGACAAAAGCTGAGTTTACTGATTTGAGACTCAGAAATCAATTTATGTAGAAACTGAAATGCAAGGAATGAAACCAATTGATACGGAATTAACAAACTAAGTGCATAAATCAAATTCGATAGCTATGGAAATGAAACAAAACTGCAAGATGAATTCAAAGGATGAAAACTAATCTAGCTTAATTCAAAAATCAGAAATGGCAGAAAAAGAAAACAATTGAAACGCAGCAAACGAACTGATACGCGAAATCAGAAATGGCACGCAACTACAAATCTGATACACAAGCAACAAAAGAGAATAAATTGAAGTTTAAACTGATAGATCACTAAACAAGCTGACTAACTACTTGACTTGAAGATTTAAAACCTAATTAAGCTGAAAAACAATTCAGTAACCGAAATTACAATGGCTGTTACGAAAAACAGAACAGAACAAAGTGCAGTAATGAAGATTACAACTAAAACTGAAATTACAATAAGAAATCTAAACCCCAATCACTCCATTAGCTCAAAGTCTCCTTGTTCGTCACGCAAGGGCTGGCCTCGAACCCCTAAGCTCAGCAATTCACTGGGGAACTGAATCTGTGATCCATTTTAGCTCAAACTCTGTTCAAGAGGGAAACCCAATCGATTTCTCCAATTCAACTTTGTCTGATTGAAATGAAGGTACGGGAACAATCAAAGCTTATCCGAGAACCCCTCCAGATAGCTTGGACTGATGTAGAACCTGACAAAACCCAAATCGAAGCAACCAAATACAGAGCTGAGAAAACCCTCACTCAGCTCTGTTCTTGCCCAATTCCGAACTGAAATTCCACCGATTGCTCTCCCCAGCGACCTCGACTTGATCCAAATGAAGAGAAAGGGTGGTCGCGCCCCTTGGATTGAAGAAACAAGCTAAAGAAATGAAGAAGAAAACGAAGAAGGAAGAAACTGCGGCGGAGACGCGACGAAGGTCAGCTGCATGGAATTTTTCCTTAAATAATTAACATTGGACGGCTCAGATTGCTTTGAAGAAATCCAACGGCTGATTTTGCTCTGATTTGAGTCAAACTTTGATGATGATGATCTGAGGTCAGGATCTACCTCGTGGTAGCTCGGATCCTCCAGATTTGCAACGGATGGTCCAGATCAATCTAATCTTTGAATGGACGATCTAGAGCCCTCCGAGCTTGATCCAACGGTTGATTTAGCTCTGATTGGAGTGAAACCTTCAGATCTTGATCAGAGTGCTTGATCAACCCTAACCCTAGCTTGGATTGCTTCAGATGGTCCCGGATGGCTCAGATCTAGCCGCTTTTGAATCGAACGGCCCAGATTTAATCATAATCTTGATAACTCGATCCGGGTCACTTCCGACTCAAGTTCGACCCAATATGCCCTAGATCCATGAACCTTTCATGCCTACAAAAATAGATCAAGAATTTAGTGGCCAAATAATCCAAATATGTGTAAATTTGCAATTAAGTCCAAAATAAGAGTAAGTTCTAAAACCTAGGGCAATTTCACAATTAAGCGATAAAAACATAGGTCAAACATGGATTTTAGCAATTAAAATAATCAACAAAATGGTATCTATCACTCGCAGGCCGGCCAGGAACCTGTCCAAGATGGGACCATACAGCCAGGCATCCCTAGACCGGGTCGGGGCAGCATCATTCGGCAAAGTCATGCTCAAACGCCAGTCGGACAGCGAAGGCGGCAACACATGCAATAGGCCTTCGCCGGAGGGCCCTTCCGGGCAAGGTGGAGATGCCTCCCTCAGAGGCAAAGTCGCTAGATCCAATGGCACCACTGCGGAATCAGAGGGTGGTAGCACGGACAGAGTGCCGGTCGGCGCCTCACCTCTCTGACTTTTGATAGGCCGACTGGAAGACGCCCCCAAGGGGTCAGCCGGGGCAGAAGTGAAGCTGGTGCCCCCAGAGTTTCGCAAGGAGTGGCTTAGGGGTCTGGTATCCTCAGAACCCGATTGGGGAGTCCTCGCCTCCTCAGGAGATGAAGCTGGAGAAGGAGAGCCAGAGGGAAAAGCTTCCTGCTCGGCTAGCAGGGCTAAGCGACATCCCTGCGCTATCTGCCGCTCCGCCGCCTGCGTCCGTTGTTCCCTTATCACCGCCCGAAGGCGCGCTTCCGTTTCTTCGGCATGCCTGATAGGCCCAAAAAATACTGTCACGAATGTGGGTCTCAAATTTAGATATTTATAAATGAAATGCTGGAAACCCTTTTTTGCAATCAAAAATATGAAAACGTAGTAAAGGGGCCACATGTCGTATTTTTCCTGGGGACTAGTTGATGTTGTGTGATTCACACTTGTGTTTATGTGTCGTTTGTGAATTTCGGGTTTCAAATCAATTTTGGGTTTTGGGTTGCAATTAGAAATTAAACCACAAGGAAAAGGGGATAAACTTAATGAAGCAACTTAAGCTATATAAATGCAATGGAAGACTCAACCAATTAGAACTCAATCAAACCAAAGTAGATTTCAGATTTGGAAATTCAAACATGATAACAAGTTCTATATCAATTGCATTCCAAATACTAAATAATTGAATCAAAACAATGCAGCCATTATGATTGAAACTGATGTAGGATTATAACTATAATTTCGGGCATGCAGACTTGATACCGAGTGAGAAAGTGAAGCAATTTGATACCAAGAATAAGATCTGATGTGCCAAAAGCTGATATTAAATGCAGAGAATTGCTTTCGGATTAACCACTTATAACTAACCAAATGCAAAGCAATCCATCAACAAACTGATACAAAACAAGT
The DNA here is from genome assembly GCA_024364735.1 of Boesenbergia rotunda. Lineage (NCBI taxonomy): Eukaryota > Viridiplantae > Streptophyta > Magnoliopsida > Zingiberales > Zingiberaceae > Boesenbergia > Boesenbergia rotunda. Next base: position 295,949 of record JAGFNQ010006326.1, on the reverse strand, counting down.
GCCAAAGCTTAACTTGATACAAAGTGCTAGCACTTAACAATTTGACACAAAGATGAGAGAAGCTAATGTGCCACAGATTTAGATTGACTGCAGACTTTTCAATGGCTCAATGCAGCTTAGAAAGGCATGCTATCAATGAAGAAGTACACAGGTATGAACATATTCAGAAACTCGTGATTAGTCAATCGAAAAACGAACCATTGCAGAAATTTAATGTGCAGGATTGCAAGTTCAGTTCAGATGCAGAAATGCATGCAGCTGGATGCAGAGTTGATTGTGCAGAATTTCAGAGATGATATGAATGCAGAAATTCCAGATGCAGAAACACCAATTCAGTAGCAATTCACTGATACACTAAAACTGATGTGCGGAAATCAGACTTATCAGTTTGGAAACATTGCAGAACTTGGCACAAACAAGACTGCAGATTTGCAAAAATAATTGCAGAATTTCAGGAAACTTGGGGCAGGAATGCAGCTACGAATTGAATTCAAACTTAACCCAGCAGCTGGTGTGAAGTGAATGGATGTGAAACAAACAATTAAAGTGCAAATTGATGAGCTGAAGTCGAAATTTCAGAAATAAAATGGAGAGTGCAGGATTGGGGGTTGGTACACAATCTGAAACTATTTTGCTACATGTGCAGGAAATTGCAGGAATCCAGAAAACACTTCAAATTCAGAATAAACACAACAAGCCAAACTGAATTCAAGTGAACATTATAGTGCTCGCACAAGATATAAAAATCTAAGGTTTACTTGATTCAAACTACAGCAGCAACAACTGCAAGTTGACAGAAATTTGGACCGAACACTTGCACAAGGAAAACTGATACGCAAGGATACCAACTGAATTGCAACATTACTGAGCTGAACAAAACTCAGATTTGAAACTAGAAATGAAACTACTTAGATCAACTAAATTAACATTCTAAAAGCGAAAGAAACTGAAGAAGGCAGAAACTAAAAGAAGTTGCAGAAAGGAAACTGATACGCAGCTGAAAACAGGGCATTAAGTTGATACGCAAGCTATTAAACAGGAAGTAAACTGAATTTAAATCAGATTGTTTCACTAAAAAGATTCATAGCTAACTACTTGCAGGAATTAAAACCTAACTACTGCAAAACAATTCAAAAACTGAACTAAGGTAGCTGATGCAAAAGACAGTAACAGAAAAGTTGCGGCAGAATTATATTTACAGCTAAAATAACTGAAATTTGCTAAAAAAAACTAAGCCTCAATCCTCCCTAAGCTCAAATGCTCCTTGTTCGTCACGCAAGGGTGAGCCTCGAGCCCGCAAGCTCAACAAATCAGTGGAAAACAGCCCTTGCGATTCAAATCCATTCAAACTCTGCTCAAGCTGAAAACAGCCATCGAATACTTCAACCTCGCTGTGGTGGTTTGCGTCGATGAATTGGGAATGCTCCGAGCCTTCCAGGGAACCCCTCCAGATAGCTAGGATGAAATGAAATGGTACACAACAGAGATTGACGAACTCAAGTGACAAAGCTACTGAAACCTCACGAAACTTTGTCTTTGGGCAAAATTCAAGCTGGAAACTTCTCAGCGAGCTCTCCCCACTGACCTAACACTTGTTCTAATGAAGGATTTGAGGGGTCGCACCCCTTGGATGAAAAACTACTGAAGAACTCGATGAACAAACGAAGAAGACGAAGAAACGACGGAGACGCGACGAGGGTGAGCTGCGCAGGATTTCTGATTAAATACATTGGAATGGACGGTCCAGATTGATTTGGATGAATCCAACGGCTGATCTTGCTCTGATTTGAGATGAAACATTCAGATCTTGATCAGAGTACTTGATCAACCCTAACCCAGGCTCGGATTGCTTCAGATGGTCCCGGATGGCTCAGATCTAGCCGCTCTTGAATCGGACGACCCAGATTTAATCCTAATCTTGATATCTCGATCCGGGTCACTTCCGACTCAAGTTTGACCCAATATGCCCTAGGTCCATGAACCTTTCATGCCTACAAAAATAGATCAAGAATTTAATGGCCAAATAATCAAATTTTATGCAAATTTACAATTAAGTCCAAAATAAAGGTAAGTTCTAAAATCTAGGGTAATTTCACAATTAAGCAATAAAATCATAGGTCAAACATGGATTTTAGCAATTAAAATAATCAATAAAATGGTACTTATCAACTCTCCCACACTTAACCTTGAGCGTCTCGCGAAAACACTAAGTATGTATCCCTTAGATTTACTTAAGCATAATTAGAAGCAAATGAAAAGAAATTACCTAAGATTATCAATTCTCATAAATCTAAGCTCTATGGATTAGTATCTTGTCCTTAAATCAACAACTTAGCCTTTTCATCCATCATGAGTCATTGAGATGAATTTAATTCACTAGCCTTTCAAGGAAAAATTTGGTGGCTCTCTCCTTAAGTTCTAAGTTGATGATGAAAGTGGAGCTCACTCAAACACACATGCTTCTTGCACTACCATAGGCTTGCTTGTTATCTAATCTCCACCATTATTCATGATTAGGATCAACATCTACAAAAACAAATGAATGACATAGAAATGGTAAGAAATGGAGTAAAAATCAAGGAAATGGAAAATTTGATAAAGTGGAAGACTTGAGTGCTCAAGTATGTTTCCAATGTGCTTTGCCCCTCTTGTCAGTCCTCGAGTGATATCAAAAATGAGGTGGAGTTAATCTTGAACAATGACTTCGACTTGGATGAATAAAACTTTCCTTGACCTCATTTTGCCAAGTTTTGTCTATGCGTGCCACTTATTTTTCTTTTCCTCTTTTCATCATATTTTTTCTTCTTCTTTCTTTCTCTCTTGTCAGGTCAGAATGTAGTGATGCAAGGCTGTAATTTGGATGAGAAAACTCCACTGAATTCAGGGTGCCAAAACTCCTAATGTATGTGCCACCCTTGTTTTTGTTTCTATCTTCTTTTCTTTTCTCTGCTTATATGGTCAGCTGCCAACTTCTATTCTTGGTTTTCATTTTGCTCAATCTTGTTGTGCTCATGCTCCCCAAATCCTTGTTCAGAAACTGGCTCCACTCCAACCTGCCATGAGCTTCAAATTCATGCCCTAGGGAAACCAATTCATCCCTTAGTTGATACAAAATTGTTTGAGTGGCCTTTCGGAAATGGTTGAGTAGCCACTGCCCAAGCAGTTTTCAAGTTGCTAAACTGATTAATCCTTGATTGATCTCCTCCATTACCTTACTAGAAATCTTAGCTTTCTCTTGAATTATTCAATCAATGGAAATCTGCAATAAACATTTGAATCAAGTGGCTGAATTTGGGGAAAAACATTTCTGCACTTCTATTCAAAATCAATGATCTTCATAACTAAATGTCTAGCTCTTTCTCCCTTCCATAGCTGCATTTTCCTCTATTTAATTTCAGTAACACAATGCTGGATTAGAGAACTCAGATTCAGTTTAGAGGTGTTACAAAATTGCTTGTATGGAACCAAATTTGATATAGTAAACACATTTCTGCCCTTGAACTTGGCACAGATTTTTGCACTTGTCAACTCCACTTTCCAATCTGATTACTCCAATTCCTTCACAAACAATCCTTCAAGATATTCCATAAGTCACAGCCTACTCATTTCAGCAGCTTATCCTTGATATTCAGCTCAGTTTTTCCAGTTTTTCAGCTTGCAATGCAGTCTAGTTTCAGCTCTGCACAGATTATTTTCAGGTTTGTTTTTCAACACTGCCTGATGAGATTTCGGCACTTAAATTCAACTACCCTGCTACTTTTCAAATTTCTGATGGTTGGCTGGTAGATAGACTTGTTCTTAATCCTTGTCAGCAGCCCTTGAAAACCCATTTCAGTTGCAAGTTGGCACAAAACTGCCTTCATACCATCTCCTGTTTTGCTTCTTCTCTGCTGCTATTGTTCTAGATTTTTTTTCTGTATTTTCCTTCTTCTGATTTCAGCAGCTATTCGGCTTCAATTCCAACTTCATCAGCCTTCAATTCAGTCTGTATTCAGCTGGAAATCAGATTCCAGCACTCGGCAATTTTTCTTTGTTTTCAGCTTTTGTTCAGCCCTTCCAAATTCTGATTTCTCTGCAAAGAACAGCTACAATCATCTTCTAACAGGGTGGTCGAACAGCTCTATCAGCTACAAATTCAGCTGCAAATTCAGCTTTACTGATTTTTTTATATGGCACAACTTTGCTTTTGCTTGTGTGCCATTTTGCTTTTCATTGAAGATTTCTTCTTCAAAATTGCTCCACTTAATTTGGTACTGCATCACTGATTTTCAACACCCAAAAATTCAGATTTAGATGGATACTAACTGTGTCTATGCCCATTGAAATCAAGTGATACCGAAACAATCTCTTCTTCTTTGAATTCCTTGCTTTTGAATTCAATCTCTTGACCACTTCTTCTCAATTTTTGTCTCAGAATTTTCTTTTGAAATGGCATGGATTTTTCCATTGCTTGCCACTTAAATCTTCAAAATATGATAAGGAAGCTTCATCTCCAATTGCCTCCATCTCTTTTGCTCATTCTTGGCACATGGAATTTGCAGAAAAAAAATTTTCGACATGAAATGCATCCTTGATAAAAATTGATTCCAAATCACTAATCACTCCCCCACACTTAAATCTTTGTCCGTCTCGGGCAAAGTAGTATCAAGAAAACATCCCAAGCAAACAAATCCATAGAGAAATTGAGGTTAAGATTAGGAATAAGGAAAGTCAAATAGAATAGACATGATTTTTGCCAAAATTGATATGGAAAGGTAAACAAAGTGATTAGTCTCTATAGATGTGATCCAATCATTGAAATATGATTTTGAAAGAACCTAAGCAAGTTCTAGAGTATAATAACATATGTGTGTCACAAATATAAAGCTAATTCTCACTAGGCAAAAATAATTCATCTCAAGTCCTCAATTAAAAATCTAAAGCCAAGTAGTACTCAAGCATCCAAGAATTCATCCATTAGCTCAAACCTTAAGTTTTGACAACCAAATTTAATTTATTTTCCAAAAGACTCTAAAATGTCATGGGATAACCTAGAGGTATATTTATTTCTAGTCATGCAAGAAAAAGTGATAAAAGAAATAACAAGGTATTTACAATGACTCCTAGTCATTTTACTCGACTTAAGCATTTATTAGCGAGGACTCAATTTAAAAGTGAAATATGCAATAAAAGAAAATACAAGAAAGAACAATCTCCCCTTATTTCTGGTGGACGGAGTCTATCCAGAAGTAGCCTCCATCGTGGTAGTGGAGGAAAATGGGTGGCTGAGAGAATTCGGACTCCCCCACACTTGAATTTTACAAAAATTTACTCCGGTGACCGCAGGCGATTTAGGTTAAAGATTCATTGAAAAGGTGGAGTGCTTCGAATTAAAGTACAATCAACTCCTCCTTCTTGATGCCTTTTAGAAGTCCTTCCAGGAGGTTGAAGTCGGTTCAGTTGGAGCACCCACTCCTGAAGTCTTCTAGACCCTGCAAAACAATGTAATACCTCTCTCAAGCGTGCAGGGTAAGACAGAAATAAAATAATATCAGTCTCTGCATGAAATGAATCCAAAACTGCATCATATCCAATTAAATCAAATTCTGGTATCTCAATGAATTTTTCACAATTATTTTCTACAAAAAATGCATCCTGAAATTTATCACAAATAATAAAATCAATCCTTGGCACTTCAATAGAAATTTCACAATTATTTTCTACCAAGGATGTATCAAGCAATGTATCACAGCTAATGAAATCAATTTTAGGTGCCTCAATGAATTTTTCAAAATTATTTTCAGCATAAGATATATCAAGAGACTCATCATAATAATCAACATCAAGTCTAGGCACCTCTAAAAATTTTACACATTCAGCATTTTCATGATATGTATCACCACATGCTTCAAATTCAACAAATTCAACACTAGGTACCTCTAGAGATTTTTCACAATTATTTTCTACAAAAAATGTATCCACAAGTGTATTACAAACAATAAAATCAGTTTGAGGTACCTCTATGCAATTCTCAGAAAAAATAGGGGGAGTATTTACCTGATCGTGCTGAAAAATACCTAGAGGTTCTACAAGAGTAGATGTAAATGTGGCCTCCTCCTGATCAAGTATATGCTCCACTTCAGGTTTAGGTTCAGGTTCTGGTGGACACTCAACTAAAGCAGGTGATCCTTGGGTTCTTGCTTCCACCATGCAAGTCCCTACACTTTCTGGTTCATCTTCTAAATCTTGTGGTGGTCCCTGGGGCTTAGTGTAATCCCCTACACCTATGGTATCATCTCCAATACATGTTTCCTCAACCATTCCTATATCAACCAGATTAGAAAAATTAGGACCATCAATAAGACTATAATCACAAAATAAAAGATGAGAAGGGTCCTATAAAGTTTTGGAATCTAATTCAAAGTTGTTACAAGCTCTACTATCCATCTCCTCCCAGGCCTCTAAATCAGTAGGAATGGGTGATTCTTGGGGCTCAGTGCAATCCCCTACACTCTCAATCCTATCCTCTGAATTTTCTGATGTATCAATCAATGTAGGTGGTTCCTGGGGCTTAGTGCAATCCCCTACACCTATGGATTTATCTGATTGTCCTGATCTTTGGGCTTGACTTTGATTAAATTGATCAACCAATTTTGCGAGGCGTTGTTGTTGTTGAAAATTTTGCTCTTGTTGTTGTAGGACTTGTTCTTGAAAACTTTGCTGTTGTTGTAAAATTTGTTGACACATCTCTATCATCTTTTGTTGTTGTTCCTCACTCCAATCTGGATCATCAAAGCCTCCTTGGTTAGTGTAGAACCCCTGTTGGTCTTGAAATGAAACATAAGGCTGCTGAAGTCCAGGAGGAGGCTGTGCATACTGAAATGGAGATTGTGGGGGCTGATCAAATGGTTGAATAGGCTGATTAAATTGCTGAAAATCTGGCTGGAATGATGGTGGTAATTGCTGAGAATTGTAGCCCTGAAATTCTTGGATCTGAGGTTGAAATTGTGGTGGTGAAAACTCAAATTGAGTGGGCTGAAAATTCTGGTTTTGTTGCTGGAAATTCTGATTAATGGGCTGTGAGGGCTGGAGCCTAATGGTTGGTTTTGAGGTGGAAATGTTTGAAACGAATGACAATCTTGCTGCCCTTGTTGATATGGCTGGAATTGAGGTTGAAATTGATTATTTCCATGCTGAAAACTTGCAAAAGGCTGCTGGAAATTTTGGTTAAGATGCTGAAATTCTTGCTGAAAAAGTTGGAATTGCGGTTGGAATTGTTGCTGAGGTGGCTGATCGAAACTCTGGAATTGTGGCTGCCCATTCTGAATTGGTGGCTGGAAATTTGGTTGATTTTGCTAAAAATTTTGGAAAGGCTGCCCTTGCTGAAATTGTTGAAATTGTGGCTGACAAAACTGATTTGGTTGTTGAAAATTCGCACAGGAATGTTGGAAATCTTGATTTGGTTGCTGATATTGTTGGAATTGTTGAGACGGCTGCTGGTAAGTAAATGGAAACATTTTGAACTGGCAGTCCTGTCACAAAATAAACAAGAAAAATGGCAGTACCCGTATACAAAAGATAAAGCAAAATAAAATAGAACCCAATGATATGTCCAAAAGCATACAAGCAAAAATCAAACAAATCAACTAGTTGCTTCCCCGGCAACGGCGCCAAAAATTTGATAGGCCCAAAATATACTGTCACGAATGTGGGTCTCAAATTTAGATATTTATAAATAAAATGCTGGAAACCCTTTTTGCAATCAAAAATATGAAAACGTAGTAAAAGGGCCACAGGTCGTATTTTTCCTGGGGACTAGTTGATGTTGTGTGATTCGCACTTGTGTTTATGTGTCGTTTGTGAATTTCGGGTTTCAAATCAATTTTGGGTTTTGGGTTGCAATTAGAAATTAAACCACAAGGAAAAGGGGATAAACTTAATGAAGCAACTTAAGCTATATAAATGCAATGGAAGACTCAACCAATTAGAACTCAATCAAACCAAAGTAGATTTCAGATTTGGAAATTCAAACATGATAACAAGTTCTATATCAATTGCATTCCAAATACTAAGTAATTGAATCAAAACAATGCAGCCATTATGATTGAAACTGATGTAGGATTATAACTATAATTTCGGGCATGCAGACTTGATACCGAGTGAGAAAGTGAAGCAATTTGATACCAAGAATAAGATCTGATGTGCCAAAAGCTGATATTAAATGCAGAGAATTGCTTTCGGATTAACCACTCATAACTAACCAAATGCAAAGCAATCCATCAACAAACTGATACAAAACAAGTGCCAAAGCTTAACTTGATACAAAGTGCTAGCACTTAACAATTTGACACAAAGATGAGAGAAGCTAATGTGCCACAGATTTAGATTGACTGCAGACTTTTCAATGGCTCAATGCAGCTTAGAAAGGCATGCTGTCAATGAAGAAGTACACAGGTATGAACATATTCAGAAACTCGTGATTAGTCAATCGAAAAACGAACCATTGCAGAAATTTAATGTGCAGGATTGCATGTTCAGTTCAGATGCAGAAATGCATGCAGCTGGATGCAGAGTTGATTGTGCAGAATTTCAAAGATGATATGAATGCAGAAATTCCAGATGCAGAAACACCAATTCAGTAGCAATTCACTGATACACTAAAACTGATGTGCGGAAATTAGACTTATCAGTTTGGAAACATTGCAGAACTTGGCACAAACAAGACTGCAGATTTGCAAAAATAATTGCTGAATTTCAGGAACCTTGGGGCAGGAATGCAGCTACGAATTGAATTCAAACTTAACCCAGCAGCTGGTGTGAAGTGAATGGATGTGAAACAAACAATTAAAGTGCAAATTGATGAGCTGAAGTCGAAATTTCAGAAATAAAATGGAGAGTGCAGGATTAGGGGTTGATACACAATCTGAAACTGTTTTGCTACATGTGCAGGAAATTGCAGGAATCCAGAAAACACTTCAAATTCAGAATAAACACAACAAGCCAAACTGAATTCAAGTGAACATTATAGTGCTCGCACAAGATATAAAAATCTAAGGTTTACTTGATTCAAACTACAGCAGCAACAACTGCAAGTTGACATAAATTTGGACTGAACACTTGCACAAGGAAAACTGATACGCAAGGATACCAACTGAATTGCAACATTACTGAGCTGAACAAAACTCAGATTTGAAACTAGAAATGAAACTACTTAGATCAACTAAATTAACATTCTAAAAGCGAAAGAAACTGAAGAAGGCAGAAACTAAAAGAAGTTGCAGAAAGGAAACTGATACGCAGCTGAAAACAGGGCATTAAGTTGATACGCAAGCTATTAAACAGGAAGTAAACTGAATTTAAATCAGATTGTTTCACTAAAAAGATTCATAGCTAACTAATTGCAGGAATTAAAACCTAACTACTGCAAAACAATTCAAAAACTGAACTAAGGTAGCTGATGCAAAAGACAGTAATAGAAAAGTTACGGCAGAATTAAATTTACAGCTAAAACAACTGAAATTTGCTAAAAAAAACTAAGCTTCAATCCTCCCTAAGCTCAAATGCTCCTTGTTCGTCACGCAAGGGTGAGCCTCGAACCCACAAGCTCAACAAATCAGTGGAAAACAGCCCTTGCGATTCAAATCCATTCAAACTCTGCTCAAGCTGAAAACAGCCATCGAATTCTTCAACCTCGCTGTGGTGGTTTGCGCCGATGAATTGGGAATGCTCCGAGCCTTCCAGGGAACCCCTCCAGATAGCTAGGATGAAATAAAATGGTACACAACAGAGATTGACGAACTCAAGTGACAAAGCTACTGAAACCTCACGAAACTTTGTCTTTGGGCAAAATTCAAGCTGGAAACTTCTCAGCGAGCTCTCCCCACTGACCTAACACTTGTTCTAATGAAGGATTTGAGGGGTTGCGCCCCTTGGATGAAAAACTACTGAAGAACTCGATGAACAAACGAAGAAGACGAAGAAACGGCGGAGACGCGACGAGGGTGAGCTGCGCAGGATTTCTGAATAAATACATAGGAATGGACGGTCCAGATTGATTTGGATGAATCCAACGGCTGATCTTGCTCTGATTTGAGATGAAACATTCAGATCTTGATCAGAGTGCTTGATCAACCCTAACCCTAGCTCGGATTGCTTCAGATGGTCCCAGATGGCTCAGATCTAGCCGCTCTTGAATCGGACGGCCCATATTTAATCCTAATCTTGATATCTCGATCCGGGTCACTTCCGACTCAAGTTTGACCCAATATGCCCTAGGTCCATGAACCTTTCATGCCTACAAAAATAGATCAAGAATTTAATGGCCAAATAATCCAATTTTATCCAAATTTGCAATTAAGTCCAAAATAAAGGTAAGTTTTAAAACCTAGGGTAATTTCACAATTAAGCAATAAAATCATAGGTCAAACATGGATTTTAGCAATTAAAATAATCAATAAAATGATACTTATCAATGCCCCAGCCCGAAGCCTCCCTCAGGGGCCGCAGGATACATCATCATAACTGACCAAAAGGGGCGGGTCAGGGAAATAGCCAGAAACACGAGAAAGGAGAGATCACTTACTCAAGGAGGCAGGTTGGATGAAGGGCGCCGGACTAAGGCCGAATGCGGCCATGATGTTCTCCGTCAGAAGAGGCCCGACTGGATAATGTTTATCCCTGAAGCGATCTAGCGCCCGCTCGAAGGGAGGAAACTTCCGAGGATCCGTGTGATGAGGAGGCATGTGGGAAAAATCCAGTCGAAAATTAGATGGCCAAGTCGGGAAGATCGCGGGGCGAATAAAGAAGAATCGCTCCTTCCATCCCTGGCTGGCAGAAGGAAGAGAAGAAAGAAAAGAAGTCCCAGGGCGAGCTTGGAAAACAAACTCGCCCAACTCCTGTTTCTTCAGGTAGAAGAAGTGATGGAAAAGTTCGGTGTGGGAGGAACAGCGAGATAACAAGAAGAGGATGACAGACCCGCAAAGGAGGCGGATAGAGTTGGGGGTCAGTTGGGACAAGTTTATGCGAAGGTAGCAGCATACAGAGGCAAGGAAGGGATGGATGGGGAAACGCAGGCCCGCCTGCAGATGATCCCGCGAGACGGTAATGTAGTACCTTGGCGGTCTGGCTAATTGGTCCGAAGGAGAAGGCAGTCGGAGGTCATGATCGAGGGGAATGTAAAACTCTGCCTGGATGGCCTCGAGGTCGTCATGGGTCAACGTGGACCTCGCCGTAACATACCAGGGGTGAGGGTTGCGAAAGGAGGAAGCCATGAGAGCGCAAAGAAGGCAAGAGGATGGTGAGAGGAAAGTAGCAAGCACCAGAAGGCAGTCGCAACCCTAATCGGAAAGGAGAAAGCGGCCCGCCGGAGTGAAAGACGAAGAGACTTCTCGCAGTTATAAAGGATGAACTCACTGGTAGTGGGCCAGGGCAAAGGCGGCAGATAGGGGCAATCGCAGGAGTAGGCCCAGCGGGGCCCAGAAGGCCACAACATCACGCACCCAACCTCGTCCCTCGAAGAACGGGGGAAAAAGCCTCGGTAGTAGGAAACGAAAGGGGAAGAGACACGTGGAATCCCCCTAGGTGTACACAGCGATTCTTATCCGCCTCGAGATACGGAATCATCAGTAATCAAAAAGGAGACAAGGTTGCTTCGGCAACCGATCGGATTCCTTGGGAGTCGGCAAACTTGCAGATGAACCCCTCAGACGAAGCTAGATCCCTCCTGCGCGATAGGCCTCCAAGAAACAAAGATGGTCCAGTCAGTTGGACTCGCCGCCTCCTTCGACTAGACTAGAGGGGGATGCTTATGATCCCGGCCTTGCCCACTAGTGGGGGCCCAGGCCAGCCTGGCGCCAAGGAGGCTTCGCCTACGGGGCAGCCGCCCTATCAGCGGGCAAGTCTGGGCGGCTCACGGAAAGCTCCCCACAGTAAAGAAGAAGGGAAGGGTCCACCAAGTCACCTGAGTAGATAGCTAGGCCAACTCCTAGCCCACCAACTCTGTAGGAGACCCAGTCGGGCATACCCGTTCACCCCGACTCCAAGCAAGGTTCAGCCTTATCAGTAAGGTCAAGTCTCGTGACACCCCCGACCCAGGGCGTACCCTGCGTTCTCTCTCTCTACCAGCCGGACGCGTGGCAAACCACGCTCCCTGGTCTTTACCCGACTCGGTCCCTAGCACACGGGCCTGTCAGTCGGCGCTCGGGGTACAGGCTGACCCGCTCATACACCCCTCACACCCTTACCCCCGGGTACAGCCCTGCCAAGGGGGTCCGTCACGCCTTGCCTGTCTCTGACACCTCCGCGTGGCCATCCCGCACATCCAGTACTCTCGTACTGCGCAGCCGTTACTCCCGTACTGCAGGAGCACCCCGCGCCATGTCGTGCGCCGCCCCTCCGTGCTCCCTACGGGCTGACATCCATCACCCCCGGTCCCACCTACACGGATAGGGGTTGTCAGCCCCCCTGGTCATATAAGCTCGGCACTCTCCCTACTCCAGGTACGCGCGCGCGAGCTCTCGCATTCCTTGCCTCATTTCCCTTCAGTTTCCGCTCATCTGTACTTGGAGCTGACTTGATCGTCGGAGTGCCTGACCGGGGATTCCCCCGGCGGGCTCTGCTAACGGTCCCTGTTTTGTAGAGGCGAGGCGGGGCGCCATAGACGGACGGCCACCTCACCGGCTCGCGACTCCTGGGATGCCCGCCTGGCCCAGAGGACAGCCACTCCACTCCGCGACAGGATCATAACTAATATTAAAAAATAATAAAAATAAAAGATATGAAATTAACATTTATCTAATTTTTATTTGCTCACACATGTCATTTATTGATGATAAAGTTCATTAATAAAAGAGAGCATATTATATGTTAAGAAATTAATATAGAATTAGCTATAACAAAATAAGAGAGCAATTGATACCCTAACACTCAAAATACTAATCTATCTTGTAGAGCCTAAGTTTTGTGCTTCAAAGCTACCTAAAGTTCATCTCTTTTATTCTATGCGAGATGTATTTCATTTACAGATGAATTATGAATATGTATTTTCTTTTGGGAATATATATATATATAAAGAGATTTTAAACATCACAAAATCATTACAACTCTAGATGTTTATGAAATGACATGAAAGATGTCATAGCAACGCTACTACACTTTAGGCATCTACGAAACTGACAAACAATATCAAGAAACTACTACTATTCTAGATATCAATGAAATAAAAAAAATATGAATCTGAATCTTACGGAACAACCCCTAAATACAAGGAACATCACCCTCAAAACGACATTTGTTGCAAGTTTATCACACCAAAAAAATCATATAAGAAACTGCCAAATATCGGGTAAGTCATTGCCTCGATATAGCCTTTGAAATGTCTTAAATACAAGGAACATCACCCTCAAAACGACATTTGTTGCAAGTTTATCACACCAAAAAAATCATATAAGAAACCGCCAAATATTGGGTAAGTCGTTGCCTCGATATAGCCTTTGAAATGTCTTGAATAATCGTTGAACTAAAAAAAATCTAATGGCGAAAGCCAACCAACCCCGCACCTTGTCCCAAAGCTGTCTCACAACCAGGCATCGGAAACATAAGTGGGAATTGGTGTTGGAAATTTGTACATTACTTGTATCTCCTCGGTATTTGACTTAGTCGATTTACGACCGTCGGATCTTCCGAGAGGTTGCTATCTCCTCGGTATTTGACTTAGTCGATTAACGACTGTCGGATCTTCCGGGAGGTTGTTATCTCCTCGGTATTTGACTTAGTCGATTAACGACCGTCGGATCTTCCGGGAGGTTGCTATCTCCTCGGTATTTGACTTAGTCGATTAACGACCGTCAGATCTTCCGGGAGGTTGCTCGGAGGAAGCAAACTGATTGGTTTACGTCGAGGCTAGTGTTCGACACTATCTCCGTAAAATGATATTGCTCCGCTACTGGTGCTCACGGATAGCAGCAATTCGTTTCCAAGATGCAACGACGTCATCTCGGAATAGTAGCACTTCAAATTCCGAGACCGGCGAACCTTTTCGCAGGCTTTTTGGACTCTCGATGCAGAAGATGAATGAGTGCAAATGCTTTAGATTGCAATGCTTGAATGATTGAAATGATCTAGTGGAGGGATCTATTTATACTGAGTGAAGAGGTAAGTACCCCTTGGTTCGGACAGATCTGGACCGTTCATAACGAAAGGGTATAACCCTTTAAAGGTCATTTAATCTCGTCCATTGATCTGAAGAGTTATAACTCTTCAGATCCATCTTGATCTCGGCCATCAGATTAGCACATTTAATCTGACGCCTCAGATCCATTCTCCCTCTTCACATTCAGATCTTTGATCTGACGCTCCAGATCGCACCTTCTTGCGATCTGTCCAGATCTTTGATCCGACGGTCACCATTGAGCGTATCTTGAACAATTAATTTCTCATTCACCCTTAATCGATTTTGAGCAAATAAATAATCCAGATTTATCTACGCGAAACGTAGATTTCGATTTTGAAGTCAAACTTGACTTTCAACGATCGATGACATCAAAATCATATCCAACAATTGGACTCCTCTTGCTGTTGACACAAAGAACACAATAGTAGGATCGGGTGGAACGACTACAAGGGTGAGTAGCCTTGCAATTGAAATTTTGACTTTTCTCTTGCTAACTAACTTAGCAAGGACACACATTACAAGTTAGAATACAATAACATAAAAAAGTAGATAGAAATTATTTGGTCTACAATTAAATAGCTACTAATCCAAGACAATGAAAGTGCACTAGATCTCCTTCTTCAAGCTAGGTTGGAGGCGGAGTATCCCCTTACAATATTTGAAAGCAAGCATTGGAAGTACAGAATATAGAAATGAAAATATTGTTCATTGAACTTCGAGCGTCAACCCTCATTTTATAGCCTTCATCTTCGATATGATCGTTTGTTGATGTGATACCTTCCGAATGCGTAGAAGTGATATGGGCGCCTGGACTTCGTTGAAGTTAATCCACTTGGCAACAGTTCACTTAATGACTCCTGCTGACTTCAAGTATTCTAGGCGCTTGGAAACGATTCGAGCACTTGGAGTTTGCTGACGTGGACATCGCGTCATGATCCATTTCGGCAATGGCTCTTACTGCCATGGCCACCTAGTTTGAGCGCCTGGAAAGAATCTAGGCACCTGAATCCCAAGCATATGGAGTCATTCCAGGTGCTTAGAATGGTCAACTTGCAGAGTTAGACCATTTTCTTCTATAGATGTTTAGAATGGTCCTTGTCTTACATAGCGTTCTAGTCAACATTTTTACTGCTTCATACATTTTATTTGAGGGAAGAATATATACTTCACTTACCATTTTAGACTCAGAGTTTGAGGCTCTCCCTTCATCGTTGCTCTCCTTCTAAGAGTTTTCATTGTCTTTAGGTAGCTGGTTGGCCATTAGTGTTAATTCGACGTATTCCTCGGTCTTAGATTTTTCTGAAGATGAGTCGTACCAAGTTGCCTTGAGATTTTTATGCTTGGACCTTCTTGACCCTTTGTTCTTTTCTTTTCCCATGTCTTTTAATATGGTGTAGTTATCCTTGATATGTCCTTGGTGAATAACACACGTAAAGCAAATTATATGCTTCTTATCCTTAGCTCCATTATACAATCTACATTAGTTTTTAAATGAACTTACCGGGTTTAGGATTTACCTCTTTTACTTCTTGAGTGAAGAACACCTACTCTTGTAATGTCTTATTTCCCCACACTTAAAGTATTTGATGTGGGATTTCTCACTCTTCTCGATAGTTGAGGTTGAGGGTTGAGCTTCCAAGATCTCCTTCACCTTAGATTGCTCTTCTTCTTCCTCACTTGAGGATGTGGACGATTCCACTTCCTCCTCCTCTTCGGATGTTGAACTCGATTCAACTTTCGATTGGTCCTTCTCCTTCTCTTGGACTAATGAGCCCTTATCCTTGGGCTCCTCTACTCCTTGTCCGTGTGTAGACTTCTCATGTAGAGCTATCACCTTTCTCCATAACTCATAAACATTCTTATAATCACCTACACGAGACACAATATAAGAATGTAATAAATTTAAAACAATTCTTGTTACCTCCTTATCTGCGTTCGCTTCCTCCTTTTGATCCTTTATCCAATATCGAGATCGGAGACGTTTTCCCTTTTTGTCCGTTGGAGCTTCGAACGAAACCTCTAATGTGGTCCAATGGTCCCTATCCATTTGGAACCACGTCTCTAATCGCTTCCTCCAATAATCAAAGTTGTCTCGATCGTGTGGAGGTGGGATCCGAGTATCCCATCCTAGCGGACCTTCTGAATCCATCTTCCTCTTACGTCGTTTCTTCCTACATGTGTTAGGGTGCGCAAGCGGAAATACAAACTACAAATAAAAACACAAATGCTAACACCAAACCTTTACGTGGTTCGTATTGGGTTTTAGGCCCTTGGATGGTGCGCATGGAATCTATCCGTTGCCATGTCCCCAGATTAAATTTTTATTAATTGAAATTAATCCGGACACATACAAAACTTCCAAGCGATCGTTTCGTTGTCGTGATAATGACTTGAGCGATTGCTTGAACAAACTTGTTGTTCAAGCAATTTGACTCTTATAGTCGGTTAGCCGCGGAAAAGACAACAACGTAAGATCGTCGATTTTTGTGTTTTACAATCGGGGTCCAAGTTAATTAATGAATCATTAACAACAACGAGGAAAGATAAAGAACAAGAATGAATAAGATAAATTCATACCTCTTGATCTTCTATTGTTTCGGCATGGGGTCGTCAACAATCTTAGATGAGAAGGGAGTAGAAGGAACCTTATGGAAAGCCTTAGGTTCCTCCATTTTCCCTTGTCCTTCCTCGTGCCTCTATGTGCTGGAGGCTACCGAGTGGACCTTCTCGATATCCCCAGGAGAGTCTCTTCGGGGACCTGGGGCTGCTCCGTCCTGTCGTCCTACCAGGGTGACAGATCTTCGCGAGTGCGAGATGGAGATTCTTGGGATCTCCTCCTGTGCGGGAGCCCCTTGCTGCGAGGCAGCTTGTTCGACTTGGTGCTACTCAAGCGCTTCTTTGATGGCGTTAACCACCAAGCGGTCCAGTTCCTCCCTTGTCAGGACAATTGGTTGTCCCTCTGGTCCTGCCATCGGTGCTCCTTTAGGTGTTTTGCTGGTTTCCCACAGACGGTGCCAAATTTGTTCCGGAAGGAATCGACGTCGATGGTCAGTCACCGAGGTTCAGCCTATGTGGATGCTGACAGGAGGGGAGGAACTCTGCGCCCTGTGAGATCAACACGAGCATTAGGGGGACACGCCGGAGGTTGTCCGGCGGAATCCGCTCCGACGCTCAAGTCAATGCCTCGATGGAGAAGGGGACTAGTAAGCAGGAAAAATGTATGAGTAGCAAAGAGTACATAACCCCTTTACTAGAAGGGTTGAACTACCTTTTATACCTGCGGCGGCAGACTTGGTGCGTCCCCATGATCTATGTTACGTCCTCCCTCTTTGGCGGTTACTGGATAGCCTTTGAAACGGTCCACGCCGTCATTACGTGTTTCGACCCGTTGTGGCATTTAAGGGTCATGATGGTTCCGCGTTAATAGGGATGTTTATCCATAGATCCGAGAAAAGAGGGGGGATCATTACTTGAGGCCAGATGCTACTTGGGCTCCGCCTCTCCGAGGTGATCTCGGGGTCTTCTGGCCCGGGTGATCCCGGGCGCTCTACTTCCCCGAGGTGATCTCGGGGCCCTGCTTCCCGGGGTGGTCCCGGGAGGGATTTCCTTCGAGGGCATGTCTCCCGAGAGGGGCCCGGACGGCTCTCTTCCTGAGAATGTCCCGAGAGCTCTAACAAAGGAGTCACTCAGACTCGTCATATTTTGTCACGCAGCTTCTTTATCCTACGTGTCCGTCGCGGACTATTCGACCCCATCAAATATATTTATTATATGTCTGGATAGTATGTACGGTATATTAAAAGTTGCAATATATTTTCTCCACTACTAAGAATAATGACATGGACATGTTGAATGATCTTTGTCCCCATACTAGTTTAAAGAAATTGAAGATATTCAATTACGGGAGCTGACAATTTTGGAATGAGTCATAGTACTAAATTTGGTTGAAGTTATTCTCCAAAGTTGCAATGGGAAATGTCCAATTTCTTAGAAAGCTATGTCAGATAGAATATGGATGGCATTAAACTCCAACATCTAAAACTCCAATTAGTAATGATGACTATTTCCTTTACAGAAAAATTTAGTGATTTATAATTGTCCTGAACTGAAAGCCTTGCCAAGGCTTCCAAGAATAGAACAACTTAGACTATTTAACTCCTAATTTTTTTTAGTTAGCACTAATCCTTTTATTAATGGTACCACACATGATTATCAAAAAATATTGCTTTAATAGTGATTAAATAATAATCCTTTTAAAAAAAATAAAAAAAAAAGTTAAGAAGTTGAAGCAATTTAATTCCAATGGTAAGTCAAATAAAAATTCTTATACTTTTCCTTCTTCGTATATTAAGATTAAAAAAACGTTTCTTTTATTGATTCTATAAAATCTGATTTTAGAAACAAACTTTTATTATCTCATGTTTAAGGTTGCTATAACAGCCTGTTTTGATCAAATTAAAATGATTTCGATAAGTTTAGATTTAAGTTATAAAAAGTTTTTGTATATATTATATAATATTTTTAATTGAATTAAACTAATTTTTAACAGCTTATATTAATTACTCTATAATTATTATAATTACATTGAAATATGATTTTTTCAATATGAGAAATATAAAAAATAATTTTTTATTTTTTAAAAAATAATTAGGGATTTAAATTTTAAGATTTAAGAACGTCCTCTTAATTATTTAAAATAAAATAGATAGAGAGAAGAAAGTTCAAACCAAGCTATTGTCTTCAGTTGTGCAAAAAGGTTATTATGTTCGCTCGAGCCATCCTATTAATTCGTCTTACGGCATTAAGATTTTTGGAGAGGTTTCTGAAATAAAAAGGCTCAACATAAAAACTCAAATCAGTATGTGCATGAGGATTGAGGTTTTTAGTTCAAGAATATATTTGTATTTTCAAATCTACTTTTTTTTTTCTCTTGGGGTGGAGCCAATTATAAATGATACAATAATATTGCATATTTGACCTTTTTAAATAATTAAAAACTGAATTCAAAGAAATTAATTATAATATTATATTTAATGAATAAATAGTAATGATTAAAGTTGTATTTATTTTTTAGAAATAAATATATATTTGATAAATTAAAAATATATAAATGACTATAAGTAAATTAAAATTTATAAGTTAATTAAATATTAAATGAAAATTATAAATTAAATTAAAAATCATGTTTAATTAATTTATTAATTATGAATTATAAATAAATTAAAGATCTTAATTATTTAAAATATCAAATGAAAATTATAAATTTAATTAAATTAAAAATTATAAGTTAATTAATATATTAATTAAAAAATATAAATAAATTAGATTAAAGATTATAATTATGTAAAATATCAAATAAAAATTATATAGAGATATTAAATGAAAATTATATACATGTGATTTGTAATGTAAAACCCACTAAAAAAATGTAAATTTTTATATTTGTGATGCGGCATATTAGAAATTACAAAAAAGTTTATTGATAGCTTTAACTATTAGAGATGCCCTAATAGTTTTTTATATTTTTGATGTGACATCTACATGACATATTGAGAATTATAAAAAATCTCTATTAGAAATTTAACTATTGGAGATGCCCATCAGATCATCACGAGGGAGGTAACAATGAATGAAAGGTAATGTGGATAAGAGGATGAGTTATACCAAGGTACAAGAATTTACGCCCATCAAACCTCGAGATTCACTTACCAAGCAACCACACTACATCTCACAATCATGGCGATATCATTCCATCTCCTCCCTCTACGCATCCAAATTCCAAACAACCACTCACAGTGCAGCTCACGTCTCCATTTCACTTCTCAGTACAAATGCCAAGAGGCCCCTGCATGCCTCCTTCCCCACTCTTCCGTCAACTGCATCTCCTTCGTTTTCTCAATATTTATTTTGAAATAATCTTTGAAAAGAGAAATAAAAAATGATGATTTGTGGCGGTGGAGGCTGCACGGTGGAATTAATGGCAGCGGATTCATTTGTACTGGAAAAAGGGATCGAGCTTTAAACCATCGAAGACGGTGCCTTTTTGCTGCAACATGATCGAGCATTTATATATTTTGTGTGGCGATTTATTAATGCACTCTGCAACATGATCGAGCATTTATATATTTTGTGTGGCGATTAATGCACTCTTTTTCTTTTGCTCACAAAAACTGAATGACTTCAGCTTACTTTCTGAAGCAAAGACAGGCGTTTCAGCAAAAAAAAATATTGAAAAGAAACAAAAGAAAATGTTAATATACATTCACTCCTTTCTGTTTGCTATTGGGAGGAAGTGAACATTACAGTATCAGTTAGAACGGCAAGCAGTGGCCAGTAATTTTCTTCTTATACTTTTCTTTTTCTTTTTTGTTCTTATCCATCATGCACTCTTTGTAACCTGGCAAAATGTAAGGAAAAAGTTTTGGAAATTAAATTTGATTGTCGATAGATAGAGCCGGTCCTTATTGTTTAAAGGTCTTTGATGAAATTATAAATTATGTCCTAATTTATAATCAATGTTGCAAGAGGTGTTTACGAAAAAAAAATCCACTTAAATCCTTAACAAAAAAATAATGGCCAAGAAGAAAACTTTAACTCAAGAATGGAAAGAGATGCAAAGTAATAAATATAAAATCTTAACATCAAACTGGAAAATAATAAAGAAATGCAATATAATCAGCTTACATCTATAATTTTTATTTTCAACATTAACATAGGAACATGGAAGAATAAAGAGAACACCAAAATGGTCTGTCATAAATATATTCACTTTGTGAACAACTTAAACAATATATTCAACCGAATTAATATCTTTTTATCCAAAAAAGAAGGTAATATTACTTATATATTTCACTTAATATTACATACAGATGCATTTGACATCCTCCTAATTGATTTCTCTTCAAAGAGATGAAGTCATAGTTGTAGAAGGATGCATGTTATGAAAAAAAAATGCCTATAAAATTCAAATAAGATTGAAAGCAGATGATATAGTTAAGTTGTCAATTGTAATACACCTACAAATAAACACAACGGTAACTCATGTAAAGTGTCTTCGTGATGTACTTTTAAAAGCAAAATCATCAATAATAGTATCATATTCAATATTTTCCAAAATATATTTTTCAATACTTAAAATTGCTAATTCATTTAGCCTATCTTGAGTCATTATGGTCCATAAATAAGATTTTATTAATTTTAATTTTGAAAAGCTTCTTTCAGCAGATGCCACTGTAAGGGTATTGTCAATAATATCTTATAAGCAATCATCACATTTGGAAACATATCCATTGTTTTTTAAAACTCTAATATTTGAATGGAAAATCATTTTTTATTTGTTTAATAAGATTCACTTGGTAACATTACTTGCAAAACTTGTAATTCTGAAAACATATATTTTGTATCAATATCAGAAATGTCACCATTTCTTAAAGTACTTTCAAGTTTCACACAAAAACTCATCAATATTTCATGATTATCCAATGAAACTAACTTTGAAACATCATACAAAAACTCAAATATAGATTCAAAATATTATAATTGTTCAAACCTACTTTTCAATTGCCCAAGATCAATATCGACCAAAAAGAAAAATAATTTATTCAAAAAGATTCTTCCGGTGATTAATTTTTCCTTTCAGTATTAGTCATCTCATCAAAATGTCTCTTTCTATAAATTTTACGTTTTGTAAGAAATACAAACTCAATTTCCATATCAAATGTTATTTTTTTTTGCATCAACAATAACAGAAGCAAAACTATTTTCTCTATATTTTTCAAAAAATGAAACAAGACCAGACAGTTGTTTTATGGCAACATCAAGATGCATATCCTCTTACTATAATTTTTCGCTAACTAAGTTAATTTTATACAAAAAATCATGCCAAGTAACAAGGCTAATATAAATTCAAAACTTGAAAGTTCGCCCGATGCTAAAGTTTCAGCATCTCTAATTAATTTGTTGTCTTCACTTATTTATGCTAATTTAAACAAAGCTTCTCTGATTTGAGAACCTTGAGATAATATTGCTTTAACGGTTTCAATATGGCTTTCCCATCTCGTAGTTGACAATGATGTTAAAGTTAATCCATCAATATATTCAAGCAAAATATTTCATCTTTTTGTTGAATTAGAGAACACAGTGTACATATATTGACATACTCTAAAAAATGATTTTGCTTTAGTACAAGAATTTGTCATGTCATAAACAACTAAGTTAAGAGAATGAGAACCACATGACATGTAAAATGCTCTAGGATTAATGTCAAGCAATCTCCTTTGCACACTTTGATTTTTGACTTTCATATTAGATCCATTATCATAACCTTGCCCACTTACACTATCAATATCAAGTTCTAAAGATTATAAAACAACTTATAATTTATTAAAAAGACCTAAACTAGTTGTATCTTCTACATTTATAAATTCTAAGGAGTACTCTTCTATTTTAATTGGAGTTTCTGAAACATCTACACATCTTAATATGAAGTCATTTGTTTTTTATGACTTGCATCCGATATACAATCAAGAATTATTGAAAAATATTTTGCTTCTTTTACTTTTTTTATTATTGTATTCTTGACTTTGGAAGCTAGAATAGATATTAACTCGTTTTGAATTTTATGACTAAGATAATGATAATGAATCCTTTTATCTTGAATGAGTCAAAAATGCTTTTGCATTAATGGATTAAAATCTACAATCATTTCATATAAACCCAAAAAATTACCATTATCATCTTCATAAATTTTGTCATTTGTAGCATGAAATGTCAAATTATATATAACAAGACATTTGACAACAGCAACTATTCTTAGCATAACATGTTTCTAATGTTTTATGTCCTTTTTAATTTGTTCTTGTATTTCCTTATCAATTGTCAATATTTTCTTCAATCTCATTTGTAATTCAACAAAAGCTCTCAGAGAGGTGTTCAATACTATTTTCATGTTGTTTAAGTTTGTCACATAAATATTTCTAGTCATTAATGTCTTCTCTTGCTAAATTACTTTTGGTGTGTATTACTTTAAATAATTTACAATAAATACAAAATACTTTGTCCAATTCTTTTGAGTACACTAACCATTTTCGATAACGAGTCTCACCATTTGGTAACATTTGAACATAATAAGTATGAGAAAAGTATCGACCTTCTTTATCTAAAGGAAACTTGAGAATATCTTCTTTTTTAGGAGCTCTTTCTACAAGTAAATCTCTCATTTTTTGTATCAAGATTATCCCAAATTCTTGGGTCAAATATGTTCAAATCATATCTAGGTGTCGAACATTGATATTCATTTGTATGCTCATCATCACAACAATTATCAATATCTTTAGTTTTGTCAATTTCAACTTCATCCAAATTATTAAAATCTATATTATCTTCGTTTTCATTTTCTACAAATTTCTCATTCTCATCACTTTCGATTCTCACAAATTCTTTATTTTAATCATTCTTGTTCTCAATAAAATCTTCATTTGCATTTGATTCATTAGTTAACATGTGAACTAAGCTTCCTATTGTGTTATGTGATTCTTTATTAAAATATTTATTCAATGAACCTCTTAAGCTTTGGGCTATCTCATTTTCTTTTTTCTTTTTTTTTTGTCTTTTTTGATATGCAAAGAGTTGTTTCATGATGATTTAAATTATGAATAATAAGTAATAAACAAAGAACAATAAAACCTAAGATGGAGAATTTTTCTTCGATTTGAAATCCACTTATATAAAACTTTATACAGATATCCTACAAGTTTATTAAAAAAACATAATAATTCAATTATTTTAGAGCAAACTAATAAGAAAGTTCTTTCATCTCACAAAAAAAAATCATAAGATTAAAAAAAATTCAATAGATACTTGCTAGACAAGTGTTACCGATCCTCTAAGTGGCTCCTAATAAGTGATGAAGGATAAATCCATAAATTGTATATTTTCAAGAGAGAAATAGAACAAGATCCAAGATCCAAAAAAGTTATAGGATATAAGGATACTAAATAAATTTCTACTCTTTTAATCTCTACTCATCAAATAAGCATGATTGAAATAAAGTATCTATCCAAAAGTCAAAAGTAAAGTGAGGCCCAGAATTTAAGCAATACATGGACACCTTGAAACATCGAAGAACAACATCATATTACAAAATTATTTACATATCTTGCATCCATGAAATTTAAAAAAAACACACTAAAACAAACAGTAATCAAACAAATTTAATAGTCTCGCTTATGTACTGTTCTTGATTATAAACTTAATTAATATATTAAACACTTAAAATTCTATCAAGTCGTGATTAGTACATAGCCAGTGCAATTGCTTGAACTACTTTGACTTTAAAAAAAGAAATATAAACAATACTTGAAATCATATGATTGAATTGAAGCCCAACTGTGTTACAGACTAGCAGAGGGCAGCACATGGAAAGAGACTAGCTTAAAGTCCTTTCTTCTACAAGAGAGTCAGAGACTAAAACTAAAAGGTTTTGAGAACTTTCTTTAACGAAGACTAAGAATTGAGTTATCAACAGAATATACAAAATACATAAAAATCAAAATCAAGGATTAGGAAGCCTTAGCATTAGGAAAATACATAAAAAGGAAAAAAAAAACTTAAGTTATCAGAAGGAAAGTTCATATTAAGAAATTTGCAAATGTAGTTAGACAAGTGCCTGGCCTTAGGGCTTAGTAACAGGATCTAGGAAGAGTAGAATTACAATATACTCGACGTCGCAGGAAAAGGGAGCTTCATCATGTCGAGCAGGGAGGGCGCGGCGAGAGAGGGCCTGAAAACCTAGTTCGCGAGAGAACAAGGGGAGACCGAGAGAGAACCAGAGAGAGCTCATCTCACCGTTGCTAAGGGAGTGCACCTTTGAGAGAGGGAGGGAAGGAGCGGCGATTGGCGAGACTTCGGCGAAGAGAATCGCAGGTGCCTAGCGTTCGGGCTAGGGATGTCAATGGGTCGGGTTCAGGTCGGATTCTATATCCTCCGTACCCATACCCATTGGGTATCGAATATCCATCGGGTATACCCATACCCATTAAAGGATCGGATATCTTGTATACTAATAATTTTTTTTCTTTCTATCCAACTATATCATTGAACAAAAGTACATTATAATTAACATAAAAGTTAAAAATATATATATATCTATAATTTTAAAAATAGATTAAACATATATGTAATCTATTTCTAACATTAATACAAATTATTAGTAGGTTTTGGGGAAAAAATCTTTAATGTATATATGTATTTTTTATTTAATCGGGTATTCGGGTCGGATATCGGGTATTGGTAGTCCCTCCATATCCTCCTCCATTCGGGTCGGATGTCAGATTCTCCGTCGAATTCGGGTGAAATTGCCATCCCTAGTTCGGGCTCATTTGTTCGGGGAGGAATTAGGAGAGAAAGAAAGTGAGTTTTAGTAAAACATATATATAAGAAAGTGAGTTTTAGTAAAACATACACACACACACACACACACACACACGGATTTGCTATCCTGCGGACCGCGCCCTGTGGACCGCGTGCGCGACAACGCTTGATCGGTCACGGTGACCGATCATGCGTTGTCTGATCAGTCACGCACGTCGACGAGTTCACCAGTACGCCGACGGGTTCACCGCTGCCCTTAGGGTTCACCGCGCCAACGGGTTCACCGCACCCCCTAGGGTTATAGTTTTGTTTGGGGGAAGCCCTTGATTGGTCACGCGCCCCCGTCGCGCACGGGGTCCGTACCGCGCGGTCCGCAGGAGAGCAGAACTATATATATATATATATATATATTATATTATATATATATATATATATATATATATAATATATATATATATATATATATTATATATATATATATATATATATATATATATATATAGGGAAATGATTTGAAGAGTGAATTTGGGAGAGTGAAAATTATAGTGAATGACGTGTAGTTAATGTGTACATGTTCGATCGTCGATCGGATACCACTGGCGACCTCTGATTGCCGTCCCGAATCAAACTATACTTTGGGAGGACGGTGAACTCGTCAGGATCACCGGCAACGGTGAACCCATCGAAATCGACGGTCAATGATGCGAGATCGCAATTGTGGCGATCCCCGACCGGTTCACCGTGCCCCTCAGGGTATAGTATATATATATATATACAGAAATGCTCTACTGCGGACCATCATTTGCGCGACGCTGCGGACCATCCTGCGTGGCGCGTCCAGTCGTCCAACTTCATTTGCTCGAGGGAATAGCGGAGCATTAATGACATTTCATTACGCTTCTCCTTTTCCCTCCTTTTCTCGCAACTTGCAACCTAGGCGATTTCCCGCGCCAGCGATTCAAACCCTCGATTGCCGATCTCTCCACGACGCCACTTCCGAGTTGCGGATGGGCACTTGCCTAATTGGTCACTGTGACCGATCACCAAGGGGCTCGGGAGGCGTCGGGATGTCAGAGATTGACAGGCGAGGGCTATCAGTGTGCTCGGGAGAGGGCTTGGGAGAGGCGTCGGGGAGAGATCGGCGGCCGAGGGGCTCGGGAGGCGTTGTGATCTCTCAGTGTGCAAGGGTGAGGGCTCGGGAGTGGCGTTGTGGAGAGATTAGCGACTGAGGGTTGAATCGCCGGTGCGGGGGGGGGGGGGGGGGGGGGATCGGCTAGGGTTTGTGAGCTGCGGGAAAAGGAGAAGCGTAATGAAATTTCATTAATGCTCTGCTATTCCCTCGAGCAAATGGAGTTGGACGACATGGATATGCCACACAGGATGGTCCGCAGCGTCGCGCAAATGACGGTCCGCAGCAGAGGATATATATATATATATATATATATATATATATATATATAGCTCCTGAATTTTTTGGGCCCTGAGCAAGTACCCTAGTTGCCCTGGTCAGGGTCGGCCCTGTCGATAAAGATAGAGTTAGTAGATATATACGGAATTAGTGGATAGATATAGAACTTGACGAGTACAAATAATAGATAAATGAGGCAAAATTATTGATAATGATGAAGTTTTATAGTAAAATAAAAATATCTAAATTCAGTATATATGGGATTAATGTTTATCCAATAAAATTATAAATATATAATGAAATGAAGTTTAATTATTTATTTATTTTATTCTTTCTCGTGGTAGGACTCCTCTTCCATATTTTTTTTCTTCCAACAAAAAATTGATAGCATAAACGCAACGAGCTAGCTTTTCAGATTTTGTACTTGTAGTAAAAATAGTAGGCACTTAAGTAGACAATAAATATAGATATGCAGAAATCTGATAAGTAAAGAGCCGAGTTAGAGAATAGTTATCCGGTTGAAGCGCCGGCGTGCCGACTGTCTTTTGAGAATTGATTGTCGTCCTACGGTGCAAAGGCTCCCGGCAAAACTCCCCCAAGATCCGACAACCACGCAACGTCGTAGGTGCACTCCAAGACGATCGCTGCCCGCGGAGACAACCTCAGATCGCACAAGGCGAAGCCTCAAGACCCAAAAACCGATCGTAGAAGACGAAAAGCGAAAAGAGAAAACTGCTAATCGCTCAGAGGGAGAAGAAGAGAAGAAAGCAGTGAATAATTGAATTGCTTCTTCCCCTTCTCCTTTTATAGATCCGAAGAGGCAAACCTTTGCCTCTTCTCTTTGAGGAATCGCGTCCACCGAGGAGTCGCGTCGAGCGCCAGAAGGAAGGGCGCGGTTTCTCAAAAAAAAAGGAATAAAAATAAAAAAGAGAAAAAGAAATAAAAATAAACCAAACCAAATTGGTTCAGAAAACCAGACCGAAATCTGCAAAACCAAACCGGACCGCCCGCAAGCGCGAGGCTCATGGGCTGGGGATTTGCACCCCCCCCTGCGCGCGATAATCGCGTGCGTCACGCCCGGTTTATGGATTTCCGGCCCAGACCCCCTGAAACCACCTGGTTTGGGCTCAACCCGCGCATGCGTGTAGGTCCCCCTAAGCCATCTAAGCATGGTAGGAATGACTTGATATATAAGACATTCCAACTCCGATAGCTTAGCAATGTGGGACTAAACTTCCTTCAATAAATTTGAAATTCCAAACAATAATTCAACAATCCCCCACAAATTTCAAATTATAATAAATAATAAAACAGGTCTTGAGGCTTTGTCGTAATGAGCTTTCAGTGAAAATACCTTCCGGTTTGAATTTTCACCTAAGTAAACCAATCTTATTCACACAGGTTTAAAGTGAACTAAGTCTTGAACTTAAACCTTTAATATGTGAAAATCAATTGGCAACAACTCATCACAGGCGACGGTTGAATCCTTCTGGGTTGGTGCATTACGGCCATGCCACCGAATCTTGTTTCATAAGTGTTAAGGAGAGTTGCCCAGACCCCCCACACTGCGGCCTCACAGTTACACTTACATAGGTGAGTTCTCCAAGGATGTACTGCAAGCATCCTGTCATAACGACCTCGAACTCTTTAAGAGCCTTAAGCTCATCCTTACTAGCAGTCAAGCATCTATCCAGGGAAGAGACTTTGAGATTATATCTCAATTAATTTATGCTTACGATTCACCCTTATAGCTTGTTTATACCACATTGAACCTACTTCTTGGGATCTCCAATCAGATAGGTTGGGTTGCCGCTATAGATGAAACCAGAATAGGCCTCAGTCCCATTCCCTTACCGGATCTCTTGATTTTCTCAGAATCAAGTCCTTTTGTGAGTGGATCAGCAATATTGTCTTTTGAACTTACAAAGTCCAATGATACCACTCCTAGAGACACTAGCTCATGAACAGATTTCAATCTTATTCGTACATGTCTCTTCTGTTTTTGGTTATACTTGGAGCTTCTAATCTGAGCTATTGTTGTTTGATTATCACAGTTCACTGAGATAGGAGGTATTGGCTTCACAATCAAGGGAATCTCAGTAAGAAGACCCTTAAGCCAATCAGCTTCAGTTACTGTGGTATCCAAAGCACACAATTCTGCCTCAGCTGTAGAACGGGATATGATCGTCTGTTTAACAGACCTCCAAGCAACCGCACCGCCTCCAAGTGTAAAAACATAGCTAGTAACGCTTTTACACTCAGCAATGTCGGCTATCCAACAAGCATCACTATATCCCTCCAGGACTGCAGGGAACCTCCCATAGCTCAAGCCCAAGGATATAGTACCCTTTAGGTATCTGAGTACTCTGTCTAATGCATCCCAATGTGTTCTGTCCGGACAGCTGGTAAACCTGCTCAATTTAGTTATAGCAAACGAAATATCAGGTCTAGAACAATTTGCCAAATACATTAGACTACCAATTATTTGGGAATATCTTAATTGAGACACAGCCACGCCACTCTTATTCTTGTGGAGAGTCTTTGAAGGATCATAGGGTGTGATTACAGATTTTATGTGGCTATAGTCATATTTCTCTAACACTTTCTCAACATAGTGTGCCTGAGAAATTGCTATTCCATCAGTTGAGCGAGTCAACTTCAGCCCTAAAATCACATCAGCACAACCCATATCCTTCATATCAAACTTACCACTTAAGAGAGCCTTGGTCTCGTTAATAATTGAAAGATTAGATCCAAACAGTAAAATATCATCTACATATAAACATATAATGATACATTTATCACCTTTCATTTTAGTATAAACGCATTTATCAGAGTCATTAATTTCAAAGCCAAATGATAGCATAGCTCTATCAAATTTTTCGTGCCATTGCTTTGGGGCTTGCTTCAAACCATAAAGAGATTTTACTAACTTACAGACTTTATTCTCACTTCCAGAAACTACATATCCCTCTGGCTGATCCATATATATCTCTTCTTCAAGACTCCATTAAGAAATGCAGTTTTGACATCCATTTGATGGACCTCAAGATGATATATGGATGTCAGTGCTATCAATACTCGGATTGTAGTAATCCTAGTAACAGGGGAATAAGTGTCAAAATAATCAATCCCTTCCTTCTGTTTGAATCCCTTAGCAATCAGGCGAGCTTTGAACTTATCTACTGACCCATCAGGTTTTAACTTCCTCTTAAATACCCATTTACATCCAATGGTGGTGCAACCAGGAGGCAAATCCACTAACTCCCAAGTGGCATTAGAGATAATAGAGTCCATTTCATTTTTAATGGCTTCTTTCCAGTGCTTAGCTTCAGGAGAAGCCATAGCATCTCTATATGTCACAGGGTCACCTTCTATATTATAGGTGATAAAGTCTTGGCCTAAATCTTTAGACACATGTTGCCTCTTGCCCCTTCTCAATTCTGTACACTCACTAGATTCATCTAATCTAGAGTGACTTGAGGAAGGTACACCCACTAAGGATAATGAGACCTCTATGGAGGCAGTGTCATCTCTAGTAGGAGTACTAGAGATAGACTGAGGTGTTCTAGTCTTCATAGGAAATATATCCTCAAAGAATGTAGCATCACGAAGTTCTACAATAGTGCTTGCATCTATTCCAGAAAATTTTGATTTAATAATCAGAAACCTATATGCAGAACTATTCTGAGCATAACCCAAGAAGACACCATCTACAGTCTTCGGACCAAGTTTTTTTCCTTTTATGTTCAGGTACTAGCACTTTTGCAAGGCACCCGCACACTTTTAGGTATTTCAAACTTGTCCTTCGACCTTTCCAAAGTTCATATGGGCTTTTATCCCTTGACTTCATAGGTACTCTATTTAACACATGACAAGCAGTGTATAGAGCCTCCCCCACAAGAAGTTGGGTAACCCAGAACTACCTAACATAGAATTAATCATATCTTCAAGGGTTCGGTTTTTGCGTTCTGCTACACCATTAGATTGAGGACTATATGGAGCAGTGACCTCATGAATTATACCTGAATCTTGACAGAATTTTTGAAACAGATTTGAGGTGAACTCTCCACCCCTATCAGACCTTATCCTCTTAATAGTTTGGTTTGTTTGATTTTCAGCTTCAGATTTGAAGATCATAAATTTATCTAAAGCCTCATCTTTAGTTTTCAGCAAATAAACATAGCAATAACGAGAGTAATCATCAATGAAGGTAATGAAATACCTTTTATGGTCTCTCGTTATTAAACCGTTAAACTCACAACAGTCAGTATGAATTAATTCTAAAATATTAGAATTTCTATCAACTGATTTGAAGGGTTTATGGGGCTGTTTATATTGCACACAAACTTCATATTTTTTCTTATCATTTATGGCATGCTTAGGAATCATGTCAAGATTCATCATCCTTTTTATAGTTTGAAAATTAACATGTCCTAATCTATCATGCCACACATCATAAGACTCAATGTTATAAGAACAACCAACATCACTAATTTTATTGATAATCGTATTTTCAACATTGACTTTAAATAAACCTTCATTAAGGTAACCCTTTCCAATAAAGGTTCCTAAATGTAACGATACAACTTTATTACATTTGAAGTTTAGCTCATAACCAGCACGAACTAATTTTGAGTCGCTAATCAAATTCCGTCGGACCGCTGGAACATGATGCACCTCATGCAGTGACAGGACCTTCCCTGAGGTAAATCTCAAGTCAACTCGTCCAATCCCTAACACTCTGGCTGCAGAATGATTCCCCATGGTTACGGAAGTGCCTTCAATTACCTGATAAGTAAGGAAGGAAGAGCGATCAGCATAACAGTGCACATTAGCACCTGTATCAACTAACCACTCATTGGGTTGATAAATCAAATTTAGTTCGGGGTTAATGGAAACGAACCCATTGCTAGTGCTAGTCACAACATTGACCTGCGCCTTGGTGTTGGGCACATTGCCTTGGTTCTTCTTCTTGTCCTTCCGTTCAGGACAGAATTTGGCAAAATGTCCAACTTGTCCACAAGCCTAGCACGGCCTAGTCCCATGTTTCCTCTGAACCTTTGGTTTGGGTTTCATTTTGTTCTTCATTTTTTGGTTTTTGAATTTGTTCTTGTCAGAAGAGACCACTACATTTGCCTTTGGAGCAAATTCCATTGGTATACCCTTATCATCATCTTTATGTTGCTTCCGATGTTCTTCCTCGATATTTAAGGCAATCATTAAATCTTCAAGAGAGATTTTACCTCTCCTGTGTTTAAGTGTCATGCCAAAATCTTCCCAACTCGGAGGCAACTTTTCGATGATAGACAAGACTTGAAGTTTCTCGGGTATCGGCATATCTCCCTCAGCAAGACCGTGAATCAAAATTTGAAATTCATGGGTCTGCTCAATGACAGATTTACCCTCAACCATTTTGAAGTTTAAGAACTTCCCCACGGTGTACTTCTCTAAACCAGAGTCCTCGGAGTTATATTTTTTATCCAAAGATTTCCATAACTCTTTGGCCGAGGTTATAGAGCAGTACACATCAAATAGTGCGTCCGAGAGGGCAGACAGGATTCTCCCATGGCAGAGATAATCCCTCTGTTTAAACCTCTTGGTAGAAGCACTACGGGCAGGTTCTTCTTCATCAGGTGAAGGAGGATCTGATTCTATAACGGAGAAAAGCCCCAGCGTTGTAAGCCAAAATTTCATTCGTTGTTGCCAACGTTTGAAGCTTTGCCCGGAAAACCTCTCGGGTTTGGCGCTAGCCTCATCAGACCCCGACATTCTAACATTTAACATGTCTACTTAGGTACAATCAATTCTCTAAAATTGTAGTAAAAATAGCAGGCACTTAAGTAGACAATAAATATAGATATGCAGGAATCTGATAAGTAAAGAGCCGAGTTAGAGAATAGTTATCCGGTTGAAGCGCCGGAGCGCCGGAGAAGAAGAGAAGAAAGCAGTGAATAATTGAATTGCTTCTTCCCCTTCTCCTTTTATAGATCCGAAGAGGCAAACCTTTGCCTCTTCTCTCTGAGGAATCGCGTCCACCGAGGAGTCGCGTCGAGCGCCAAAAGGAAGGGCGCAGTTTCTAAAAAAAAAAGGAATAAAAATAAAAAGGAGAAAAAGAAATAAAAATAAACCAAACCAAATTGGTTCAGAAAACCAGACCGAAATCTGCAAAACCAAACCGGGCCGCCCGCAAACGCGAGGCTCACGGGCTGGGGATTTGCGCGCGATAATCGCGTGCGTCGCGCCCGGTTTATGGATTTCCGGCCCAGACCCCCTGAAACCACCTGGTTTGGGCTCAACCCGCGAATGCGTGTAGGTCCTCCTAAGTCATCTAAGCATGGTAGGAATGACTTGATATATAAGGCATTCCAACGCCAATAGCTTAGCAATGTGGGACTAAACTTCTTTCAATAAATTTGAAATTCTAAACAATAATTCAACAGTACTAGTCTAAATAATAAAAATACGGTCATCTACTAACTACCTTGTCCAGAAATTTTAAAAACAAAAACAAGGAAAAAATTTATTTATTGGGAGAAAAATTATTGAGAAACTTAGATAAAGACCAATTTTTTTAATAAAAAAATTAATAATTTAATTTGCTATAATTTTTATCAAATATATATATATATATATATATTAATTTCGTTAGGAAGTAAATTTAAAATATTAGTTCTTTTAGAATTTTGATTACCTAATAATCCTTCATATTTTTCCATTCGCTTAAAAATATTTATTATTCCATTAAAAATTAACAAAACAATTTTTACATGTACATTAGAAATTAAAACAGACGAACTATTTAAATTGATTAAAAATTCAATTTCTCGATTGGGAGGGAGTCCTGGTAACTCTTCAGGAAACATCTCCGGATAGTCACAGACTACCCTCACTTCCTCTTTCTTTAATCCTTCTCTTTGACTTGCATCTACTATATGAGCTAGAAAACCAGAACACCCCTTCTCTAACATTCTCTGAGCTTGTAAGGTAGATAAGAACCTTTTTGTCTTTTTCTTTGGGTCTCCAATAAACTCGAATGGAGGTTCTGCTTCTGGTGTAAACTTGACTTTTCTCTTACGGCACTCTATAGAAGCATTGTACTTGCTCAAGAAGTCCATCCCTAAAATGACATCGTAATCCTTCATCTCAAGGACTATCAAGTCACTGTAGAGCTCTCGGTTGGAAATCTAAATTGGTACTGCCCTCAGCCTCTCAGTAGAGGCCATTACTTCCCCCGATGGTAAAGTTGTTAAGAACTCTGACTCAATCTTTCTGGTGGGATCCCTAGCTTCTTAGAGAAAAACATAGATACAAAGGAATGGGTTACCCCAGTATCGAATAACACAACAACATATTGGGATGAGATGAGTATTCGACCTGTAACCATAGTAGAGAATTTGCCACCTCTTCCTTGGTGATGGCAAAAATCCTGGCATTGGTCGTGGCTGGTGTGTTGGGAACGCGTGCATGTTGACATGGATACGGGTTCGTAATTTTAAAATTTAATTACGTGCAGCGGAAGGTTTAGTATAAATAATTTCTCAAATAATTTTAACCACGTAATAGTTGGATGAGTAAATTGAGCTAAGTTGGATGAGCAACAATTTGACAAGCCAATAGAACTGTCTCAGTTATGTCATCCATTCTAAGAGTAAGTTGAGCCAACCGATTAGGAGAACACTGACTGAGCCATTTAGATTAGTTAGACCGAGAGGGCTGTCTATGTTTTCGAGCTTGAGCAATCATTTAAAAAAAAAGTCTAAAAAATATGGTAAATTAAGCTTCAATAAAACTTTAAAAAAATATCACAAATATTATGTACATCTGCAAGGAAAGAACAAGAAAAAAGTTATTTGACTGGGTTAACAAAACTTCAAATAACCAGAGAAAAACGAAGAAGAAGAAGAAAACAACATTGAATTCATCATCCTTCTTGTCCTCCGTTGCATCAAAAGTTGTTTCAATTGTGCAGTGGATTGGGACCAGTAGTCACAACTCTCTTCTCCTCCTCATCAATAACCAAGCTTCCATTAACACTCTTTCCTCCCTGAAGAACCCCACAAGCTTCCATCACCACTCTTTTCTTGGTTAGCATTCTCTCTTCCTCCACTTGATGCCTATGCTTCAGTCCTTCAATCTCTCGACTTAGTACACAAGAAAACAAACCAGGAACAACCAAAATCAATAAGAATGAGACCAAAGCAGCAACTCTCGTCCTCATTGCCTATCTTGGATTAAAGCAGAGCAAGCTTGTTGAAGAAGAGAGGAAGAAAGCATGAGTTGAGGGAGTCGAGGAAGAGCAATAAGTGAGCTTCCTCGGAGAGGTAATATTTGTGCTATGGATGCATGCTTCTCCATTAAGCTCGATCAGTGACTCCACCAAACTGCATTAATGGAGCTTCAATTGTGCAGCAGAGGGAGAGAGGGAGAAAAAACAAGAAGAGGAGACAAAGCTCGGTTTGGGAATCTAAGTGATAGGGGAAGAGACAGAGTAGGGTTCAAATTCCATTCCATTCCTTCGATTCAATTCTTCAACACCTGCCGGGTTTTGTGTGTGTGGAGTCGAGTGGGCTTTCTTCTGCATGGACATTGATTTCTGCTCTTTGATTAATGATAATGTACTGGCTGTCAGTGTCGGGAACAAGAACAATGGCATTAATAGTAGTAAACTAACAAGGATAATAATATCAGCAACTAACATATATGATATTGACATGATCTGCAATGAATTGGGGTCAAAGAGTGAGCACTGTTACTGACTGGATCATTAAATACTTCACTTTGATGTGATAAACATATTTATTGCATTAGCACTTTGTTATTAAAATATGAAAAGAAATTATATGGAAGGAACTACTACTAGTCTACTACACACATGAATATGATTGGTACTGAAAGATTACAACACAAATTAAACAGCTATTTGTGTGCTTCACAGTTCAAATCTACATACCAAACTATACTTGATGCACAAAAGGCATTAGCTCGATACAAATTCCATGCGGCACCACCTGCCAGCCAAAATCAGCTTACTAGGGCACCCATGCTTTCAATGTTGTAGAGGATTTCAAACTAAGATGGTCCGGGTGGGCCTTGAGGATACTGATGCCCTGAAGATGGCAGTGGCGGCATTGGAGGATGTGACACCATCATTGGTGGGTAAGGGGCATACTGCTGTTGCTGGTAAGGTGGCGGCGGCACCATGTAGCCATATGGTGGGTAATATGATGGAAACTGCCCCAGCAAATGCGAAGGAGCCATGGGAAAATTGTGCCCCTGATGGTTTGCCAGTTGCTGCTCCGGTTGCCTCTCCGATCCGTTCTTGTTATCACCTCCCTCCTGTGAAGGGACACCTCCCTCCTGTGAAGGGATTACAGCACCCATCCTTTGAGGATCCATGGAGGGGTAGACTGTTCGTGCAGATTGTGGTGGTGCAGGAATGTTGAAATAGTTATGTGGCGGCTGAATGTGGTTCTCAGTTCCAGGCGGAAGAGGCTGCTGGTTGCTCTGCTGCTGAGATATGACTGACCTCGGAAGCATACCTGCGTGAAACACAGCTCCTTGCCTAGCAGCATCGTCATCCGGCACCTCTCCCTCAGGTTTTGGGGCCTGAGGCCGCCCCCACATCAGCTTTAATCGAACACCCTTTATGACCAACTTGTTAACGAGCTCCTCTGCAGCTCTTTCAGCTGCTTCTCTTGTGGTGTAAGTTACAAATGCACAAGCTCTCTGAAGCACCATTCTGATGGATTCTATCTCACCATGGGCATAGAAGTTATCTCTCAGATCCTGTTCAGAGATTCGTGCATCAAGTCCGCCAACATAAAGGGTCTTTATACTCTCATCATCTGGAGGATTTAGAGAGGGCATTTCCCCAGCCTTGCCTAGAAGTTTCATAGCAACAGGGTCATTCATTCTGCTTGTGAAAGAAAAGATCATCTTTAGTCGATACTCTCAATTCAACAGGTTGATTCACTCTATATAGTAGAAGGAAAAAAAAAATCCAAATAACTAGAATTCTAGACATTATTGCAAGCAATTTATAATATATATATACACACACACTGCGCTGACTCGTGCAGACCAAATGTATTTGATTTTTTTATTTTTTGTTTTAATTTTTTAGCTTGTGATTACGTTATTTAAGATTTTGTCTTTAGGATTTAATGGTTTGATTATAGTGTTAAGTATAAAAAAAATTCAAACTGAAAAAATGATAATGTTTGCATGGAATTTGCATGGTAAGGTCCTTAATATAGGAAACTCATATTATATATATATATATATAATAATAATAATAATAATAATAATAATAATAATAATAATCTCCCATCACACAAAACTCCAAATACTATGTTCCTTGTTTGTTCTTAAATTAAAAAATTAAAATTCAAAACCATCTTTTCCTTAAGAAACCAAAAGTAAACAACATTATATCTTATTCTTCTAGATCAGACATTTTGAAAAATGGTGCAAGTATACAAATAAGATCTTAATAAAGGTGACGAAAAATAAAAGAAACCAGAGAACTTGTTTTATCCGGATGACATGAGCAAAGCGGGTTCAACCATGACTCGTCTACTAAAACCCAATTGGTTTGGCCTCTAGTTCTTGAACAAACCAGTTGAACCAGAAATTGATTAAGTTTTGAAAGCATCAGTTAAAAGGACATAGACAACAGTTACTATAACGTGCTCCTGATTAGAACAAACTAGTGCAATGAACTCTTAATAATGCAGAAGCAAAGAAGCCAAAGGAACTAAATATGGGCTTCGCTGGGACTAGCACATCTGCTTATGTGCTATAAATTTAGGCCTGTGTGCATGACAGAGAGAAAAGATTCAATTTTGGTTTTTAATATGCATGATGATTTTATGCATGATGATTTAAGAACTTTCTGAAATTGAGATGTCAAACACCTGGATCTATATCCATGTCGGCTACCAAGTAATAGATTTTCCAGTATGTCATGCTATCTACACTTGAATCAATTAACTAGTTTTAATTCAACTTTAAAAAATTCTCTCTTTTCATTCACAGTATAGCTTAGACTACAAATGGAAATTTAGCATACATACCCATAATATCTGTCTTTATATTTTGTTGAGATAATTCACCAATCTCAGGCATTTCATGTCGGTAAGGACATTCTGCACCTCGTGTACATTCTCCACGCATATAGAAGCTACACACATGGGCCCGATTTCTTTTGTAATAAGGAGTTGTCCTTTGAAGTTTTAGAATGGTATCATTTGGATGCACTTTTCCATACGAAGATTCATAATCTATGCCAGCTCTGGCCTGAAAAAAAGGAGGATTTGTAAGTGTCAAGACATGAAAACCAAAAATATAAAGGGCAAAAAACTCATGCTGGATCAATATTACAAAGAAAAAATAGAAAAAAAAAAGAAAGCAAAAACTAAACTCAATTACCCAAACAGCAATCTTTAATGGTCACAGCATGAACTGACAGAAAATAAACAAGATGGATATGTAGGAAGGTGAGCGAGTAAGCTTCTGAAGTTTAGAATATCTACTTTGGGAGATTAACGATCTGGAATAGCAATACCTAATAATATAAAAATAAAGTTGAATATTATGATATGAACAAGCAACCACTCCATATCAATTTGTTTATAGCAATCAAATTCAAACTCTGATTGATTCAGCATTAAACAAATTTTTTACTTAACCATTATTCCTTAATTTGTTAATTTTTCTTTTTAAAATTATTAATTTTGTTATTCTGATTCTACCAAGTTGACACTGTATTAAGAGTTTTAGCACAACTGACCCAATGTTTTGACTCCATGAACTATATTGGAAACTTAGGCCGTCCACCTATGAGGGAAGAAGATGAAAAGGTAGGGAAGATGAGAATTTTTTCTGCAACACTTTCCCTCCATTGTAAGAAATATGAACTAAAAGTTTCAAGTAGATCTGAAACTGAACATATCAAACATAATATAAAAAATGGTGGTCAAAATTGAGAAGAGGTTTCAAAGTCTTGTGTGATCCTTAGGCATTGTTTACCTAAACAAAAGGAAAAAGGACGGGAACTAAAAAAAATCAACAAAATCAACCTCTACCAGTCTACCGTACCCCACCTGATGTTGCATTTCATTTTCTCTTGTTGCCCCAACCTCCACCGCCATCACCAAGGGACCTTCGCCGTCACCTCAAATGTGTCAGACAGAGCTCAAGTCAATGCTGAGTCCCTTTGCTAAAATGCATGTGAACTACCCTGTCTTCTCCTCCTGACCTTCACCTGACCTCATATGCATCAGACAAATCTTGTGTCGATGTTGTGTTGCACGTCAAGCTGGCCTTTGTTATCGTTCCCACTCAACCTTCACTGTTGCCTCTGCCCAATCATCTCACACCTTGAGGTCATGAGAGAGCTGCCAAAGGAGCATGAGGAAGCAAGCATTCTTGCTATAAAACAGCATGGACAGTGAGCATGAGTGAAGATTTTTTGGATTATTTTTTTCCCTAAATACCCTATACCCAATTTCTGGAAGAAGCAAAAGTGGCCAATTTTGATTAATTCAGATCAATTGGCTTTGAACTGAATAACAAAAAAACGTATATGTCATTCAAGAGATAGAAAAATGGAATGACCAATAGATTAATATGTTTTGAATATTATTGATCAACAATGTTCTGAATTGAGACGGGAGTTACAAGACAATGCACAGGACAAATATCTGAAAATGCTTTCTGCAGGAAGAAAAAAAAACTGTTGGTTTTTGAATGATATAAAGGGACATTATAATAGTCCTGAGATACAATCAGTTTGATCAATTATTTAACATCTATTTTTTATACAGCTAGGTTTGTCTTTGAATTAAATATAAAAGATCTAACTCAAATTTCCTTTTGTGCCCAAACAAGTAACAAGTCAATTGTGTCCATAACCTCGGTTAACCTTACTGTTGAACAAGCCAAATATAGGGTATGCTAAAGGAAAACAAATAGTAAGAAAACCAGTAAAGACAAGTAAACAATTTTGACTAGGTGCATTCATTACCCAAACTATATAGTGTCTGAACAACAAATCTAGAATTTAACCAAAGAAATAGGAAAAGAACACGTGAGCAAAAAACCCAGCAAGAGTATGATGGTAGAAACAAATAGAAAATGTACAAAGACAAGTTTGTAATGGAACATACCTTGCGGTCGTGTTCTTCAGCAAAGTACTCCCTATTCACATCACTCTTTGGGATGGCATCATTAGAGTTGATAGCAAGTGCAGTGTCCCTAACCTGAACTGGCAACCCATATTCAAGATCAAGGATGCACACCTGACAGACATTCTTTAGCTTACAGCACGTCTGACAAATTTCAGTTTTCTTGTACCTTGCATCACGTCCTGGCCTCCATCTGAAAACAGTAAATGGACGTTTACAGATCTTACATTCCTTGTCATAATCAGCTTTTGTCTGCAAATTATGATGAAACAAACAATGATTGAGTTGCTTCCAAGTCATCTAATGGATACGAGAACTAGATCATGAAATTCAATATCAGCTGCATAGTCTTGACGGATCCAAAATGTGACTCCTAATACATGCTAGTCCAGCCTGCATTGGTTATCTCCTCTATGAATAAACAATTTATTATACAAACTGCAGAGGCTATTGATTTTTCCTGATAAACACCTATATCCAATTAAAACCCAAGAAAGATTGGTTTGGCTAAAAAAAAATACCCAGACATAGCAAACATTGCAAAGTTTTGATTTAGGAAAACACATTCAGTGACTAAACCTCATCAGTGACTGAAAGTATTGCCGTGTAACCTGATCCAAACTAAAATCTTAAAATAAATTATAAACCTTGACCCGAGAAGCGATTGACAGATCCAAACACTAATCTGAAGAAACAAAATCACAAGTGTTCCTACATGAAAACTTAGACGTATGGTCCCGGTCCAACATATCAAGGCGTCAACTTTAAGATCATGCGGCCATATAAAACCCAAAAGCATGCCTAGTAGAACTACATTAAGTCTCAAACGCAGATTTTTGTCAGCTCGTGTCTTCATCATCACATTTAAATCCAACGGAGCAACAAAAAAAATATCACAAATAATTACACCACTCTATCTGTAATTTCAGTTTCGATGGTTCCGACCAAATAATCTGAATTCCTACACACAGATAGATAGAGAGGAAAAAGTACCATTCGAATGTAAGGGTTGTCGCCGAGGCAGGACTCGCATATGATGGGGAAATCGGAGCGCTCCCACCCGTCAGCCTGCACGTCCCTCAGCAGCCGGTGCGCCATAGTAGATCAAGCGGACGATTAGGACAGCGACGAGGCAAACAAAGAGAGAGCCTTTGCAAGTTTACAGATTATACAGTCGATGTCGCCTGCTGCCACGCTACAGCCCTAGAAGCTCCTCCCCTCACGCTGGATGCAAGGAACTGGGAAGATTAACAGAAAAACAGCCTCGACGTCGGTTACGGACACGGGGACGCAGGCAGAGACGGAGAGGACAGCAGATGTCTGCAAGCGAGGAGGGAGAGCCGGCTGGCGTCGGAGGGAACAGCGTCGATCGTCGACGGCGGAACCGGTACGGATTGAAAGGAAGTCCGCACGGGTAGGGATGGATAAGGCCGAAATCGAGGAATCCAGACTGGTCCAGAATGTTCCCATTTTTCCAGCCCACCAAGGCCCAATACTTTTCCTAACCGACAGTCAACTCAGTTGCATGTTATAAAAAAACACTCCTCGTATATAAATTTTCCGAAAGAGGCTCTTTATAATTGAAAAATTATCAAAAATATAACACCACCCTTAAATTTTGTTTACCGAAATACCCCTGTCGGCGTTAATTTTCTAGGCTAAAATATAATTTAAAAGGGTCAAATGAAAGCAAATTAAGCATGTGAATATTTAGTATATTTAGATTTTAATTATTTTTTATTTTAAACTATAAAAAGCAACTCTCTCTTTAAAAAATTTAAATTATTTAAACCCAAGTTATTTCACTTTGACTCCCTTTGCTAACACCTTAATCAGGGTTTACTAGCTAGTTTTATCTCTTCAATACATGTATAATTAAAACAATGCAACGTCATTATGTGATAATACAGTGAAATATTTCTCCGGGGTTACCATGCAATGGTTAAATCTCTAAGAATTTCAAGTTGAGACTTAGTTGACACAAATTGTAGGGATTTTTCTTTAATAGATTATAATAAGTTATAATAAGTGTTTCCGATTTATCTGGAAGGCTGATGAAAAATTTATACAAGATTATCAATCATTTTCAGAATTATTTGATTTGAAAAATTAGATATCTAATATAAATTTAAAAAATATTGAAATATTAATAATCATCCAGCTTATTATATCTTAATCGAACCCGTATATTTTAATATAATTAGACTGGTAGTTGAGCTGTTAATTAATCATTCAGCAACTCCTACCCATTGAGGGCCCTGTCTAACTAGCTACCCACGTTTAGTTTGCTGAACCATTTTCCGTAGATAATTATGCACACAAAATTTATAAAAAAAACCATATGAACATTAAATTCTTTTGCTTACTCAAATTAATTTATTAATTAAATGAAAATTAATTATGCACTTTTTAAGTAAATTAAAATAATTTTAAACACTATATTTAATAATTTTGAAAAGAGATCGATATTGAATTAATTTTAGTTAAATTTATAATAATATTATTTGATGAAAATTACGATAGTCTGTGGTAAGAACGTTGTTTAATGGGTATGTTATATTTATGATATTTATATTTTTTGAGGGGGGGATATGCAAAATTAGTCAACGAACTGTTGGATTAATTAATTAATTTTGATGCATTCGAAATCTGACCCTCGTCTTCCCCGCGACCTCGACGCCAAAACCG
Organism: Boesenbergia rotunda; assembly: GCA_024364735.1. Classification (NCBI taxonomy): domain Eukaryota; kingdom Viridiplantae; phylum Streptophyta; class Magnoliopsida; order Zingiberales; family Zingiberaceae; genus Boesenbergia; species Boesenbergia rotunda. Next base: position 253,144 of record JAGFNQ010006326.1, on the reverse strand, counting down.
AGAGGTGAACGGGAAAGGGAGGGGGAGGAGCTGCGAAGCCGACACGCCAAGCCAAAAGTGCATTGCCCGTCCGAACTGCGGTTGGAAGTTCGGATTGCTGCCTCGCGCAGCCTCTTCGGATCCCGAATGGCCCTCACCACGACGAGTTGGTTCCCGTTCTGGCGACCAAATCGCTTCTCCCTGGAACAGCTTAGGTGCGCTATGACCTTATTTCCCCTCCTTGTTAGAGTTCGACTGTCTTTTAATTACATGAATTTTTGGCGATGCAAATATATATAATAAAGTTCAATGTTCTGTATGCATTTCTTGTATCGTTGCGATAAGTAGAACAAGGCCGAGTATAAAGCGATCCAGGTGGATGTTAGGAGTAGAGGTAGTAATTTTCTTGGCGGTCAATGGAAACTTATTTATTTTTATCACCTCCTTAGGTTTCTCTCATATGATAGACAAATTATTTTATGGAATGGTGCCTTCATCATTGTCCTTATATACCCTATTCTCTCTGATTTCTCGAGTTCAAAGTTTTGTTTTACTAATAGTCTCTCCTTGCATTTTTTTTATAGTTTTTCTATTGACTCTTTGCTAAACTTAGTTGATCACATATTTATTACAAATAATGTTTGGTTAGCTTTGGGGAAAGAACATAATATGATTGGGGAAAGAACTTGCTAGCTATGTAAGGTTCTATTATAAAAAACCTCTTGCATGTATCCTCAAGATGATGGTAGGCGAGATTTGAGTATATTGTATTGGCTTTTGCTGCATCAAAATGGAACATTGTCTTTTCTCTTGGCTTTGCTTGTTGCTTTTCTGGTAGTTTTCAGTGCAGAAGTCAAAGTTAATCTCTTTCTATATGCATGTTTTCTCCCCTTCCTAATTTTGTCTTTCTTTACTTATATGTATCTTTTTGACATTTTAAAGCTAAGCAGGTTGTATTGTTTTCTGTCATCCCACTACTTTAAGTTTTTAACACCATGTCACTTGGTATAGATACCTAACCGAAGAGCTGCAAAAGGTTGAAATTGTGAATGATGTCAATGAGGTAAAAAATGCTGATGTTTCTTATATTTTATTCTGTTTATACCATGTCAATTCTTTTGAAATGCAAGTTTCATGGTGTCAGTCTTTTCTTCTAAAAAAAGTATGTTTTTTACATGATATATTCCATGCATCCACAATTAGCTTCTCAATACTAACGTTACAATTTTACACAATGAAGGACTTAGTAATTGAAATGCTGAGATCAATTGCTGAACTGATGACATATGGTGACCAACATGATCCTTCCTATTTTGAGTATGTTACACTGCATAAGTCATTCAGTCCTTTTTCTTATGTTGGCATTTTTTAGAGAGTTCTTGTTTGGGGATACAATGGGCATTAGTAAGTATCCTGCTATTTGTTTTAGGTTCTTCATGGAGAAGCAGATTATTTCTGAATTTGTACGAATCTTAAGGATTAGTAAGCCAACAAATGTTTCGTTACAGTTGCTGCAGACGATGAACATCATGATCGAGAATTTAACAGACAAAAACTCAATTTGTAAGCCAATTAGTAGACTAGTAGCAAGTTGTAATCTATCTAATATAATCCATTTTATTATATGATATGACTACCATTGCAATTGCAGACTACTTATTCAGTAATGGACACATTAACCACCTCATTACATATTCCTTTGACTTTCAAAATGAAGAGATTTTGCCATATTATATATCCTTCTTGAGGTAAGTGTATTCTTTATGGTTTATACTATTTCAGTTGCATCTTTCCTGATTTGTTTAATTAATCAGTTTTGTGTTTGAAGGGCAATCAGTAGAAAGCTGAACAAGAATACAATCTCGCTGCTTGTGAAGAGCGAGAAGGTATGACCCAGTGTCCTCTATATACACGCTTGATATTCTTCTTGTTATTTTTTTGTCTAGTTGCTTATATGTTGCGTATAAGAAAACAGTATCATATTAGTTTTGGATTGTTAACAATGCAGAAGACTGGTAATCTATTTTCATGGGTTTACATATAAATTTTGTGACAATAAAACAAGATAAAATTTATTTAAATATAAATGATGATATAGTAAAAGATATAGCTCAATGGAATAGAAGGATCCATATAGTTGACCGCACCAAGTGGGATAAAGCTTGGTTGTTGTTGTTGTTGTACATATAAATTTCCTGGTGAAATAGTCATGTCAGGCAACTATAGTGTATGATTTTCTCAGAGGAAAAAGATCAACAGCACCTTGTTCGTCTAATTCTTGTTTGTGAAATTTTAGTGCTAAAGATTGCCCATTATTAGAGATTTATAATGTGACAAGTCAACTGGCCCTAGGTGCAACTACTAACATAAATGCCCACTAGGGACAAATTTTTTAGAGGTTGGTTTCTAAGTATGCATAAGTTGTGCTCTGGAATTACCTGGTAGGTGAACTAAGGGGGAAGGTTGTCTACCTAATATCAAAAAAGGGGGGAAAATCTACTGACATAAATGTATAAACCTAAGTCAACAATAAATAATATATGCCAATAAACCACCCTTTTATTAGTAAAAATTCATCATATGGGACTAAATTAGGATGGCATAGCAAGCTGCTACAGTTTGATGTAATAGACTGCTTAGATGATGTCAACATATAAACCTTTGCTTGATGGAAAAATAAGTAATGATAAGTCACTAGCCATTTAGCATTCGGTTAAGAAAACAATTTATTAATGTTTTACTTGTACATATTTTTTATATCATCAGAATTTTGTTTCTCCTTACTTATTACTTTAAGTGGTCTTCCTTCCTTCTGTTTAGGAGGAAGTAGTTTCCTTTCCACTATACTTTCAGGCAATACAGTTTGCTTTCCATGAAGACAATATGGTCCGAGTTGCAGTCCGCTCTCTAACACTTAGTGTCTACAATGGTAAGTTGGTAAGTTTGTTTATCATGTTCCAATTTTTCCTTGATTGATTGTTGTTTCTGCAAAATTGTTGCTAATTTGTTTATTCTTTTGATTGCAGTTGGGGATCAGCAGGTGGACAAATATGTAAAATGCACCCCACAGTCTGATTATTTTTCAAATATAATTAGATATTTTTATAAGCGATGCATCTACTTAGACAAATTGATAGCTCAAAGTGCTAGGTGAGAGTTACCAACTTATCTCTCTTGCAGTTTCCCATTTTCACACATGTTTCTTACATACTAGAAAATCTTAATAAACAAAAGCTAAAAACTTTTGAATGGGTTCTCCAAGGCCTTCCTTGCATTTTTCTACCAATTCTCTGAAACAGCAACTGCTTTTCTTTAAAAAAAAGTATCTTCTACTGATTTCTACACAGATAAAGGGCGGCCTTGTACATACCTACCAGCATCTTCCTAGAGTATAATATTGCATTTCATTTTAAATATTATTGAACCTTGAACTCGTGTTCTCTAGGAATCTTCTATTGCGCACCTCTTGGATATGCTCAAGAGAGGTAACCTAATTTATAAATAGGGTCTCTATAGCTGCATATGCTGTACAATGGAAGAATAGCTAGCCACTTGCCAGTCTTAGATCCACTCATAGAAAAAAAATATATGATTGTTCATCTGTGAGTTCTTTCCTACAAAATGATATTTGAAGAAATGAGCATTAAGCACAATCATTTTTATCTTCAACTACCACCCTTTCTTCCTTAACTAGACACATTTAAAATTTGTACAGGAAACTAGATGCATCTGACTCAGATTCTTCAATTCGCGGTGCTATAAATGAAATTGAAGATATTTTGTATTACTTGAGTGATATTCTATCTGCTGGCATTCCTGACCTTGGAAGATTGCTTACTGACCACATATTAGAACTTTTGGCTTTTGCATTGCTTCTGCCTTCACTGAAGAAGCAAAGTTGCGTAAGTTTTTTTTTAAAAAAAAATTATCTGGAAGCATTGATTCTTTGATCCCACTCATAGACATTGAATTGCATCATATGCTGGCTAATGCTTTACTAGTAATTCATTATTTGCTGATCTAGGGAACACAAGTAGGCATCACGACCTCCTTGCATCTACTCTGCAGTCTGCTAAACATTTACAATAGCAAGGATTTGGCTAATATTATTGCTGCAGCTCTTCTCTGTTCATCAGAGTGTTTTTCTCCAAGATCTAAAGCCACAGCATATGGCTATGTGAATGTTGCTCAGGACACCCAGGATTTTTCTTTATCTGATTTTTCCACTCAAGAAAATATTAAAGACAAAAAATCTCCTACATCTCATTCAGATTCTGTTTCTTTGCAAAATGAAAATTGTTGTTGGCATATTACTTTGAGGTAACTTCAAATTCTCTTTCTTTACAAAATGAAAATTGTGGCCACATATACTTTGAGGTATTATGCAATTCATTTGTTGGACATGGAACTCACTTTTAGTGCAACAGTGATGCACCCTTCTTTACTATTTAGGCTGGACGATTGTTATATTCCACCTAGGAACATTGTTCAGATAGACAAAAGTGGAAGAGTCAAGAAAAACTTTTGAATTCATAGGAAATCACAATTGAGAATCTATAGACTATTAGCCTTTGCTTCACTTGCTAGTTATGATAGAAATGAATATGACATTAGCACCATGGGTGTTTCTTCCATCAGCATTGCAGTGACTGTTAGTTTGAAGTAGGTTCCTGTAGCCCTATTTTTTTTATTGGGTTAATTAAATGATGGTCTAAGGTGTGTTATAGTATGGTATAAAATAATGGCTCTTTATAATTGTTATGCCAATGTTGGGGTTTGGTTTTGGGGCAAGAGTAGCATAAATCCTAGCTTCTCTGTTTTGTCCTTGCCACTTCTTGATAATATACTTCCATTAGAATCTAGTGTCAAATGCAGGGGTAAGTCTATCACTTTCAGTATATATGTATCCCTGATTATTTTAGACTACTAGTCTCTTTGTGCTTGTTGCCATTCTATTTTATGTTTCGTTGCCATCGTTTCTGTTAATTAATTTACTGTGAGATTTTTATTTTATATTGTATATTTTTGCATTCCAGAGAGTTATTGCTAGCATATATCATTGGTGGGGATGAGTTACAAATTATGGGTTCCTTGAGTTTGCTTGCTACATTGCTACAAAAAAAAGGTCAGAACATATCCGGCTTTTCGATTGCTTATTGTTGTCATGCATCCACACTGAAGTACTGTATATAACAGATTTGGATGAATCAGTGTTAGATGGCCTTGGGATTCTTTCACAAAGAAAGCAACATAAGGACCTGTTGCTTGTAAGTCTGGATCGTCTCCTTAATTTTATCACATCAATTATGTTTATTCTTCTTATAAGCCATTGTTTTCCCCTTCATCTCTTGAAGGATTAAAATCTTTCAATGATAGAATTAACTGCAAAAACCTATTTTGTGATCTTATTTATCACGTGTTATGGATGAGTACACATAGAAGGTGAGAACAACCATAACAAAGGTAGAAGGCCCTAAATATTTGAAATACTTACATGGTCAAAAAATTTAATTCTATTAAAATTCTTTATACTTATCCAAGTCATTAATTGTTTGAACCTTTAAAAGTTTGTTTAAATTTTTATATTTTACAAATAAGGTAGGGATTTTAGAAAAGTCTATTAGAGTTTTTATTGGGATAAACTGAGAACTTATTTTATGAAGATTAAGTCATGTTATCAATTTATAGAAAGCATTATGATCCCATGTATTATACAATTTTGAGTTAATACAATCTTCAATTTTCTTTTCTTGTCTTTTCTTTGAGTAAGAAGCTAACTTTTCTCTAGTGAGAAATGTTCGTCCATTGTGCTACATAAAATAAACTAGTACACTGGATGTTATTTTGCTATTGGATTTCTATTCAAAAGGTATAAATGATTTATATTTTGATCATCGTGAGCTTCTTATTTGGAAATTTGAGCATGTTCTCAAATTACTTCTAAAAACACGGAGAAGGAAGAAGAGCTCATTGGAAGCTCATATGGGAACTTTTGTTGCACATCTAATTTAACTAAAAAAAAGTTGGGGACATTTACATGTAACTATGCCCATAAAGTAAGGTTATGTCAAAAGCGATTTTGGTGGAGACAATATGGTGGAAGCATGTTCAAAGCACATGATGAGTCAGCACATTACAACACACACATGACATGTATAAATAATAGGTGTTGTATTAACAACCATTTTATTTTAAAAAAAATACTTGTCACCTTTTTTCTTTTTATCTTAAAATAGAGTGAGTATGAAGAGAGTGAACAAATGTTTGAGAGTGGTTTGAAGGAGATTGGTTTCCTCATTTTGGTGGATGGTCCTTATATTTGATGGCCAACAAATCTGCTGCTTTGAACTTCTCATTACTACTCTGTAGAAGGGCTGAATATTTTTACTTGTGTAGGTGGTGTGACAAAATTTACATACACAGCAAGGAGCATGCTTTGGATTTTTCTTTATATTTGGATTTTTCTACTGGTATAAGTTTACAAAAATGGTAATACTGCTTCCTGTGTTCCTGCAGCAAGCTTTAGTGGGTGAAGAAACCAAGGAGGAAAAGCTAATTTCTAACGTTAGCATGTCAAAGGATAATATAAGCACTGAACTTAGTGGATACCTGCAAAAGCTCGAGGTGATGTCATCTCAACTTGGACCTTCTGATTTAGTGGACCTCAGCAATTTTTAAGATTTGTTTGGTTATTAATCTTTTCTTGGTTGTTTACTTATATGCTTCTCAGTGTCTCTAGTTGGTACCATGATATATTGCATTATTTGCTGATGGTATTTTATATTTCTATTCCTCTGGGAGTTGTTTCTGATGAAAGATGTTACAGGATTATATTGGTGTCAACGCCAGTATTTTTTTCTGATGGAGCAATCATTCAATGCCTAGTAGTTCTATTCCTACTTCAATATGTTGAAACAATTTAATAGTTTTTTTATTCATGATAGCTATATTGGACTTGTATCCTACTTTAGAGAACTTAGCTAAAGAAGAACAGGTGGAACTGTATTGAATGAACTTTTTGAAGGATCTGTACTTCTATGGTTTGCAATGCATTTGACATATTTACTTTGTTTTTTTGTCCTTTTGTTCTTTTCAGTTTGATAGACTTTGTGCTTGTGTTATATGACTGCTTTGTAATCCCACTGAGATACCTTTTGAGTAAATTCTCAATCCTCCATATTGTCCTATCGAAACATTTGTTGTATCAGGTTCCTTTTTATCCACCAGATGTTATAAGATGTGAAGGCAAATATTTGGTTGAGTTTTCAACTCCACATACCCTATTGCTCTCTCTCTCTCTCTCTCTTTCATGCCTTCACAGGCATAGCTGAGATGGTAAGGGGTTGGTAGATTGCCACTAAAGGTCTTGGGTTTGAGCCACAGGACTGGTGGGGCGTAAAACTCTGCACCCTGTGTAAAAAGTCCCCCCCCCCTTCTTAGTCACCGTGATTTACCTCCTCCGTGTTGGTCCTGGGGCGGGCTGGCAGGGGCACTGGGGGTGAGCGTTTCGCCTTTTTGCCACACACACACACACAAGCACATGCACACACATTGCAATAAATTAAGCACCTACAATATCCCTCCTATACAACTATACAATATATTGATTGTATTGGTTTTAGCGTGCTTTGAGATGATCATCTTGAACCATCATGATGAAGTTAATATACATTCTTCTGCATCATTTATTAAGGCTTTAAACTACTTGCAGACTTTGTGATACTTAATTTGTTTAGCTTCTCAGGATAAATATGGTTGTCATCCCAAAAGTGAAATAAATTCAAAAATACATACATATCAGGTATACTATATCTCTTGCTTTTCTCTTCTGTTTCATTGGATCATATTTATTAGTTATTACTTACCTTTCCTGCTAAACTTCCAGGATCAGCCATCTAGCAACTATTCTAGTTTGGATCGAGAATGAAAATTGAATGATTTAGATGCAAACACTTTTCATTTAATTAAGGGAAGGGAGGGTAGAATTTGGAAATCTACTTGCTAATGTATTGCTAGAAATAATTACACCACAGTATGTATACTACATATTTATAGATGTGCACAAAGAGGTAGGATGATAGTTAGCAGTATTATTTCAGAACTGATGATGTATGGATTACCCAATTGAAGAACTTTCTTATTCAAATTCTTGTCTGTTGAAAAAAAATGAAATCAGACAAGATTGTTTTGAGTATTGTTTATTATTGGTTCCTTAAACATGATTCTAGTTAGTTTAATTAAGAATTATTACTGTTAATTTTGTTGATCTCATTGTTGTAGGTGTTCGATGCATTGCTACATCTTCTCTGCAGGACCAACATATCTGCAGAGATATTATGGCTTGGTGGTTGGATTATGAAACAGCTCCTTCCTTATCATGAGGAAGATTGTTCTCCACTTGATCTTCAACAACTAAAGGTACAACTGATATTTTGTTTTTTCTTTGTCATTTTATTTGAAATTTCCATGTTGCAAGATGAAATCTTAACACCGTCTATTGAGATAATGCATGAACTTCTACAGGATCTCTTCTCAAATTTTCTCAGTGACTAGAAAGTATAATTGACTTATTTATTGCATCTTTCTTGGTTGCTGTTGCTAGGTCCTGGTAGCATGAAGGTTTATTAGTTATGGTTTCAAGTGCTTATTTCATTCAACACGATTAAAACATATTGTTTTGATTACCGATCAAAATAGATATCATATAAGCATGCATGAAGGCCACTGTGGCACCCGTATCAACACAGTTTTAGTGGTACTGAAAATGGATTAAAAAATCATTCTCCTACTGGCATGCAAAATCTGTCTGAGACGACGAACACACTCAACGTTAGTAGAACCTGCTGAACACCACGATGAGGTCAACTTTTGTGATGTTCACTACTTGGCCACTACGACCACGATTTCGAATAGTTCGTGCAAGGTTTCCATGCACCGTGGCAATTACATTGGTGTTAAAGAGTTCACACTGAAACCCTCGTTCTAAATGAGAATTCAAACATTAGTATTGACTGAGATCAGGCCTGTTTTGGTTGGTATTGCTTGAAGATGTGGTGAAATTAATTTCAAAGCTAGATATCTTGGGAGCACTGTTTAATATTTGCTTTGGAAGATTATTGTTTAATGATGGTAGGATGCCACAAGAATCAATGCTCTCATTCGATGTTATTCATTTTGTTAGGCAAGGTAGTATCATTAGTTGAGATGCTTTATATATTTTCGTTAATTATTACTCTTAGATTTTAATTCAGTAGACTTTATAATTCTTATAGACATATTTGGGCTAAACTAGATAAATAGATGGACATATAGGATGAAATTCATTCGAGTTAATCATGAAGCATTGCCGAAATCGTTGAGTGTCAACAGGGTACTAAAATTATACCCTTCAGGCCGGAGACTAGAACTCTTTCATGGAATAATATTTTAAACCTTCAGAATAGTGGTTCGATATATCACAAGTAGTATAAATGAGTATCTTACCATGATGCATAAGAGTAGGTGAAGGTATGGGATGATTCATCTTTGTTTCATGTTTCATTTTCACCTACTGGTTATTTTGTATAAGGTTGGTATTTGAAATATTGCTGGTTTGGACTTAAGATATAAGAATATGTGTAAGTCCTTTTGCAATTTGCTGTCTAAGATTCGTAATTCTGCATGAAATGTGTTTTAGGACAGTTGTCTTTGAATGCTAACTAAAGTTGTTTTCCCTTTCCTCAGAAAAAATCGAGATTTCTTTTCTTATTTAGTCTCTGTTCTTTTATCTTTTCATACATAAAGTTGATGCCTTTTCTCCAAGGACTAGATCCACGATTCCTAATCAATTTGTTAAGACAAATTAATAGATATCTTACTCATTTTCTACTGCAGCTGACTTTCAGATCTGTGCTCATGTAGTTGTGCAACTCATTTATATTTTCATCATAAAATTCTATATCCTGTCTATAGGACTCACACAAGTTGTCTGCTGTCAACCTTTTGGAGGAAATCAATGGATATTGGTGTGATGTCCTGATACCTCTTCTTAAAGACAAATGGAATATCTGCAAGAAAGGTAATTGTGGATCATCTTGAGTGTTAGGCATATTTTTAGGTTACAAATTGCAAGTTTGATATTTCACTTTATCATCATTCTAATCAGTGATTGAGGCTTCATCACCTGCAAAAGATTCCAAATCCATTTTATTTCCTTCTCGTGCATTCTCTTCTGGAGGTTAGATTTGCAAAGCATGCCTTTCAGTACTCTATTTAGAGAGATACTATTCTATTATGAATAGCAAACCTCATGTTCAGTTTGAAGTTTACTTCAGAAGGATTTTCATTTATGGTTAATTGGTTATTAATATCAGCGCAACATGTCAGGTGAATCCTCTTTTGCTGCTGCAGGAAAAATGTGTGAGACAATCAAGGTTGTTTTTCTTTCTCAATATTATCAGGCAGCATGTGATTGTTGGTTGTGAGCCTTGTGATGTGAGAATCCAATAATGAAAACATTATAATAGTGACATGCATGCCTCTAAATAATTATTTGGCACTTGTTTCAGTTATTCAGTGTTAAACGCTTGTGAGTTTTTTCCAGGTCTAGTCAAGTGTAATTGGTAAAATATTTATCCTAAAAAAGTTATAAGATATTCTGTTTGGAACTGTTATCTTCAATAATTTTTGAGGCAATGGGATTTCTTCTCTGATTTAACAGTTCAATGGAAATATTAGCTATTTTGTTTTTGCCGATTCCATGACCTTTTGCTCAGATATCCTATCTAGTTTTCCTTGTGAATAGACTACGTTGTTAGTTTGTAGCCTTCTTAGGTTATTAATAATGGTTATTCATTGTTAAATGTTTGGTTGTAAAGGGATTTAGAAGGTAATAGGCACCACCTTAGAATCTTAGCGATAGAATTTCACGAAACTTGATACTCTCAAAACTGTAAAGCATTCTAAGGTATCGTATATACAGTTTGTGCTATATTAATGGTTTTTCATATCTATTTCTCATCCTAACCCATTCATATTTCTATTCTAGGTTTTTGTTCTTCAGCGCCAACTACTTTTGGAATTAGGAGTAAACTTACCTGATCTACCCTGTCTTTATACACCAATCAATTCTCCTGTTGTCTCCAGAGCTAAAACCTCCGTCTTGGATGCTACTATGCCAAAACCTGGTTCTAGAATTAGCTTAGGTATGACATGGCCACTTCTCTTTTCCTTCAAAGTTTTGATCATTACATGTATTTAATTTGTTATACTCAATACATTGCAGTGAAGTGGCTACCACTTCAAATCTTATAGCATTATCCTTTTGATTGTCGCAGTCAATGCAATACCCTGTAGAATATCATTTGAAGTCGGCAAGGAAAACAATTACAGTCTTTTGGCAATATCAAGTGGCACATCTGGGTGGGTTATTCTAGCTGAAGAATTGCCTCAAGAGCAGCAACGCGGAGTTGTTCACACCATCGCACCATTGGCTGCTTCTAATGTACGTATGCACAAGCGCTTTCTGCTCAATTTTTTTAATTCACACGGCATGCCAAAACCTGTTTAATTTACAAATTCAGCAACCTGATTTATACTTCCTTAAAAATACTTTATTCTCGACACTTAAGGGAAGAAAAATGTAAATGACTATGCTATGTGTTACTTGGATCAGCCATTCATAGATGAAAAGCATCCCACTTGGTTACATTTACGTATTCGCCCATCGACTTTGCCATTCATTGATCCCTCCAAGATCGATATGTTCCACGAAGTGAAGGACTTCAGTGATGGGCGATGGACATTAGCTTTCCAGGATGAGCAAGCTTGCAAAGCTGCCGAGTCTGCACTAATTGAAGAGCTCACTATGCAACGCAATGAGGTGGAACAAAGATTAAAGCCTTTGCTTCAACTTGAACTTTGTACCCTTCATAAGACTAATGATTGATTGTTCTTTTCCTTTGTTATTGCTTTCCAAGTCGAGTATCTGTAATTGTCTAGATTGGGTTCTAGATTTTTCTCTTATAAGCAAAAAAAATATTAAAAAAAAAGTTTAGAGATGAATCTACGTACAATTTTTTGCTCTTTGATTTCTCCAGTTATTATTAGTGGATAAGTTGAGAATAATGGTTTGATAAATATTGGATTCGTGGCCGTGAGTTTTTTTTATTTAGTATATTGATAAAAATTTTATTAATGAATATAATTTATGATTTTTATTTATGAATATTATTTATAAATATTATTCATGAATATTAATAAAGTAAACATATATATGTTTATTTAAATTTATTTACGTAATTAATTTGGTGTACGTTGAATAAATATAAAAAAGTTCTTATTAAAATGAATATCAATCTGGCTTAATAGCCTATGTAATAAAATTAGGGTAATTATGGGTACAAATCTTTGTTTATTATTTTTATAAAATCTTTAATTGCCAAGCCATTGGGAAAATTTTCATAAACTCTCCATTTTCAAATTCATCTTTGCATACAATTCCTACTCAAATTTTTTTTTACATGCAGTCCTTGATGGGATTGACAAGACAGTTTGGTGAGTATTATTTGAAGAAAGTTGAGTATAAAAGTTAGAAATTTGAGTATGTAAGGTTACATCCACCATATCAAGAAACTGTATACTCAATTTTCACTCTTTTATACTCAAGTTTCATTTTTTTTATACTCAATTTTCATTGATGTATACTCAATTTTCACTCTTTTATACTCAATCCATTAGGGAGTGAATGCAAAGAAAAACTCAAATGGAGAGTGCATGCAAAGATCAAGTGGGCATTGGGGAGTTTTCTGTAATTTACCGAGCCATTAACGTTGCAATTGCACCATGCCCCCGGGGTATGATACAGCGGTAGGGTAACTAGTTGTTAACCTAGGCATCCGCGGTTCGATCCCCAGCTACGGTGCATTTTGCAAGAATTTTTCCTCTAAATGGGACGCGAACCCCTTGAGACGCTGGGCTTCTAGACTGCCCACCGCGAGTGCTTCCCGATTTATCCTGGTGACCAGTGGGAAACTTCCGTGAAGCTGGACCGGTCATCTCAGATTCAATTTGTCTGCTGCCTGATTCATCATTTTTTTTCAAGTCTTGATCCCATTTACACCTTCCACCTATCTCTTTAATTGCTATAATTTAATTATACATTTGTCTTTTTTCCACAATAATTAGACCACACTAATTTATAGGAGCGATTACCTAATCCAATGAATGTCAGGTCTCTGTGTTTATTTTCTTCGGTTCTTACTGCACATTTGGCTTTGGATTCTACAGCTTTGGAGGGTGAAGGATATTTATGTTACTCTGCTGGGACTCAGACTGACTGCAGTGTAGTGGACTATTGGTAAAGAGGGGATCTGAGATACTGCAGATGCTATTTTCTGTTTTGTTATACTCTTCTTCACTCTTTTCTTCTTTCTTGATAAGAAGATGAACTAGAAAGTTTTGTTTATTGCCACTTTGTTATTTCAAAGTCCATCTTGTGCTTCTCATAAAGTTTTTTTTTTATTGGTCGGTCATATGTAACGTGTTATAGATCCCAGTGCTCTTTTCCCAAGGCATAGCACAGATGATAGACATATGATAGTGTGTCCGAATTAAGTAGGGATTAATTCTCAAGGCGTTACTGCCTATAGTAGTCTTTGCTATGTGTCTTCCATCAATGTAGCTGTTGAACCTCTCTCTATATGATGTGAGATCGTCGTTGGAGGGCTACTAATGTAGCTATTTCAATTATTTTTTTAGTGCTCTTTCCCTCTTCATTTATATTCTTTTCGATTTTTTACTATCGATGGGAATACACCAATACTAAGAGAGTGTTTGGGAAAGTTTCTGCTAGCTACTTTTTATATTCTAGTTACACAGAAGCACTTTTGAGTGTTTGTGAATGCTAGATTCTATTTTAACTTCTGTAACTTTTAGTCAAAAGTTGAAAGTAAGAATTTGATATTTTTTTCTACTGCTTCTTTTTTGCTTATGATATAAAATTAAAAGTTGACATTTATGCCCTTAATAAATTTATCATTTTACATAATTGTCACCATACTTTTAAATAAAATTTTATATTTTTATATAATTTATATATTCAAAAAATTTTATACATATTTTTAAAAATTATATAAATTTTGTCATTTTTTTATATTTTTATATTTATTAATTTTATATTTTTAAAACATATATATTATTTAAAAAATTAATTTTGATATAATATTTAAAATATAATAATAAATATATAAAATATTATTGATGGTGTATCAAAATTATATTTATATAATTGAAAAAAATTAATTTATATAGTTTAAGAATATTATTGTCATTTAACTAAAAATTAAGTTTGGAAGTAATTATTCATCAAACACTCAAACATTACCTTGTATTAACTTTTAACTTCTATTTTCAAATACTCTATGTCTTAATTTTTCACTGACTTCAAAATAATCTCTATAAAAATCACTTTTTAAAAAGCAAAAATTCTCTCATACACTCCTTAAAGATGCTTCCACGTTAGCAGACTAACTTGTCATGTGCAATTGTATTTACTTTTTTTTATTATCTATCGCAAAAGAATTGTTTAGGGATACTATCTCATAGATTATACTACTTAAATTAATCAATACAAATAAAATTTTTTATTTTTTATTTTTTATTGAATTTCTACAAGTAATAGTTTATCTTTGAAAAATCATTAAATTTAAACTATACGACATAAATCAGGTATTATTGTTCATTTAATTTTAAGAAATTTTATTTTGATAAAATAGTAAAGACTTATATTTTCTTTTTTATTATTTGAATATAAATATGTCTAATAAAAAATATAATTCTAAATATACAAAATGTATGAAAAAAAAGAAAAATAAAAAAAAATTATTTAATCTTAGAAAGGTGATAGATTTATTACTAATATTTAAAATCAAAATTCATAAAATAATACAATTAACATTTTAAATGAAAAATTAATTGAATATCCACCAAAAAAACTAATTGAATTTTCAACTACCACTTTAGGAAAAAAAAGAAATTTGTCAATAAGATTCTAATGATCACAAATCTAATTAATCAAATATTAATATTAATAAAAAAGATGATAATAATTAAGAAGAAGACGACGACTTAAAGATAAATTTTAAAATAATATCAATGAAACTATTATTCAAGATGGAAAAATATAAATATAAATTTAATAGATTTATTAGTTGGAAAATATTCGATTAGAGAAATCAATATTTATTTCCTAAATGATGAAAATTCAAGATATTTTTCTACGAGTCATTACATTTAAATCTTACTAAATAGAGAAAAAGATGATGTAAAATGGCTATTATAGTTGGATACGATTTTGTAAAGTAAAATTTTGATGTCATCGATCGTTGAAAGTCAAGTTTGACTTCAAAATCGAAATCTACGTTTCGCGTAGATAAATCTGGACTATTTATTTGCTCAAAACCGATTAAGGGTAAATGAGAAATTAATTGTTCAAGAAACGCTCAAATGAACATTAAGAAAAAAAATGGGGCTTTATTCTCACATTGCTAACCGACGAGAGTCAGTATTTCCTTATATGTGTTCCTGTGCTAATGTTGTTAATACAAAAGCACAGGAGGTCTCTACCCTTAGTCGAGCATGTGCTCGCACCTGCGAGCCCGCCACTCGCCATGTGCACACGTGCGCAATGGGCGCTTTGTTGGCGCACTTTGCACTTCGCATCATCGCGAGGAGCATTGAGGAGCTTTAATTTATGCTCCACGTGGCGATGATGTGTCGTGATCAGGTGACGCCACGTGGCATGTCAGTGACGAGGCAGTGCCTATGTGGCACGTGGCTGTGTAGAGAATGATGCGCATCGTCGCGAGGAGCATTGAGGAGCTTTAATTTATGCTCCACGTGGCGATGATGTGTCGTGATCAGGTGGCGCCATGTGACATGTCGGTGACGAGGCAGTGCCTATGTGGCACGTGACTGTGTAGAGAACGATGACTGAATTGGGCGAACAGATGGTGGTTGTCAGATCAAAGATCTGGAGCGTCGGATTCGAATCTGACTGTGAAGAGGGAGGATGGATCTGAGACATCGGATTAAATGTTCTAATCTGGCGGCTGAGATCAAAATGGGATCTGAAGAGTTATAACTCTTCAAATCAAGGGGCGAGATTAAAAGACCTTTAAAGGGTTATACCCTTTCGTTATGAACGATCCAGATCTGTCCGAACCAAAGGGTACTTACCTCTTCACTCAATATAAATAGATCCCTCCACTTGATCATTTCATTCATTCAGGCATTGCAATCTAAAAGCATTCACACTCATCCATCTTATGCATCAAGAGTCCAAAAAGCCTACGGAAAGGTTCGTCGGTCTCGGAATTTGAAGTGCTACTATTCCGAGACGACGTCGTTGTATCTTGGAAACGAATTGTTGCTATTCGTGAGCACTAGTAGCGGAGCAATATCGTTTTATAGAGATAGTGTCGAACACTAGCCTCGACGTAAACTAATTAGTTTGCTTCTTCCGAAAGCAACCTCCCGGAAGATCCGATGGTCATAAATCGACTAAGTCAAATACCGAGGAGATACAAGTCAGTTACCAATAATCGTAAAACGATATTCGGAAACTGATATGGCCGGCATCAACGATGTACCAACCGCCGTCCCTCACGCCGAGAAGCCGGAGAAATTCAAAGGAGCTGACTTCAAAAGATGGCAGCAGAAGATGCTGTTCTACCTGACCACATTGAACCTTGTACGGTTCTTGCGTGAAGACCCGCCAGCCGCTATGGAAGATAATTCCGGGAGCCAGGCTGCTCGCGATGTGTGGTCACACGGTGACTTCCTGTGCCGCAATTACGTTCTTAATGCGCTGGACAATGCGCTATATAACGTATATTGCATGATGGAGATGACCAAGTCACTGTGGGAATTGCTGGAGAAGAAATACAAAATCGAAAACCCCGGACTGAAGAAATTCATTATCGGCCGGTTTCTGGATTTCAAAATGGTGGATTCCAAGAGTGTCATGTCTCAGGTCCAAGACATGCAACTGATAATGCATGATCTGGACGCCGAAGGAATGCCGTTGAACAAGTCATTCAAAGTTGCTGCGGTAATCGAGAAACTCCCTCCGTCATGGAAGGATTTCAAAAATTACCTAAAGCACAAGCAGAAGGAGATGAGACTTGAAGACCTCATCCTGCAGCTGCGATAGAGGCGGATAATCGAAAATTATCCGACTCTAGAGGAACAAAGCTAACAGTCGATGAGATGTCCAACCTGACGGAACCAAAAGCGAAGAAGCCGAAGCAACCGAACCAGAAGGCTCAAGGCAAAAAGTTCAAGGGCACGTGCTACAATTGTGGAAAGTCAGGACACATGTCCAAAGACTGTAGACGCCCAAAGAAGACAACCAAGAGCCAGAAGAATGTTGCGAACCAAGTCGCAACCTCCGCTGACATAGATCTCAGCGCTCTGGATCTCACTGCGGTCGTGTTCGAAGCCAATTTGGTGGACAACCCGAAGCAGTGGTGGATCGATACTGGAGCAACCCACCACGTCTGTTCGGACAAGGCGATGTTCTCCAAGTACACCCCGATAAGTGGAAGAAAGCTCTATATGGGCAATTCCACAACGTCCTCAATTGTTGGACTCGGGACAGTTGTTCTAAAAATGACGTCTGGGAAGGAGCTAACTCTCATTGATGTGCTCCATGTTCCCGACATCAGGAAGAATTTAGTTTCTGGATCGGCACTTGTTAAAGCCGGATTCAAACTAGTGTTCCAATCCAACAACTTTGTACTTACGAAGAACGGTGTCTTCGTAGGAAAGGGGTATTTAGAACAAAATTTGTTCAAGATGGTTGTAATGACTGTACACCGTAATTTTGATGGTAATAAATTAAAAGCTTCCAGCTATGTTGTTGAGTGTTTTAATTTATGGCAGGATCGGCTTGGGCATGTCAATAATAATACTCTGAAACGTCTCGTCAAACTAAATTTATTACCGAACATCGATGTTGACGAAACACACATATGCGAAGTGTGCGTGGAAGCGAAAATGTCGAGACTACCTTTTCATTCGGTGGAAAGGTCAACGACTGCTCTAGAATTAATACATAGTGATCTATGTGACTTGAAATTCGTGCAAACTAGAGGAGGTAAAAAGTACTTCATTACTTTTATCGATGACTGCACGAGGTTCTGTTATGTCTTTCTTTTAAGAAGTAAAGACGAAGCCCTAGAAGTTTTCAGAACCTATAAAATGGAAGTTGAAAATCAACTTGAAAAATGAATTAAAATAATTCGTAGCGATAGAGGTGGAGAATATGGTGCACCGTTTGATGAATTCTATTCAGAATCTGGAATTATCCATCAGACAACGACACCTTACTCACCTTAATCAAATGGTGTTGTCGAACGTAAAAATCGGACACTAAAGGAAATGATGAATGCCTTGTTGATAAATTCAGGCTTACCCCAGAACTTGTGGGGGGGAAGTCATATTATCAGTAAACCACATTCTCAACAAAATCCCTCACAAGAAAAATGATAAAACACTATATGAACTATGGAAAGGCTGCGAGCAATCGTACAATTACTTGAAAGTGTGGGGGTGCTTAGCAAAGGTCGAAGTACCTAAGCCAAAGCAAGTTAAGATCGGACCTAAAACATTCGATGCAATATTTGTCGGATATACCCAAAACAGTAGTGCATATCGCTTCATAGTTCATAAGTAAGACATTCCTGATATTCATGTGGGTACAACCATAAAATCTCGGAATGTAATATTTTTTGAAGACGTGTTCCCAAATAAGAAGGAAAATGTTCAAAATAATGACAACGGAAGTTCTAACAAAGATAATGTTCCAGAACTTAGTTGTCATAAAAGGGATGTTGACGATCAAAGCAAAGAGCCACGTCGGAGCAAACGGGTTAGAGTTGAGAAATCATTCGGGCCAGATTTCATGACATTCATGTCAGAAATGGACCCAAGAACACTAAGCGAAGCTCTCTCTGCTCCCGACACCCCATTGTGGAAAGAAGCTGTCAATAGTGAAATCGAGTCCATCATGAATAATCATACTTGGGAATTAGTAGACCTTCCTTCTGTTGGTGCAGTTTGCACTAACGGTCAAACTCGGGTTTTGATGTATGACAAAGTGGTTAAAGTTAGGGTTGTGTGTGTTTAACCTCTTTACCAAGTGTGCAGGATTGAAAGACTTAGGACCAGACACCAGGCTGAAGTCCAGGATGGTTGAGTCCTGGCGGGAAGTCCAGTTGGGTCCGCGGGACCTGACAACTGGCTGAAGACCAAGTTGGTTGAGACTTGGCAAGAAGACCAAGGTGGTTGAGCCTTGGCAGGAAGTCCTGGTAGGATCAAGAAGTCAAGTAGAACTGCACAATGGGTAAGTAAGGTAAGTCACTGGAGGAGCGACCCAGTGAGGACGAGTCCAATCTTGGACTTTAGGCGCGGTCCAACTTAGACCCATTTAGGTGATCTAAGTTGAGTCCTGGTTAGATCCTGGTCTGGGAGACAGGATCTAATTAACTTAGAATTATATATTATTTTAGTCCATATAAAATTGTGCTATCCTTGTTTTGGATTAACCCTGGATGCAGGACCGAAGGACTGTGTTTCTGCAGCTCAGAGAGCCTCAAAGGAGTGAGGCCGTAGCTGAGCAGGGCGCCCCGGATGTGTCGGGCGCCCCAGAGTCAACCCAAAGTCAGCGGAGAGGTAAACGCCCCGACAGCAGCGCAATTGGGGGCGCCCCGCATGTCTCGGGCGCCCACTGTGCCACGCCACTGAAGGCGGCTGCAGCTCACCCTCGCGAAGCCAGAAGATGGGATTTTGACCGGTCAATCGGGCGCCCCGCGCGCGTCGGGCGCCCCAGTCAAAAGCAATCCCGAAGTAGACGAGATTAGCTCTGACCGGAGCATCGCCGGATCTACAGCCACGTGGGGGGCGCCCCGAGCATGTCGGGCGCCCCCTGCCCTATATAAAGAGGGTCTCGACCCTCTTCAAAGAACAACACTTTTTTCAACGCTCCAAGTTCTTCTACGCTCGCGCCCTGCTCCGGAAACGCTACACTTCGAGCCGACGACGTCCCGCTGCCCCGAAAGAGTCGACCTACTCCGGACGTCGGTAAAAAGAAGAATTTCTTTTAATACTTTATTACACTTAATTACTTGAAAGTGTGGGGTTGTCACACTTTCATTTCATTTGTACTCGCCTACTCTATCGGGGTTGACCGATAGAGAGTTTTAGTAGATTGCCCAACGGAAAGGTCCGAGGGACCTGGGCCTTCGAGTAGGAGTCGCCGAAGGCTCCGAACGAAGTAAAAATCGTTCGTGTTTGCGTGTTTGTTTTTCGTCTCTTTCATTTCCGCTGTGCACGCTCTTTAAAGCACTCTGATTTAATTTTTTAAAAGTCACGTGATTCACCCCCCTCTCACGTGCATCGATCTTACAAGTGGTATCAGAGCCTGGTACGCTCTGTATCGGTGCAACCACCATAAGAGCCGGGGGAAATCCAGTTTTTTTTCGAGTTTTGGTTTTTCGCTACACTTGATCTAAATTAGGTATTGTTGCCTAGATTTGGATTACTTTTTCCGTTCGTTTGATTTTACTTGAATCTGGTGCAACACCGTTCAAGTTGCTTTTTAGTTAGTTTATCATTTCCCGCACTACTAATCCAAGACCCAGTCTTGGGATATTTTTTCTACTTTTATTTCGTGTGCACAGAAGTTAAATGGCCCAAGGTGAAGGCTATAGCACTGCTCGCCCTCCCCTCTTTAATGGGGAAGACTTTCCCTACTGGAAGAGAAGGATGGAGGTGTATCTGAAGACCGACATGGATCAGTGGTTTGCAGTTCAAACAGGCTACACACCGCCAATGGATGAGGGAAATAATGCTCCACTAAGGCCCGACAGATGGAACTCAGAAATGAAGAAAAAGGCTCAGACCGAGTTCAAAGCCCAGAACACCCTCCAGTGCGGACTTACCAAAGAGGAGCTAAACAGAATTGGACCAACCGACTCAGCAAAGGAGCTATGGGACAAATTAATTGAACTACATGAAGGCACCTCTGATGCCAAGGTAACAAAAAGGGATTTACTCTTAAATAAGTTATTTAATATAAAAATGCAGGAAGGAGAATCTGCTAGCCAACTCCACGCCCGGATCAAGGACATACTGAATGGACTCCACATGATCGGGCACAAACAGGAGAACCGGGACATAATAAGGTACGCTTTAAATGCATTCCCTAGAAATTCACTATGGGCATCTATTATAGATGCCTATAAAATTTCTAGGAACCTTTCTAAAATTAATTTAGATGAATTGTTTTGTGAATTAGAACTGCACGAACAGACTAACGCCAAGGCCGAGAAAGGGCTAGCTTTATTTGCAGGTTCACCAAAGGAAGCCAAATCAAAGAGAAAAGTCCAAGAAGAACCTGAAGATGAGTCAGGCTCTGATGAAGAAGAACAACTGGTGAACTTGGTAAGAAAAATGTTCACCAGAAGGAAGAACAAACTTTCAAAGAAGGATATTCAAAAGGTGATGAAGCCCTACAGCACTGAAGGTAAAAGCAAAATGATCTGCTTCGGCTGTAACAGAAAAGGGCACTTCAAACATGAATGCCCTTACAAGAAAGAGGACCAACCCACTAAGAACAAAAAGAAGAAGGCTCTTCAAGCCATGTGGGATGAAAGCTCGGACGATTCCGACGATGAACAACCGAAGAATGCAAGCTACCTCGCACTGATGGCAACCGGACCAGAATCGGACTCGGAGCAAGACGAGGATTCCGAATACGAGTCGAGTCAAGAGATCGGACTCTTTTCGGACGACTCGACTAAGGAAAACAAATGGATTATTGACAGTGGATGCTCCAGACACATGACTGGGGATCCCACCAAATTTACAGAACTCAAGTACAAAAGACTAGGGACCGTTGCTTTTGGAAACAACGGTAAACTTAAGGTAATTGGCCTAGGCAATATTGAACTTGAGTCTGATTTCATAATAACAAATGTATTACTTGTTGAGAATTTTAACTTCAATTTACTAAGCATTAGCCAATTGTGTGACACTGGTTATAAGGTTAGGTTCCTATCAAATGAATGTCTGATCAAACACAATGACAACCCAAACATCACACTTAGAGGACTTAGGCACAATAACATTTATGAAATTAAGTTAACCTGTCCCTTAGAAAATTGCCTCTTAACCCATAAGGATGAGACTTGGCTCTGGCATAGGAGACTTTCACATACTCACTTCAGAAAACTACCTAAACTAAATGGTTTAGTTAGAGGCCTACCAAAGTTATCTAACCTTGAGTCAACCTTATGTAATGCTTGTCAACAAGGAAAACAAACTAGGTCAACCCACAAACCAACTAATCAAACTCAAACCAAGTCAATTCTGGAATTAATTCACCTAGACCTATTTGACTCACATGGGGTTAAATCAATTAATGGTAACCTATACTGCCTAGTAATTATAGATGACTATTCAAGATTTACCTGGGTAAAATTCTTAAAAAATAAAGATGAAACTTTTGATACACTCACTCAATTTTGTAAATTAACGGAAAATGAAAAGGGGGTTAAAATCAAAAGATTTAGGAGCGATAATGGCGGAGAATTCAAAAATCATAAATTTAATCAATTTTGTCTAGAAAAAGGCTACCATCACGAATTCTCTTGCCCTAAAACACCTCAACAAAATGGAATTGTAGAAAGAAAAAATAGAACACTACAAGAAGCAGCTAGAACAATGCTTAATGAATACAACTTACCTAAATACCTTTGGGCTGAGGCTGTTAGTACAGCTTGTTATGTACAAAATAGAATAACTCTAATTAAAAACCTAGGAAAGACCTCTTTTGAAATCTATTATAACAAACAACCAAACATTAAATACCTTAAAGTATTTGGATGTAAAGTCTATATCTTAAATACTAGAGAACACTTAGGAAAATTTACTTCTAAGGTTGAGGAAGGTATCTTTGTAGGTTATTCCCTAACCAGTAGAGCCTATAGAGTTTATAACAAAACTACCCTAAAAATTGAAGAAACTACAAATGTAAAATTTGATGAAAAATCTGACCCAAATAACTCTGATCAAACCACCTACCAACCAATTGACTTTGTTAGATCCAGTACTGACCCTGATGAAAGGCCAATTGAGGACCAAAACGATGATCTAACTGAACCCACACCTGAAACTGAACCTAACCAACCCAGAACTGTACGAGTTAACTCAGACCACCCAACTAATCAAATCTTAGGTAATCCAGAACTAAGGGTTCAGACTAGATCAGCTTTTAGGAACCTTAGTCAAATTGCATTGATTTCAAAAATTGAACCCAAGTCTATAGAAGAGTCCTTACTTGACCCTGATTGGATCATAGCCATGCAGGAAGAGTTAGCCCAATTTGAACGTAGTCAAGTCTGGGACTTAGTACCCTTACCTAAAGGCAAGAAATTTATTGAAACTAAATGGGTCTTTAGGAATAAACTTAACGAACAAGGAGAAACAATAAGGAATAAGGCTAGGCTAGTAGCTAAGGGGTTTAGCCAAGTAGAAGGTCTTGATTATGATGAAACCTATGCCCCTGTAGCCAGACTTGAATCCATTAGAATGCTCTTAAGTTATGCAGCCCATAAGGGATTTAAGCTTTATCAAATGGATGTTAAGTCAGCCTTCCTGAATGGCCTAATTAAAGAAGAGGTTTATGTAGGTCAACCTCCTGGTTTTGAAAGCTTAGAACACCCTGACTATGTCTTTAGACTTAAGAAAGCCTTATATGGACTTAAGCAAGCCCCTAGGGCCTGGTATGAAAGACTGTCTAACTACTTAGTTTCTAAAGGCTTTAACCAAGGCAAAATTGACCCAACACTATTTGTTAAAACCCTAAAAAATGATATTTTTGTAGCCCAAGTATATGTAGATGATATAGTATTTGGCTCAACCAACTCTGACTTTTTACAAGATTTCACAAAGATAATGGAAACTGAATTTGAAATGAGTTTAGTAGGTAAATTAACTTTCTTTTTAGGGCTACAAATAAAACAGACTAGTGAGGGTACTTTTGTCTATCAACAAAAATACACTAAAGAATTACTTAGAAAATTTGGAATGGATAGTGCTAAAGAAATTAAGACACCTATGGCTACCAATCAAACTATAGATAGTGACACAAATGGCAAACCTGTTGACCTTAAGTATTATAGAAGTGCTATAGGTAGTTTACTTTACCTAACTGCAAGTCGACCTGATATTCTCTTTGCAGTTAGTATGTGTGCTAGGTATCAAACATGTGCTAAAGAATCACATCTAACCCTAGTTAAAAGGATATTTAGGTATCTCAAAGGGACAGAAAGTTTAGGAATTTGGTACCCTAGAACAGCCCAGTTTGAACTTATTGGATATTCTGACTCAGATTATGCTGGCTGTAAATTAGACAGAAAAAGTACCAGTGGTGGATGCCAACTTCTAGGACCCTCACTAGTTAGTTGGTTTAGTAGAAAACAACACTGTGTTGCCCTATCCACCACTGAAGCTGAGTACATAGCAATGGGTGAATGTGTAGCCCAACTACTTTGGATGATGCATACCTTAAAAGATTTTAACTTAGATTTTAAGAAAGTCAAAATTTATATAGATAACCTAAGTTCAATCAATTTAACCAAAAACCCAATCCACCACTCTAGGACCAAACATATAGAAATCAAACACCATTTTGTCAGAGATCATGTAAATAAAGGAGAAATTGAACTTAACCATGTTGAATCCAAGTCTAACCTAGCTGATATATTTACCAAACCACTTTCTGAATCTGAATTTAGCAACTTGAGAAGATTAATAGGAATGTGTGTTATAGACTAGGACTGACCTGATAAGCTTAAGTTAACTTTTTTTTTCACATGGACTTTTTCAAACTTGTTTTTCAAAGTTTATTATATTTCAAAATTTAACTTAAACACGGACTTTTCAAATGTGGTTTTCAAAAACTTTTATTGTCTTTCAAAATCTGATTTTCAAAACTGGCAGACTTAGCCTAGGCTCTGACCCCTAGAATTGCATGAACCTATAGATTTAGGTAGCCGCATCTCACAAAACACATTACCTTGTTTGTGTTTGCAAAAACATAGAACGGTTGTGAGATGCATAGGACTCTGCCTGGACTTCCGAATGCTTAAGTCAGTGCATCACAGTAAGTCTGGGCGTAAAATACCTACGTTACAGTGATCAAGTCAAGTAGTCTTGCACTGAAATTTGAGCTAGACATTATTACTTGACTTGACTAACTCAGTGAACACTACTATCATCTAGATAGTTAGTCAGTAACTAGAGTTAGACATATGAAAAGGGACCACAATCATTACTTGGTCCAGGGGGAGCTGAGGTCAAAATACTTTTTCAAAATGTCATTTTTAACAAAACACATTTGAAAATTTTGATAAATATTGATCCCTAAAATTTTTTTGATATTATATTTTCTAAAAAAAAAAAACTAAGTTAAAAAATTTAAGACTAGTTTTTTTTAACACTTAGCATATATTTCTACTCCCTTAAAAGTTATTATGCTTATAAATAGTTCCTTGCAATTCCTATTTAGCATTGAAAATTCTGTCTTGCAAATCTCCTTTTTCAAATTAACTTTAAAATAAAAACACTTATGTTTTTTTGAAAATCCACTATTAGCTTGTTCTTATACTAGAAAGTATCAAAATACTTTAATTGATTTAAAGCTCAGTAGCAAAGTTTCTTTTGGCTTTGAAAAATATGTATTATTTGGGAAATTTTTATATATTGTCAAGCTTAACTTTGAAAATATTTCGAATTAATGTTGTTGAAAACTATTTGTTAGTTTTGAAAGCTAAGTTAATAAAAGCTAAGTTAATTGATTTAGGGGGAGTTTTTTTGACTATTTATCTTACTTAATCTATTTTGCCTAAGTCTAGTTTTCCCTATCACTTAGCTTTGGATCCTACTCTCCGTAACTTAATATACGTATGTTTTTTTTGATGAATGACAAAGGGGGAGAGTAGGGTTAAAGCTTAGAAAATTCTATTTGCTACTTAATTCTTTCATGCTTATTTTTTTTACTTGCATGTATCTGCTAGTTTTTCTCTAACTTTAACCTGAGTTGTCAATACATCAAAAAGGGGGAGATTGTTGGTGCAGTTTGCACTAACGGTCAAACTCGGGTTTTGATGTATGACAAAGTGGTTAAAGTTAGGGTTGTGTGTGTTTAACCTCTTTACCAAGTGTGCAGGATTGAAAGACTTAGGACCAGACACCAGGCTGAAGTCCAGGATGGTTGAGTCCTGGCGGGAAGTCCAGTTGGGTCCGCGGGACCTGACAACTGGCTGAAGACCAAGTTGGTTGAGACTTGGCAAGAAGACCAAGGTGGTTGAGCCTTGGCAGGAAGTCCTGGTAGGATCAAGAAGTCAAGTAGAACTGCACAATGGGTAAGTAAGGTAAGTCACTGGAGGAGCGACCCAGTGAGGACGAGTCCAATCTTGGACTTTAGGCGCGGTCCAACTTAGACCCATTTAGGTGATCTAAGTTGAGTCCTGGTTAGATCCTGGTCTGGGAGACAGGATCTAATTAACTTAGAATTATATATTATTTTAGTCCATATAAAATTGTGCTATCCTTGTTTTGGACTAACCCTGGATGCAGGACCGAAGGACTGTGTTTCTGCAGCTCAGAGAGCCTCAAAGGAGTGAGGCCGTAGCTGAGCAGGGCGCCCCGGATGTGTCGGGCGCCCCAGAGTCAACCCAAAGTCAGCGGAGAGGTAAACGCCCCGACAGCAGCGCAATTGGGGGCGCCCCGCATGTCTCGGGCGCCCACTGTGCCACGCCACTGAAGGCGGCTGCAGCTCACCCTCGTGAAGCCAGAAGATGGGATTTTGACCGGTCAATCGGGCGTCCCGCGCGCGTCGGGCGCCCCAGTCAAAAGCAATCCCGAAGTAGACGAGATTAGCTCTGACCGGAGCATCGCCGGATCTACAGCCACGTGGGGGGCGCCCCGAGCATGTCGGGCGCCCCCTGCCCTATATAAAGAGGGCCTCGACCCTCTTCAAAGAACAACACTTTTTTCAACGCTCCAAGTTCTTCTACGCTCGCGCCCTGCTCCGGAAACGCTACACTTCGAGCCGACGACGTCCCGCTGCCCCGAAAGAGTCGACCTACTCCGGACGTCGGTAAAAAGAAGAATTTCTTTTAATACTTTATTGCACTTAATTACTTGAAAGTGTGGGGTTGTCACACTTTCATTTCATTTGTACTCGCCTACTCTATCGGGGTTGACCGATAGAGAGTTTTAGTAGATTGTCCAACGGAAAGGTCCGAGGGACCTGGGCCTTCGAGTAGGAGTCGCCGAAGGCTCCGAACGAAGTAAAAATCGTTCGTGTTTGCGTGTTTGTTTTTCGTCTCTTTCATTTCCGCTGTGCACGCTCTTTAAAGCACTCTGATTTAATTTTTTAAAAGTCACGTGATTCACCCCCCTCTCACGTGCATCGATCTTACACCTTCTGGTACTAAACCATTAGGTTGTAAGTGGATACTAAAACGCAAGTATAAAGATGATGGATTGGTTGATAAGTATAAGGCCACACTTGTAGCTAAAGGGTATAAGCAACAGGAAGTCCTTGATTACTTCGATACCTACTCACCGGTGTCAAGGATTACGTCCATACGAGTGCTGATAGTCATTGCAGCATTATATGACCTTGAAATACACCAAATGGATGTTAAGACTGCTTTCTTAAACGGTGAGTTGGATGAAAAAAATCTACATGGAGCAACCCGAGGGGTTCATAGCTCCTGGAACTGAGGGAAAGGTGTGTCGACTTGTTAAGTCGTTGTACGGACTTAAACAAGCGCCAAAGCAATGACATGAAAAATTTGACAAAATAATGCTGTCAAACGAATTCAGAATAAATGAATGTGACAAATGCATTTATGTCAAAAGCACACCTGAGAGTTATGTAATCGTCTGTCTATACGTAGACGACATGCTTATAATGGGAAGTAATCATGATATCATCATGAGTACTAAGAAAATGTTGGCCAATAATTTCGACATGGAAAATATGGGTCTAGCAGATGTCATATTGGGAATTAAAATTCTTAGGATGTCCAATGTGATAGTTTTAACACAATCCCATTATGTAGAGTCAGTATTGAAAAGATTCAATGCATACGATCTCTCTACTGTAAAAACACCTATGGATCTAAGTCAACACTTAGCGAAAACCCATGGTGAGCCCATATCACAATTGGAATATTCCCAGATAATTGACAGTTTGATGTATCTCACAAACTGCACTCGTCCGGATATTGCCTGTGTGGTCAACAAATTGAGTCGTTTTATGAGCAATCCAAACGACACCCATTGGAAAGCATTGATGTGAATTCTTAGATATTTAAAATATACTATGAACTACGGATTACATTACGGAAGGTATCTCGCAGTCTTGGAGGGATATTGTGATGTTAATTGGATCTCCGACACAAAAGACTCCAAATCCACTAGTGGATATGTATTCACGATCTGTGAGGGAGCAGTATCTTGGAAATCCACTAAGCAGACATGCATAGCTCGGTCAACAATGGAATCCGATTTTATAGCACTTGACAAAGCAGCTGAAGAAGCTAAATGACTGCAGAATTTCTTAGAAGATATTCCAAGCAGGACAAAACATGTGCCCGCCGTAGTTATCCACTGTGATAGTCAATCAGCAATTAGAAGGGCACAGAGTAGTATGTATAATGGTAAGTCACGACATATACGTCGTCGACATAATACCATTAGGCAGTTGATCTCGAACGGAGTGATTGCAATCGATTATGTCAAATCTAAGGATAATTTGGCAGATCCCCTAATGAAGGAGCTAAATCGAGATTAAGTATACTACTCATCAAGAGGAATGAGATTGAAAATCTACAACTAAAAATGACTGTAGCGGTAACTCAACCTTGTTGACTGGAGATCCCAAGATCTTGGTTCAATGGGACAACAAAGTTACAGAAGTTGTGTAACAGCACAAGATAAATAATTATTTCTACTATCTCAATCCTAGGATGATTTAGTGTTGTCCTACCACATGTAGTGAGGATAAGTTTATGCTTTTAATGACTTCTATACCTTTAAGGTGGAGTATGATAGGATACTCTTCATATAAGTGTCACCTATGTGAGTGTGAAGACAGACCGCTTCAATGAAACACTCATGAATCCAAGATGATGTCCATGGCCGAAACGGAACGAACAATGAGAACCAAAAGTGGGTGAGATAAGTCTCTGTGTGGGTGTTATTGTCTGAGTATACACCAACATCTGAGCAGTTCAAGACATCACGTTCACTGCGCAGCCTAGTATACTCGATAACATTCCACTACGGAAGGTTCAAAGTCATAAGCTACTTTTCCCGATGCATTGACTTATCGATTGGACTCTTGTAAAGTGTCAGCATGCATACATGCAATACATGCATTAATTTTCATTTATATGGGGGATTGTTGGATACGATTTTGCAAATCAAAATTTTGATGTCATCGATTGTTAAAAGTCATGTTTGACTTCAAAATTGAAATCTACGTTTCGCGTAGATAAATCTGGACTATTTATTTACTCAAAACCAATTAAGGGTGAATGAAAAATTAATTGTTCAAGATACGCTCAAATGAATATTAAGGAAAAAGATGAGGCTTTAGTCCCACATTGCTAACCAGCGAGAGTCAGTGTTTCCTTATATGTGTTCCTGTGCTAATGTTGTTAATACAAAAGCACAGGAGGTCTCTACCATTGGGCGAGCAGGTGCTCACACATGCGAGCCCGCCACCCGCTATGTGTGCACGCGCACAATTGGCGCTTTGTTTGTGCACTTTGTACTTCGCGACGATCGAATCTGACTGTGAAGAGGGAGGATGGATCTGAGGCGTCAGATTAAATGTTCTAATCTGGCGGCTAAGATCAAGATGGGATCTGAACAATTATAACCCTTCAGATTAAGGGACGAGATTAAAAGACCTTTAAAGGGTTATACCCTTTCGTTATGAACGATCCAGATCTATCCGAACTAAAGGGTACTTACCTCTTCACTCAATATAAAATAGATCCCTCCACTTGATCATTTCATTCATTCAAGCATTGTAATCTAAAAGCATTCGCACTCATCCATCTTATGCATCAAGAGTCCAAAAAGCCTACGGAAAGGTTCGCCGGTCTCAGAATTTGAAGTGTTACTATTCCGAGACGACGTTGTTGTATCTTGGAAACGAATTGCTGTTATCCGTGAGCACCAGTAGCAAAGCAATATCATTTTACGAAGATAGTGTCGAACACTAGCCTCGACGTAAACCAATTAGTTTGCTTCCTCCGAAAGCAACCTCCCGGAAGATCCGACGGTCGTAAATCGACTAAGTCAAATACCGAGGAGATACAAGTTAGCTACCAACATTATATTAAAACAAATTAGATAATATATTTTGTTTTTTTAATTATTTAGTTAAAATCATTTACAATTCAATTATAAATATTTGGTTTGATATTGAAATGGGATTTCTTAAAAATAAAATGATTAATCAAAATTTACAAGAAAAGATGAAAAAGGAAAAAAAAATTATTAATATGAACTATTGCTATAGTTAAAAATCTTGTAACAAATAATTTGGTATTTTGTGGTACGAATGAGAAAAGTTATCAAAATAATAATAGAAATTTTTTAGGTTCAATTGAAATGTTTGCATAATTTGATCCAATAATACAAGAACATGTTAGTGAAATTTATAATCGTTATCTTGATCATAATATACAAAATGAGTTAATATATATTAGGAAAAGAAAAAAAATTAATTAAAAAATTTTAAATTTTTTTTTTCAGTTATACTTAATTGTATTACAGATATAAGTCATAAAGAACAAATATCTTTTATATTATGATATATAGATATTTCAACAAGTTCAATCAAAATAGAAGAATTTTTATAGAATTTTTAAAAGTAGATGATACATTAGGAAAATGTATTTTTGATACGCTTATCGTATAATATAGAAAATTAAACTTGATGTAAATGACATAAGAAGACAAGGATATGATACTCGGGCTAATATGAAAGGTAAACAACAAGACGTACAAAAGAGATTGTTAGATATAAATTCTAAAATTTTTTATACACCAAGTGGTTGTCATAGTCTTAATTTAGTATTATGTGATATGACTAATTCTTGTCCTAGTATCATAACATTTTTTTGGGGTATGATATAACGTATTTACTCATTATTTTTTTCTTCTAAAAAAATGAAAAATTTGGCAGGATCATGTTTCTAATTTAACTCTTAAACCATTATCACAAATACGTTGGGAAAGTTATATTGAAAGTGTTAAAGCAGTAAATATCAAACTCCAAAAGCTTTATATAAACTTGTAGAAACCAGTGATGATCCTAAAACAAAATATGAAGTGAATTCTTTAGCAGCATATGAGTTTGGAAATTTTGAATTTTTAATAGGTATGATTATTTGATATGATATATTATTCACAGTTAATATTGTTAGTAAATTTTTACAATATAAAGCTATGAATATTGTTATTGCATTGATCAGTTAAAAAATCTTGTTTCTTTTTTAAATGATTATAGAGAAAATGGATTCATATATGTTGTAATTGTGTCAAAGAGATTGTAAATGAAATAATATAGAACCAAAATTTTGTAAAAAATATAATTAGTAGAAATAAACGATTTGATTGGAATAAAATTAATGAGATAAAACTTTCCCCTGAAAATGTAAGTACCACGGGTAATTTTCATATGATTACCAAGTCAAGTTAGGTCCTGGTTGTATTTGATCCCTGTGACTAAGTGTGCAAGAGCTTAGGAGCACAAGAAGTCGAGTGAAAGACACAGCAGACGAGAAGGATGGCACAAGAAGGGAGCCAACGGGCTCGGTGCATCCGAGGGACACGAAGACCGTGGAAGAGTACACCAGTGGATGAGAAGGGTATTGAGGTAATCTATGGTTCGTGGGAACATGTGTTTTGATGTTTGGGCAAAGGGTTTAAGTTAGGTTCACCCTTGTATTTAATATGTATATTTGAGTGTGTAGGTTCTGCATGATACACATAGACTTAGCTGACAATTTCGGGTCAGGTGAAGGATGGTGTATCCGAGGGACCGTAGACAAGGCAGCAACGATGAGCCGAGGGAAGTGCATTTCGAGATATACGCGAAGAATAACATGTGGAGACGAGCCATAGACTTGTATGCATTCGAGGGACGAGAGCCAAAATGAAGAATGCTTGAAGGCAAGAGTCAAGGCTGCAAGAAGAGTCAAGTGAGTTGTGAGGATCCGAGTGCGAGTGAAGTGTACTTGGGACAGGACACCCTAGGTTTATGGTTTTACTAGTTGACTGGTCTCCAGTCGACTGGTGTGAGATCAGTCGACTGGTTGAGGTCACAGAGAGATCAATCAACTGATCTTCTGTGCAGCCAACTGGTGTCGGCTGAATTCGAACGTTGGGCTATAACGTTCGAATCCGACAGCTGGCAGTCGACTGGTGTTGGCACCAGTCAACTAGTAACGGTTGGATTAGCAGCGAGCTCTATTTAAGAGAGCTCGATTTTTTAAGCAAGGTTGACGAAATTGATCTTGGTTAAAAGCTAATTAGTAGTCTAAGTACTCAGAGTTTTTGTGCAAGTTTGTGGCGAGATTTCTCCACCCACAAGGAGCTACACGAGCTAGCCGGAGACTTTTAGGGGAGTCATCCACCGACGGATCGGGTTCGTCCACCTTACGTATAGCCGTGGAGTAGGAGTGTCATCTTCGAACCACGTTAAAGATTTTGTGTTAGCAGTTTGTTTTCTTTGTTAATTTAATTTGTTTTGTATTTCGCTGTGCACTAACAAAGTGTAGGAGAAAACCGCAATTGAGGGTGATCGGCTATTTACCACCCTCTAGTCAGGTCCTTCGATCCCAACAAGTGGTATCAGAGCGATGGTTCACTCGTCTATGGACTAACCGCCGAGAGAGCAAAGCGCTAGAGGAAGATAGCACTTGAAGAAAAATTGGGGGATGACGTCACATTCCACCTCCATATGATCGCGACAACTTCGACTATTGGAGGTTGCGGGTAAAGACTTGGTTCGATATGGATTGGGAGATGATGATAGCCATTGAAAAATCATTCGAAGCACCAAAAGACAAGCATGGGAAAAAGCTCCGACCACGCTATTGGAATAAGGAGCAACAATCACAATCAAAGGTAAATAGAAGGTAATCTCAATTTTAATTAATATTTTGCCTAATGATGTGATTAGGAGTGTAGGTGACTATAAATGTGCTCATGAGCTATAGAGCAAAGTGATAGCTCTACATGAAAGCCCTACACAACCACAAGAAGAACAACCCAAGGAGATGGGTATAATGGTCCAAGAGGAGAAAAAGGACCAATCGGATGAGGAGATGAGCTCAACATCTGAGAAGGAGAAAGAAGAAGAAGAATCATCCATCTCCTCAAGTGAAGTGGCACAAGAAAATGTGGAACCATCCACCCCATCAAAGGTTGAAGAAGAAGTCAACTTACCCAGCACCTCCACCAATACAAAATCAAAAGACCACATCACTTGCTTTGGGTGCAATGAAAAGAGACACTACAAAGATAAGTGTCAATTGGGTAAGAAGGAGGTAAACTCTAAACTCATTTCAATTCCTTTAAATTTTAATATAGGTTATAGGAAGAAGAAGAAGAAGAAGAAGTACATTAGATGTTTCACGTATGGTGAGCAAGGACACTACCACATGAAGTGCCAAAAAAGTGGAGAACTAAAGAAATTGGTGCACTTGAAAAAGTGGAAGAAGAAGAAAAAGAAAAGCTCATGTCAAGGGGGAGCTACAAGGGTAAGGGAGGTAATCCCTAACTTTAAGTGTAAATCAAATTTAAATTTGTCCCTATATGCTAGAAATAATTATCATTATTTACCCATGCATAATTTTGGATTCAAATATCATGATAGTGTTGATGCAGTCTGACCCTGATTATTGTTTTGGTGTTGACACCGATTTAAGTTATGATTTGAGTTTGATTTAAGTTTGGTTGCGAGAATTCGGATTAAGTCCAGGTGGATTGGGAGATCGTACGCTGGCATGGGAAAAAGTCCTAGCTTGGTGGGCTAGGTGTGAAAAGTCCTAACTTGGAGGGTTAGGTGTGAAAAAGTCCTAGCTTGGAGGGCTAGGTGTGAAAAGTCCTAACTTGGAGGGTTAGGTGTGAAAAAGTCCTAGCTTGGAGTGCTAGGTGTGAAAAGTCCTAACCTGGAGAGTTAAGTGTGGAAAAGTCCTAGCTTGGAGGGTTAGGTGATTGTAATCCTAGTGAGTGAAGCTAGGTTGAAATCCCGATGAGTGAAGCTGGGTCCTGGTGAGTGAAGCAAGGTGATTGAAATCCTAGTGAGTGAAGCTAGGTTGAAATCCCAGTGAGTGAAGCCGGGTCCTGGTGAGTGAAGCCAGGTGATTGAAATCCTAGTGAGTGAAGCTAGGTTGAAATCCCGGTGAGTGAAGACGGGTCCTGGTGAGTGAAGCCAGATGTTTGAAATCCTGGCTTGGAGGGCCAGGTCCTAGCTTGGAGGGCTAGGTTGAAGTCCCAGTGAGTGAAACTGGGCACGGAGTCTTGGTCCGGGGGACTAAGAACGAGTCAGAGAAGGGCTGGAAGCTTGTTCTCGTGACTTAGAGGAGATTTGACCTTGCCTGGATCGGTCTGGTGACCGATCAGGGAAGTTGGCACGAAGTTCCCTCGTGGATCGGTCTGGTGACCGATCCAGCTATGTCTGATCGGTCTAGTGACCGATCAGGGAGCATACAGTGAGATTGGAAACCTTACTGATCGACTCCTGATCGGTCTAGTGACCGATCAGGGATACTATTCAGATCGTTCTCGTGAACGATCAAATGTCGCAAGCTCCTCTCTATGTTCAATCAGGTTGGATCTTGATTGGTCGGGAAGTGCCCTGATCGGTCTGGTGACCGATCAGGCCATATCCTGATTAGTCTGGGGACCGATCAGGAGTGTGCAACAGACTGCTGGATAGGTTTGGGGACCTATCAGGAGTGTGCAGTAAACTGCTGGATCGGTCTGGTGACCGATCAGGCCACATCCTGATCAATCTGGGGACCGATCAGGAGCTGAACTTTAATTCAAATATGCTGTCAGATGCTTTGATCGCGATTGTTTTCTCTGCCGATTCTCTGATACATTGCTGATTTCATTTGATATGATTTGCTAAGCTTCTGTTGAAGTGTGCAGGCTTTACAGGGATGGTTCAAACATTGGAGGAGAGTCAATGGGAGGCTTTCCGTTGAGCAAGTTTGACAGGTTTCCATTGCAGGTTGCAACGGGCGCTGCTGGCAACGGCTGGAAGCTGACCTGGGGTTGGGGCTCGACTGAGGAGAGTTCAGTGAGTCCAGAGGAGGTCAGAGATACCTGGGCAGTTGCAGGTGGGCAGCTGGGAGCTGAGTGGAGCGTCTGTGACCTGGCGTTTGGGCAGCTGGGTTAAGTGTGGGCTGGCGATGAAGAGAAGAGAGGTTCTCTGTTGTAGCAATACTTGATCTATCTTCTTGTGCATCATTCTGATCCATTGAAGCAACTGTGAATCTTGAGCTGATACTTGAGGACTTGGAAGAAACAAGGAGCTTGGCGAGTCCATCAGCAAGAAGACACGAAGAAGGAAGTTCTTGCATGAGATCTGTGCTGAGTGGAGCTCGGTGAGGAGTTTGCTTGTGTTCTTGTGGCTCTAAGTGCTCAGTAAGGTTCCTTCTTGTGTTTCCTATACTTAATACTTCATTCATCTTGAAATGCTGTGGAGAGGTTACTCCACCGAGAAGGAGATTGCATTCTATCCGGATTTTCCGGGGCTTGATCTGCCGACGATCAAGGGATTGCCCACCTTAAGGGCACGCCAAGGAGTAGGGGCAAGTTATCCCCGAACCTTGTAAACGATCCTTGTTAGCGTTTTGGTTTGCTCTTCGTTTCTGCATATTTCTGTTTGTTTTCTTTGTTTCCGCTGCCTAACCTCTGAAGTGCAGAGAAATCTCAAAAAGAGCTAAGTCTTAAGTGTCTGGCTATATTCACCTCCCTCCTCTCTAGCCATCCAAGTTCCAACAAGTGGTATTAGAGCTTGGGGCTCTATTCAAGCGGCTTAACAACCGAGAGCTAACAAAGATGGCCATGGGAAGAGAAGGTTTGAGCACTAGCCGACCTCCATTCTTTGACGGCTCAGATTTTCAATTTTGGAGGTCCAAGATGGAATTTTACTTGAAGACAAACATGAGCATGTGGTTTGCGGTGAAGGAATGTTTCTCCCATCCAAAGGATCATCAGGGAGAAGAACTTGAGTTTTCAAGGTGGTCGGCTGACCAAATCAAAAAGGGGGAAGCCAATGCCAAAACTATTGTTACCTTGCAATGTGGGATGAACAAAGACCAACTAACAAGGTTGGTCCCTTTACAAGCGCAAAGGACCTTTGCAGTAAGCTTATCGAACTCCATGAGGGCATCCGGGACACAAGGATAGCCAAGAGGGATTTGTTCCTCAACCAAATCCAAAATCTCTCCATGAAGGAGAGTGAAATGGTAAGTGAACTTCACGGTAGATTCAAAGAGGTATTGAATGGTCTCCACTCCATTGATGAAAAGGTCAAGAACTGTGACCTTGTGAGGTATGTCCTAAAAGCCTTTCCAAGGAATGTCTTGTGGTCATCCATGGTGGATGCCTACAAGGTTTCCAAGGACTTGTCAATTATTAAGTTAGAGAGATTTATTTTGTGAAATGGAGCTACACGAACTTGCTAACCAAAGCCCCAAGGAGAAAGGGATTGCTTTAGTGGCAGGTGACCGAAAGAAGAAGGAGAGGAAAAAGGAAATGGAGGAGAAGAGCACTCACTGCCATATGACCTTCATGGCCTTAGAAGAATTAATCGAGGAGAATGACAACGAATCAAGAAGCTCCTCAACCACGCCTTCATCATCTTCGGATGATGAAGAGGTAATCTCTCCCGAGTTAGATAAGTGCTATAGAACAATAGCTTGCATGACAAACATGCTTAAGAAATCTAAGGCCAAAGTTAAATCTTTAAAATTAGAAGTAGAAAAATTGAAATCCTCTAAGGATGAGGATATTGATGATTTGCATGTAGAAATGTTAGAGGATGAGAACAACTCTTTGAAGAGTGAAGTTGAGAGACTCAAGAGTGTTCTTGAGAAATTCTCAACTAGCTCTAATACCCTAGACATGATCCTAAACTCCCAAAGGGCGGTTTACAATAAGGCTGGTATAGGTTACCGACCTAAGGAACCAACCTTTGTGTCACTAATGTCTAGAACCCAATTTAGATCATCAAATGATTCTAGGGTTCAAAAGGTTAAAAAGAAAAAGACTAAGGCATGGGTGCCTAAGTCCCTCATTGTTGATGCTTTAGGTCCCAAAATTTGGGTACCTAAAACTTCCATATTTCGAATTGTATAGCTTAGGTTGAGGGGGAGCATCTATCAACATGGGTGGTTGATATTTGGTGCTCCAAACATATAGTCATTCCTAGTTAGGAATGTGCTTACCATTTCATCAAATTCACATGGATGGTTTAGATTAACACATAACTTGCTCTTGCCATGGATTGTTTAGGATAATAAGTTTTTCTTGTTGCAATTTATGTTTTCCTGCAAGTTATGGTTTATGATATGCCTTATCTCAAGCTTAAGATGTTTTGTTTGGTGAACATGTTCGAGTATGCCATGATTTTCTTGCGTGTGTTATAGAACATGAAGGCATGCTATTGAACAAGTATGGACACATGAATTAGTATTGATTCAAAAATCACTATGAAAACTTCATCATGCATCATTAGACAAAGAACATGAACTTAAGGTTTATGACTTAGTTGTTCAGAACCTAAGAGTAACTTGGATTATCAAAATTGTTTGGAACAAACATGATCTAGTAAGCAAAAATCTTCCTATGTGTGTCATAGAACATGGATGCATGCTAAAGAATAAGTATGGAGTTGAGTAGTTAAAGCAAACATGTTATAGACATACATTAAACTGATCAAAAATTTAGAAATTTGATCATATGTTGATAGTCCCTTGATACAAGCATGTTTTGGAATTTACTCATATATTGATGCTAATTTGATTCAAGCAAGCCAAAATTTTCTTGTATGCCATGATCTTATTGTTTGGGTTATTAACATTAATCTATGACATGCTGAGTTTGTTTAAGAACAAGATGAACACATGTTTTATGATAATCATTATAAGAATTTCATAAGGCATCACCAAACAAATAGCATGCGTCTCAAAACTCACTGACATAGGGTTTTCTTTGAATCATGATTTAAACCTTGTATTTATGGACAACTTGGGGAATAGGCTTTTAATACAAATTTGATTTCAATTAGTTGGAACAAACATATTATAGACATGCAAACTGATCGAAATTTGAAAATCTAATCATGTGTTGATAATATGTTGATATAAGCATGTACTGAAAATTAGTATCATATTTTGATTTGAGGAATGACTTTTGGTTAAGTGAAACCCTTTAGGACAAATGAGATTGAATCTAATTGAATTAGGGTTTGGGAAAGGGTTTAGAGTTGAAGCAAACTCGTTTCTGAAATTGATCAGTTTTAGACAATCTTCTGTATCAGACTTGATCGGTCTACCGACCGATCAGGACTCACCCTGATCGGTTTGGTGACCAATCAGACTGATCAGATCAGGGAAATTCCCTGATTGGGTCAAACTCCTCAGTCCGATCTCCTCTCGTCGAATTGTATCAGTTTAATGATCATACTACAAACAAACATGATACAATCCGATTACAATTGGAGCATACTTGATCACACATTGGTACAGACCTGGTACTAAGGGAGTACAAGTTTGTACAAATTTGTTCGAGTAATAAAATATGGGTAGGAATTTTTAAGACTCTTGATTCTCAGAAATGTTTCTGAAACGTCAAGTGTT
Organism: Boesenbergia rotunda; assembly: GCA_024364735.1. Lineage (NCBI taxonomy): Eukaryota > Viridiplantae > Streptophyta > Magnoliopsida > Zingiberales > Zingiberaceae > Boesenbergia > Boesenbergia rotunda. The sequence continues at coordinate 214,148 of JAGFNQ010006326.1, read as the reverse complement.
AAAATGAGGTATGGCTAATCATACTTGGAACGAAACTTAATTTGATACAAACCTATATTGGAATGTTCAAATTCATAAGAAAGGGTTTGTTGAGTCATGACTTTTGCTCTTAATGTCGTGTTTCAGAAATTTTTCTGAAACGTCGACTATCAATAGAGTCTACACCCCTGTTGTGGAATGCAAATTGTTAATGCAGTTTGGTCAGGAACGTATCAGAGTTTTAGGAATTTTTCTGAAATCAGATCAGTCCCCAGACTAATCAGAAATTTTTCTGTATCAAGTAATTAACGAACCTGATTGGTCACGGAGACCAATCAGGATTATGTGTTGGATACAACTGCATTCCCTACTTGTCATATGAAACATATACATGGTTGATCATGATATAATTCTGTATATGATTTCATGTACAATTCACACTTATTGCCGTATGATGCATATACATTGTTGCCATGATACATGGTATATGCCTTTCATATGCAATTCAAAAGTTTACCTTTGATTATGTTGGGTTTGGGGAGAGACCCGTGTTTGAGGGGGAGGTATGTTTAAACTTAATAACCATACCCTTTTCGATGTTTGACAAAGAGGGAGAGAATGGTTGATTAAGTTTAGGGTTATTATAGGGGGAGGATTTTGATTCCCTTACGATAATTGAACTGCCTTCAATTGATCATTAATGCCTAAATTTAAATCGGGTTGACAAACAACAAAAAGGGGGAGATTGTTGATGCAGTCTGACTCTGATTGTTGTTTTGGTGTTGACATCGATTTAAGTTATGATTTGAGTTTGATTTAAGTTTGGTTGTGAGAATTCGGATTAAGTCCAGGTGGATCGGGAGATCTCACGCTGGCATGGGAAAAAGTCCTAGCTTGGTGGGCTAGGTGTGAAAAGTCCTAACTTGGAGGGTTAGGTGTGAAAAAGTCCTAGCTTGGAGGGCTAGGTGTGAAAAGTCCTAACTTGGAGGTTAGGCGTGAAAAAGTCCTAGCTTAGAGGCTAGGTGTGAAAGTCCTAACTTGGAGGTTAGGTGTGAAAAAGTCCTAGCTTGGAGGGCTAGGTGTGAAAAGTCCTAACCTGGAGGGTTAGGTGTGGAAAAGTCCTAGCTTGGAGGGCTAGGTGATTGAAATCCTAGTGAGTGAAGCTAGGTTGAAATCCCGGTGAGTGAAGCTGGGTCCTAGTGAGTGAAGCCAGGTGATTGAAGTCCTAGTGAGTGAAGCTAGGTTGAAATCCCGGTGAGTGAAGCCGGGTCCTGGTGAGTGAAGCCAGGTGATTGAAATCCTAGTGAGTGAAACTAGGTTGAAATCCCGGTGAGTGAAGCCGGGTCCTGGTGAGTGAAGCCAGATGTTTGAAATCCTGGCTTGGAGGGCCAGGTCCTAGCTTGGAGGGCTAGGTTGAAGTCCCAGTGAGTGAAACTGGGCACGGAGTCTTGGTCCGGGGGACTAAGAACGAGTCAGAGAAGGGCTGGAAGCTTGTTCTCGTGACTTAGAGGAGATTTGACCTTGCCTGGATCGGTCTGGTGACCTATCTGGGAAGTTGGCACGAAGTTCCCTCGTGGATCGGTCTGGTGACCGATCCAGCTATGTCTGATCGGTCTGGTGACCGATCAAGGAGCATACAGTGAGATTGGGAACCTTACTGATCGACTCCTGATCGGTCTAGTGACCAATCAGGGATACTATTCAGATCGTTCTTGTGAACGATCAAATGTCGCGAGCTCCTCTCTATGTTCGATCAGGTTGGATCCTGATTGGTCAGGAAGTGCCCTGATCGGTCCCCAGACCGATCAGGCCACACCCTGATCTATCTGGTGACCGATCATGCCACATCCTGATTAGTCTGGGGACCGATCAGGAGTGTGTATCAGACTACTGGATAGGTCTGGGGACCTATCAGGAGTGTGCAGCAGACTGCTGGATCGGTCTGGTGACCGATCAGGCCACATCCTGATCGGTCTGGTGACCGATCAGGAGCTGAACTTTAATTCAAATATGCTGTCAGATGCTCTGATCGCGATTGTTTTCTCTGCCGATTCTCTGATACATTGCTGATTTCATTTGATATGATTTGCTAAGCTTCTGTTGAAGTGTGCAGGCTTTACAGGGATGGTTCAAACATTGGAGGAGAGTCAATGGGAGGCTTTCCGTTGAGCAGGTTTGACAGGTTTCCATTGCAGGTTGCAACGGGCGCTGCTGGCAACGGCTGGAAGCTGACCTGGGGTTGGGGCTCGACTGAGGAGAGTTCAGTGAGTCCAGAGGAGGTCAGAGATACCTGGGCAGTTGCAGGTGGGCAGCTGGGAGCTGAGTGGAGCGTCTGTGACCTGGCGTTTGGGCAGCTGGGTTAAGTGTGGGCTGGCGATGAAGAGAAGAGAGGTTCTCTGTTGTAGCAATACTTGATCTATCTTCTTGTGCATCATTCTGATCCATTGAAGCAACTGTGAATCTTGAGCTGATACTTGAGGACTTGGAAGAAACAAGGAGCTTGGCGAGTCCATCAGCAAGAAGACACGAAGAAGGAAGTTCTTGCATGAGATCTGTGCTGAGTGGAGCTCGGTGAGGAGTTTGCTTGTGTTCTTGCGGCTCTAAGTGCTCAGTAAGGTTCCTTCTTGTGTTTCCTATACTTAATACTTCATTCATCTTGAAATGCTGTGGAGAGGTTACTCCACCGAGAAGGAGATTGCATTCTATCCGGATTTTCCGGGGCTTGATCTGCCGACGATCAAGGGATTGCCCACCTTAAGGGCACGCCAAGGAGTAGGGGCAAGTTATCCCCGAACCTTGTAAATGATCCTTGTTAGCGTTTTGGTTTGCTCTTCGTTTCTGCATATTTCTGTTTGTTTTCTTTGTTTCCGCTGCCTAACCTCTGAAGTGCAGGGAAATCTCAAAAAGAGCTAAGTCTTAAGTGTCTGGCTATATTCACCCCCCTCTCTCTAGCCATCCAAGTTCCAACAGATAGGAGTAGGGTTAATAATGCATATCAAAACCCTAGAAAATACATTTATATACACCTAGAACCATTAGACCTAAGGACCAATGTATAAATCCCAAGAATGGGAGACACATGCCTAGAATGGGTAGGTCTAGGAATGCCCAAGGTAAACATGTCGATTCTAGATTTAAGAACCTAGAAAGGGAAAATCAAGTTTTAATGGCAACGCTTGAAAAATTGAAGAAAACCCTATATAGATTCACTATTGGATATAAGAGGTTAGATAAATTGTTGGGGAGCAAAAAATCTAACAATGATTTATCGGGTCTGAGATACCAATTTAGGTCCTCTAATGCCAAAGGAAAATCATATGCTAGGGTGGCAAATGATAATGACAAGGGAGAGTCATCAAAGTCCAATGGAAAGATATATACTAGGGTAGCATGTAATTATGGCAAGGATGAGAAGTCCAAAAATTGCAAGGGAAAGTCATTTAAGGGAAAGAAGACCTTAACTAAGGGCAAGATGTTCAAGGTTGAAGGGAAGAACTTAACCAAGGACAAAGTGTCCAAGGGTAAGAAAGTTAGGTTTGTAGACCAAGAGACACTGGAGGTACACTGGTGTGACCTAGTAGTTGTAGATGAGTCACCTAGGGAGGTGACTAAGGTTAATAGCTCAAGGGGGAGCTCAAAGACCCAATTTAGGACCCATGGTAAATGGATCTCGAGATGATATTGTTGGGATCGATGGCACGGCTAGACGGGGGTGAATAGCTTCTCACCCAATTCTTCGACTTCTTCCTACACATGTTAGTTGCGCTAGCGGAAATGAAACTTAACAATGAAACAATGCTAATACTTATCTTTTACGCACTACAAGAATTTTTGGATTCAACAACACCCAATAGACAACGGTATTTTGAAAAATCGTTGTCTTTTTTCATTTAACAATGGTTTTTTCAAAAAACGTTGATGTTGATAAATTTTTTATGGAAAAAGACAATGATTTTTAAAAAATCGTTGTCTTATGTATGTCAAAGACAACGATTTTTTAAAAATTGATGTCTATTTGCTTGGTTACGACAATTGGTTTTAATTAACCGTTGTCTATTTGTGTTGCTTACATGGTAATACACAACAGCGAGCGAGCGCGAAAACGAAAATGCTCGTCGTTTACATTGTAATGAGTAATATATATTTTCCATGTAATCCCTCTCGCCACTTTCACCAGTCTTCGAGCCGTATCAGTAGGGATGGAAATAGGCCAGGCGGCCTGTCAGGGGCCTGTGGCCTGGCCTGGGCCTGTTAAAAATAAAATAACAATCAAGCCCTTTTAAAAGCCTGTTTTTCTTATCAGGCCAGGCCCAGGCTCAATATAAAGCCTATGAGGCCTGACAGGCCGGCCTGGGCTTGTTAAAATTACATGATACAAATTATCATAATAGAGTTTTGATCCTTAGACCTCTGCAAGCAAACTCTTATCTACACCCTACTAGCCAACACACCATAAAACTATTTTCGTTATATCATACATATTTTATATATTTACTTTGGAAGGAACATATATATTTATGGTATTTTTAACTAATTTGTTAAATTAGTATTTTGGATAATCGAATTAAATTATAGGTTTTGTAAACAGGCCACAGGCCAGGCCAGGCTATTGAACAGGCCAGGCTCAGGCCTAGAATAAAGCCTGTAACAGGCCACAGACCAGGCTCAGGCCTGTTTACTATTATACAGGCCTGGTCTGTTAAGGTAAAAACCTGGCCTGGCCTGACCTGTTTCCATCCCTATATCAGCCAAGAGGTGTTGCCCCTCCCCACAAAGCGTCTTCGTCTTCGTGCCCTAGCCGCCCCCTCCTTTTAAGCGTTTTCCACTTCGAGCTTTAAACGCCACCCCCTTCCCTGCAAACCTCATCCTCTTTGAGCCTTAGGCCATCGCCACCTCCCAGCGTGCCTCTTCCTCTTCCTCGTCGCTAGCCCCCAACCATGTCGATAGATGTATCGTTCTCCAGTGTCGTCTCCCAAAAAAAGACGCCATTTCCTTCTCCATTTTCATAGTTTAGTTCCAACTTCCAAATCCACCACTGCTCCTTCCAGCCGTCACCTTCGATGTGCACCTCACGTTCCTTCCCTTCACAGAATTCGGCAACACTTAAAATCCCCCCATCTCTTTCTCCCTGTCTTCCTCAATCCGAAGCTAATTCATCTTCCAAGCAGTTATCCAGGTCGATTCCGGTGATAAAGTTCCAAACTTTAGGTTTTCAGTTTGAGAGGTGGGATTGCCATCTTCCACCCTCCTGGGAGCTGCAAAGATTGGATCTTTTCCGGCATTGATCGAGTTTTGAGATCAAAGTTCTCGCCTTCCATGTTTTGAGCCGGAAAGTTGCCAAATTTATAGGGTTCGATATTGGTTCCTAAAGAAAGAAAGCTTGGGTATGGTAATCTAGGTTTTTTGTGATCCCATTTTTTTGTGTTGCAACTTCTATGTCTTTTGATGTTGTGAGTCCTCTATTTTCCTAGTATCTTTTCTTTTCAATGCTTCTATGATATTTGTTAGCATTTCGGTTTCAAAAATGGAAATGAGTAGGTGCAAATGACACTTGTAAACAGGTTTCAAGAAGTATATGCAAACGGTTTTGTACTCAACTTACTACATAGTGCATATGCAGAGGCATGGGAAGTTAGTAATAAAATTGTATAAAATATATATTGATATCTAAAACATTTGTTACTTGCAAAACAATTGTTAAGTTAATACTTATAAATCACAAGCTGCTAAGTAGGATACTTTAGGACATTAAGTCAACATGGTTTAGTTTAAATTAAGTCAAATAAACCAAATAAGGTTAATTGCATAAGTAAACTGTGTATGTCGTGCTACTATATGTGGTTGCTATATGTTCCCTTCAAAAACGACCTAATGCTTATGAGGCTCATGCAGGTCGATTTTAAATCTATGCTTATAAATATTTTTTTAATCCTTTTTATGAAGTTGTCATATGATCCTCACAAATGACCTAGGACATCATCTGTCTCTCTGATGTTACTAGATCACTTTGCATTGTCATGTATGAATTGTGTATATCAACAACCTTGTGTATTGTTTTTCTTAATATATTTTTGTATCTTCTTTTAGGCTTCATTTACTTGGATGAAAAAAATAGGAGGGAGAGGGAGAAGGATTGATCACAAATTTTTGCACATGAATAGTCAAGTAGTTCATGCAGTTATATGGACCTTTGTATTGCTTTCCCTCCTCTCCGTTCCCCTCTAATGCTTATATTTTGCAGTAAGCTTAGTCTTAGTCATTATCTGTTATATCTCTAGTTACCTATGCACTGTGCCTTGTATTTTTGATTTGGTGAAGCTATGTATGTTCTTGTTCTCACTCTTTTGTTGTGTAATTCTTACCCAAGTTCAGTATTTTCTTATGTAGCTTATGAACTTATTGCAACCATGACTGTTTTGCTGTTAAGTTGTAGCAAATAAGTCTCTCGTTCTACTATTGGCAGAAATAAGATTAATATGTAATTGAAGATGAGCACACTAATTTAAATGGAATCTGAGTAGTTCTTTCTTATTCTTTAGATGACAGCACATCGGGCCTTCCAATTTTGCAAACAGTATAAGAGGACCACTGAATTTCGTAGGCTCTGTGAGATTATACGAAACCATCTCGCTAATTTAAACAAGTATAGGGACCAAAGGGATAGGCCTGATCTGACTGCTCCAGAGAGTTTGCATCTTGGATACCAGAATTGAGCAGCTCAAGATAGCAGCTGATGAAACTGTGGCAGGTTTATATTTTAGCATTGGATTCTGTTCCTTTGATATATTTATTTTTCTCATTGTTCCATACCAACTATTGTTTTGAATGGTAGGAATTTTCCTATATTTGCAAGCTAGCATTGCATTTTTTTTCTATATTGTGTTTCCTAACTTAACTGCAAGATTAAAATTTTGGCTCTGGTGTCAGCCTGCATGGACTTGCTTTGGTGTAAATCTATATCAACATGCAATATGAGCTCATATGGATCAACCATGGCATTTAGTTATGGATTAGCCTAACTGAATTCCCCGTCACTTAGGGTTTCATAGTAAATTCAATGCCAACTTTGTAAATGCAACTTGAAGAATATCAGAAAGATGCAAACTTATTGTATATCTTTATGGTAGGGGTTCCCTATTTGATGTATCATTAGTAGAGTAGAAGCTCAATGACACAACCTTCTATATCTGAAAGTTGCTCAACTGAAGTCATTTTCATACGTTTCCGTCATTCCAATTATTTACCACCTTCAAGATGCCTGGAATTTGACATGGTTTCATACAACAGGGGTGAAGCATGTACTTCTATGCCAATATTTCTAGTTTTGGTGTTGTTTCATAATATCATGCATCACCTATATGAGTGATACCTTACGAGATAGAAATCTGTGTGTGTGTGTTTGTGTGTTTTGTTTTTTAAATTGAATTGATTAGCCTGTTATTGTATTGTTGTGCCAAAGAATAACAAAGAGGAGATGTTTAAACTAATAGAGATTCCATGATTGTTATTTTTCTTTATCATTCATAATCTGTGTTATTTTTAATATAATTGAAGTTTTTTTTAATATAATTGTTATTCTTATATATATAAATTTAAATATATAAATTAAATTCTAAATTTTAATTTTTTTGTACCCATAATAAAAAATCATCATATATTATACCCACGGAATCTCTTTTTTGCAGATGAAGAGCCACTTATACTATGCTTTGCTAAGGAAGATAACATCTTTTTTGCCATCTGCCACTTATACTATGCTTTGTTGATTTTGCTACTCTAGCCCAAGCTGCAATCTCTTTGGAAGCTGTGTAAGGTGATGGATGTGCTTGATATCTGGCTTCATTTACTCAATTTCTTGGTTCTTTCTTATTTCCATTTTAATGTTTCTTCAATTAAAATATTTTATGATTTTTCCTCTTGCAGTAGACTTACTAGTGGTTTGTTGTTTTTTTTGTTCCTTTGATTTCTTAGTAAGAATCAGCAGAAACACTCAAAGATCAAAATGTTTAACCCGGTGAACTTCAGTCTCTGATGATGGTGCTGCTATGCTCACATTTGAAGCTCTATCTGAAACATCAGAGTTTGCAAGAAAATGGGTCCCTTTCGGTAAGAAATGGTACTTCTCACAGAAGATTGATTACCTCAAGGATAAGGTTCATCTAGATCTATCCAGAGGGTGAATGATCGCCAAAATTGATCTTTTTCCATAGAAGTTGTCCATTTGTGTTTAACCAATAATGCTAAGGAAGATAACATCTTTTGTTGGTGCAGAAAGCACCCAAGTCAAACCTGTGTTTTGATAATGGCAACAGAGTTCAAAAGTTAAGTCTTGTTTTTTAATATATCACTCTAGTGTGCAGGGTAAAAAGTCCTAGCGAAGGACTGCTAGGCACTGGCGAAGGAATGTCAGGGTGAAAAGCCCTAGCGAAGGACTGCTAGGTGCTAAGCGAAGGACAGCTTGGGACTGAAGCCCTAGCGAAGGAATGCTAGGCATCGGGCGAAGGACAGCCCGGTATCCAAGACCTGGCAAAGGATCGCCAGGCAAAAGTCCAACCAGAGGAGCGGTTGATATCAGGTAAATTCTCCCGAGAGGAGTAGATGAGGACGCGTTCCCCGTCGAGGGAACAGTAGGCGTCAGTTCGACCTAGGGCTCCATTTTAGAGGCCCAAAGTCAGAACCAAGACAACTAAGGCTGTATAAACATAATACTCTAATGCTTTATATTGTTTTGGACTAACCCTGGATGCAGGACCGAAGGAACGTGTGTCTGCAGCTCAGAATGCCCAAAGAAGAGAGACAAGTAGCTGAGCAGGGCGCCCTCAGTGTCCCGGGTGCCCCCAGGGGCAACCCAAAACAAGCGAAGCAACAAAGGCTTCAGCTGACCACTGGCCGGGGCGCCCCCAGCAGCCAGGGCACCCCGAACGCCCAGGGCACCCCCAGTGCCCAGGGCGCCCCGCGCCTACGCCAGCTGAAGCCTTTGTTGCTTCGCTTGTTTTGTGTTGCCCCTGGGGGCGCCCGGGACACTGAGGGCGCCATGCTCAGCTACTTGCCTCTCTCCTTTGGGCATTCTGAGCTACAGACACACGTTGAAAAGCTTAAGTACTTTGAAAATCTTAAGTACTTACAGAAATTTTTGAAAAGCTTAATTAAGTACTTTTTGAATAAGGATAGATTTTGAAATTTTGAGAGACAAAAATAAAAATTTTAAATTCTATCCTTTCTTATCTCTCCCCCTTTGCCACATATCAAAAAACAGATAAATATAGCAGAAATTAAATTGCATAAAGGAGATAACTTTTATAAAGGAAAAATATTTGCATGATTTTGCTGTACTGAACCAGTTTAAACCAAATCAGTTGATTTTCTCTTGTAGGGACCTGTCTAACCCATTTAGCTACTTACTAACTGTTATAAGCAGTAGTTTTTGCTAGGGTTAGTCAAGTTAAGTGTTTCTATTCAAGTTAGATTTTCTAAACTTGACACTTAACTTGATTGCTGTGTAAGTTGTATTTAGTGCCCCAATTACTGCAGATGCACTGACTTAAAGCATCTTGAATTAAGGCATAAACTTAAGCATCTCAACCCTTTCTAGGTTATCAATCAAAAGTACCCTAAAGTGCTTGTGAGATGCTGACTTCTAAATCTATAGGTGCATGCAGTTCTAGGGTTAGGGCTTAGGCTAAGTCCATTTGCGAAAAATCCCTAGTTTTGAAAGGGGGTAGTTTTGAAAGGGGGTAGTTTTGAAATAAAACTAAGTCGGAAAAGATTTTAAAAAAACTGATTTAAAAACAATAGTTTTTCAAAATTCTTTTAGAAACTGATTTTTAAATTAAGTAAAGAAAAAAAAAAAATTAAAAGTAGAGTTAATCTATTCTACAGAGCACAATCCTAAATCAGATACTCAAATTAAATAGGCAGTCAAACAGAATAGGTTAACTAGTCAATCAGAGGTACAGTAGCGTCAAACATAAGTCATGTTTTGGTTACTTAGTACAATGCAGAAATAGACTAGCTATGAAGAAGGCCCAGGGTGGTCAGATGAGCCGGGCTGCCATGAATCGAATCGTCCCATCATCTCAATGTATCGTGCATCAGCCACTTCTCGATCGGCTCTACAAGCGTCCATCTGCTCGCTGTGATAGGCCTCGACCTCCTCTCGGAGACTGTGGATCTCCGTCTGTATCTGGGTGAGGCGCTGGTCGAGGGTCGGTGGTGGAGGCTCGTCTATGTGTGCTCGGGCTGCTGCTGCTAGATCCCCGACGTCGACCTCAACCTCCTCATCTGAGTCGATCTGGGGAGTTGCTCTCTGACGTCTCCAGGACAAGACCTCGGTACCGGAAACCTCTATACCAGCTAGGGAGAAGTTTCTATATCCTATCTCGTCGTAATCAGTCAACTCAGCCATCTCTCCCTCGGTGATGTTCCGACCGTGGTGATGTAATATGGACGTGATGATGTGGCAGTAGGGTGTGCGTACCCGCCCTTGCGTGGTAACACTGGATGCATATAGGATAGCATGAAACATGTGAAGTCCTATGTCGATGTCTAGTTGATGAATCAAGGCATACAGGAGAAAGGCGTGGAATGGTCGCATAGTGGTGACGTCCCTGGTGGATAATGGCAGAATACATCGGACTACTACTCTATATAGAGTGTAATCCTGGACTTGTAGGTCGACAGACTGAAATCGTCTGGCCAGGGGTTGTCTAAAGAAGTATGAATGTAATGTATCTAAGGTAATGTGAGAGTAGGGAGCATCAAAGGGAGGCTCCCTAGGAGGGTAACAACAGAAGGTGGACTGCGAGAGTCGTAGTCCTAAAAATCGGTTGAGTAGTGTAGGTGTGATAGTTAAGGGAATTCATTGAACAGTGGTGACGAACATGAGACTATCCTGTCTAATTATGTTGTTGTAAAATTATGCACATAAGGATGTATTGATTGGATGAGTGCAGAATACGAGATTGTCAAGTTGGTAAAAGTTTATAACGTTCATTGCTAAGGGACAGGATTGGGTGAAAAATTGTCTATTCAAGTAGCTCGTCTTGATAGGTTTATAGGTCGTACGAGCGAACTTATTACATAGTTCTAAATTTGGAAACCTAGGATCAGGACTAGGTTGGGTACCGGGTTCTGCCTGGTTTGGTCGGCGTCTTCTAAGAGAAGAAATATGCATTTAAAGAAAGTATGAAAAGAATTTAAAAAAACTTAATTGCAAAAAAAATTGTACCGGGCAGCTCGGGGAGGCATGATTGAGGATGAGAGCTTGCAAGGTCTCTTGGAAAGTAGAGAGTTGAAGAGAAGGAGTGGTTTGAGTGTGAAGAGAAGAAGGGGATATGGAGCCCTTTTATAGGGCACAGGCGGGGCGCCCTGGCCAGGGCGGCAGCTGCCTTTTGGCAGCTTTCTGCCGTTGAAGGAATATACGGGGGCGCCCGGGAGCACCCGGGCGCCCTGGTCAGCATGCAGTGGCAGAAGGCTGCATTTGACTGGCCTCGGGGCGCCCGCAAGGGTTTGGGCGCCCTAAGGACTAGTTCTTGACCCTAAAAGTTTGCATTTGACTAGATTTGACCCGGTTTGAGTATTTTAACCATGGTTTGACTACTTTGACTATAGTTTGACTACTTTGACCACACTTTGACCATAGTTTGACTTGCATTAGTTCAGTGCCGTTCTAAACTAAATGTTACACAAAATGCAGTTATTGAATGAATTTTCATTAAGTTTGTCGTCTCACCCAGTCTACGGTTATCAACCATGTTAGCCTTATAGGTTTTGTGAGACAGGTTTTGATAAGTAAAATTTATTTTGAAAAATTATTATTTATTTTGAAAACCTTAATTAATTTTTGAAAATATTTCAATTTATTTTGAAAGGAGATGTTTGAATCTATACTTAACTGAAAATTGTGTTAGATTTGAATTTAACAAAAAGTAATTTAAATTTGAAATTCAAAAATTGGCTTCCAGGTCTTGGCGAGGCACTAGGCCTTCTTTGGCCGTAGCTTTATTGGATCATCAACCCTTTCCTTGACAAAGCCGTTTAATGAAATTTCATTTTCAAAATTAATCTTTGAAAAGTTCTGGTCTAACTAGTTTGGGTTTTAGATCGGTTACTTCGGCTAGTTTCACCAGTCTAAAGAGACCAAGTAAACTTGATCTTATTAGAATTGGTTTCCCTAACGTACTATCATCTCACCTCCACCCAATACTATATTTTCAGGTTTCAGTTAAGTTTGTTCAGTCCTTATACTAACCCGTCCTAAGTCTAAGCATGGTAAATTGCAGAAATTTAAGTAAACAGTCAATCAAGCAAGTTGCAAGAATTAAATTCTATTTAACAATAAATATAGTTTTTAATTTGGCTCCCCCTGACTAAATCCACGGTAATGATTGGGCAAGATGTGAATCTTGTCCTTGGGGATCCAATACTGATTTGATCCAGTTGGTTTGTTCAGGTACAGTTTAGGTACCCATGCCTGAACTTTACTTCTGGACTGATTCAGTACAGCAAAGTAAGATCTTTGTCAGGATTTGGTTTTATAGCCAAGTCCGGATCGATTTAGAACGGACTTCTATTTTCTAAGAATCATGTCAAGACCCTTGGAACCAGAAGTGAATCGTTCTAAGGCAGCTCTAAGATCCTTAACCTGAGTTTTCAGGGAGGAGTTCTCTTTCTCAAGTTTTTCAACTTGAGTAGGAGTTCCTTCTTGAACTTTCTCGGTTAAGGATTTAGAGTCAGCTCCCTCTTTCAGGAGTTTTGCTTCCTGTCGGAGGGATTCGACTCGGAGTTTGGCTTTCGCCAAATCTCGAGAAAGATATGAAATAAGTTCGTTTAACTGACTTCTATTGAAACCACTTACCTTGATCTCGCCGTCTTCTGAAAAGGTTAGTCTGCCGTCGTCCTGTTCAGATTCTGACTCGGTCTCGACTTTTTTCTGAGGCGGTCAGGGCTAGTAGGTTTGACTGAGGTGCTTCTTCTTCTTCTTCTGATGAAGATTCGTCCCAGGTTGCTTGGAGCGCTTTCTTTCTTCTTGTCTTTTTGGTCTCCTTTAGGTTTGGACACTCCGTCTTGTAGTGGCCCTTCTTCTTGCACTCGTAGTAAGTCACGTTGGGCTTGTTTTTGTCATTTGTGGGTTCAGCTGGTTCGTCCTTTCTTCGGTTGGCCTTCCTTCTGTTGGTTTGGTTCTTCAATTCTTTATAGTAGCTTCGGGCCAATCGGACCAGCTTAGGTCGATCTCCTTCTTCGTCTTCTGAGTCTGAGTCTGAGTTAGGCTCGGGTTCAGGTTGAGGTTTCTTCTTTGTTGACCTTCAAGTTTTTCCTGCAACAAAGGCAATACCTTTCTCGGCCATATTGCAGTTAGTCTGTTCATGAAGTTCTAATTCAGAAAATAATTCATCTAATTTTATTTTTGAAAGATCTCTTGAGACCTTGTACGCATCTAACATTGATGCCCACAAGGTGTTTCTAGGGAAAGCATTTAAAGCATACCTTATTAGGTCACGGTTTTCGACCTTGTGACCTATAGTGTGAAGACCGTTCATTAATTCTTGGATTCGTGCGTGAAGCTGGGCTGCTGTTTCGTTGTCGGCCATCTTGATGGTATACAATTTGTTCAAGAGCAGATCTCTCTTACTGATCCGAGTGTCTGATGTTCCTTCGTGCAGCTCGATCAATTTTGCCCATAGCTCCTAGGCACTGTTGAAGGGGCCCACCCGGTTCAGTTCCTCTTTTGTTAAACCGCATTGTAGGGTTTGAGTTGCCTTTGCATCGGCTTCGATTCTTCGTTTCAGAGCGGTGTCCCACTCTGTGTAGCTTTGAGGAACTCCTTCAGCATTTGTGGGAATCTCCAGTCCGGACTGGATGATAATCCACATGTCCACCTGAGTTTTCAGGTGGACCTCCATTCGACTTTTCCAGTAGGAAAAGTCTTCTCCACTGAAAAGTGGAGGTCTGGCGGTGCTGAATCCTTCTTGGATGACCATTTAATCTGAAAAAAAATAACTAACAAAATTTCCCAAGACTTGGTCTTGGATTAGTAGTGCGGGATAAGGAAAATAAAATATCGAGGGGTGTTGCACCAACCTCGATTAACGGAAAAAAAATTCGAACGAAAAATTTAGAAGAAATTCGAACGAGAAAAAGAAAAAAAATAAAAATATTCGAAAAATATTCAAACTGGTGGTTGCACCAAATTTGAACTTCCCCGTTTTGATACCACTTGTTGGATCGAGAGAACCGATAGAGGGGGGTGAATATCGGAAAGCGTTCGGATTTAAGATAGAGAATTTGCACAGCGGAAGATAAAAACCAAAACACGCAAACACAGTGATTTTTACTTGGTTCGGAGCCTAGGTCGACTCTTACTCCAAGGCCCACGGTCATTGACCGTTTTCTGCGGGCAATTCTATAAGTTCGCAAATCAGTTTACAGTATTGTGTTACAAATATAGCACAGTAAACTTAACAAATAAAAGACTCTTCTTTTATCGACGTCCGATGTAGGTTGTCTTTTTCGGAGCAGCGGGACGTCGTCGGCTCGAGTTGGGAGGTTTTCGGAGCGAGGTGCGAGAGCAGAAGAGCGTAGAAGCGTTGAATCGAAGTTGTTGTCGAAAGCCTGGGCGTTGGGTACTATTTATAGCACTCGGGGCGCCCTGGACGTCGGGGGCGCCCCCCCCCACGTGTCACGCGATCCGAGCTTCGCTCGATCAACCTCTATCCCACTCGAATAGGGATGAGGTTTGACACTGGGGGCGCCCTGCTTGACTCCTTCAGCGTGGGCTTCTCGGCTGGATAAGGGTAATCGGCTTCGCTGGACAAAAAGTACTTAATTAAGCTTTTCAAAAATTTCTGTAGGTTCTTAAGATTTTTAAAGTACTTAAGCTTTTCAAGATTTTCAAAGTACTGAAGCTTTTCAAAATTTTCAAAGTACTTAAGCCTTTCTAAAGTACTAAGTTTTTCAAAGTACAAGCTTGTCAAAATTTTCTTACTTAAGCTTTTATAACTACTAAAGCTTTTCAAAAATTCTCTAAGTACTTAAGTTTTTCAAAAATTCTCTAAGTACTTAAGCTTCTCAAAAATTTACTAAAGTCTTTTCAAATCTTACTAAGTACCTAAGTTTTTTTATCTTACTAAGTACTTAAGTTAAAGCTTTCAAAGACTTTGGAGTACTTTAAAACTTAAGGTTTCAAAATTTTTTCTAAGTACTCTAAACTTATGCTTCCAAAAACTCTTCTATGTACTTTTAAAAATTAAGTTGTCAAAAGATTTCCAAGTACCTAAACTTAAGTTTCAAAAGTGCAAAAATCATTTTTGAAAATACAAAAGCCTTCTGTTGAAAATTCTCAGTAAAATTTTTTTCCTTAAACTTAGAACCCCACGAGTTTTTGAAAAATCTAGGGGGAGAGTCCTTCCAGGGGGAGGGAACAAAATTTAATGTTTTTACATGCTTTGATTAAACTTAACTTTTTGAACTAGGGTTGCCATAAATCAAAAAGGGGGAGATTGTTGGTGCAGAAAGCATCCAAGTCAAACCTGTGTTTTGATAATGGCAACAGGGTTCAAAAGTTAAGTCTTACTTGTTTTCTAACATATCACTCTAGTGTGCAGGGTAAAAAGTCCTAGCGAAGGACTGCTAGGCACTGGCGAAGGAATGCCAGGGTAAAATGTCCTAGCGAAGGACTGCTAGGCACTGGCGAAGGAATGCCAGGGTGAAAAGCCCTAGCGAAGGACTGTTAGGCGCCAAGCGAAGGACAGCTTGGGACTTAAGCCCTAGCGAAGGAATGCTAGGCATCGGGCGAAGGATAGCCCGGTATCCAAGACCTGGCAAAGGACCGCCAGGCAAAAGTCCAACCAGAGGAGCGGTTGGCATCAGGTAAATTCTCCCGAGAGGAGTAGGTGAGGACGCGTTCCCCGTCGAGGGAACAGTAGGCGTCGGTTCGACCTAGGGCTCCATTTTGGAGGCCCAAAGTCAGAACCAAGACAGCTAAGGCTGTATAAACATAATACTCTAATGCTTTATATTGTTTTGGACTAACCCTGGATGTAGGACCGAAGGAACGTGTGTCTGCAGCTCAGAATGCCCAAAGGAGAGAGGCAAGTAGCTGAGCAGGGCGCCCTCAGTGTCCCGGGCGCCCCCAGGGGCAACACAAAACAAGCGAAGCAACAAAGGCTTCAGCTGACCACTGGCCGGGGCGCCCCCAGCAGCCAGGGCGCCCCGAACGCCCCCGAACGCCCAGGGCGCCCCGAACGCCCAGGGCGCCCCCAGTGCCCAGGGCGCCCCGCGCCTACGCCAGCGAAGTCGATTACCCTTATCCAGCTGAGAAGCCCACGCTGAAGGAGTCAAGCAGGGCGCCCCCATCGTCCAGGGCACCCCCAGTGTCAAACCTCATCCCTATTCGAGTGGGATAGAGGTTGATCGAGCGAAGCTCGGATCGCGTGACACGTGGGGGGGGGCCCCCGACGTCCAGGGCGCCCCGAGGTGCTATAAATAGCACCCAACGCCCAGGCTTTCGACAACAACTTTGATTCAACGCTTCTACGCTCTTCTGCTCTCGCACCTCGCTCCGGAAACCTCCTAACTCGAGCCGACGATGTCCCGCTGTTCCGAAAAAGACAACCTACATCGGACGTCGGTAAAAGAAGAGCTTTTTATTTGTTAAGTTTACTGTGCTATATTTGTAACACAATTCTGTAAACTGATTTGCGAACTTATAGAATTGCCCGCAGAAAACGGTCAACGACCGTGGGCCTTGGAGTAGGAGTCGACCTAGGCTCCGAACCAAGTAAAAATCACTGTGTTTGCGTGTTTTGGTTTTTATCTTCCGCTGTGCAAATTCTCCATCTTAAATCCAAACGCTTTCCGATATTCACCCCCCCTCTATCGGTTCTCTCGATCCAACATCTTTTTTGCAGATGGAGAGCCACTTATACTATGCTTTGTTGATTTTGCTACTCCAACCCAAGCTGCAATCTCTTTGGAAGCTTTGCAAGGTGATGATACTATGTCTGATGTGCTTGATATCTGGCTTCATTTACTCAATTTCTTGGTTCTTTCTTACTATTCTCTGTTGCATACAACACAACAATCTTTAATAGATTTTCAGAATTTATTTCTTACTGTTTTCTTTTCTCTATATTGTCAAAATAGGCCTTCATCAATCTAACAACCGAGAGTTAAATTATAATCTAAGTACTTCGTGAACAAGAGAGTTATGATATTGTCATACACAGATTTATGGAGGTCAAGTTGCAATAGTTTCACTTTTAATTTAGGAACAGCTTGCAGCATCCTTGTTGCGTTGTAGGAGCGTAAGGGCTAATATTTTTAATTGTGAATGCTCATTTTATATTTCTATTTGTTTTGACAATTCATCTCCAAGGGAAGGAATCAACATTTGGTGCAAAGCTAAGGGGCGTGACTGTCTTCATTTGGTTGACTGCACTTGGATAATATTTTGATGGATAAAAAATTATGAAGCTACTGGGGATATTTTGATGATGTTTGGACTAATTTTGATGTTGTTTGGACATGGTTCTTGATGTATATGATATTTTGATGATATTATCTCAGTTTGGACTAATACTGGGGATATCTTGATGTATGATATTTGCGGAGTATGATGTATGATATTTGATGATATTTTGATGTATGATAGTTTGAAGTGTGTTTGCTCAATATTATTTAATTATTTAAATAATTTATTTTTTAAATGGTATTTGTTGTAAATTGTTGGCTGCCTCAACCAAAAGACAATGATTTTTATTTGTTGTCAAACTATTGTTTAAATCACACACAAACAACGGTTTAATACTATTGTTAACTTGTTGTCAATCACATTAAAAGACAACGGTGAAAAACTATTGCTACACTGTTGTTATTGACTATAAACGACAACGGTTTTTAACTGTTGATGTTGAGCACCCCTTTTAACAACATGACCTTTAACAACAGTGTTTTTGGCCTACGACAACGGTGAACGCCCGTTGTTAATTAGCATTTTTCTACTAGTGACGTGGTTCAGATATTGCTTGCTCCTACTCTACGACGTGCCTTTGAGGTGGATGATCCCTCAATCATTCGGTAGATTAGTCCCAGACAACCTCTCACAAATGTCTCTCTTCCCTTTGCAAGATAAAAACTAGGGTTTAAGGAAGAGAGTAGGCTTCGAAGCTTGAGCACTTAAGCAAGAAGGTCTTTCACAAAAACACAGCTAACCCTTCTCAAGTCTCAAAGCCTTCTTTTAAATACAGGAGAGAGCTGTTAATAAAACAGCTCAGCCCCGACACCAGTCTACTGATCCCAACCCCAGTCAACTGGTGCTTGGCCAACGACTAGCCAAATGGTTAGTTTTCGAACAGACCAGTCGATTGCCTCCAAACCAGTCGACTGATCTTATTGTTTGAAACTCATAGAAGGTTCAGCCGACTGGTGTCTCTACCTGTCGACTGATCCTTTTACACTCTCAGACTTATCCTCTCCTGAGTCACCCTTTGAAGCTCTTTTCCTTTGGCTATTGTCCCTCGGATGCATCCAAGCCCTCGGCTCATCCCGACGCCATCCTTCGCGTATGTCTTGAAGTCTGCTTCCCTTGGCTCCACTCCGTTGCTCCTCGTTCGGCGGTCCCCCGGATGCGCCATCCTTCACCGACTTCAAGGACCTATGTACTAAGTGTTGGATCGAGAGAAACGATAGAGGGGGGTGAATATCGTAAATCGTTTTTGGATTAGAGATAAGAGCATACGCAGCGGAAAATCAAATCACAACAAAAAGAACGCAAGTAGTTTTACTTGGTTCGGAGTCGCGGTCGGCTCCTACTCCAAGGCCCACGGTCGTTGACCGTTTACTGCGGGCAATTCTATATGCGCAAAATAGTTTACAGAAGGATGATTACAAAAGTAGTACAGTAAACTTAAAAAATAGTTCTTCGTTACCGACGTCCGGTGTGGATTGTATTTTAGAGCAGGGGGACGTCGTCGGCGCTTGTATCTCGAGTTGAGAGGTTTCCGGAGCAGAGCGCTGGAGCAGAAGAGCGAAATTGCGTTGGAAGAAGTTGTACTGAAGCCTTGGGGGTCGAGGGCTTTATATAGTAGGTCTGGGGGCGCCCTGGACGTTGGGGGCGGGGCGCCCTCCACGTGGCCTTTGATTCGCAACAGTCTCGGTCAGTGTTTTATCCCTCCAAAGTAGGGATCGAACCTTGACGGGGCGCCCGGGAAGCAGGGGCGCCCTGGTTGACTGTTTCAGCGAGCTTCTCGGCTGGATGAGGTTTATCCGCTTCGCTAGCTTAAGCGCGGGGCGCCCTGGGCACTGGAGGCGCTCGGGACGCAGGGGGCGCCCGGGAGAATGGGGGTGCCCCGCCGAGTAAGCTACCGAAGCACTTCATTGCTTCAATCATTTTGTATTGGCCTTGGGGGCGCCCGGGACACTGGGGGTGCCCTGCTTAGCTACTTGCCTCTCTCCTTTGGGCATTCTGAGCTGCAGACACACGTTCCTTCGGTCCTGCATCCAGGGTTAATCCAAAACAATATGAAGCAATAGAGTATTAGGTTTATACAACCTTAGCTGTCTTGGTTCTGACTTTGGGTCTCCAAAATGGAACCCTAGGTCGAACCGACGCCTACTGTTCCCTCAACGGGGAACGCGCCCTCACCTACTCCTCTCAGGAGAATTTACCTGATGCCAACCGGCTCCTCCGGTTGGACTTTTGCCCAGCAGTCCTTCGCCAGGTGCATAGTTGTCCTTCGCCAGGTCTTCAGTTGTAGGCAGTCCTTCGCCTGGTGCCCAGCAGTCCTTCGCCAGGTCTTTAACTCCTAGCAGCCCTTCGCTAGGTGCCCAGCAACCCTTCGCTGGGTCTTAGGGTTATGATGCCTAGCAGTCCTTCGCTAGGTGTCTAGCAGTCCTTCGCTAGGGCTTTAATTCTGCACACTCAAGTAGTATGTTAGAAAAATAAAACATCTTAATTTTTGAACCCTTTGCCATTGATCAAAACACAGGTTCGACTTGGGTGCTGTCTGCACCAACAATCTCCCCTTTTTGATTTATGGCAACCCGGTTCAAAAAGTTAAGTTAATCAGAGCAGATGATATAAAAGTTTAGTTTCCTCCCCCTGGAAGGAATCTCCCCCTAGGTTTTTCAAAAGTTCGTGGGGTTCTAAAAGAAATTTCTAAGTCTAAGGATGGAATTAATTTTTCAAACACTTAGAACAATTTTCAAAAGAAGCTTTAGACTTAAACACTTTTGAAGATTTAGACTTAAAAAATTTCAAGTCAGTAGAAAAGAACCATCTTCTGAAGTTTTAAGTTTTTAGAACCATAGCTTAAGTTTAAGATAAGTACTTGGCAAAATTTGCAACAGCTTAAGTTTTAAGTACTTAAAACTTTGAAAAACAGCTTGAGTTTAAGTGTTTAACAAAATTTTTGAAAACAGCTTAAGTTTAAGTACTTAAAAAATTTTGAAAAACAGCTTGAGTTTGAGTACTTAAAAAATTTGAAATTAGCTTAAGTTTAAGTACTTGAAAAGTTTTGAAAAACAGCTTGAGTTTGAGTACTTAAAAAAATTTGAAATCAGCTTAAGTTTAAGAACTTGAAAAAGATTTGAAAGCAGCTTTAAGTTTAAGTACTTGAAAAAAATTTGAAAGCAGCTTTAAGTTTAAGTACTTGAAAAAAGAAAAACTTAGTACTTTTTGAAGAAAGGATAAAGTTTTGAAATTTTGAATTTTGAAAAAAATTTAATGCTTCTCTCCTTTCCTATCTCTCCCCCTTTGCCATATATCAAAAAATAAAGTAATATAACAGAAGGAAGATAAATAAATTGCAACAAAAGAATTAATGTGCTGTACTGAATCAGTGCAAGATAAGCTGAATCAAACCAATTTCAATTATCTCTTTAGGGTCCTGTCTAACCCATTTAGCTACTTACTAACTGTTATAAACAGTAGTTTTTGCTAGGGTTAGTCGAGTTAAGTGTTCTGTTCAAGTTAGATTTTCTAAACTTGACACTTAACTTGATTACTATTTAAGTTGTATTTAGTGCCTCAATTACTGCAGATGCACTGACTTAAAGCATCTTGAATTAAGGCAAAGACCTAAGCATCTCAACCCATTCTAGATTATCAATCAACAGTACCCTAAGGTGCTTGTGAGATGCTGACTTCTAAATCTATAGGTAAATGCAGTTCTAGGGTTAG
The DNA here is from genome assembly GCA_024364735.1 of Boesenbergia rotunda. NCBI lineage: Eukaryota > Viridiplantae > Streptophyta > Magnoliopsida > Zingiberales > Zingiberaceae > Boesenbergia > Boesenbergia rotunda. The sequence continues at coordinate 192,991 of JAGFNQ010006326.1, read as the reverse complement.
GGCCTAGGCTAAGTCCATTTGCGAAAAAGCCCTAGTTTTGAAGGAGGTAGTTTTAAAATAAAACTAAGTCGAAAATTTTATTTTAAAAAAATTTTCAAACTAAGTAAAAGCTGATTTTGAAATCAAGTGAAGTAGTTTTAGAATTATTTTAAAAATTAATTTTTCAACCTATTCTACCAAGCATAATCCTAACAAATATCAGATAATCATAAAACAGCAAATAGTCACCTCCATAAGTCAGCTGATATGAGAGAGAACCAGCACAGTCATACAAGTCAAACATGAGTCAGCCCTACTGAGTAGGGGCAGTCAAATAGTCACTAGTACAATGCCACTCGAGTCTAGGAGGAGGGACCAGGACGATCAGATGAGCCCGTGTGCTAAGATCGAAATAGCGCCATCATCTCGTCATATCGTGCGTCGCTAGTCTCTCTATCGGCTCTGCGGGCACTCATATACTCAGTGTAATAGCCCTGATTTGCCTCCATTCTTCAGCATGATTTCCTCCACTTCCTCTCGGAGGCTCTGGATCTGCGACTCAAGCCGTATCACTCTCTCGTAGAGTGTCGGTGGTGAGGGCTCGTCTATGTGCTCACGAACCTCGGCTGCCAGATCTCCGACATCGACCTCAACATCCTCGTCAGAGTCGATCGGTGGTCCGGCTCGCTGGCGTCTCCACGACAAAACCCCGGTAGCCGAGACCTCTATACCAGCTAGGGAGAAATTCCTATAACCTATCTCATCGAAGTCAGTCAACGCGGCCATCTCACCCTCGGTGATGTTACGACCGTGATAATGAAGAATGGAAGTGATGATGTGGCAGTAGGGGGTGCGTACCCGCCTGAGTGGTAACACTGGACGCATATAGGATCGTATGGAATATGTGTAGTCCAATGTCAATATCAAGATGGTGGATCAGTGCATACAGAAGGAAGGTATGAAATGGTCGCATGGTCGCGACGTCCCTAGTGGATAATGGTAAGATGCATCGGACTAAAACTCTATAAAGAGCATAGTCCTGGACCTGAAGGTCGACAGACTGAAATCGTCTGGCCAAGGGGTTTCTAGCTTGCCTATAGAAGTAAGAGTGTAGAGAATCTAGAATAATGTGAGAGTAGGGAGCATCAAAAGGAGGATCCCTAGGAGAATAGCAACAAAAGGTGGACTGAGAGAATCGTAGTCCAAGAAATCGGTTAAGTAAGGAGGGTGTGATGGATAGAGGCATCCCTTGGACTGTGGTAACAAAGCTGAGCTGATCTTGTCTGACTATATTATTATAGAATTCTGCACATAAGGTTGTATTAATAGGATGAGTGCAGAATACTAGATTATCGAGTTGGTAAAAATTTATAACATTCATTGCTAAGGGACAAGATTGGGTGAAGAATTGTCTATTGAGATAACTAGTTTTTATGGGCTTATAGGTTGTTTAAGCAAACTTGTTATAGAGTGCTAAAGTTGGGAACCTAGGATCGGGACTAGGTTCGGTACTGGGGTTTGCTTGGTTTTCTCGGCGTTTTCTAACATTATAAACGACTTGCATTTAAGGAAAATATGAAGGAATTGCATTAAAGAAAGTTAAAATTAACTTAAATGCAAATAAAATTATACCGGGTGGCAGCTCGGGGAGGCATTGTCGAGGATGAGAGCTCGAGAGGGTTGCAAGGTCTCTTGGAAGGAAGGGAGTTTGTGAGAAGAAGAAGTTTGGGTGTGGAGAGAAAGATGAGGGCATGGAGCCCTTTTATAGGGCATTTCCGGACGCCCTGAAGGTAGAGGGCGCCCTGGTGTAGGAGGGCGCCCGGGAGTGTGAGGGCGCCCCCCGCAGGGTTGCAGCTGCCTTTTGGCAACTTTCTGCCTTCGACAGCTTATATAAGGGCGCCCGTGAGGACCCGGGCGCCCCAGTCAGCGAGTAGTGGCAGATTTTCTACCATTTGGTGAGCCTCGGGGCGCCTGCAAGGGTCTGGGCGCCCTCAATAGCTACTTTTGCAGCCTTTTTATTTTGAAGGATGGAAGAGAGAGGTGGGGGCGCCCGAAGGGTCACGGGCGCCCTAGTGATGCTTTTTGTCTAATTTTGTTTTGATAGACTTGTTTGACTGCTTTTGACCAGTTTTGACCTGTTTGACCAGGTTTGACTGATTTAACCATGGGTTGACTATTTTGACCATGGTTTGACTATTTTGACCATGGTTCGATTAGTGTTAGGTTAATGTCGTTCTAAACTAACTGTTTGTACTTAAACAACAATGCAGTTATGAATTTTGATTAAGTTAGGTTTGCTGTCTCACCCAATCTAAGGTTATCAATCACGTTTGCCTTATGGGTTTTTGTGAGACAGGTTTTGGTAGTTAGAATTAAGTTGAAAAATTATGATTTATTTTGAAAAACTTAATTTAATTTTGAAAACAGTTGATTTTGAGTTTGTTTAAAAAAAAATGTTTGAATCTACAATCAACTGAAAATTTGTGTTAGATTCGAATTTGACAAAGAATAGTTTGAATTTGAATTTCAAAAATTGGCTTCCAGATCTTGGCGAGACATTAGGCCTTCTTTGGCCATAGCCTTATTGGATCATCAACCCTTTCCTTGACAAAGCATTTTAATGAAATTTTATTTTCAAAGCTATTTCTTGAAAAATTCTAGTCTAACTAGCTTGGGTCTTGGATCGGTAGCTTCGGCTAGTTTCACCAGTCTAAAGAGATCAAGTAGAGTATACTTGACCTTATTAGAATTAGCTTCCCTAACGTACTATCATCTCACCTCTACCCAATACTATGTTGTTCAAATTTCAGTTAAGTTGGTTCAGTCCTTAAACTAACCATTCCTAAATCTACACATGGTAAATTGTAGAAATTAAATAAACAAGCAATCATACAATTTGCAAACAAAGAATGAATTTTATCTAACTGGCTCCCCCTGGACTAAAGCCACGATAATGGTTTGGCAAGATGTGAATCTTGTCCTTGGGGATCCAATACTGATTTGATCCAGTTTATTTGTTCAGGCACAGTTTGGGTACCCATGCCTGAACTTTAGGTCTGGACTGGTTCGGTACAGCATAGTAGGATCTTTGTCTAGATTTTGTTCTATAGCCTAATCCGGATCGATTTAGAACTGACTTCTGTTTTCCAAGAATCATGTCAAGACCCTTGGAACCAGAAGTGTAACGCCCGAAAATTCTCGAAACTAATTTTAGAAATATCTTAGAATTTATTCCAAATTTATGGATATTTTTATAGAATTTTTCCGTAAACGAAAGTGGCAAAAAGGGTTATAAACAGAAAATCGCGTAAGTGGGAATCGATCCCTTCACCTACGCTGTGAGAGAAGAATGGGCAGACCAGCTAGGCTAGTTTATTTTTGTTGAAATCGATTAAGCGAGACAATAGATAAGGTATAATTAGGTAAATTCGCCCCCATAAGTATAAATAGATAATTAAGGGAGAAATTTTTATTTCTCTCAACTAAACCCTCTCTCCCTCACCCAAGCCCTCACGCCGCCCCTCTCTCCTCTACTCTCTTGGGCGAAACCACACCAAGCCTAGGGCTTTCCTCCGGTGGCCGGCCAAGGCTCTCCTCCGAGAGATTTTCCGATATTCGGAATCCCCACGACGAGAGGAACGCGTGAGCGCGAAGAAATCTCCGAGACTCCGAGTTTCTCCGGAACCTCCGACGCCGTTCTTGGTTGTAAGTCCAAGAAATCAAGGTAAGTACTGCTCACCTGCAGTAAGAGGCGATTTTCCGCAAGAATTTTCCCTTAAATGTTTTAAAGGAGATATTTACTTCTAGTTAAGATGTTGCATGTGATCTTAGTTCATTATATGCTTATATATATTTGATAGAGTACCCTATGTGAGTTTAGGGTCTAAGAAATCTATAAGAAAAGAAAAGAAAGATGAAGAAAAAGAAAAGAGAAGGCCAAGGCCTTATGAAATCCCCAAAAGTCAAGACTTAGGGATTTGGGCACACAAGGTGTTCGATAAAATGCCAAGGCATTTAAAGATAAGAAAGAAAAGAATGAAAAGCTATTTTATTTTCTAAGGCCAGTATCCGACGTCCAAGGGCGTCGTTAAAGAAATCCAGGTGTCCAATTCCAAGGTCTTGGCCCTGGTAGACCAAGGTCTGCTCTATTAGGATTGGCGGCTCGCTACCCCAACCTTTTAGGGAACGCGCATAAGATGGTACTTACGTCTTAAGTGGATCCAAGTGAGTTATTATTTTCAAGTATATGCTTTAGCAAAGTTTTCTAAAAGTTAAAGAAAAATTTAAAGTTAAAGAATTGCTAAAGTTTCATGTTAAGCCAAGAAAAAGTGAGTTAAGACTTATTAATGCTTGAGTATGCATGTTTTGAGTTATACATGTTTTAGTGTTTCTTTTAAGTATAAAAGTATCTCATGTGATTTCATATTGTTTAAAAAGCATGCCTGCACATTTCGAGATTTTGTGAGCTAGATAGTACTTGCTAAGCTTTATGCTTATTAGTTGCATTTCCTCTTACTGCAGGTAAAGGTAAAGACAAGCAATTCTGAAGGAAGGCGACGAGGCGGTGCTGAGTGACGTGTGTGTGGTGGCTGACCTTGGAGAGATCCTTGGGACGAGACAGTTTAGCTTATTTGAAATGCAATGTTTAAGGTTTCCAAATTCCAAGTTATTGTGTTATGGAGTTTATTAACCATTTATGCTTCGGATAGTTTTACATGCTCAATTTTGTAGAATGAAGATTCCATGTCATTTAAATTAGTATGCATACTTTTGTGAATGCACTAGATGAGTAAGGGCATGAGTAGTTTAACATGTGGATACATTGCATTTTAGACTTATTCTTGAGCTTATTATTATTCCCTTTTGGACTAAGTCCTAATTGTGCTTAAAATGCTTGTAAATTCGGTAGAAAAGTAAGATTTACATTCTATGAAGTTCTAGAAATATTATTGCATGTGCCAAGATGTTGTTAGTTTCGAATTAAGTCTTATTGCTTTAAATATGCTTAGAAAAGTCGCATGCATATTTCATAGTGCTTTAGAAATGTTATAGAACCTTGTGTGATGAGTTTAAATGGTTAGAATTACTAGTAATGTGCCATTGTATCATGCATGACTATTAAAGTTAGAATATCATTTTTAGATAGATTGAATACAAAAAAAAAGGATTATAAAGAAAGTTCCGCATTTTTAGTCGTGCATTAGAGTCAAGAAGTAGACAAGTAGCGGTCCGTCTAAGGTAGAGAAGGCGGGTCGCTACAAGAAGTGAATCGTTCTAAAGCTGATCTAAGGTCCTTAACTTGAGTTTTCAAGGAGGAGTTCTCTTTCTCAAGTTTTTCAACTTGAGTAGAGGTTCCTTCTTGAACCTTCTCAGTTAAGGGTCTAGAGTCAGCTCTCTCTTTCAGGAGTTTTACTTCCTTTCGAAGAGATTCGACTTGGAGTTTAGCTTTTGCCAAATCTCGAGAAAGATAAGAAATTAACTCATTTAATTGAATTCTTGAAAAACCACTTACAGTTATTTCGCCGTCCTCTGAGAATGTAAGTTTGCCGTCGTCCGGCTCTGACTCTGACTCGGTTTCGATTTCTTCTGAGGCGGTTAGGGCTAGCAGGTTCGATTGTGGGACCTCTTCTTCTTCTTCGGAGGAGGACTCGTCCCAGGTTGCCTGAAGTGCCTTCTTCCTTCTAGTCTTCTTGGTCTCCTTTAGGTTCGGACACTCCGTCTTGTAATGACCCTTCTTCTTGCACTCGTAGCAGGTCACGTTTGGTTTGTTCTTGTCATTTGAGGGTTCAGCTGGTTCTTCCTTTCTTCGGCTGGCTTTTCTTCTGTTGGTCTGGTTCTTCAGTTCTTTGTAGTAGTCTCGGGCTAGCCGAACCAGCTTCGGTCGATTTCCCTCGGTGTCTTCTGAGTATGAGTCTGAATCAGACTCAGGTGTAGGTTGAGGCTTTTTCTTGGTTGTCTTTCCAGCTTTACCTGCAAGAAAAGCGATGCCTTTCTCGGCCAGATTGCAGTTAGTTTGCTCATGTAACTCTAATTCAGAAAATAGTTCATCTAACTTTATTTTTGAAAGATCCCTTGAAACCTTGTATGCATCTACCATAGATGGCCACAAGGTGTTTCTCGGGAAAGCGTTGAGAGCGTACCTTATCAAGTCACGGTTTTCTACCTTGTGACCGATTGTGTGCAGTCCGTTCATTAATTCCTGAATTCTGGCATGGAGCTGGGCTGCTGTTTCGTTGTCATTCATCTTGATCGTGTACAGCTTGTTCAGGAGGAGATCTCTCTTGCTGATTCAAGAGTCGGAAGTTCCTTCGTGCAGCTCGATCAGTTTGCCCCACAGCTCCTTGACACTGTTGAATGGTCCTACCCGATTCAATTCTTCCTTGGTCAAGCTGTTGATGCAGTCTTGCCCTGATTGTTGTTTTGGTGTTGACATCGATTTTAGTTTAGGTTGATTATGATTATGATTAAGTCCTGGTCGGGGATCAGGCATGATATGGAAAATCCTAACCTGAAGGGTTAGGTGTTGGAAAATCCTAGTCTGGGAGGCTAGGTGTTGGAAAATCCTAGTCTGGGAGGCTAGGTGTTGGAAAATCCTAACCTGGAGGGTTAGGTGTTGGAAAAGTCCTAATTCGGAAGGGTTGGGTGAAAAGTCCTAGCTTGGAGGGCTAGGTGAAAAGTCCTAACTTGGAGGGTTAGGTGCAAATTCCCATCCCGGAGAATTAGGTGAAAAAGTCCTGGCTTGGAGGGTCAGGTGCCTAGCTTGGAGGGCTAGGTTGGATGATGTTCTAACTCGGAAGGGTTGGGTGAAAAGTCCTAGCTTGGAGGGCTAGGTGAAAAGTCCTAACTTGGAGGGTTAGGTGCAAATTCCCAACTTGGAGGGTTAGATGGAAAAATCCTTAGCTTGGAGGGCTAAGGTGGATGAAGCCACTAGCTTGGAGGGCTAGGGTTGAGTCTCTGGATCGGTCTGGTGACCGATCAGGGACATTGGCACGCTGCTCCTTAGTGGATCGGTCCGGTGACCGATCCAGCTATGTCTGATCGGACTGGTGACCGATCAGGGAGCACACAGTGAGGTTGGGAACCTACTGTGTGGCTCCTGATCGGTCCAGTGACCGATCAGGGAGCAGGCTGCTTCCTCACTACCTTACTCCTGATCGGTCTGGTGACCGATCAGGGAGTGGGAAGTGAGTGAGTTCCCTTGCTGATCAAAGTCCTGGATCGGTCTGGTGACCGATCAGGGATCTTGGATCTGATTAAAAAATCACTGTTCATATGTCCTGATCGGTCTAGGTGACCGATCAGGCTTCACTCTGATCGGTCTGGTGACCGATCAGGCTTCATCCTGATCGGTCTGGTGACCGATCAGGCCTGTGTTGCCATAAGAGCTGGGAATCCCAGCACTGCAGTAGATCGGTCTGGTGACCGATCCACAAATCCTGGATCGGTCCAGTGACCGATCACTTTAATTCAAATTGCACTGTCAGACGTGGTCAGAGCGTCTGATCACATCCGATTCGCTGATGTTTGCTTCTGATATCTGATTTACTGTATGATTTGCTGCTCTAACAGTCTGATTAAGCTGCAGGTGACAGGGGAGGATTCAAACACTCAAGGAGAGGTCAACGGAGGCTTTCCTTGGAGCAGGTTTGTCCGATTCTCCATTTCAGGTTGCAACGGCCGAGCTGCAGACTGGAGCCGAGACTGGGGCTTGGCTGAGGGGATCTCAGGAAGACCAGAGAGGGCTCAGTGGTAGCTGGTGTTGGCAGCAAGATAGCTGGAGGCTATGGAGGATGTTGTCACCTGGTGCTGGGTGGAGGATCAAAAGCGCGGAAGTGAGCTTCGTAGAAAAAAAGAGTTCTGAAACTTGTGTTCTAGCCACGCCTAGTGTTCTCCACAATCTGCTTGCTTGCTGCGTTCTTGAAGCTGTCATCACTTTGACAAAGCGATAGAGAAGCAACCAATCTTTACTTGAGCGCTTGAAGGAGAGAACAAGTAGCTTGGAGTCCGACAGTGGGAAGACACGGAGAAGGGTTCTTGCGTGAGATCGCCACTGGGTGGAGCTCAGGGAAGCTAGCTGTGTTCTTGTCCTTGCTAAGTGGTTGAGTAAGATCTTTCTCGTAGTTTCTTTGTGCTTAAACTCTATTCTGTCTGAAACGCTGTGGAGAGGTTTCTCCACCGAGAAGGAGGTTGCATTATATCCGGTGAAACCGGGGCTTGATCTGCCGACGATCAAGGGATCGCCCACCTTAAGGGCACGCCAAGGAGTAGGGGCAAGTTATCCCCGAACCTTGTAAACCCTCTTGTTAGCGTTCTTGGCAGTTGTCTTTGTCTTGATCTTGTCTCTGTTTTAGCTTACTGCACTTTCAGTTTCTTTTGTTTCTTCCGCTGCTGTGCTACTGATAAGTTAAGTGCAGGAAAATTGTTAATCGCAAGTGAAAAGTGATTGGCTATATTCACCCCCCCCCCCTCTCTAGCCATCTCGTTTCCAACAAGTGGTATCAGAGCTTGGGGTTCTGTTTACGGCTTAACATCCAAGAGTTATCAATAAGATGGCTTTGAGAGAAGGCTTCTCCACCACCCGACCTCCGTTCTTTTATGGCGCCGACTTTCAGTATTGGAGATCAAAGATGGAATACTATTTGAAGATGGATATCCATACTTGGTTCGCGGTGAAGGAGGGATTCATTCCTCCTAAGGATGACGAAGGCAAAGAACTCGAGTCTTCACGGTGGACTGCCGAACAAACGAGAAAGAGTGAAGCCGACGCGAAGACGGTTGTCACTCTACAATGTGGCATGAACAAAGATCAACTCATCAAAGTTGGTCCTTTTACAAGTGCCAAGGACCTGTGGAACAAACTCATTGAGCTTCACGAAGGCACCCGGGACTCTAGAATCGCAAAGAGGGATTTGTTCCTCAACCAACTTCAAAATCTCTCCATGAAGGAGAATGAGTCGGTAAGTGAGCTTCATAGTCGTTTCAAGGAAGTCCTCAATGGGCTTCATTCAATTGATGAAAAGGTCGAGAACCGCGACCTTGTGAGGTATGTTTTGAAAGCATTTCCAAGGAATGCTTTGTGGTCATCTATGGTGGATGCCTACAAAGTATCCAAGGATTTATCTATTGTAAAATTAGATGATTTATTTTGTGAGATGGAGTTGCATGAAATGGCTAACAAAGGCCCCAAGGAGAAGGGGATTGCCTTAGTTGCAGGGGACCGGACCAACAAGAAGAAGAAGGAGAAGAAGAAGGAGAAGGAGGTCTCATCATCTTCATCCTCTTCCGAATCCGAGTCTAATTCTGAGGAAGATGGCAGTGGCTCCTCTTCATCTGAGATGACAAACTTTGTGAGGAGGATGATGCGAAGGGATCGACGTTTCAAAAGTAGAGGTAACACTAGTGAATCCAAACTTGATAAGAATAATGCATCTTGTTTTGAGTGTGGTAGGAAAGGGCATTTCAAGAATGAATGTCCGAAGCTTAAGAAGAAGGAGGAGAAATCCAAAAGAAAAGAAGAAAAATCCAAGAAGAAGAAGAAAGCTTTGAAGGCTTCTTGGGATGAGTCATCCTCTAGCTCATCCGATGATGAAAAGGAGGAGAAGAGCACAAGGCAAGTGGCTCTCATGGCTCTTGGAGAGGAGAGCAGTGATGAATCTTCAAGCTCCGCAAACACGGCTTCATCATCTTCGGATGATGAAGAGGTAACTTCTCCCGAGCTTGAAAAGTGTTATAGAGCAATTGCATGTTTAACTAGTATGCTTAAGAAATCCAAAAACAAAGTTAAAGCATTGCAATTAGAAATTGATCAATTGAAGGCATCTAGAGATGATAACATTGATGATTTGCATGTTGAATTACTAGAAGATGAAATTAAATCGTTGAAACATGAGATTGTAAGCTTGAAGTCCTCTAAGGTTGAGGAAATCAGTGATTTGCATGATAACTTGTTAGTAGAGGAAAACCAATCGTTGAAGAGTGAAGTTGAGAAGCTCAAGAATATTCTTGGGAAATTCTCAAATAGCTCTAAGACCCTAGATATGATCCTAAGTGCCCAAAGGGCAGTCTACAATAGGGCCGGTATTGGTTACCGCCCTAAAGAACCCTCATTTGTGTCTCTCATGTCTAGGACTGACATGAGACAATCTAGGACACCCAAAACTCAAAAGAAAGTGGTCAAGGCATGGGTGCCTAAGTCATGTTTAGTTGATGCTTTAGGTCCCAAGGTTTGGGTACCTAAAACTTCTATTTTTCGAATTGTGTAGGTTATGATTGAGGGGGAGCATCTATCAACTTGGTTCGTTGATAGTGGATGCTCCAAACACATGACCGGGGATAGATCATTGTTTACCACACTTCACAAGAAAAGTAGAGGTAATGTATCATTTGGTAACAATGGTAGTCTTAAGGTCATAGGGATAGGAGACATTCAAATATCCGAATGTCTTAGAATTTCAAATGTCCTTCTAGTCAAGGGGATGAAATTTAATCTCCTAAGTGTCAGTCAATTGTGTGACACGGGTTACACAATTGACTTCCAACCAAGTCAATGTCTAGTTAGACAAAATGACACCTTGGACACGGTACTAGTAGGAGCAAGAGTAGACAATATTTATCAAGTTTCATTTAAAAGTGCTACTAATGCTTTTGCTAAGTGTCTCATGTCAAAAGAAGAAGAGTCCACCCTTTGGCACCGGAGGTTAGCACATGTGAACATGAAGAACATCCGGAAGTTGGCCACCAAGGGACTAGTCCGAGGCTTACCAAGCATCAAGTATGAAAAAGACAAATTATGTGATGCATGTCAAATGGGTAAGCAAACAAAATCTGCACATAAAGGTAAAAGCACTGTAAGTACTTCCAATGCATTAGATTTACTTCACATGGATCTATTTGATTGTAGTACCATTATATCATTGAATGGAAGTAGATATTGCTTTGTGATTATTGATGATTTCACTAGATATACATGGACCTACTTTTTGAAATATAAGGACCAAACCTTAGATATTTTCATTTCTTTTTGTAGAAGAGTTGAAAATGAGAAATCATTAACAATTAAGACAATTAGAAGTGATCATGGAGGTGAATTTCAAAATCAAAGGTTTTTAGAATTTTGTCAAGATAAGGGTTATAGACATGAGTTCTCTACTCCTAGAACCCCACAACAAAATGGTGTTGTAGAGAGGAAGAACCGTGTACTTCAAGAGGCTGCACGAAGCATGCTCAATGAGTACTCACTCCCGAGTTACTTATGGGCCGAAGCTGTAAATACAGCTTGCTATGTGCAAAACAGAGTCCTGATTCATAGGTTTTTAGGAAAGACTCCCCATGAACTTTGGTTTGGAAAACCACCTACGGTTAAACATCTTAGGGTGTTTGGTTGTAAGGTGTTCATCCTAAACACCAAGGATCACCTTGGAAAGTTCACGGCAAAGGCTGATGAAGGGATACTAGTCGGGTACTCCCTCGTTAGCAAAGCCTACCGAGTCTACAACAAGAAGTCTAGATTAGTTGAAGAGTCTGCTGATGTGGTCTTTGAAGAAGTTCCAAAATCAAGTGACCAATCAGAAAATGTAGGAGGAGTTCAACTCGAACTTAGGAGACTGAGTTTGAATGAAACTCCAAGTGTTGTTGATGGTAATGAGTCTGATGACGGTGAACCTAGACAACCCACTGATCAGCCGGATCCTGAGGCTGAACTTGTGTCTAGTGAACCTGTTCAAGAAGCACCACCAACTCCAAGGCAAACTAGATTAGCCTCTAGTCATCCCCAAGACCAAATTGTTGGAGACATCCATCAAGGGGTTAGAACTAGATCATTCTTCCGGAATGAGGCTAATGAAGTTGCTCTAATTTCCGAAATTGAACCTAGAAAAATTGATGAAGCGTTAAATGATCCCGATTGGATCATTGCAATGCAAGATGAACTAGGTCAATTCGAGAGGAGTCAAGTTTGGGACTTAGTCCCTAGACCCAAGAAGACCTCCATTATTGGAACCAAATGGGTCTTCAAGAACAAATTGAACCATAAGGGAGAAATCATTAGAAACAAGGCACGCTTGGTAGCTAAGGGCTACAGTCAAGTTGAAGGCCTTGATTATGATGAGACTTATGCTCCCGTGGCACGGTTAGAGTCCATCCGATTGATGCTAGCATTTGCAGCACATCGTGGTTTCAAATTATATCAAATGGACGTCAAATCAGCCTTTCTAAATGGTTTGATTAAAGAAGAGGTCTATGTCGAACAACCTCCGGGGTTTGAGAGTACCGAATTTCCAAATCACGTGTTCAAGCTCAAAAAGGCACTTTATGGCCTTAAACAAGCACCCCGGGCTTGGTATGAGCGGTTGTCGACATTCCTAGTTGAGAAGGACTTCGTTAGAGGTCAAATAGACCCTACGCTATTTCTACGAAGAGATGGTGACAATATATTTGTAGCCCAAGTATATGTCGATGACATAATCTGTGGCTCAAACAATAAGGGCTATTTAAATGAGTTCATTGGACACATGGAGAGTGAGTTTGAAATGAGTCTAGTGGGAGAGTTGACTTTCTTCCTTGGACTTGAAATCAAGCAAACTCGCGATGGTATCCATGTGCACCAATCAAAGTATACACAGGAAATGCTTCGAAAATTCAATATGAGTGATTCGAAAGAGGTAACCACTCCCATGGCTACAAACACAAGATTAGACAATGATGAGAGTGGTAAACCCGTTGATCTAACTCAATATCGAAGCATGATAGGTAGTCTGCTATACCTCACAGCCAGTCGACCAGATATACTATTTGCTGTAGGTATGTGCGCTAGGTATCAAGTTTGTGCCAAGGATTCTCATTTAATTGCTGTAAAGCGAATTTTGAGATATCTCAAGGGCACAATTGGTGTAGGTCTTTGGTATCCCCGTACCGAATCTTTTGATTTGATGGGCTATACGGATTCCGACTACGCTGGATGTAAGTTGGACCGGAAAAGCACTAGTGGGGGCTGCCAATTCTTAGGTTCGTCCTTAGTAAGTTGGTCGAGTCGGAAGCAACATTGTGTTGCTCTTTCCACTACCGAGGCAGAATATATCGCCATGGGAGAGAGTGTATCGCAATTGTTGTGGATGATTATACCTTAGAGGACTATGGATTGAGTTACAAGGGTGTGCAAGTGTTATGTGATAACATTAGCACAATTAACTTAACCAAGAATCCAGTTCATCATTCTAGGACAAAACATATTGAAGTAAGACACCACTTCATTAGGGATCATGTAGCTAGGGAGAACATCATACTCTCTCATGTAGAGTTAAAGTCAAACCTAGCTGACATTTTCACTAAACCACTTCCCGAAAATGAATTTAGTTTCCTAAGACGGGAATTGGGAATGTGTCGCGCTTTATGATTTTCAAATTGCATTCAAAACCCTTCATGATTATTTCGAAATTGTTGGGAATCAATTGGGTAACTTTGGGGACATCTCACACAAACTATAAGGTTTACCAAAATGTTTTTGTTTGCTAGACATGGGGTGAGATGTTAGGATCAACTCAATTTTTCAAAATGTCAATGCATCCCTTGAGAGATTAAGTTGACGAGATAATAATCACGGTGGTGACCAAGTATGGGGAAAACCATTGCATAACATATGTGTATATGACTCTATAATCATACTTGGACATTCCAATCAAGGCAACTTGATTGGAACATTGGATTTGACTCAAACTTGAATGAATTTGCTTGATTGATTGTTGATTGAGTTTGACTCCATTTGTATGGGTCAAAGTGATTGTTGAACCTATAAGGACCTTTGATTCTTATTAAGGGATCAATTTTAGTCAGGAAATCATGTCCAAGTTCGATAAAGTTCATCAGATCTCGTTGGAAAGTTTCAGAAATTCTGAAACTGAACATTTCAGTTCGTATCAGGGATTACCAGGAACCCTGATTGGTCACCGGACTGATCAGGCATAGGGCTGATCGGTCCCTGGACCGATCTGGCTTCTTCCTGTGGTGTTCGGTCCACAGACCGATCAGCGAGGCAAGCCGTGATCTTGCCGAATTTGACTAAGTGTACTGAGCTAGCCTGGATCGGTCCCTGGACCGATCTGGCACCATATGGTGATCGGTCTACAGACCGATCAGGGAGCCCAGCAGTTTTCCTCCAGACCCTACTGTTCGTGTCCTGATCGGTCAACCGACCGATCAGAAGCGCGTCTGATCGGTCACCCGACCGATCAGGATACGCTCAGTCCGATCAGGCTGTAGCCTGATCGGTCTGAGTGTGATCAGATCGAACGGTGATCCGTTCAAACGCACTAAATTCTGGTTGGTGGACCGATCCACCAACCGATTAATTTCGCAAAACCCTTTTCAGCGCTGAACCCTAGCGCCGAAACTCCTCATCTGCGCGACCTTGCTTGAGCAAGAGCACTCTCCTGCGTCTCTCCCACTTCGTGCGTGCGATTTCTTGCGGAGATCCCTACTGGTGTCTTCCTGTTCCCTGCGAGCTCCCCACATATTCCAAGCTCTCTGCATCCGAGAGTTTCTATTGCGCAGGCCTCTTTCTCTCTCAACCTTGAGGAACTAGCTTCTTCCTCCCTTGCGCAACCTCACCCATGGCGCCTAAGTAAGTCTTGATTTAAGTTTTTCTACAAATCTCCTCATGGATTATATGGATATGAAGCTAACCATGGTTTTTGTTCTTGTTCTTGCTGGTGTACCGTGATCATGTTTTGCCTACCGTGACCTTACTTTTTCACCTTATGTCTATGATCGAATCTATCTATCTTTTGATTGGGTATCCTCTTATATGATCAATTCTTGTTTTGTTTGATCGATCTTATCAAATAAATTGAATTCTGTGTCATGACCAATTCAACCCCCTATAGAAAGTCTTCTAAGGGCAAGGAGATTGGGGACGGCAGCTCAAGGGGGAAAACCCCTGCTGCATCTGGGCCTTCCAAACGGCCACAGCCCTCTTCTAGCTCCAGATTCCCGAACGCGGCCTGTGAACAGGCCTTCCAAGCACGGACATTCAAACTATTACCCTGCCGTTCAATAGATGTCCCCTTCTTAACTGAATTTTGTCCATCAGTCATGGAGATTGTCCTTCACTACAATCTTGGTTTTCTTCTCTCTCTTGAAAGGACCATCAACTATGACCTAGTATCGGAGTTTTACAATAACCTTCAGCAGGGTCCTCAAGGCGGTTTCGAGTTCACCACTCGAGTCGCCAAACGGACTCTTGATTTTTCCTATGACATACTTGCCGGGTTTCTGGGTGGTCGACGATCGCCAAACATGTATTCACTCTATCCCGAGCTTCCTAATCCCCTGCTAGCGCCCTTTGAAGATGTTACTCCTGATTCCATTCATCAGTATTTCTTTGGTTATCCGCGTCCAGACGGTCTTGATGAGCTTGGCCCTGACTTTCCTACTTTTGCTGCACTGCGTCTCTCTCCCACTAGCTACATATTATTCAAGATCATCACGAATTGTATCCTTCCAATCACCTCCAAACCTTTAGCTGAGATTCGACCCTATCACTGCATGATGCTCTACGGCATGCACAGCCGTTTGGACTTCGATATCATGGAGAGCATCTTCCAGTCCATCTTATCTTATCGAGAGCCCAGCCGCCACACCGTCTACATGCCTTTTGGGCACGTCATCACCGATTGGCTCATGTCAGTTTATGTTGATGTCACCAAGGGCCGGACGGTGCCTATGGTCCGACAGGACTGCAGACTTGGCCGGCGAGCTTTCGCCAGGTCTAGCATCATTGTTCGGGGGCCCGATCGGATGTTGATCTGGAAAGATGGTAGGGTCCTTGGTGAGTTACCTAGGGGAGGTCCACAGGGTCAGGCGCCAGCCGCTGCTGCTGATGATGATGACTATGACGAGCCGGATCCAGATCTCCGATGGCAGATTTCAGAGCTAGATCAGACGCTACAGGAGCTTATTCAGTTTAGGGAGGCAGATCGTGAGGAGTTTCGATCAGGCTTTCGCTCCATTGATTTCCGACTGACCGGGATCGAGACCCAGGTCTCGGGGACCCGTACCCTCCAGCAGACATGGTATGATGAGTGGCGCAGCCACACATTTCCAGGAGGTGTACCTTCATCGAGTACTGCGCCAGGGTTCTTTGCTCCTACTGATACCACGATGGCCGATCTCGTGCACGATGAGGATCCCCCCGCTGATGCTTGAGCTTGGGTGTTTGCTGTTCTTTTTCCATGCTTTGTGCACTTGACCATGTTTGGTCTGTTTGACTATTGGGTTGTATGCTCTTTTTGACTTGCTTAGTGTGGCCTTGTGTCGCACGTATATTGCTACTTGTTTGGATGTTGTATGCTTTGACTTGTCTTCAATTGCCTCACATGCTTATTTATTTTGAGTCTGCCTATTGTTGATGCCATGTTGTTTTATGAGTTTTATCTCCATGTTTGCTAAATTGCCATGTTCATGCTTACAATGTCATGTCTACCTGATACATATACATGTTATTGCATGCTTTGCGAGTTGATAATCCGTGTTCATATGATGCATGTGATTTCTATATCTTGCTCTATCTTTTTCACATGTGTTCGTATGGTTATCCAACAACCTATCACATCTTTGTTGATTTGGGATACCCCTAGGGTTGAGGGGGAGCCTGTTTAAAACTTAACAGCCCGTCTAGACCCTTTTCGTGTTCGACAAAAGGGGAGAGTGTGGATTGGTTAAGTTTAGGATGATCATGTTGTAGGGGGAGGATCTGGATTCCCCTATGATTCCAAAGTTGATTCCCCTATGATTCCAAAGTTGAGCTATTGATTGAGAATCCCTAAACTTAAAATCGGATTGTCAAACAACAAAAAGGGGGAGATTGTTGATGCAGTCTTGTCCTGATTGTTGTTTTGGTGTTGACATCGATTTTAGTTTAGGTTGATTATGATTATGATTAAGTCTTGGTCGGGGATCAGGCATGATATGGAAAATCCTAACCTGAAGGGTTAGGTGTTGGAAAATCCTAGTCTGGGAGGCTAGGTGTTGGAAAATACTAGTCTGGGAGGCTAGGTGTTGGAAAATCCTAGTCTGGAAGGCTAGGTGTTGGAAAATCCTAACCTGAAGGGTTAGGTGTTGGAAAAGTCCTAATTCGGAAGGGTTGGGTGAAAAGTCCTAGCTTGGAGGGCTAGGTGAAAAGTCCTAACTTGGAGGGTTAGGTGCAAATTCCCATCCCGGAGAATTAGGTGAAAAAGTCCTGGCTTGGAGGGTCAGGTGCCTAGCTTGGAGGGCTAGGTTGGATGATGTTCTAACTCGGAAGGGTTGGGTGAAAAGTCCTAGCTTGGAGGGCTAGGTGAAAAGTCCTAACTTGGAGGGTTAGGTGCAAATTCCCAACTTGGAGGGTTAGATGGAAAAATCCTTAGCTTGGAGGGCTAAGGTGGATGAAGCCACTAGCTTGGAGGGCTAGGGTTGAGTCTCTGGATCGGTCTGGTGACCGATCAGGGACATTGGCACGCTGCTCCTTAGTGGATCGGTCCGGTGATCGATCCAGCTATGTCTGATCGGACTGGTGACCGATCAGGGAGCACACAGTGAGGTTGGGAACCTACTGTGTGGCTCCTGTTCGGTCCAGTGACCGATCAGGGAGCAGGCTGCTTCCTCACTACCTTACTCCTGATCGGTCTGGTGACCGATCAGGGAGTGGGAAGTGAGTGAGTTCCCTTGCTGATCAAAGTCCTGGATCGGTCTGGTGACCGATCAGGGATCTTGGATCTGATTAAAAAATCACTGTTCATATGTCCTGATCGGTCTAGGTGACCGATCAGGCTTCACTCTGATCGGTCTGGTGACCGATCAGGCTTCATCCTGATCGGTCTGGTGACCGATCAGGCCTGTGTTGCCATAAGAGCTGGGAATCCCAGCACTGCAGTAGATCGGTCTGGTGACCGATCCACAAATCCTGGATCGGTCCAGTGACCGATCACTTTAATTCAAATTGCACTGTCAGACGTGGTCAGAGCGTCTGATCACATCCGATTCGCTGATGTTTGCTTCTGATATCTGATTTACTGTATGATTTGCTGCTCTAACAGTCTGATTAAGTTGCAGGTGACAGGGGAGGATTCAAACACTCAAGGAGAGGTCAACGGAGGCTTTCCTTGGAGCAGGTTTGTCCGATTCTCCATTTCAGGTTGCAACGGCCGAGCTGCAGACTGGAGCCGAGACTGGGGCTTGGCTGAGGGGATCTCAGGAAGACCAGAGAGGGCTCAGTGGTAGCTGATGTTGGCAGCAAGATAGCTGGAGGCTATGGAGGATGTTGTCACCTGGTGCTGGGTGGAGGATCAAAAGCGCGGAAGTGAGATTCGTAGAAAAAAGAAAAAGAGAAAAGGTTCTAAAACATGTGTTCAAGCCGCGCCTAGTGTTCTCCACAATCTGCTTGCTTGCTGCGTTCTTGAAGCTGTCATCACTTTGAGCAAGCGATCGAGAAGCAACCAATCTTTACTTGAGCGCTTGAAGGAGAGAACAAGTAGCTTGGAGTCCGACAGTGGGAAGACACGGAGAAAGGTTCTTGCGTGAGATCGCCACTGGGTGGAGCTCAGGGAAGCTAGCTGTGTTCTTATCCTTGCTAAGTGGTTGAGTAAGATCTTTCTCGTAGTTTCTTTGTGCTTAAACTCTATTCTGTCTGAAACGCTGTGGAGAGGTTTCTCCACCGAGAAGGAGGTTGTATTATATCCGGTGAAACCGGGGCTTGATCTGCCAACGATCAAGGGATCGCCCACCTTAAGGGCACGCCAAGGAGTAGGGGCAAGTTATCCCCGAACCTTGTAAACCCTCTTGTTAGCGTTCTTGGCAGTTGTCTTTGTCTTGATCTTGTCTCTGTTTTAGCTTACTGCACTTTCAGTTTCTTTTGTTTCTTCCGCTGCTGTGCTACTGATAAGTTAAGTGCAGGAAAATTGTTAATCGCAAGTGAAAAGTGATTGGCTATATTCAACCCCCCCTCTCTAGCCATCTCATTTCCAACACAAGCCACATTGAAGGGTCTGGGTCGCTTTCGCATCAGCTTCAATTCTTCTTTTCAGAGCGGTATCCCACTCAGTGTACAGCTGTGGTACTCCTATAGCGTTCTTTGGAATCTCCAGCCCAGACTGGATGATTATCCACATGTCCACCTGAGTTTTCAGGTGGACCTCCATTCGACTTTTCCAGTAGGAAAAGTCTTCTCCACTGAAAAGTGGAGGTCTGGCTGTGCTGAATCCTTCTTGCATGACCATTTAACTGAAACTAAAAGAAAAAGGAAAGAGATATCCTAAGACTTGATCTTGGATTAGTAGTGCGGGAAGTAGAAGAAAAATATTTGTCGAGGGGTGTTGCACCAACCTCGATTAACGAGAAAAATTTCGAATGAAAGAAAAAAAATTAAAAAGATTTCGAAAACAAATCCGAAAAATTCTCAAATTGGTGGTTGCACCAAATTTGAGCTTTCCCGCTCTGATACCACTTGTTGGATCGAGAGAAACGATAGAGGGGGGTGAATATCGTAAATCGTTTTCGGATTAGGGATAAGAGCATACGCAGCGGAAAATCAAATCACAACAAAAAGAACGCAAGTAGTTTTACTTGGTTTGGAGTTGCGGTCGGCTCGTACTCCAAGGCCCACGGTCGTTGACCATTTACTACGGGCAATTCTATATGCGCAAAACAGTTTACAGAAGGATGATTACAAAAGTAGTACAGTAAACTTAAAAAATAGTTCTTCGTTACCGACGTTCGGTGTGGATTGTATTTTGGAGCAAGGGGACGTCGTCGGCGCTTATATCTCAGTTGAGAGGTTTCCGGAGCAGAGCGTTGGAGCAGAAGAGCGAAATTACGTTGGAAGAAGTTGTACTGAAGCCTTGGGGGGTCGAGGGCTTTATATAGTAGGTTTGGGGGCGCCCTGGACGTTGGGGGCGCCCTCCACGTGGCCTTTGATCCGCAATAGTCTCGGTCAGCGTTTTATCCCTCCAAAGTAGGGATTGAACCTTGACGGGGGCGCCCGGGAAGCAGGGGGCGCCCTGGTTGACTGTTTCAGCGGGCTTCTCGACTGGATGAGGTTTATCCGCTTCGCTGGCTTAAGCGTGGGGCGCCCTGGGCACTGGGGGTGCCCGGGACGCAGGGGGCGCCCGGGAGCATGGGGGTGCCCCTCCCAGTAAGCTACCGAAGCACTTCTTTGCTTCAATCATTTTGTATTGGCCTTGGGGGCGCCCTGCTCAGCTACTTGCCTCTCTCCTTTGGGCATTCTGAGCTGCAAACACACGTTCCTTCGGTCCTGCATCCAGGGTTAGTCCAAAACAATATGAAGCAATAGAGTATTAGGTTTATACAGCGTTAGCTGTCTTGGTTCTGACTTTGGGTCTCCAAAATGGAACCCTAGGTCGAACCGACGCCTACTGTTCCCTCAACGGGGAACGCGCCCTCACCTACTCCTCTCAGGAGAATTTACCTGATGCCAACCGGCTCCTCCGGTCTTCAGTTCCAGGCAGTCCTTCGCCTGGTGCCCAGCAGTCCTTCGCCAGGTCTTTAACTCCTAGCAGCCCTTCGCTAGGTGCCCAGCAGCCCTTCGCTGGGTCTTAAGGTTATGATGCCTAGCAGTCCTTCGCTAGGTGCCTACCAGTCCTTCGCTAGGACTTTAATTCTGCACACTCAATTAATATGTTAGAAAAACAAAACATCTTAACTTTTGAACCCTTTGCCATTGATCAAAACACAGGTTCGACTTGGGTGCTGTCTGCACCAACACTAGGATGAAATTTCCCAATTGTGTGTTCCACCAAGTCCTGCATGACTCAAACCCACATCAAACAAATATGAAAACCTAAGTTAGCCAAATTGACACACACACCAAAACCCATGATCATACCGATCAAACTTGGGTCGATTGTACCAATAATCTCACCCTTTTTGATGTATGACAATGTGTTTAAGTTACGCATAAAGATAGCAATTTGAAAATTAGAGACATAATATACTAAGAAGCATAAACATGCAACCTCCCCTTTAACCTATGCCTAGTCACATAATTTTCAAATTTTGCACAACATGAAGAAATAAGTCAAGTTCTAATGTAAACTCTTCCATTCTCCTCCTTCGACACCATCAAAAAGATTGTACCAATCAATTCTAACCTATGATATCAAAGTAAAATAAAGTTTTAAATTCTAAAAATAATTAGAAATTAGAAAACTAAGGTACTAGTCGACTAAGACAGATATCAGTCGACTGGCCTCTCTGAAAATATCCCATAGAATTCTCAGTCGACTGGTCCTCTACACCAGTCGACTGACACAAAACTGTTCCAAATTTCACCCTTCTGAGCTGAATTTCAAAAATACGTTAAAAAATCCAGAAAACTCAAAAAATCACGAAATTTTGTAATCTATTAAACATAGAATTATTTTTAAAATATTTAAAATGTTCAACTATGATCTATGGGTAAGATGTCCATTAATTAAATATTTATTTTTCCCATAGTTGGTCTATTATTACTAAAATGGTACATCTAATAACTCATCAAAATGTCATAAGCACAAGTGAATTATTTATATCATCCTAGCATCTCATATGTATAAATAAAATCATAAATCAAGGCATTATGAGATGTAATAAAGGTAATGTCTATTTAGCCCATTTGATCATAAATGAATTAGGCTAAGTGCTCCTCCATAATGTACTAAGTCAACCAATTTTCAAAAATTTAAAATTTTAACACACATGGTTGATTTATCCCTAAATCCTCTAACCCTTGAGGATTAACTCTGGCACCCAATAGATATTCTTTCTAATTGGGTTGACCAAGTATTCCTTAGGAATCTATTTCCTATCTAGGATTTTAGTTTTTAATTCTCCTCTAGCAAGTAAACAATGATAAATCTTTTCATTGGTAGAATCATTGTATCATAAATCTATTTTCTTGAAACTTGCCCTTTGGCTCCCAATGATCATGTCTAGGGGTTTTGAGCCAATTTCAAATTTCCTAAGGCTTTAGTGAGGTTATCTATCTTTTCCCTTAATTCCTTATTTTCCTCTTCCAAACATGAATCATTTGAACTTGAGGAAACATGCATATCATCCTTAAGTGTCATGAATTCTAATTTTTCTCTAACCATGAAAATATTATTTTTCAAATATTTAATTTTCTTTCTAGCCTTAAATAAGTTATCATTAGTGTTAAAAATGATTTTAACCAAAGTAGTAGTGGGTAGATTGTATACCTCATTTATCGAGATGTTTAAATCCAAAGTTTGACCTCCCCTTTACTTGAGCTCCTTTCATTTTCACTTGAGCTCTTTCCTTCTTAAACTTCGGATGACGTAGAGGCAATGCCTTCAATTCCCATTAGAGCAAAATGGGACACATGGTGTTCTTCCTCTTCCGATGATGAAGGATTATCTCATGTTGCCTTTAAATTTTGGACCTTCTTGCCCTTTTCTTTTATTTTCTTCTTTTCTTCCTTCTTTTTCTCTTTCTTCTTCTTCAAAAGGAGATAATCATTCCTTATGTGTCCTTCCTCTTGGCAATTGTAGAATATTATATTCCTTCTCCTAGTTGAGCTTTTTGAGTTTTTCTTAGTATGAGATTTATTAGTTGAAAAACGTTTAAAAGTTTTTCTCATTTTTCTTAGCATGTATGCCTCTTCATTGCTATCCATGGAGCCACTTAATTCATCTGAATCGGATGATGAGACTTTCTTCTTCTTTCCCTTTCCCTTGTTTGCCACAAGGGCTACTTCTCTTGGTTTGTAGACTTCGCCATTCAATCCACCAATCCAAGTTTCATGGAGTTCCATGATTGAGAAGAATTCATCTAGAGAACTTTTCTCTAGATCATTGGATATGTAGTATGAGTCAATCATTGAGTTCCAATTTGTGGTTCTTGGGAAGGCATTGATGGCTTTCATCAAAATATCTCGGTTGGAGAGTTGCACACCTACACTAGTTAGTCCATTTAAAATTTTTTTAATTCTAAAATGTAAACTAGATACTTTTTCTACTTTGTCAAGTTTGACGTTGTTAAGTTGAGATCGGAGAAGGTCTCTTTTTGCCAATTTTACTTCCGATGTGCCTTCATAAAGCTCTACTAGCTTATCCCATAAATCCTTGGCACTTATGCAGCCTCCAATCTGAGTAATTTCTTATTGGGGAAGAACACTTAGAAGATGATACAAGGCTTTTAAATTTGCTAAATGATCATCATTTTGCTTCTTCCTCCATCTTATCTTTTCTAGTGGCTTATTTTCTTGATCCCTAGGCATTTCAAGACCGTTTTCCATAATTAACATGATATCGAAATTGGTATCAAAAAATACCTCCATCGTCTTCTTCCACCATGAAAATTTTCCTTCAAATTTGGGTGGTTAGATGTGCGAGCTGGTCATTTTAATGAAATTACTATTCTAGGCAGTTAGTCCGTTGAAGTGAGACCTTGTGCTTCGATACCTCTTGTTGGGATTGATGGCACGGCTAAAGGGGGGAGAATAATTTCTCACCCAATTCTTCGACTTCTTCCTACACGTATTAGTTACGCTAGCGGAAATGAAACTTAACAATAAAACAATGTTAACACTTATTGATTATGTGGTTCGGAGATTACTTGCTCCTACTCCACGGTGTGTCCTTGAGGTGGATGATCCCTCAATCCTTCGGTGGATTAGTCCCCAGCAGTCTCCGGCTAAAGCTTTCTCCTTCTCGGTGGAGAACAACCTCTCACAAATGTCTCTCTTCCCTTTACAAGATAAGAACTAGGGTTTGAGGAAGAGAGTAAGCTTGGAAGCTTGAGCACTTAAGCAAGAAGTATTTTCGCACGAACACAGCTAACCCTTCTCAAGTCTCAAAACCTACTTTTAAATAGAGGAGAGAGTTGTTAACAAAATAGCTCATCCCTGACACCAATCGACTGATCCCAACCCCAGTCGACTGGTGCTCAGCCAACGGCTAGCCAAACGGTTAGTTTTCAAACAGACCAGTTGATTGCCTTAAACCAGTTGACTGATCTTATTGTTCGAAACTCACAGAAGGTTCAGTCGACTGGTATCCCTAAAAGTCGACTGATCCTTTTACACTCTCATACTCATCCTCTCTAGAGTCGTCCTTTGAAGCTCTCTTCCTTTGGCTCTCATCTCTAGGATGCATCCAAGCCCTCGGCTCATCCCGACGCCATCATTCGCGTATGTGTCATCTACTTCCCTCGACTCCACTCTGTTGCTCCTCGTCCGGCGGTCCCTCAGATGTGTCATCCTTCACCGACTTTAAGAACCTGAGCACTAGGATGAAATTTTCCAATTGTGTGTTCCACTAAGTCCTGCATGACTCAAGCACACATCAAACCAATATAAAAACATAACTTAATCATATTGACACACACATCGAAACCATGATCGTACCAATCAAACTTGGGCCAATTTCACCAACAGATATCTCTTGGAGGTCTAGATGGATCATGGAATGTGTCAAAGGGTTTAGAGACGGATTTGAGTCTCAAACCTTGGGGTTTGGAACATTGGGATTATGTTTCATGCATGAAAATATGACATTGGGATCATACTGCATGAAAATTAGTTTTTGATGTATAGATGTCATATAAACCGATACAAGGGATGCATTGTAGTTTGGTGTGGGCAGATACATCATGAGGAAACCAAAACTAGGACTTTAGGTCAAGGTTCAATTGAACCATTTAACTAGTTTTGAGTTTTGTATCAATCTTGGGATCTGAGATATATATATTTTTTTTAAATGTATTTTTTCAAGTAGACACGGATACCACAAAGCTCTCCACAAAATTTGAGAATTTTTGAAGATTTATAAAATTTCTTATGCATTTCTAAAATTGGGTTCAGAATGTAGAAAAGGTTGATTTCTGAGTATCAGTCGACTGGTGCAAGGTGCAGTCGACTGATAATTTTGTGAGGTTCTTTTCTATATGGATCAGTCGACTGATATATGCTGAAATTATTTTCAGCAAAGTCGAAATGTGTCATAATGATGTCAAACATGTGTATAATCTTATGGGAGGATTAATACACACTATTTATGATCAATAGAAGGTAAAGAATCTAATAATTGGGATAATGTTGGAGCTCTTTTTTATGTGTGAAAAAAGAGGAGAAATGTTAGGTTTAAGTGAGAAACCAAACACGTTATTGCAATAAATCATAGCTCAAGGGAGAGCTTAGGTAAAGAGGAAGCATTGTTGCTCATATATTGGAAAAGGAGAAGCCTTATGATAGATTCTTAAAAAGCCCTTGGTAAGTCCAAGTGTAGGGGGAGCCTTGGAAAGGTTCTTAAAAAGCTTTTTAGTAAAAATCCTAACTCATTGAGGAGTTTAGGTGTTGGGGATGTCTTGTGATAAGATCCATGCATGTTTGCATTGCATTGCATATGCATTGCCTGTGTAAGTCCAAGGTATAGCCTTGGTGATGTAAGTTCAAATGTTTTTAGTATTTGAATTTGCTATTTGTTTTCCCTAGCTTAAATATATTATCAAACATCAAAAGGGGGGAGATTGTTGAGGCAATCTATGATCCATGGGACCATGTGTTTTGATGTTTGGGCAATGGGTTAAAGTTAGATTCACTCTTGTATTTGATATGTGTATTTGAATGTACAGGTTCTATCGGATACACATAAACTTAGCTTGACGACTTCGGATCCGGTGAAGGATGGAGCATCCGAGGGACCGTGGACAAGCCAGTAATGAAGAGCCGAGGGAAGCGCACTTCGAGGCATACACAATGGATGACATGTGGAGACGAGCCACGGGCTTGTATACATCCGAGAATGAGAGCCAAAACGAAGAAGGCTTGAAGGCAAGAGTCAAGGCCGCAAGAAGAGTTAAGTGAGTCGTGAGAGTCCGAGTACGAGTGAAGTGTACTTAGGATGAGAAACCCTAGGTTTAGGGTGTTGGATCGAGAGACACGATAGAGGGGGGGTGAATATCGTTAAAAATTTTCGGAAGTGAATTAGAGTAAGTACGCAGCGGAATAAGAACAATTGCAAACACAGGGATTTTTACTTGGTTCGGAGCCTGAGTCGACTCCTACTCCAAGGCCCACGATCGTTGACCGTTTACTGAGGGCAATTCTATAATCGCGCAAAGATTCTTACAAAAGTTTACAATTGTAGTACAGTAATAGTATAACAGAAATGAAAAATCAGTTCTTTGTTACCGACGTCCGATATCGGATGTTTCTCGGAGCATAGGGACGTCGTCGGCGCTTTCGTGTCGAGTTGGAAGGTTTCTGGAGCGAAGCGCAGGAGTAGAAGAACGTAACAGCGTTGGAAGTAGTTGTTTTCAGGCTTGAGGGGTCAAGGGCCTTTTATAGGGTTCTGAGGGTGCCTGGGAGCACGGGAGCGCCCTCCACGTGGCCTGTGATCCCCCTTCTCGCGGTCAGCGAGTTATCCCTTCAAAGTCGGGATAATGCCTTGACGGGGGTGCCCTGGAAGCCGAGGGCGCCCTGGCTGACCTGTTTTGCGGAAGTCTCGGCTGGATAATATTATCCTCTTCGCTGGCTTCAAGTGCGGGGCGCCCTGGGCGTTCGGGGCGCCCTGGGTGCTGGGGGCGTCCCGGCCAGTATTCAGCCGAAGCTCCTTTTACTTCATTTGTTTTGTGTTCACCTTGGGGGCGCCCGGGACACTCAGGGCGTCCTACTCAGCTGCTGCCTCACTCCTTTGAGGCTCTCTGAGCTGCAGACACTCGTTCCTTTGGTCCTGCATCCAGGGTTAGTCCGAAAACAACATAAAGCAGTAAGTTGTTAGTTTTATACAGCCTTAGCTGTCTTGGTTCTGACTTTGGGTTTCCAAAATGGAACCCTAGGTCGAACCGACGCCTACTGTTCCCTCAACGGAGAACCCGTCCTCACCTACTCCTCTCGGGAGAATGTACTTGATGCCAACCGCTCCTCTAGTTGGACTTTTGCCTAGCGGTCCTTCACCAGGTCTTGGAAACCAAGCTGTCCTTCGCCCGGTGCCTAGCTGTCCTTCACTAGGTCTTTAGTCCCAAGCTGTCCTTCACCTGGCGCCTAGCAATCCTTCGCTAGGGCTTTGTATCCTGGCATTCCTTCGCCAGGTACCTAGCTGTCCTTAGCTAGGGCTTTGTTTCCTGGCAGCCCTTCGCCAGGTGCCTAGCAGTCCTTCGCTAGGGCTTTGTTTCCTGGCAGCCTTCGCCAGGTGCCTAGCAGTCCTTCGCTAGGACTTTGTATCCTAACATTCCTTCGCCAGGTTCCTAGCAGTCCTTCACTAGGGCTTTGTTTCCTGGCAGCCCTTCGCCAGGTGCCTAGCAGCCCTTCGCTAGGACTTTTCCTGCACACTTGAGTAACATTGTTAGAACACCAATAATACTTAACTTTGAACCCTTTGCCAATATCTAAACAAGGTTTGATATGGTGCTTCCTGCACCAACATAGGGTTTTACCAGTTGATTGATATGAGATCAGTCGACTGGTTGAGGTCACAAAAAGATCAGTCGACTGATCTTCTATGCAGTCGGCTGGTGTTGGCTAAATTCGAACATTGGAATGTAATGTTCGAATTTGACAACTAGCAGTCAACTAGTGTTGGCATGAGTCGACTAGTAACGGCTGGATCAGCAACGAACTCTATTTAAGAGAACTCGATTTGCTTGAGCAAGGTTGACGAAATTAGTCTTGGTTAAAGGCTAATTAGTAGTGCTCAGAGTTCTTGTGCGAGTTTGTGACAAGGTTTCTCCACCCACAAGGAGTTACGCGAGCTAGCCGGAGACTTTTCAGGGAGTCATCCACCGACGGATCGGGATCGTCCATCTTACGGACAACCATAAAATAGAAGCATCATCTCCGAACCACGTTAAAGGTTTTGTATTAGCGGTTTCTTTTCTTTATTAGTTTAATTTATTTTGTATTCTCCTGTACACTAACAAAGTGCAGGAGAAAACTGCAATTGAGGGTGATTGGCTATTCACCCTCTTTAGCCTGGCCATTCGATCGCAACAAAGGGCGTGCACAACGTCCGAGAGACGAGAAGCCAAGGAGGAAGCCCGTTCAAGGAGAAGGCTAGACTCAGATTTGGGAAAGCCTAACTCTGGTTTGTTGAAAATTACCCAAGTGAATGGAGCATGAAAAAGTTAACACGAAAGATGACTTTGACCAAAAAGTCAACTGAGATGCCTCAAATGCCTTTGGGGGCACCTCAGTTCATCAGCTGATCTCTGCGCAAAAGCAGAATTAAAGCACCTCGGTTTAAACCCGAGAGGCCTCAGATTAGAACTGAAGCGTCTTCGGTCGTAACTGAGGCACCTCAGATCAATACTTATCAACAGTTTGTCATTAGCATCGTGAATAAAAACTTTATCCATCTGAGGCACCTCAGATCATAATTGAGGTGCCTCAGGTCCACGTCAACACAACGATAACTTTAATTTTTAGCTATAAATAACCCCTAGACCTAGGAAGAATACACAACAATTGTATTTCATTTTCCTACTCTTTCTCTGAGTTGTTCAAAGACTGTAAAAGGCTTCTCCACCTACAACGAAGGAGTTTTCATTAGTGGAGCTTTTCAACGTCTTGGATTAGCAATCACCCTGTTACAACCAAGTAACTCTAGTATCTCTTATTGTTTTCTTTATTATTATTCTTGTTTACTTTAACTGCTTAGACAAATCTGGTATCTTTGTTGAGATTTATGCAAAAAAAAAAAAAATAGTGTTTATTTGCAAGGCCATTCACCCCCCCCTCCCCCTCTAGCTGGCTTGCACGGAACCAACTAGTATCAGAGCCCAACTGCTTCAGGAGGACTAACCGTCATCTAAAGCAAGAAGACAATGGTCGGAACTAGTATTCATCCGCCAAAGTTTAAGGGGGATCGCGACATGAAAGCGAAAAATGGAGATATTCTTTAGAACCAATTTTGACATGTCATTAATAATAAAATATGATTTTGAAATGTCCATAGACGAGAATGACAAGATAAAAGAAGCCTATCTCTAAAGCAAGAAGCAGCAGTTAAACTCTGTAGCCAATGCCAAGGCAGAGTTCCACCTACTGATAGTATTATCATCTCAGGAAGTTAACCGCATCGGCAGCTATCACTTAGCAAAAGAACTCTGGGAAAAAATTCTGGAGCTTCACGAAGGCACAGCGAAGGTGAAACTAGCACGACGAGATCTGCTTTGGAACCAGCTAACCAACCTTCGGATGAAAGAAGGAGACACAGTGACTCAACTACATGCGAAGATTAAGGAGCTAATCACCGACTCATGAATCTCGGAGAATCGATAACTAACCGAGATTCGTTAAGGTATGCTTTGAACACCTTTCCGAGAACTCCAAAATGGACGTTGATAGTCGACTCCTATTTCATCTCCAAAGACCTCAAGGTATGTACTCTAGGAAGTTTATTTTCGACCTTCGAGCTTCATGAATCTCAATGTGTAGGAAGGAAAAGTCAGGTGGGCAATATCGCCCTAAATACCAGGAGGATTGAACTAGACTCAGAGTCTTCCGCTAATGAAAAAAACAACATATGTAGTAAGAAAATTAAATAAAATATTTAAAGCTAACAAGTTTTCTAAGATGCAGGGCAAGAAATGCTCTCCAAAAAAGAGGAAAGTCAGATGCTATCACTGTGACAAAGAAGGTCAAATCAAGGATCACTGTCCAAAATTAAAGAACAAAAAGAAGAAGAAAGAAATAAGTCTAAACACAAGAACCTGAAAGCGACGTGAGCCGATTCATCATCAGATGAATCCGAGATCGAAGCCTACGCCGAACTTGCACTATTAGCAGGTCATCAAGAAGAGGATGACGAAGCAACCATCTCCACATGAGCATCAATAAAAGGGGAGATTCGACAAAAGAAAGCAGCGATGAAGAGAGAGCATCCAGTTTTAGACACGATGATATGGTAAGTGAGATATACAAACTTCCTCCCGACAAACTGCATTCAGGTAGCAGATCCTTGTTTAAGCCTTCGTGTAAATTAAGAACAAATAATATAGATTTGAAAAAGAAGTTAGTAAATACATGTCCATTAGATCTGTTTGACAATTTAAAAGGTGAAAATGAAAAATTAAAGACACATATAGCAAAATTAGAAAATAACTATGCATGTATTAGTTCAATTTTTTTTTCAAAAGTCAAAAATTAAGGGGGTGTTTGGTTTGCTCCATTTTCTATTTTCATTTTCCAGAAAACTGTATTTTCTTATTTTTTAGAAAATGACTTTCTTTCATTTTTTAGTTTTCCAGAAAACGTTATATCTTTTTCTGCAAAATAAGGTTGGAAAATGCAAACCAAACACGTTTTCCAGAAAATCACATTTTCTACAAAAAATGAAAATGAAAAACAAGCTTAACAAATGCCCCCTAAATATTTTGGAGGACTAAACTAATATTTGAGGAACCATAATGACCAAATTATAATAGTACCCAAGAATTACATTCCACCTAAATTTTTGATTAATCCTGTAGGTAAAAATTTATAATAGATTCCAAAATCAATCTTAAAATGTTAATTATTTTCTTATTGAATAAATTGTCAGTAAAATTTCCTACTTATTAGAAAAATCAAAATTCTTAGATTTGATTGATTTCCAAACTTTTCTACTGTGAACAATAAATTTATCTACTCACTTAAACTTATCCGAAATTTTGGAAGTGTTAGATGTTTTTTTTTTGAATTTTCTTTCAAAAATTGATTTTTCTCATATTTATAAAAACATTTTTTAAAAATAGTTTGAATTTTTTTGGGAAGGATACTCTATAATTTGACCGTTGAGAAAAAAGTTTCCAAAGTACATATCAAATTTCAAAAAAAAACTTTTCCAAAATTTATCAAGTTTTTCAATGTTTTTTTTTTCAAACTTCGAAGTATCTACTCAATAATTCATACTTCTAAATTGTTTTATTTTTTCCCTTAGAAAGTTTTTTTATTAATCTATTATTTTTACCCCACTTTTTTTATGTGATCAAAGGGAGAGAGTTATATAGAATAAGTTAAGGGGAGGGAAATTGAAATCTACTTTGCATTATTTTTTTACTAAAATGGAAAATTTATTTTATTGTTTTTATAAACTAATTGCTATTTTCTTGTTTATGTTTACCTTAACTTAACTTCGGTTGATGCACATCAAAAAAAAAAAAAGAGATTGTAAGCACCCCGAGATAGTTTTGATGTGATCAACTAAGTCAAGTTAGGTCCTGATTGTGTTTGATCCTTATGTCTAAGTGTTTAGAGCATAGGAAATCGAGCGGAAGATGTAGCAGACGAGAAGGATGGCATGGGAAGAGAGTTGACGGACTCGGTGCATCTGAGGGAAACGAAGACTACGGAAGAGTACACTGGTGGACGAGAATGACGTGTGCGACGTCTGAGGGACGAGAAGTTAAGGAGAAAGCCCGTCCGAGGAGAAGGCCAGAGTCGGGTTCGAGTAAGCCTAACTCTAATTAGCTGGAAATCACCCAAGCGGACTGAAAATAAAAAGTCAAACATAAGAGTTGACTTTGACCAAAAGGTCAATTATGGTGCCTCATATGCCTTCGAAGTCACCTAAGTTCATCAAGCTGATCTATGCGCAAAAGAAGAACTGAGGTGCCTCAATTTGAACCTGAGGCGTCTTAGATCAGAACTGAGGCGCTTTAGATCAGAATTGAGATGCCTCAAATCAACACTTATCAATAGTTTACCGTTGGCGCTATGGATAAAACATTATCCATCTGAGGCACCTCAGATCACAATTGAGGCACATCAAGTTCATATCAGCACAACAACAACTTTAGTTTTGAGACTATAAATAGCTCCTAAATCTAAGAAGAATATGTTGGATATCATGTGAATGGAAAGGGAGGTAGTGGGACTTTATAGTGAGTAGAAAGTGAGGTGGAGAATAAAGAGACTCCCTTGTGAGTGGGGCTTTAGTCCCACATTGGGAGTTTTAATGTAAAATGGTTGGTTTATATTGTTTCACAAGCATGTTAGTTGTGAACAAATGCTAGGGGAGAGGCTCTCTCTCACACGTGGGTGCGCAGAGGGGGTGCAAATCCAGGGCCCGGATTTGTATTGAACCAAGTGAACTCGTGTGTGTGCATGACCTGCGCACATCGAATGTCCAACCGGTCAGGGCAAAATTTGTCCAAGCAGATGAACCAACGTTTTGCTAAATTAATTCGTCATTGAATACTGCGGGGGTCTGAGCCTATATAAAAGGTTGTGACCGAGAGCAAACGACACAGACGATAAAAAGAAGATTCTATTCCACTCCACCTCGTTCCCGACCTCTGATAGCATTCGGGTACTTTCTCAGTTCGCCACGAGCAACGAGTGCTCCGTTGTGCCCATGGTTCGGCTGTTGTATCCTGAGAGACAAACGTCCATCTGAGCCTCGAAGCACTGTCGAAGGAGGACAAATCTGTTTCAAGGAAACTGCGTTACACAGACCTCAGCAGTTTCCTGGTCGGGAGACGTCCGACTACTGCTCGGGATATACTACTTGGAGCTCGGGACATCTGGTCGGGAGCTCGGGAGATCTTGTCTGGAGCTCGGGACGCTTGGTCGGGAGCTCGGGAAACTCACGGCTCGGGAGTCGCTGCCAGGGAATTCCAGCTCGGGAATTCCTCTCGAGAGCTCGGGAATTCAGCTCGGGAGTTCGCTCGGGAGCTCGGGAATTCTGCTCGGGAGACTGCAAACTGCAGCTCGGGCCACTCAACAGATAAGTTGAAATTAGTTTTTGTAATTTCAATTTATTGAAAACTCTCCGAAAGGAGTCCATTTCCTCCTGCAGTCTTGAAACAAATTTGATTATGTTGAGATGGTCACGGAACGTGTTGAGGTGAAACAACTCATCACCAGGCCCCCTCCGCCCCGATCGGGAATGTCCCGATCAACCATGGGGAAAACCAGAGAAGTTCACAGGGTTGAACTTCAAGAGGTGGCAGCAGAAGATGCTCTTCTACCTGACCACGCTCAATCTGGCTCGGTTCGTGACCGAGGACCCTCCCAAGAAAGCTGAGGTTGCTGAGGTGGAGGTTTGGTCTCATTCTGAGTACCTATGCCGAAACTACATCCTCAACTGCCTGGCCGACTCGCTATATGCTGTGTACAGCACGAAGAGAATGGTTAAGGAGCTGTGAGAGTCCTTGGACAAGAAGTACAGAACGGAGGATGCAGGGGCCAAGAAGTTCATCGTGGGCCGATTCTGGACTACAAGATGGTTGACTTCAAGACAGTGATCAACCAAGTCTAGGAGCTTTAGGTGATCCTACATGAGATCCACTCAGAAGGTATGGTTCTGAGTGAAACTTTCCAGGTAGCAGCCATCATTGAGAAGCTGCCTCCCGACTGGAAGGATTTCTAGAACTACCTAAAGCACAAGCGGAAGGAGATGAACGTGGGGGAACTCGTTGTTAGACTTCGCATCGAAGAAGACAACAAGGGTTCAGAGAAAAATATGTTCTCTCAAGCTACTGTGAAAGACCAACGTGGTCGAGCACGGACAAAGCTCGAAACGGAAGAATTCCAAATCTTCCAAGCTGGGACCCAGAGGAGGCATCACCAAGAAGTTCTTTGGGAAGTGCTACAACTGTGGCCGAGTTGGCCACAAATCTTCGAAATGCAAGAAATCGAAGAAGCAGGAGACCAACCTGAACGAGGGACCAGAAATGGAAGACCTCTGTGTCGTGGTCTCTGAGTTGAACCTGGTGGGTTCAAATCCGCGACAATGATGGATCGATATTGGAGCCACTAGGCATGTATGCTGTAATAAGGAACTGCTCCACAATTTTGAAGAAATTAGTGGAGAGAAGCTGTTCATGAGGAACTCGGCAACCTCGGACATCATGGGCCAAGGGAAGGTGGTGCTGAAGATGACCTCGGGCAAGGACCTCACTCTCACCAATGTGTTGTATGTTCCGGAGATTCGAAAGAATCTAGTGTCTGGATCATTATTAAGCAAGCATGGCTTTCGCATTGTGTTTGAGTCCGACAGAGTTGTACTGTCGAAAAAGGGAATGTTTGTGGGAAAGGGCTATGTATCTGATGGGTTGTTTAAGCTCAGTGTAATGGTCATTAGGTCAAAGATAAATAAAACTGAGAGTTCTTCCACTTATATGCTTGAGTCTTCATGTTTATTGCATGGTAGACTAGGACATGTGAATTACGAAGTGATTCATAGATTAATAAACATGCAAAGCATATCGACATTCCACCTTGACCCGAAACACAAGTGTGCGATTTGTGTTGAAGCGAAGTTGACAAGGTCATCCTTTCAACATGTTGAAAGAAGCAACGAACCACTCGGTCTAATTCACACCGACGTATGTGACATTAAAGGTACACCGGCACATGGTGGGAATAAGTACTTCATTACTTTTGTAGATGATAACATAAAATATTGTTATGTGTATCTTCTCAAAAGCAAGGATGAAGCTGTAGAGAAATTTGTTCTCTACAAGAATGAGGTTGAAAACCAACTTAATAAGAAGATTAAGGTGGTTCAAAGTGATCGAGGTGGTGAATATGTATCACTATTCGCTGAGTTGTGTGCTGAACATGGGATCAGACATGAAACAAATGTTCCTTATACACCTCAGCAAAATGGAGTTGCTGAGAGAAAGAATCGAACTCTTAAGGAGATGATGAATGCTCTTCTATTGAGCTCTGGACTACCAAACTCCATGTGGGGGGAAGTTGTGTTAACGACTAATTACCTTTTAAATAAGGTCTCTCGAAAGAAAATAGATAAGAGCCCTTATGAGTTATGGAATGGAAGACAACCATCCTACAAATATTTGCGAGTGTGGGGGTGTCTTGCCAAAGTTTTGGTGCCTGATCCGAAAAGGGTTAAGATAAGACCAAAAACTGTTGATTACATATTTATTAGATATGCACATAACAGCAGTGCATATCGGTTTTGTGTTTATGAGTCACAATTACCGGATATACACAAGAACTCGATAATAAAATCGAGAAATGTCTCATTCTTCGAGCATGTGTCCATATAAGACCCGAGAGGACGCTAGCTCCTCAAAACGGGTGGAGGAAATACTAAAGGAAGAAGAAGAGGATGATGAACCAATTGAGGCTGCGCCTCGGTGGAGTAAGAGAGCTCAGGTGGAAAAATCTTATGGATCAAATTTTATCACTTTCATACTGGAAGGTGAGCCCCAAAGCTACTTAGAAGCTGTGAACTCTTCTGAGGAACCTCACTGGAAATAGGCAATTGCATTTGAGATAGAATCTATCTTGCAAAATCACACTTGGGAACTTGTGGACCTTCCTCCGGGGAGTAAACCATTAGGTTGCAAGTGGATCTTCAAGAAGAAGAAAAAGTCAGATGACACGATTGACAAGTGTAAGGCCAGGTTGGTAATTAAAGGTTACCGACAACAAGAATGTCTTGATTACTTTGATACGTATTCTCCTGTGTTGAGAATAACTTCCATTAGAGTGTTGTTGGCTATTGCTGCTCAATGGAACCTGGAAATACATCAGATGAATGTAAAGACGACCTTTCTAAACGGAGATTTAGAAGAGGAAATTTACATAGAGCAACCTGAGGGGTTTTCTGTGCCAGGACAGAATAACCAGGTTTGCAAATTGGTGAAGTCTTTATACAGCTTGAAACAAGCTCCAAAGCAGTGGCATGAGAAATTTGATAATGTTATGCGAGAAGGTGGATTTAAACTTAATGAATGTGATAAATGTGTCTACTCGAAAGCTACAGAAGATGACTTTGTCATCTTGTGCTTATATGTAGATGACATACTTATCATTGAGAGTAATGATAAGATAATCAAATCCACGAAAGACATGTTGAACTCAAGATTTGACATGAAAGACATGAGCCTAGCTGATGTGATTCTAGGAATCAAAATTCTTAGAACAGCAGAAGGACTTGTTCTTAGTCAGTCCCATTATGTGGACAAGATTCTTGAGAAATTCACCAATGGTGATACTGCGCTGGCACGAATATCGTTAGATACTAGCCAACATCTATCGAAAAATCGAGGAGAAAGTATCTCTCAGGTAGAGTATGCTCGGGTGATTGGAAGTCTGATGTACTTGATGAATTGTACAAGACCAAACTTAGCATACGCAGTAAGCAAACTAAGTAGATACACGAGTACTCCCGGTGTTGAGCACTGGAAAGGGATAACAAGAGTACTAAGGTACTTGAGATATACTCGTGAAAATGGACTGCACTATATGAGATATCCTGCTGTTTTCGAAGGATACAACGATGCGAGTTGGATATCTGACATAAAAGACTCGAAGTCTACGAGTGGTTATGTGTTCACTCTGGGAAGTGCAGCCATTTCATGGAAATTTTCTAAGCAAACCATAATAACTAGATCCACGATGGAGTCTGAGTTTGTAGCTCTTGACAAATGTGGTGAAGAAGTTGAATGACTATGACAATTCTTAGAAGATGTACCGAGATGGCCGAAACCCGTGCCGGCAATCTGCATACATTGTGATAGTCAATCTGCAATTGGCTGGGCACAAAGTCATCTGTATAATGGTAAATCTAGACATATACGTCGAAGACACAATACCATTAGACAACTACTCTCAACTGGAGTTATCACTGTTGACTATGTGAAGTCAATGGATAACTTAGCGGATCCGCTAACCAAAGGGTTAAATCGAGAGTTAGTTGCAAGCTCATCAAGAAGGATGGGTTTGATGCCGATAGAAAATGTTGGTACAAAAGAAACTCAACCTATGCAGACTGGAGATCCCAAGAACTATGTTCAAAGGGACAACCTAACTGCACTGACAAAGGTATTCACTGTGAGGGAACGACTCTTTGAAACAGTGAAGGATGGAGGTTAAGCATACGGCTTTTAATGATTCAATAGAGTTATGTGAAAAACTCTTAAGAGATCACCTATGTGAGGAAGAAGTTGGGCCGCTTCGATGAGAATTGGAGACACAATTCTTAGAACTTCTCGCAGAATCAGGCATGTTCATGGCCAAGAACGAACACACTCATAAGAACTGAGGTGTATCAAGGAGACTCTTGGGTGAGATGTGTCAATGCTTACATAAACGACAGCACAATTTAAGGACATCATGTCTACTGTCAGCCAGGAAGTAAATAGATATTCACAAGGGAAGGTTCAAAGGATGAAACCTACCTATCCTATACACGACTCAACTGCTGAATGCTATCACCATGTTTCCATTCATGTGGGGGATTGTTGAATATCATGTGAATGGAAAGGGAGGTGGTAGGACTTTAGTCCCACATTGGGACTTTATAATGAGTAGAAAGTGAGGTGGAGAATAAAGAGACTCCCTTGTGAGTGGGGCTTTAGTCCCACATTGAGAGTTTTAAGGTAAAATGGTTGGTTTATATTGTTTCACAAGCATGTTAGTTGTGAACAAATGCTAGGGGAGAGACTCTCTCTCACGTGTGGGTGCGCAGGGAGGGTGCAAATCCAGGGCTCGGATTTGTACTGAACCAAGTGAACTCATGTGCATGCACGACCTGCGCGCATCGAATGTCCGACCGGGGGGGGGGGTAAAATTTGTCCAAGCAGATGAACCAACGTTTTGCCAAACTTTTTGCTCAAATGTAACTGATACATTAATTTTGATTAATGCAAGATCAATAACCCCCAAACATTTGGATCTGGCAAGTTAATTGGCAGTAAATGACGATTAATTCGTCATTGAATACTGCGGGGGTCTGAGCCTATATAAAGAGGCTGTGACCGAGAGCAAAAGACACAGACGATAAAAGAAGATTCTCTTCCACTCCACCTCGTTCCTAACCTCTGATAGCGTTCGGGTACTTTCTCAGTTCGCCACGAGCAACGAGTGCTCTGTTATGCCCGTGGTTCGGCTGTTGTATCCTGAGAGACAGACGTCCATCTAAGCCTCGATGCACCGTCGAAGGAAGACAAATCTGTTTCAAGGAAACTGCGTTGTGCAGGCCTCAGTAATTTCCTAGTCGGGAGACGTCCGACTACTGCTCGGGATATACTACTTGGAGCTCAGGACATCTGGTCGGGAGCTCGGGAGATCTTGTATGGAGCTTGGGACGCTTGGTCGGGAGCTCGGGAAACTCACCGCTTGGGAGCCGCCGCCCGGGAATTCCAGCTCGGGAATTTGATAATTACCATTTTGTTGATCAAAGTAGGCTTTCAAATCCATGTTTTGATCCCTTTTTATATGCTTAAGTTTGCATTTACATTAGGTTTCATGAATTATCTCTATTTTAGCTTTTGATTCAAATCTTTGTATATTTGAGATATTTTGGGCATTAAATTTGAATCTAATTTTGTAGGCTTCAAATGATCATGGACCTAGATCAAATTGGATCAAACTTGAGTCAGAATTGAATTCGGATCAAGATGATCAAGCATTGGATTAATATGGGACGTCCGATCAAGAAACGGCTAGATCTGACCCATCCGTCAACTTCTGACCAATCCAAGCTCAAGATAGAGTTAATCAAGTCCATGGATCAAGATCTGAAGCATGGAGCCAAATCATAGTCCATCTGGCCGTTGGATCAAGTTTAAGAGAGTCTAAGCCGTCCATTCAAAGATCAGGGAAATCTGAGCCACCCATTGTAGATCTGATCGATCCAAGCTGAGGAGGAGCAGATCCTGACCATTGATGGAGATCTAGAAAATTTGGGTTCAATCCGAGAAGATCCGACCGTCGGATGAGGCCGGAACGATCACAGTAGTTCATTGCTAACTAATAAAATAGAACCTCTCCTCCCCAGATCGCGTTGTCGCCAGACCGCAAGTTCCTTATCTGTTCTTCGTTTTTGCATCGTTTCATTCCTAGTTTTCTTCTCCGATCGCGCGCGGCCAACATCAAATTCGTTTCTTCTCAAGGTTTTGAATCATCGAGGTATATTTTCTGTTTAGTTTGCTAATCCAAATCTTGCAGTTGAAAGAGCTATGGTGAGGGTTTTGCCGGAGTTGCTGTGTCTGTTGATCGATCCTTGTTGATCGCTGGATTCCGTCGTCCGGAGCTGTCGAAGCTTTAGAGGGGTTCTCGAAGGCGTTTTGATGATTTTTGAGCTCGATCGCCATCCAGCCGATTGAGAAGGCAGAGATCGGGGACAGATTTCAACTACTGATCGTTCACATCGATCGGACTGAGGCGCTTCTGATCGGTCCCTAATTCGATCAGAAGAGGTCCTGATCGGTCCCGTGACCGATCAAGAAGAGCAGTTCACACCAAGTCGCAGCATCGTGAGATCTGTTTCCAATTCTTCCTGTTCTTCATTTTTCTTCGTCTGTTCTTCTCCGATCGCGCGGCCAACATCAAACCTGTTTGTTTTCAAGTTTTCAGATCATCGAAGTAGTTTCCTCGTTCAGTTTTGCTAATCAGATTCTTGCAGCTGAGAGGAGCTCACGGGAGGGTTTCGCCGGAGTTCCATTCCATTGATCGCTTCCATTTGATCGCAGGTTTTCATCGACCGAAGCTGAAGGATCGTTCGGAGGGGTTCTCCGATGCTATTCTGAAGGTTTTTGAGTTTGATCGCTTATCAGCGCGTCAAGATGGAGAGCTTGGTGGAAGCGTTTCAGCTACTGACCGATCGCGGTGACCGGACAGAGATGCCTTTGATCGGTCCCGTGACCGATCAGAAGAGGACCTGATCGGTCGGTTGACCGATCAGGAAGGCCAATTCGCAGCAAACTGATCCAGGGAGCTTTTCTTCGCTAGTTTTTGAGTTCAGAGGGTTTCTAGCTCATCTTTTGTGTGACAGCAAAGGGAAGTCTTGAACAATGAACTGATTTGATGTTCAATTAGGATAATTTTGGTTTTAAACATGTATTTCTTCAAATTGCTCTAGCTTGTTTCCATTACACTTCAAGTCAAGTTCTTAAGCCATGTTTTAATCTAGTTTTCATTATTCTGCAATTAGTTCCTTGCAACTAGTTCTCTGCAATTAATTCCCTGCATTTAAGTTTAGTTCTTAAGTTTCAATTTAATAGTTTGAAATCGAATTGCTTAGTTTTTCTAATAGGTTAAGAGTAGTTCTTGCAACTTCCTAATTCGTTCCATGCTTTAGCTAAGTTCATTCTATTTCATATTGTTATTTCCTTATCGCAAAAACCTCCTTTTTACTAGAAAACCCAAATCATCAAACAACTTTCAAGCTTGAATTAAACATCCCTAACTAGTCCTTAGAAAAATACGACTTGAGGCTCTGTACTACATTTTAACTTTGTGAGCTAGGGTTTTTAATTTATAAATATCTAAATTTGAGGCTCATTCGTGACACTTGATATGGGCAGTCATCAGAATTTCGCTCGGGAGCTTGGGAATTCAGCTCGGGAGTTCGCTCGGGAGCTCAGAAATTCTGTTCGGGAGACTGCAAACTGCAGCGGGAATTCTGCTGAGGAGACTGCAAATTGTAGCTCGGGCTACTCAACAAATAAGTTGAAATTAGTTTTTGTAATTTCAATTTATTGAAAACTCTCCGAAAGGAGTCCATTTCCTTCTACAGAATACACAACAACTGTATTTCATTTTCCTACTCTTTCTCTGAGCTGTTCAAAGTCTATAAAAGACTTCTCCGCCTACAACGAAGGAGTTTTCATTAGTGGAGGTTTTCAACGCCTTGGATTAGCAACCACCCTGATTACAACCAAGTAACTCTAGTATCTCTTACTGTTTTCTTTATTGTTTTCATATTTACTTTAACTGCCTACACTAATCTGGTATCTTTGTTGAAATTTGTGCAAAAGAAATAGTGTTTATTTGCAGGGCTATTCAACCCCCTCTAGCTGGCCTACACGAGATCAACAGGAAAATCTTTTAAAATTAATTACTTTGATTATTATTGACCATGTTATTTCTTCATTGTAAAGTAGATTTGAATAATTTAAAATATACGAGGATAATTTAAATTTTTTATATGATATAGAAATGTTAAAATTACTTGATGATAATTTTTTAAAAATAAAATATTTAAATTTCGAAAACTTTTTAACATATGTTATCTGATATGATATTGATGATTTAGATTTATTTTTAGAATTAAAAATTTTAAAAGAAATAATAAATTTAGAATTAAAAATTTATAAAAAATTTAAATTCTTTTCCTAATGTATGGATAGTTTGTAGAATATTATTAATCATATTTATTAGTATAATTTCAATCGAAAGAAGTTTTTTAAAATTAAAATTAATAAAGTTTTATTTCCGTTGTCTCAAGAAAGATTAAATAATTTAGTAATTTTATCAATTAAAAAAATATTATCAAAATTTGAATATAAAATTTTAATTAATAATTTTGTATCTCAAAAAGTTAAAAATTAA
Source organism: Boesenbergia rotunda (assembly GCA_024364735.1). Lineage (NCBI taxonomy): Eukaryota > Viridiplantae > Streptophyta > Magnoliopsida > Zingiberales > Zingiberaceae > Boesenbergia > Boesenbergia rotunda. Next base: position 151,740 of record JAGFNQ010006326.1, on the reverse strand, counting down.
ATTTTATATAAAAAGTTATTTTTAAATTAATATTTTATTTTTTAAAAAAAAATAAACCGGTCATTATCTTCGAATCCGAATGAAAAAAGATGAGAAATTTTTTTAAGTTTTTAAAAATATATATTTAAGGCCTAAATAAAATATTTTGTTTAGGACCTCATAAAATCTTAAGACGGCCTGAACACTTTGTATTTAGAATATTGATTCATTTACAACTTTAACCAGCATTGAATCAAATAAGGTTTGGCCTTTCAAACCATACAAATCTACCTTATTAAATTGATATTAGCCTTAATTGTTCCTAAAACATTATAGACGTATTTTTAGCATTAATTTTTTTAATTAGATATACAACTCTTTGAACGAATTAATCATGAGATCATCACAATATAATCCTAAAAAAATTTTCACTGACCACAAGGATAAATCGAGAAATTTTCGTAGAGGTTCATCCAAATGACCATTATTCTTAGACTTATTTCTCATTAGAAGAGTCCTCGGGGCTATGGTACAGCGGTAGGGTGACTAGTCACTATCTTAGATATCCGTGATTCAATCACTAGCTATAGTATTTTACAGGAATTTTTTCTCTAAATGTGGCTTGAATCCTGAGACGCTAAGCTTCTAGACTGCCCAACACAAGCGCTTCCCGATTTACTTTGATAATCGATGAAAAACTTTCGTAGAATAGAGTCAGTCACCCTAGGTTAATCTGCTATTTGATCTAATATTTCTCACTAGAAAAAAAAAATCCCTGCAATATATTACAATTCAAATTCAAACTTTAAATCTCTTGATTATAAAAGTCTAATTATTGTCCCGAGACAATATATTTTTGGCATTATTGAAACATATAAAATGTTAAAAAATCACAAATTTGTTCAAAATTAAGAGTACGTATTATATTTGTTAAAAATTAAAATTTGTCATAATTTATTAAAAATATTAAAGTTTTTAATACATTTAATTAATTAATCCTTTTGAAATAAGAGTACTTTTCAAAATGTCATTAACACTCGTTAACTTTTTAAACTGCCCCTATTTAAAAATGCTCCAAGATTTATATTTTTGTTGTTAAAATTCCCCTATTTAAAATCAAAATACCTATTTACCCTTTCAAATTGCCACCTAAATTTCTAAATTACCTCTTAATTATTGATGAAGAGGGATACTTGACAACAAAATAAAAATCTTAAAAGGAATTTAACATTAATTAAACCCGAAAAGTTATGCTCATATCCAATGGTCAAACACGCAAGAGCTTGAGAATTTCATTAGCATCTCCCCTTTTAAGATACTAATGAACAAAAGTATGGAAAAATAAGCAAAAGCTGAAAACCATGGATTATTATTATCGATACGATATAAGATACAAGTCGGTCAAACTCATCATCGATCAAACTCATCGTTTGGATAATCTATGTCTGTTACTTTCAGTAAGATCTTAATCCTTATCCATTCTTTTCAGCAGAAATGCCACATTACTTCTCAATGACTTGTATCTTTCCTGTCCGCGTATATTTCATGTAAAAAATCTTGATAATCATATAAATGCAGATTTCTCGATAAGACATTTAGGTGTTAACCACATCCATCAAGGTCATGTCACGATTTCTCCCTTACTTCAGCAACTGGAACATAGATCACATTCTGTTCAGGGACACAGGTTTTGGTGGTCATTTCTTTCTCATCCAAGTATGGCATCAATGCCTTCTTCAACTCTTGAAGCCTATCCTGCAGTCTGCATAGCCTCTCAACCTCGGTTAAGTTCAGATGCTCAATGTTCTTCTTCTTGCCAATCTTGTTATCAGCACCACCCTCGCGGCCTGCCTTCTCTCGTCTCACCCTTTTTTGACCGCTCGAATGTGCTAATGACTTCCTCATCTTCAAAAGAGAGACATAAAAACATTCACAACCATGAGATAATGGCAGTCAAGCTACGCTTGTATCCTGCAAAGTTTGTCTTACCCGATGATCTGGTAGGCCAAATGCCCTTGACAGGTTCTCATTCATGGACTCAGAGGAACACTCATTCCCCACAGGATTGTTTGTCAGATTCTGCAGCAACACCAGAACACAAAGTAGTTGATGATGGTATTAGTGCTTGTATCTCTCGCTCTCCCATTAAAAGTAGGCATCATACTATGGTTCTCTTCAGTTTATTTAATACAATATGAAGGAAAGGTCCAATACAGCATAAGGGTTCACAATGGAAGTCGTCCAAGTGAAATATCCTTCTGCTGAGAAGCAGTGGAATGATAAACGTCCCATGACAATAGTATAATCCGCCAACAGTTGGTCTTTCTATACTAAACTTAGTCAGAAATCCATATTTTGATTAGCTAAAGATTGAATAGATAGTCGTTATCATTTGTGCAAGCAATCAATAGCTTGCATAATGACGTTCTTTGTATTTGTCACCCGTCCATCTTCATAAAAGGTCAACAGGGATACATATGAAAGTGTAAGAAAAAGTTTCTAGAATTACCAAAATAACAATAAAGAACCACCCCATGAATAATCAAGCACGTAGCATTTCCGGGGGAAAAAAATCTTGCATTCTGAACAAGGTTTCACTAATTAGGTTAAATGAAGTAATTTTTAATTACCAGATGAGAGACATGCAAAGCTATGTAGTAAAAAAGATAGCGAGGTGACCTTTCTCAATTTAAGAGCAGCATATCTTGCATTCTTAAACCACTTGCTGACCTGCAAATGGGAGTTAAAAGTTGGGTTGGGTTAGATTAATCAAGATACTAAGTCTCCTAAAACATAATTTCAAGTTCATGTACGACATGTAAGTAGTATAATATAGGACTCTAAACTACTTTAGGTGCCTGCTTAATAACCTCTTCGAAAAATTCATGTTCTCATATTATAAGGTGACTGCTGAAGATTCAAACACTGCCATGTGATAAATACAATCCAATTCTTTCTGTTTTCTTTTTGTTATTTCCTCAACAATTTGGAGATTGATACCGGAAATTGAAGGCAACAACTTAACTTTATCTAGTATAAGACAATAACAAGCTCTTTTTGTTATTTCCTCCAAATGGGATAAATCCTGGGACGCTGGGCTTCTGGACCGCCCACCGCGAGCGCTTCCCGATTTACCCTAGCTGCCGGTAGAAAACTCCTGAGGTTCGACATTACCCTACCTCGTTAATCATTTTTTTTTCTTGTGTCACAATGAGGCACTCTGAAAGAAAACTTAAGCCTTATGAGAAGAGACACTGGGATAATTTTAGATCAAAAGGAATAATTCTGCACGGACCTCTTAAGACATGAAACTATAACACGAGGTCAAAGGATTGGCAGAGAGAAAATACTTTTTGCAGTAGAAAAGAGAGTAAACAGTGGCAAATGATCACTTGCAAAGCCACAAACATAGGACCACAGGAACATAGATATAGACACATTTAAAAAACATAGAAGCGCAAATATGTATATTCAAAAGCTGCAAACATAGATCTACCCGGGACATATATGCATGCACATTTAAATATACAGAAATACAAATATATATCTATACAAAAAAAAGGCTCATGGGGGCAACCATCTAGAGAGCATGGCAAGAGGCTGTGGTTTTCCAAATTAGTTTTTTTTTTAAATGCCACTTTCAACAAAAACAGCCAGTGAATAAAAAATCTAACACATTATCAGGCTGTGGCATCTCAAATTACTTGGCTGGACCATAAACATGCCCTTTTTCATCTCTTTTTTGAACTAGAGATAAGTTGAATATCATGCCAAGACATGCATCACAAGCCTAGAAAAGGAAAGGCCAAATATCATATAATGTTCGAGCAAGGTTAAATTTACAGGATTTGCAGTATATTGATATGAAGAAATATAAATATTCTCAAATGGACCCTTTGGGAGCAATGATCAATTCTTGGGAATATATATTATCATAGCATGACTTGATTGTCCCATTCAAAAGATAGATATAATAAGGACAATGAAATACTGTACCTTTTCAGATGAAATGCCCAATTGTGTAGATAGGCTCTCTTTCACAGATCTTGAAGGAAGTTCATTTTCAGAAAAAGCTACACGAAGTTTCTGTTGTAGCAAATAGAAAAATAATTATGCATGAAGCAAACAGAGTTTACTCTAGAGCAAATCTTAAAAAATTATCAATGAACATAAACTGAAATAAATTTATTAATGAAAACAAATTGGAAATACATGAACATTATAGCACAGCAGCAGTCTTCACATTCTTGATGCTGTTTCCTCGTCTTTTTTATGGTTTCTTTGAAGTCTCAAATTGTAATCCCCCTTCAATCCTACCTTATGTCGTTCTCCAACAAACTATTTTGGAGCTGCCAATTTTGGTTCATGTCGCTAGGCTAATCCAAGCAGACAATTAGAAACTAACATTGTCATGGATAGTAAATGGTCAAAATTATGCCAACTATTCACTATGTCTACCAAATAGTAGTTTCCATACTTAACCACAGGAAAAAAATTAATAAAACACAGGAGCTTACTTTAGATGACAAGCCAAAATGATAATAAGTACCAACAAAGTGTGAATGAAAAAGGCAGTAGAACAAGGATAGACTTTAACAGCATTTGTATTGTCAGAGTGGAACTCTAATTTTCCTGAATCAAGAAAATTCAGTCAATGACTGATGCATCTTGGACTCTTAAAGCTAATTGCCACTTAACCAAATTTATGTTTCTACAGCCATATATGGCTCCATTCTTCCTTAGTCATATATCTTCCTTCCATTGTAAGACACTTGAATCCTTAAAGAATATTAATAGGAGCTTGAAGTGTGCAAGTTGCACCTGCATGAGAGAGCATTCTAAAATCAGTATACAGAGATGTTTCCCACTAGTTCCTTTCTCCCTTAACATCTATCTTCCTTTCATTGTAAGTCATTTTAATCCATAAGGAAGATTAATAGGGGCATAAAATGTGCAAATCGCACCTACTTGAGTGATCATTCCAACTAGTACACTGAGATGCTCCCCCTGTTGTGCTTGTGTGGGATCAGAAAAGCACACACGACATGTTGGCAGATCTGAGGCATAGACTTCATATTAGAGTAAGACATTTGAAGAGCTTGATCATGATGATTCATCCAACGAAAGGGTCAATGATTATGGAATCATCAGCTCCTGACAAGAGCAAGCACCCTACAATTATTTGCACCTAATTGTTTAGGTTACTGTCATTTAAGTGCATATCAAACTTAAGATAACAATATAATAGGAAAAAAGTGATTATAGTTAGAAGCAACAGGAAATGCATCATTATAATGCATAACATAGGTTTTAAGGTTTTATGTTTGTCTCACAATGTCACCATTCTCCTCAGTGATGATTGTTTCATGATTGATGAAGATAAAGGCAGTCAGATAAGGATGATGCTGAAACCACAGAATCACATAAATGCAATAGTGCATGAACCGACTGAAATTCTTGGGTATGAGATGCACATGGATTGATGAAGTGGGTCCATAATTGCTGTATACGAAATAAGATAGTCTTATACAAAAGAAACATCTTTGCTGTTGAACACCAGGAGCACCTTGCTTATATTTCCCTATAGAACCTTATGTCTTGGGACATGTAATACTAATATCAGCTAAGTACCCCAGGTTAATTTTGATGTGATCAACCGATTTAAGTTAGGTTCTGGTGTATTTAATCTCTGTGTACAGGAACTTAGAAGCGCAAGAAATCGAGCGGAAGACGCAACGGTCATGAAGGATGGCACGGAAAGGGAGCCGACGGGCTCGGTGCATCCGAGGGACGCGGAGCTCTGCGGAAGAGTACGCCGTGGAACGAGAAGGACGCGACATCCGAGGGATGAGAAACCGGGAGGAAGGACGCTCGAGGGGCGAATGGCCGGAGTCGGGTTCGGGTGAGCCTAACTCCGGTTGGCTGGAAATCACCCAAGAAGACCGAAAAACAGGCTGGAGAATAGTCAGCGATTGCTGGCCAAAACAACCTCTATCGAGCGCCCGTGAGTACATGGGCGCCTGGGCCGTCGGGCGCCCGAGCACTAGGGTGCCCCTATGCTATCAAGCGCCCGAGAGGCTAAGTTTTAGCCTTTGCGAACGTTGCTTTCTGAATAAGCATCAGGCCACGTGTCAAGTGCCCAAGAGCTCCGGGCGCCCTTCAACTGCCACGTCAGCAAACGGATAATTTCTACCGGGGCTATAAATAGACCCCTGAAGCTCAGTTTGTTTCATTCATTGATTCCAAGCATTAGCAAACAAGTTTAGAAAAGTTTCTCTCTCTTTTTCTAAGCTTTCCACGTGTAAGAGGTTTCTCCGCCCGAAGGAGTTATATTCAGGAGAATCGAGCAATATTCAGCCTTGGATTAGCAACCTCCCCGGTTGCAAACCAAGTAAATTCGGTAGCCTCATTATTTAGTGTTTGCTTTATTTATTTATGATTTTTGTGTCCTAACTAATGTCTTTGTTAAGCAAAAACAAGAGATAGAGTTTTCTTTTTCAAGAGCAATTTACCCCCTCTTGCCGACCTTCGATTACCTTCAATTGGTATCAGAGCAAGAACGCTCTAGAAGGACTAACCGCCGTCTGAAGCAACAACAAAATGGTCGAACTAGTCATCTACCCACCAAAGTTCGAGGGGGAGTTTGCATTTTGGAAACGCAAAATGGTGGTATTTTTCAAAACAAATTTTAGTATTTTACTAACAATGAAATTTGGTTTTGAAGTACCCACAGATAAGAATGGAAATCAACTCGAAGAACATCTCTGGACCGAAAAGCGACGCGATGAATTTACGGCAAACGGTAAGGCCGAGTTCCATCTTCTAAGCATATTACCAGCCGAGGAAATTGAAAGAATCGGAATATACAATTCTGCTAAAGACCTCTGGCATAAAATGTTGGAACTTCATGAAGAACCGAAGGAAGTACAATCTGACTCCTCAATAGACACCGACTCATCTTCAGAAGAGTTTGACACCAAGGAGGTGAACGAACTGGTACTAACGGCCGAGTTCCTAACAGAAGACAATGAAAGTTCGTCCAAGATGAGCCTCGATGAAGGGGGAGCCACCTCAAAGGACAACAGCAACGAAGGGGGAACATCGGACTTCAAAACGGATATGGCAAGTGAGGTATGTTTTCTACCTTCTGATCAGTTAGATTTTAGAATAAAGAAAATGATGAAATCCATGTGCAAATTAAAAACAAAAAATACAACTTTGAAAAAGCAATTATCTTATTGCCCACTAGAAATGTATGATCGATTAAAATTTAAAAATGAAAATTTGAAAAATAAGTATTCATGTTTAAGAAATTCAAAATTTAATTATCATGGCAAACTTAATTGGTATTACAGATATCATAGGAGTCAAATTGCAAAAATTTCAAAAACAGATGTTCCATCTAAGTTTTTAATAAATCTTGTTGGTAAAAAATCTATATTGGATTCCTAAATATATTTTAAACTGTTGAATTTTTTTTGCAATTAATGCTTGACTTTTTGAATAACTACTTGTAGGAAAGTTGGTTTTTTTTCAGGGTTTGAAAACTTCTAAAAATAATCGAATTTTTTTTCATTCTCAACAATTTTTGAAAACTTATTTCAAGTTAATTCCCTTAATATTTTTTTTATGTGATCAAAGGGGGAGAAATAATGTTAAGTTAAGGGGTAGACTCTAATTTTATTTTTTTTAGCGCTTATATTGTTATAGATTTATTCTTGTTTTTTATTATTTGTTTACTCTAACTTAACTCGGGTTGATGTACATCAAAAAGGGGGAGATTGTAAGTACCCCAGGTTGGTTTTGATATGAACAACCGATTTAAGTTAGGTCTTGGTATATCTAACTAATCCCTGTGTCTAAGTGTACAGGAACTTAGGAGCGTAGGAAGTCAAGCGGAAGATGCAACGGTCGCGAAGGATGGCACGGAAAGGGAGCCGACGGGCTCGGTGCATACGAGGGACGCGGAGCTCTGTGAAAGAGTACACCGGTGGAACGAGAAGGATGCGGGTGGCGTCCGAGGGACGAGAAGCCGAGAGGAAGGATGCTCGAGGGGCGAAAGGCCGGAGTCGAGTTCGGATGAGCCTAACTCCGGTTGGCCGGAAATCACCCAAGAAGACCGGAAGACAGGCTGGAGAATGGTCAGCGGTTGTTGACCAAAACAACCTCTATCGGGCGCCCAAGCACTAGGTGCCCGAGCACTCGGGTGCCCCTGTGCTATCAAGCGCCCGATAGGCTAAGTTTTAGTCGTTTGCGAATGTTGCTTTCTGGATAAATATTAGGTCACGTGTCAGGCGCCGAAGAGCTCTTGGGCGCCCTATAACTGCCACGTCAGCAAACGGATAATTTCTACCGGGGCTATAAATAGACCCCTGAAGCTCAGTTTGTTTCATTCATTGATTCCAAGCATTAGCAAACAAGTTTAGAATAATTTCTCTCTCTTTTTCTGAGTTTTCCACATGTAAGAGGCTTCTCCGCCCGAAGGAGTTATATTCAGGAGAATCGAGCTATATTCAGCCTTGGATTAGCAACCTCCCCGGTTGCAAACCATGTAAATTCGGTAGCCTCGTTATTTAGTGATTGCTTTATTTATTTATGAATTTTGAGTCCTAACTAATATCTTTGTTAAGCAAAAATAAGAGATAGAGTTTTCTTTTTCAGGAGTAATTCACCCCCCTCTTGCCGACCTTCGATCACCCTCATATCAAACATCTTCATCAGTCGAGCATCAAGAGTTGGAATAGCTACATATATCTAAGAAAAGTCTACCTTTACAACAAAAATCTATATTTATTTGCACCTTGTTTGTTTTATTGGTCTTAGGTCTCATCGTCTATAATGTTGGAGTCCATGGTTCATCTCATTACTTGAGGCAATAACACCTACAAGCAATAATTCTTAGGTTTTTTATAGAAATAATTATTATGTTGGTATAATAGCATTTCTTTCCAACTGCAACAAAAAGATATAGACTTGCAAAGGAACAAAATACAAAATAAAAGTTTTTTAAAAAGCAATGCTGACTACCTCAACTGCCTCAGGAGGTATCCGGAAAATTTGTCTCTTCTTATTGCTTGATAATCTATTTATTGGTCCTAGATGTGAACACACATCCTCAGTCACAGAGTTGGTGATGCTGATGTCAATTGATGTGTCAACCCTTCTCCTCTTTCTCATCTTAGGGCCCCAGTCTTCGTCTTCACTTTGTGTCTCATCTTCAGGTGGTTCCCTCCCAAACATTTCCTGCAAATAGTGGCAGAGTAATGATGTGCAGTGACTTCAAATATCATCGCTAGAGGCTGTAATTAAGATATTCAATAAAGGAACAATGTTTAGTAGATAGTGACAGTGGAAATGCCTGTGTGCATTTGGTTTAAATATGGATTCCATGACTTCTTGCCTACAAATGTAATTTCTGAAGCATCTAAAGATCGAAACAAGAAATTTTTATACCTCATCGACAAGATGGCTCCAATTTATAGGAAAAGAACATTAGATAAATGCATATTTCAGTAAGCAAGTGAAACACAGAACATAACATCTTATAAAGCAATTGACTCCTAAGTCCATTGTATTAGTAGAATGCAGTAATGAATCAGATGATAGCTAAATAAAAACAACAATTATTTTATTCAAGAAAAAAATTGTTGATGCTTGAAGTTCTCAATCTAAAAGTTGATAGGTGTATCTGTTTATTAGTGATTCATCATGCATACAAGTATTTTCCCATGATAGTGTCATTTAATTTCCTTGTTCCAGTAATGAAAGCTAGATCACACGAAATGTGCTTCACATAGAATTCTACTAGGTCATTCTACAAACAAAAATGTTAGCCAAATTAGATTTTGCAAAATAATTGCGTACTAAATTACTATCATAGGCAACTGGAAATCATGGTACTCACATCATGAAGCTGTATGTAGTCAACATCTCTCCGCTGCCGACGGTAATGGGCAATAATATCACACTCATTGCTTTGACCAGAATCAAAGTTGTCCAATGAATCAAGTTGGTCAGCCTTGCTCTTGCTTCTCATTGCATAAAAAGGTTCTTCATGACAACTGTAGTATTCTAAATCAGAATGTGAAATAGCTCTATCAGATGAACAGCATAGGCCACTAAGAGAATCAGAATCATCAGAAGCATTTTCTTCAATGCCTGATCTGCTGTTACTATTTTCATTTATGTCAGGATTGTAGTCTTCATCTCCTGAATCATCTGAAGGCCACTCATGGCCAGGACTCGGACATATATTTTCAGCATCAGAGTATGCTGCTGCTTCTTTGAAAATGTCCTGTTATAGAATCAAAACATTACTCATGCGCTCTTAGTTTCTTAAAGTAGCTTTTCATGAACACAACTTGAAAATATCATCACTGCCAGGCACCAACCTGCCAGCTACTGTTCACACTGAAGCAGGTATCAAGATGTGCATTAATAGCTTCTAGAATTTCCAGTTTACACGTACAGAATTTGCAAAGCCATGCTTGATCTCCAGGAGGAACTGAAAACAAGTAAAGTGAGTTAAGCTATCAATTTGAAACATGGTGTGCAATGAAAAAGAAGTTGCTGCAAAACGTGTGAGCTAGTCACAACGTGTAACCAACAAGTGGCATAGTTCTAGTTAAAATCAGTATGTCACTAGTATAGTATCTATGTAAAAAATAGTTTAAAATGTGTTGAATTTGAGCAATACTACCAGTCAATTGTGATCCTGTATCAGACAGGATATAAATGAGATATAAGGCATCTATAATTTCAACTACTATCAAGTATCAACTGAATAAGTAATGCCTTTATAAGTGAAAAAGCATGATCCAAGATTGTCAAGCACGCAAACCTCTGAGAGACCATTACCATCTCCTAACTCTATTTTCTTAAGGTACACAATGAATCTTAGTTTATTAATCAACATTAGTAGTTCCATACAACTAACATCTTCAGCTTATATCCTACATTTCTGTCATTATCAATTACTCAAATCATTTTTTACACAACTCCAACCCTCATCTCAAATTCTGACACATTTCTTTAACCAACAGTTAGATAAATCAAACTTGAAAATGAGCACATCTTGATGAGCCCTCTCTAATGTCGGTAACATAATAATTGGCATCAATGACATGCTAAACCAATCATGATCTAAAATTATAGTATTTTGATCCCAGATGGTCAAATTTGTTTTCTCCTACCAAATATACATATTTACTCTCAAACCTGTGACAGTCATCAGACAACACAAAATTGTGATTTCACAAGCAAATTGCCATTATCATTAAGCAGTGTAAGTTCCAACATTTTGGGGTTGACATGGATTTTGTACCTTTACTAAACTCAATGCAAGACTGTATCCCTAGTAATAGAGTTAAATTAAATCTCTTGTTATTACAGATATCATAAATAATCAACAAAATTAACTTGGAGAGAAGAAATTTAAGAATATAACTTCATGACCAAAATAGGGCACAGTCTAGAGCTAGGCTGCAGAAGAAGATTGATGTAATTGAGTTGTCAAACTTGAATAAGGAGGATGTTTATGCGGTTATGTAATCATATTTGATTGCTTAGATAGTAAACAAATTCAGAAAGTTCACATGCGGAAAATATAGTATAACATTTAACAGCCGGCTGAAGAAGCAAGAAAACATATGGACAAAAGTGATGCTAAGGATCGACTACCATAAATTCTGTCTGAGTTATTTGCATGGGCTGATAATATATTTACAAATTACAAGAGCTATAAAGATAAGAGATGGAGACAAACTTTTTACTAAAGGAGGTTCCAAACATTTTTGGTGAAAACCACAATTGCATGTTCCATCACAAAGAACAATGTCATTATCTCGAAAAGCTTCACTTGATCTGCATTTTGCACAGAAGATCTAGTGGAAAAACACAAATCTTTCAATATAAAACACCTTGGAATGTATTCAATAACCAATATATTATGTTGTCAAGACATACGAAAACAAATTGATACCACTTTTGCAAATACATACATGTTCATGAAAAACAGATCCATCTGGATGCATCAAAGAATTTGCAATGCTTCCTACACAGCTAAGTGAATCCAGCTGGCGAATAGCATCACGAATACCAAGTTTACACTTCACTATCTGCTTCTGAGCTCTTTGCAATTCCTTTTTGGGTTTAATTTTTTCTCGGCTGCAAAATGATACCATGGAATAGAGGAAGAATTAAGTTACTGTGACTTGGATATTCATTGAAAATATTTTAAGAGAAAAAATGTTGCACAATAATTCCAAAATCTACACTCTTATTGGTAAACTTAGGGGGACTATAGAATATGGCATAATGTGACCCTCTATCTTTCTACACCCGTAGGTATCCAAAGTATGAACGTGATCCTTGACCTGAATGCATTTTGCATGAGTATGGAACATAAGTAAAGAGCAGATGAAGATTCATTATGGACTCAAAAGGCTCAAAAAATAATTACTACTCCAAAGATAGGAGGAGTTAACAAGTATTCAGCTGGTTTAAATAGAATACTATCGAAGCTGCAATTTCCTACTCATTTATATAACTAAATACCAGGAAGTTTGAACCTAATAAATAAAAACCAACTTGAATTAAACAGATGAGTTCTATTTATCCCATATAATCATCTAACATGTTGAAAGTAGAATACGGTTTGAGTCATCCATAAGTTTGCATGGGGCATGCTATTCATGAGGAAAAGAATTTGAAAGACAACGACTATTTTATAGAAAATGTCTAATTGGAATGTCATGAAGGAAAGCCCTATGGTTTGAGGCAAAAAATTCAATAACAGAACTGAAAATATAATGGTAAGTTTACATAAGATATCATCATCAAACATTCTACATACCTCTGGCCGTTCCAACCATCTCCGGAATATGCATCAATAAGATTCTGCTCTAGTTTTATTTTAATTAGCAGATACTTTGTCCTTCTTTGGAGCCGAGAGGCTTCATCATGGTCTACATTTTTTCTCTTCCGTTTACGCCTCTTCCTTTTACATAATTTAATTGTTCCCTTATTAGCCGCAACCTCCAGATTCCCTTTATTATGAGCACAAAAAGATTCATCTGTTGGCAGTTTTGAGGTACCTTGGTCTGAACCAGAGATATGATGAGTGATTCTCTGCATAGTTTTTGGGTATTTGCTGCTCAAGTGTTTCCTCCTTATTCTTCTTTGCTTAGAAATCATATTCGGCTTAGTTCTGCATCTTTTCTTGCAAGTAATTCTGTGAAAAAAATTCTTTATGGATTCTGAGTCCATCATAGAATAGGCCTCCTTCTCAAGGACGGCAGACTTCCTAGATTGATAGCAAATCAGTTTCTTTTCAGGAGTCTTCATTTCTTCCCCTAAATCCTCCTGATTAAAGCCCTATACATTTAAAAATACAAGAAAGATCAGAATCTGAGTAGCGGACTGAACTGCAATGGGATCTTGTTTCTCAAAGTAATGCTCAATCGATAAAAACAATTGTGAATATAAAGTAATAATTTCAATAATCTGTCTTTGCTATGCTTCATAATTGCAAGTCGTAATCCCGATACATCATTGTAGCAGTTCAGACAATAAGAAAAATTATAGAACATTCTCAAGTATGTTAAAAAGACCATAAAACTGGAGCAATCGCTCCAAAAATGGAATTTATCAAAAGACGATTTAATGAAGAAAAGCACGAAAAGTTTGGTGTAAGATCAAGATGGCCCCAAAATACTACTTCAGAGCAGAAATATCCGAACTAAGTTTCCAATAAATCAAACCATCTTAATTCGTACAAAAGGATCCGTTTTCTGATCAACAATAAAGCACGGGATCGAGGAATCCGATAAAACTTCGTCATTGTCCAACACGAGAAGAAAACCGATCGAATTAGTCTTAATCAAAGAACGCACATTGGACGCCGATCATTCGTGTTTAGATTGCAAAGGAAGCGCCTTCGTACCTCTAGGAGACCCGACCGAGCAGCCCCTCTCTATCCGCCACCGCATCATCCCCTCAAATCCTTCCTTTTAAACTTCCAAGAAAACGATCTCAGCAAATGAAATTTCTTGGATTTCTCCCTCCTAGCTCAAACACTCGAAAGACGCCGCAAATTCTTTCCCCGTGCGATCGCGATCTCTAGTCGCCGCTCACAAAATCGCATCTTGAAGGGAATCCGAAGGGTGCCGTGCCTACAGGTGGGATCCAGGGACGAAGTAGGAACAGGGGAGAGAGTGGGAGAGAAAGAGAGAGAGAAGAAACAATAGTATACGCGGAGGTAAAGACGGCAAAATGTTTGAGAAAATGTCCAGAAAGTCTAGTAATATTTATTTAAAAAAAATAGGAAAATTATCGTACACTTTGCATTGCACGTAAACTCAATTTTCTTGTATAGAAAAAAAATTATTTCTACTCTCTACGTATAAAATTTTATATACTTTAACTATCATTTATCAAATTATTCTTAATTTTTGTTATTAAAAAAAATCTAAAATAAAATATAATTCTTCTTAAATTTAGTATCGTTTAATAAAAATCTAATATATTTTCTATCAAATTGAGTACGACATATCAATTCATCCTAAGCTAATCGATTGACATCAACTCCTAATCAATTGATCAGACGGAAAAAAAAGTATACTCAATTTGATAAAAAATATATTAAATTCTAATTTAAATATGTTGAATTTAAAAAACTTATATTTATTTTTGATCTTTTTATACCTATAAAAAATAAGAGTGATGTTCTCTCGCAATAAATACAATTGATCAATTGCCGATCAATTTCTAATCTATCGAAGCTACCCAATTGATTGCCTACCCAATTGATTGCCTCAATCGATTGGAGTAGCTCCAATCAATTGTGGGTAACTTTGATCAATTCTCGATCAACTGGATTTGAAAAAAAGTCGGACTCAATTTGATAAAAAAATATACTAGATTCTAGTTATATGATACTAAATTTAGGAAGAATTAGATCTCATTTTGGACTTTTGTACTTAAAAATAATGGGGATAATTAAGTTAATCAGTATGTATTAGGGAGTTGAAGTAAATAGAATTTTATATGCAAGGAGCGGAAATGAACTTTTTTTTATATAAGGACTGAATATAAAGTTTACGATACAATTGGGTATTTAAAGACAATTTACAGAAAGAAAATTCTAAAGTATTTATAAAAAACACACTTTTAAAAATAAATAAATAATAACTATTCCGGAAGCAAACGACGGGGATGACGATTCACCAAAGCGTAGCCCACGGTGATGACGACGGGGAGAGGATGTCCACACCTTCGAGATTAACACGAGCGTTAAAGGGGATGCACCGGAAGATTTCCCGGTGGAGCCCTCTCCGACGCTCAAGTCAGAATTCTCTCTTTTTCGGAGGACAATGAAGAATCAACTTGCTATAATTTTGGACAGCTTACCCCTTACCTGGATGCCGAGACATCTTATATACCTGAGGTCTTTATCACATGTGTCCCCATGTTCTCTGCCACGTTCCTTAATCAACTATTACTTGATAGATATTCTCTCTTTTGGTAACGACCACTGCGATCATTAAGGTTTTAATTACCGTGTGTTGTGAACAATAATTATCTGATGACTTTCCTATTCTGGAAGGAGGAACGGATACTTAAAGTCGGACTTTCTGATCTCTATGTTGATCTTTGTGCTCCAATCTCCCGAGTCAGTCTCGGAGTCTCATCTCCCGAGCTGACCTCGGGGCCTTCATCCATTTTCCCGAGATAGTCTCAGGAGCCCGATTCCCGGTCTGACCTCAGGGGCTTTTTTCCATTCTCCCGAGATAGTCTTGGGAGCCCGATTGTCGGTCTGACCTTGGGGCACTGGTTCGACGGGCCCTGCCACGTAACATCCTCGTGCCACGTGTCCATCCAGGGATGTTCATCCCTATCACAAGTCTCCCCTTCAAGTCCAATCGAAGGGAATGTGACTGACTGATTAGGCTAGTGGCACGATGAAGGGAAGCAAAGTATCTGCGGGGCCGATATTGCCATTTCCTTCTCTCTTGACGACTTGTCGGGTCCTAGGAATCGAACATTCGTCCCTTGGCCCGAGGCGGTCCTTTGAATTAATCCAATGAATTAATCCAAGAGTCCTTGCAAGTTCCGAGACCCGGTAATGATAGTTGTCCATCACCCATTAAAAGCACATGGGGTATCTTAATGTGAGGGAGTGCTCCAGCGAATATAATACCACCCTGTAGCAGGATCTTTTCTATGTGATTTCCCTCTGATACGTTCCGCGAGCCATACCAACCGACGACCATAAAGAAGGGCAACACCTAGAGATTGGCAGTTATCACCGTCCACATGTCGTGCCTCTATTCTTCGCACGAGAACGACTTCTTCCCTATAAAAAGGAAAGGCGAAAGCGTCCTTCCATCTTTCTGCATCGTCGATTATCAGAACTTGCGCATCCCATTTCTGCCTACTAGAGTCTTCTTTCGCTAGGGTTTCTTCTTCACGCGTAAGTCTCATTCACCTTCTATCTTCTTCTCTTTCTTTCATCCGAAGTCATGGGCAAGGAGGGAAAGGGGAAGAAAAACTAGGGTAGGAAGGAGACACCAGAAGAGGAAAGGACTTACCGTCCGGAGTGGTATGAAGCCACTTCATCTAAGGTTAAGTCTGCCACCTGAGAGTCGCCTGCGAGGCCTACGGTATTCCGGCGAAATTGGAGGTTAAGGTTCCTAGCATCGACCAGTCCCCCATAGAACCCCCTTAGGGTTTTGCACTTTTTTCTTAGGACGGGTGGATTTCAGCCTACGTTTTCCTATCCCTCCCTTCTTCATGGTTATCTCCAAATATTTCGATGTGTCATTGCATCAGATGACCCCAAACGCCTTCGCACAGCTGGGCGGGGCACACATCCTTTTCAAATAATTCAATGTACCCTTGACCCCCCCCCCCCCCCCCCCCCCCCCCCGGCGTTCTTTCTACTACTTTTTCCTTCCAAACTTAGCGTCTAGGGGAGCCTTCACCTTCACCACCCGTCCGAGCCACAAGTTTATCAGTAGTCTCTCTTCCTCCCATAAGGGATGGAAGGAGCATTTTTTCTTTATCTAACTTGCTGAGCGCCTGTTCTGTCCGACACGCTGGCACAAAGATTTACCTTCTCCTCCAAACCTGAGTGATTTCCAACGAGATCCAGGGTACCAGCGGGACAGAAGAATTTTGCCCGGGATGGAGTTCCATGGACCCAACCTGGTTTCATGCGAAGAGCTTCTGTACCGGGCTAGGATCATCCCCAAAGTCACCCATCTTAGCCCCGACCTCCGTAAGTTCACTGTTTTATTAAGCGCTTATCTATGCTAACATTCTGTTGTTTGTACTACAGAGGGTGTTCACAAACAAACTAAAATTTATGCACTAATCGAAAGACCCGAAAAACTACAGCTGAAAATCTAATTTTTACTTAGCAGAAATTCAGAAACTTTAAGCTGGGAATTGCAGAATTAGAATGAGTTTTTCAGACACAAAATTTGCACGCACTGACACCACAGGCAGGGACTAATTTGAAATGCTATGTAAAGAGAAACAAGCTACAATGTGAATTTAAAGAAGAACTAAGGCTCATAGACACAAAATTCAGAAACTCCAACTTAAGGTTTAGAACAGCAACTGATACGCAAGTGACAGGGGCTGATACGCAGCTGGAAACTAAGTTCAGAAATGAATTTCAGCAAAATAAACTAACCCAAATGTACTTGTTCGTTACGCAAACAATCTAGCTAATAGTAACACTGAATTAAAACTCTAATTGAAGCAAAAACTATTCAGAACTGAAACACTACAGAAATTTACTCAGAATTTCAGAAATGAAGTGGCAAAAATGAAGTTACAACTAAAACACTGAAATTAACTACTTAAACTACTCCTCAATCCCTTCCCAAGCTCAAGATCTCTTTGTTCGTCAAGCAAAGGCTGGCCTCGAACCCCTAAGCTCAGCAAATCAATGGAAAACAGCCTCAATCGATCAACTCTGCTCAAACTGCATCAGCTGGGAGAATTTCAATCCGAACTCTTCGATCTCAGTTTGTTGAGTTGCGATGATGATTTGGAGAAGACCTGAGCTCACTTGAGGACCCCTACAAGTGACTCAAATCATCGGAAATGGATTGTGGCTGAGATTCAAGTGCTCGGACCACAGAGAATGCCGAAACCCTCAAACACCTCTGTCCGGATGAAAATTGAGATGAATTCTCGATCGAAGTTGTCTTCCAAGGATTCAGATGATGAACAAAGGTTGGAATTGAGGTGGTCACGCCTCCTTAGATGAAAATCTTGCAAAGAAAACGAAGAACTGTGGAAAAATGCGAAGAACAGCGGAGACGCGACAAAGGGGAGAGCTGTGGAAATTTTTCTTAAGTAATTAGCATTGGACGGCTCAGATTGATTTGAGGAAATCCAACGGCTGATCTTGCTCTGATTTGACCCAAACTTTAATGATGTTGATCAGGGGTCAGGATCTGCCACGTGGTAGCTCGGATCCTCCAGATGTGCAACAGATGGTCCAGATCAACCTAATCTTTGAATGGACGATCTAGAGCCCTCCGAGCTTGATCCAACGGTTGAATGAGCTCTGATTGGGATGAAACCTTTAGATCTTGATCAGAGTGCTTGATCAACCCTAACCCTAGCTCGGATTACTTCAGATAGTCCCGGATGGCTCAGATCTAGCCGCTTTTGAATCGGACGGCCCGGATTAATCCGAAGCTTGATAACTCAATCCGGGTCCACTTCCGACTCAAGTTTGACCCAATATGCCCTAGGTACAGGATCCTTTCATGCCTACAAAAATAGATCAAAAATTTAGTAGCCAAATAATCCAAATATGTGCAAATTTACAATTAAGTCCAAAATAAGAGGAAGTCCTAAAACCTAGGATAAAATCACAATTAAGCAAGTAAAACATGGGTCAAACATGGATTTTAGCAATTAAAATAATCAACAAAATGGTACTTATCAGGGCACACCGAAGAGCACATCACATCCCTCAGAGGGATGCCTTCAGCTGGGGTAATGACCAGCTTGTACGAGTCGATCTTAAAGGTAAGCTTCTCAGTGTATTTATTTTATTTCATTTTTTCCTTCTGACCCTTATTTTTCTTATGTCAGACCACTTCCGAGTGCCTCCTCTTGGGGCGGAGGATGTCTCTCGAGCAAGAAATTGAATTCTTGTGCCAGTAGGTGACAAAACTGGAGGTGGACGTCTTTCGAGCTCAGGAGGGGGGGGGGTCGGATGCAACTAGAGGTTAGTAGGGGTCTGTGTGCCAAAGTAGATCACTGCCTGGACGCCCTATAAGCCTCTGAAGCATTCTTGCTCAGCACCCCGTGATAACTTTCATTTTGTTGATTAAATTAGGCCTTCAAATCCATGTTTTGATCTACTATTTTATGCTCAAGTTTGCATTTATATAAGGTTTCATGAATTACCTCTATTTGGCTTAAGATTCAATTCTTTCTATATTTACTATGTTTTGGCACTAAAATTTAATATCATATTGTAGGGTTTCAAATGATCATGGACCGGGATCACATTGGGTCAAACTTGGGTTAGAATTGGATCTGGATCAAATGGATCAAGCGTCGGGTTAATATGGGTCGTCCATTCAAGAGAACGGTTAGATTCAAGCCATCCGCCAACTTCTGGTCGATCCACGCTCAAGATAGACTTAGCCAAGTTCAGAACCAAGATCTGAAAGTTTGGGCCAGATCAAAATTAATCCAGCCGTTGGATCGAGCTCAGGAGGAGCCTAAACTGTCCGTTCAAAGATCAGAGCACTCTGAGCTATTAGATGCAGGTCTGGTTGATCTGAGTTGACGAGGAGCAGATCTTGACCCTTGATCAAGATCTGGAGAGTTTGGGTTCGATCTGGATTGATTGGACCGTTGGATGAGATCGGAGAAATCTCAGCCGTCGAAATTCAAAATGGGCAGTTAAATCAAAAATTCCCTCAATCGAGCGAGGACGTCGCCAGATCGCACCTCTGTTTCAGATTTGTTCTTCGTGTTCTTCCATTCTCGATCGAAGGTGACCACCAGATCAAGTTGTTCTCCAGATTCCGATTCATCAAGCTCAGTTCTCGTGGAAGGATCGCAGTCCATTCATTGCTGACAGCTCCGGCGAGGGTTTCATCGGAAGCTAGCTTCGTTCCGACCAGTCTTCACCCAACTTCGTTTCTCCATCAATCGGCCAAGTCAGAGGGGTTCTCTGAGCTTGTTCGAGGCTTCCTTAACCATTCATCGCCATCCCAATCTTCGCAGAAGAGAGGAGCGGAAGGAGTTCAGAATTTCACCGTGTGCTAAGCGATTTCATTCTCGAAGCTGAATTTCGATCAATTTTTGAGCAAAAGGGGTTCTGAGCTCGAATCTTTGTGTGACGACAGAGAGGGATCTTGGTGAAGAACTTGAACTGGAGCTTATAACTATTAGATTTCAATTTCTGAGTTGTTTCCATCGTTTCTGAATTCTGTTCTAGCTTTGTATCAGCTGTTTTCAGTTACTGATCGGACTGTCCAGACTCTACCTGATCGATCATCAAACCGATCAGGCATGCATCTGATCGGTCAGCCGACCGATCAGGGAATTGCCAGCATGATTTATCCAGTTTTAGTTCCCAGTTTGTTTACCTTTTCATACCCAAGTTTTGTTATTTAGTTCAACAAATATTTGCAGTAATTTTAGTTTTATATTTCCATCTTGCAACTTCAATTTGTTTGTTAAATTTTCCTAGTGGATAAATTTCATTCGTGTAATACCTAGATAACTCCATTTAGTCACATTGATTCCATTTCAAGTGTTGTTCTCATTCTTACTTGGAAAGCAAAACCCCCATTTATTTAGAAAACCCAAAACATTTAACGACTCATAAATTCAAGCTTAAACCAAACATTCATTCAAGTAGCCCTAGGAAAAACACGACCTGTTGCCCCTATACTACTCATTCTACTTTTGTGAGTTAGGGTTTTTAGTTTCTATAAATATCTAAATTTGAGACCCACATTCGTGACATCTCTATATTGGGAGTATCAAATTTTTGGCGCCGTTGCCGGGGATACTAGTTGAGTTTGTTTGCTTAAGCTTGTGTGCTTATTTTATATCTTGTGATTCATATTACTTGCTTTATTCTTTTGCATACATTTGCTGCGATTTTTGTATTTGTGTATGACCAGATCTGCAGGTGGTATTCTTGAAGAATTTGATACAGAAATTGAAAGAACTTTCAGAGCCAGGAGGAATCAGCTCAGTGCTTCAAAGGCTTTTGACATTCTTCCTACTCAGACTATCTCAGCTTATTTAGTTTGATTCTATGGCAGACCACCAGAAAACTATGAAGGAACTAGTAGCACCAGATGATGTCTTTCAGTACTCCTGCATTGCATATCCAGAGCTCACTGGAGATTTTGAATTAAGATAAGGACTTATTCATCTTTTGCCCAAATTTCAAGGTCAGTCTGGGGAGGATCCCAACAGACACTTACATGAGTTTCACGTTGTCTGCTCCACCATGAAGCCTCAGGGTATTTCAGAGGAAGATATCAAGCTGAGGGCTTTTCTATTTTCCCTTACTGGAGCAGCAAAGGATTGGTTTTACTACTTACCTATTGGGCATGTATCTAGCTGAATTTCTATGAAGAAAGCATTCTTGGAAAAATACTTCCCAGCATCAAGGACTGCAATCATCAGGAAAAGTATATGTGGCATACAGCAAGTAGTAGGAGAAACTTTGTATGATTATTGGGAAAGGTTTAACAAACTTTGTTCTAGCTCCCCACAGCACCAGATTAGTGAGCAGTTACTCATTCAGTATTTTTATGAGGGACTTCTGCAGATGGATAGGATCATGATAGATGCTGCAGCAGGAGGTGGCCTAGTGAACAAAACACCAGATCAAGCTAGGGAGCTTATTTCAAATATGGCAGAGAACTCACAGCAGTTTAGGAGTAGAGCTTTGTCTACTAGAGGAGTTAATGAAGTTCAGATGGTATCAAATGAGCAGAAGGAAATCAAGAACATTGATGGAGCTCACATCCCTGGTGAAGCAAATGACTCTAAATAATGTGAGTCAAAATCAGAGTTTTTCAGTACCACCATCAAGCTCAGTGATGAGGTTATGCAGTATTTGTTCTAGCCAAGACCATAATTCGGATATATGTCCAAACCTCCAACAAGATGAGACATTAGCTGCACTAACTAGGGGACAATTCCAAGACAAAAACAACCCCTACTCGTCTACCTACAATCCGAGTTGGAGGGACCATCCAAACTTGAAGTATGGTAACTCTTTCTATCAGCAAAACCCATCACAACCACAATATCAACAGCCCCAATAGAATTTCAGCAAGTTCATCAAGGACAACAACAATTTCAGCCATTTCAACAATCTTTTCAACAATTTCAGCAACCCTATCAAGGAAATCAGCCACCTTTTCAAGTGAATCAACAAGGGTTTCAAGGTAATCTGAATTTTCAGCAACAAAATCAGTTTTCACAGCAAGGTTACCTGCCATTCAACCCAAGTTTTCAGTCCTCAAATCAAAAATTTCAGCCCACACAACTTCAGCCCTCACAACCACAATTGCAACCTCAACCTCAAAATTTTCAGAGTTACAATTCTCAAGCATTTCAACCAAGTTCTCAGCAAAATTACCAGTAATTTTCTCCACCATTTCAGTCCTATAATCAACCCCTACAACCCTATTCTCAAGGATCTCAGCAAGTTCAACAATTTCAACAACCTACTTCTATATTTCAAGGTCAATCAAAGCCTCATGCTAACCAAGGGGGCTATGGAGGCTCTAGTGGAGGAAATGCGCAACAACAAAGAATAGAGGAGACGCTTCAACAACTTTTACAACAACAAAGAATAGAGGAGATGCTTCAACAACTTTTACAACAACAAAGAACTGATCCCACCATTCAAAACCTTGAAAGACAAATTGGACAATTGGCTAGCGGGATGAATCAAATACAAGCTCAAGGATCAAGCCAATTACCTTCTCAAGCTACTCCAAACCCAAAGGGAAACGTTAGTACTATTACCTTGAGGAGTGGGAAGGTTGCATCAATTTAAAATGGTCAAAGAGCTGAATTTTCTGAAAATAGGGCAGCACCTTCATTTCCAGCCCAAAACAACCATGAAATCACTTCAAATTCAGTTGGTTCCACCCCTAGACCGAGCCTAACTCCTTCCTCAAGTAATCCTGTAATTTTGGTGGAGAATGAAGGAGAAGTCAGTGATAAAAGTGGGATCACAACAGCTACCTCAATGGAGAAATCAGTCCCAATTTCAACCCCTTAACTTTCGGCTCAAGAGGAGGATTTGAGATTTCCTTTACCATTCCCTCAGTGCAAAATCCAAGCTAAGAAGCAAGTGGAAGAGGAGAAAGCTAAGGAGTACAATGAGCTAGTGAAATTGTTTAGTAAAGTGGAGATTAATGTACCCTTGTTGACTATGATAAAATAGATTCCTAAATATGCAAAGTTCCTGAAAGATTTATGTGTTCATAAAAAGAAGCTTTAGGAGAATGAGTTGGTCAGCTTGGGGAAAAATGTTTCAGCACTTATTCATGCCATTCCTCAGAAGTGTGAAGACCCTAAAGTTTTTACTGTATCTTGCGAGATTGGGAGGACCATGTTCCACGATGCTATGTTGGATTTAGGAGCCTCCATTAATGTGATGCCCAGGTCAGTCTTCCAGATGCTTGGTGTTGGCCCTTTACAGCCTACTGGTGTGGTGATACAGTTAGTAGACCGGAGCCAGACCCACCCAGCCGGTATAATTGAAGATGTATTGGTAAAGGTTAAGGAGCTGATATTTCCTGCAGATTTTTACATTCTGGATATGGACGGAGATTACCTGGCACACCGGTCTCCACTTATCTTAGGAAGGTCATTTCTGAAGACTGCGAGAACAAAGATAGATGTTTATGTTGGCACGCTTTCGATGGAGATTGGAGACACGGTAGTTCAGTTAAGCATTTTTGATGCTATGAAGCACCCGGGAGAGGACCACTCCATTATGAGCATTGGTATTCTAGAGGAGTTGGATGATGCAGATATACTTGCTAAGGGAGTTTCATTTGATGTTTCCAGAGGAGTTGGCAGTTCAGGGGAGGCTGAGGATATATTTGCTATTGAGGATGAGGACATTTCAGAGGTTATTTCAGACCTACTTCTAGCTGAAGAGGATTTTTTAGGTGTAGGGGATTGCACAGAGCCCCAAGGATCACCTATTTCTATTGATGTTTCAGAGGATTCAGAGATTAGATGTGATAGTATAGGGGATTGCATTGAGCCCCAAGGATCACTCATACCTTCTGAGCAAGCCCAAATTGAGCTTAAGCCACTACCAGATCATTTGAAGTATGTTTTTCTAGGAGAGGAGCAAACTTTTCTAGTTATTATTGCTTAGCACTTGGAATCAGAGCAGGAAGGATATTTATTGCAAGTCCTGAGGCAATACAAAAGGCTATTGGGTGGACTTTATCAGATATACCAGGTATTAGCCTAGCTCTCTGTATGCACAGGATATTCTTGGAAGAAAATGTTAAACCAGTGAGGCAACCGCAAAGGAGACTTAATTCACTTATTTTGGACGTTGTTAAGAAAGAGGTGACTCGACTTCTACAGGTAGGTATCATTTACCCCATTTCTGATAGTCAGTGGGTTAGTCCCATACATGTGGTGCCTAAGAAATCTGGAGTTACAGTGGTAGAAAATGCAAGCAACGAGCTAGTACCTACCAGAGTCAAAAATTCTTGGAGAGTGTGCATTGATTACAGGAAGCTAAACACAGTCACGAGAAAAGACCACTTCCCTTTACCCTTTATTGATCAGATGCTTGAGAGACTGGCAGGGAAGTCCCATTACTGCTTTTTGGATGGTTATTCAGGCTACTTCCAGATTTGTATAGATCCAGAGTGTTGGATCGAGAGAACCGATAGAGGGGGGGTGAATATCGGAAAATGATCGGATTTTAGAATTAGAGAAATTACGCAGCGGAATAAACCAATCGCGAACACAGGTGTTTTACTTGGTTGGAAGCCTAGGTCGACTCCTACTCCAAGGCCCACGGTCGTTGACCGTTTTCTGCGGGCAATTCTATAAGTGCGCAAAACGGTTTACAAATAGATGTTACAATTACAGTATAGTAAACACAAAAGTAAAAGATCGCTCTTCGTTACCGACGTCTGGTGTGGAATGTTTCTCGGAGCAGAGGGACGTCGTCGGCGCTTGTATCTCGAGTCGGGAGGTTTCTGGAGCAGAGCGCGGGAGCGGAAGAGCGTGATTGCGTTGAATGAAGTGTTGTCTGAAGCCTTGGGGTCGAGGGCCCTTTTATAGGCCCTGGGGGCGCCCGGAATGTCGGGGGCGCCCCCCCACGTGACGGCCGATCCGACTTTCACTCGGTCAGCTTTTGATCCCTTCAAACTCGGGATCAGATCTTGACCGGGGCGCCCGGGACGCTGGGGGCGCCCGGGACGCTGGGGGCGCCCGGGACGCTGGGGGTGCCCGGGTTGACCGGGTCAGAGCTTATCCCTTGGCTTCGCTGGCTTCTGCTTTGATGGCATGCACAGGGGGTGCCCGGGAGCAGTGGGGGCGCCCGGGAGCACGGAGGCGCCCTGACCAATAGCTGCAGAAACAGTTCTTTTACTTCGACTGTTTTGTGTTCACCTTGGGGGCGCCCGGGACACTCCGGGCGCCCTACTCAGCCTTTGCCTCACTCCTTTGAGGCTCTCTGAGCTGCAAACACTCGTTCCTTTGGTCCTGCATCCAGGGTTAGTCCAAAACAATAAGATGTTAGTTTATACAGCCTTAGCTGTCTTGGTTCTGACTTTGGTCTCCAAAATGGAGCCCTAGGTCGAACCGACACCTACTGTTCCCTCGACGGGGAACGCGTCCTCACCTACTCCTCTCGGGAGAATTTACCTGATGCCAACCGGCTCCTCCGGTTGGACTTTTGCCCAGCAGTCCTTCGCTAGGTGCCTAGCTGTCCTTCGCCAGGTCTCCAGTACCAAGCTGTCCCTCGCCTGGTGCCTAGCAGTCCTTCGTTAGGTCTTTGTATCCTGGCATTCCTTCGCCAGGTGCCTAGCAGTCCTTCGCTAGGGCTTTGTATCCTGGCATTCCTTCGCCAGGTGCCTAGCAGTCCTTCGCTAGGGCTTTGTTTCCTGGCAGCCTTTCGCCAAGTGCCTAGCAGCCTTTGCTAGGACTTTGTTTCCTGGCAGCCCTTCGCCAGGTGCCTAGCAGCCCTTCGCCAAGTGCCTAGCAGCCCTTCGCTAGGACTTTGTTTCCTGGCAGCCCTTCGCCAGGTGCCTAGCAGCCCTTCGCTAGGACTTTGTTTCCTGGCAGCCCTTCGCCAGGTGCCTAGCAGTCGTTCGCTAGGACTTTGCCTGCACACTTGAGTAACATTGTTAGATCACCAATAATACTTAACTTTGAACCTTACCAATATCAAAACAAGGTTCGATATGATACTTCCTGCACCAACAATCTCCCCCTTTTTGATTTATGGCAACACAATTCAAAGTTAAGTAAAAACTTATAACAGTTAAGTAAGAAGGTTAAGACCAGTAACACATAGCAATTCTGAATAGTATAAAGTCTCAAGCCAATGTAATTTTGAAAAAATTTCTCATACTCATACTCCCCCTGAATAATTGTTTTATAAAACAATAATTAACTTAACTCTTAACTTTGACCTTTCCTCCCCCTTTGACATATATCAAAAACAAATATGGGTGAACAAGGTATCTAACAGGGATTTTTGAGTTTTTCTGAGTGCTTCATGTTTTTGACAAAGTGTTTTTCAAAAATAGAGTAAAAGTATTTTCATTAGCAAAACTTTTTACACTTAGATAATTTTCCATTATGAGAAGTTTTGCAGGCCTAAATTTTGAAAAAAACTATTACTTATAAGGCAAAAAAAAATTTACTTAGGCAAAATTTCCATTTTTGAAGCCAAATTTCCATTTTTGAAGCCAAATTTCCAAAAAAAAGTTCAACTTTTAGAGTTAGGAAAAAATTTGTTTTAAAAAAGTTTGCTACCAGAAATACTTTGTGTATTTTGAAAAACAAAATCTTTAAAAAAATTTCTAGACAAGTTTTTCACTAAAACAAACATTTGCCAAAATTTTCAAAAAAAATCTTTGCTCAGGCAAATTTTGTTTACTAAGGAAAAATCTACTTAAGCACACTAAGAAATTCAACTTTGCTTTTTGAATAAGAGAAAGCTTTTGAAAAACATTTTGATTTTGAACAATTTGAGCTTTTTCTCTCCTTAGCTGTTTATTAATAAAGAAATATATTTTGAAAGAAGTCTTAAGAGAGAAAGTTTGTGTATCAGAGCCTATGAGTTTTGAAAACATAAAAATACTTAGCATAATTCTTGAAAGCATAGCAAAAAGCTTTAAATTGCACCAACAAAACTTCACTTAAGAAAAATATTTTGTATGTGTAGGCAAGTCTTTTAGAAACTTCACACACTTAGAACACTATTGCCTTGACAAGTATTAGTACTTTCGAAAATATTATACTTTGAAAAATAGAAGTACTTTTGAATGATATTATGTATTTTTGACAATATAAGTACTTTTGAAGATTATGCATTTTTGAAACATATAAGTACTTTTGAACATAATATGCAATTTTTTTTTAAAAAAATTAATTTTATTTTGAAAACATAATACTTGACTTGGTTTCTTTTCCAGTCTGACACAATCCTAGGAAACCTTGTTAACTACAAGGACATTTTCCTAAGTGTCCTAGAAATTTTTCAATCCAAGTAAATATTATAAAAGTAACTTCATAAGTCACAAGACTTTTTAAAAAAATAAAATAATAGTATTTTGGAACAAAAATTATTTAAGTTTTCAAAAAGAATTTTAAACTTGCAGTGCATGAGAACATATAATTTAAAAAAATGTTCAATAATTCTTTTAATTTAATCTCTCCCTAAGCTTAACCCAGTCCTAGGAAGCTTGTTGACTACAAGCGATCTTCCTCTGAGTTTTAGGGTTTGATTTAAATTATAAGAATTATCTAATAACTTCAAAACAAATAATTACAAAAAAAAACATTTCAGAAATTCTTCTTTTGATTCAAACTCCCCCTAAATTTGTCACATCCTAGGAGTCCTTGTAGATCATGAAGTGGACCTTCCTCTGTGTCTTTAGGGTTTATTAAAATCAAAAGAATAATTTTGAATAACCTTCTAAGTATGATAACTTTCAAGGAGATAAATTTTTGAAAACACAACTTGGAATGATAGCACAGTTTTCGAAAATCATGATGTTAATTTTTCAAAGAGATAGTAATATACGAGGGTTTTTTAGTCAACTTTTGAAAACCTTATTTTGAGATGATAATAAGTTTTGAGCATAAGGTTTTTGAAAAAATCTGAATTTTTCGAAAAAGATTAAGAAGAACTCCCCCTGTATTCAACATGACCAGGTTTGACTATGTGGACTAGGGTTGACTATTTTGACCAAGTTAATGACTAAATCAGAACAAGCCCTAGACTCTATTTATTGTGATATTTGACATGAAATTAAAAAAAATGTTAGGAATGAAAAAGTAGGGTATAGTACAATAAATTAAAAATTAGAGGTAAGTTTGAATAACTTTTGCAAACCCTTTTTTTTATTTAAAAGGTTAGCGAATCATGCTTTTAGGTCCTAGATGTCTCACCCAGTTCTACGTGGTCAAACATGTTAACCTTATGGGTTGTGTGAGACAAATATTTAATTTTAACAAAAAAATGGTTAATTTTGAAACATTAAACCTTAGTTTAAAAGTTAAAATGATTTTTGAGGATTTGAAATTAATTAGAATTTTAACTTTAAATTTTAAAAGTTAGTTAAATTAAATTTGAATTTTAAAAGTCAGATGAATTAAATTTGAATTTTAAAAGTCAGATGAATTAAATTTGAATTTGATTGAATTAAATTTAATTTATTAAGATTTAATTGAATTTAATTGATTTAATTAAGATTTGATTTTGATTTAATTGAATTAATTTTAGTTTGATTAATCTGAATTAGTTGGTTGGCTTGGACTCAACTTTTAGGTCCTAAGCATCTCACCCATTTCTAAGTGACAAAATAGGATATCCTTAACTGTTTTGTGAGATGCATATTTTAATAGAAAGATTTATTTTGAAAAGGCCATGATTAATTTTGAAAAGTTAAATTAATTTTTAAACCCAATTTAAATTTATTTTGAAAAGAGATATTTGAATCTAAAATTAACTGAAAATTTGTGTTAGATTCGAATTTAACAAAGACTAAATTGAATTTGAATTTCAAAAATTGGCTTCCAGGTCTTGGCGAGGCACAAGGCCTTCTTTGGTCGTAGCCTTATTGGATCATCAACCCTTTCCTAGACAAAGCCTTTTTGAGAAATTTCATCTTCAAAATTACTTTTTGGTAAATTCTGGTCTAACTAGTTTGGGTCTTGGATCGGTAGCTTCGTCTAGTTTCACCAGTCTAAAGAGACCAAGTAGTGTATACTTGACCTTATTAGAAAAGGCTTCCCTAACGTACTATCATCTCACCGCCACCCAATACTATGTTGTTCAAATTTCAGTTAAGTTGGTTCAGTCCTTAAACTAACCAGTCCTAATTCTAGACAAAAAAAAACAAAAAAAATAAAAAGAAACACATAATTAAAACAAACAATTGTCTAAGTAAGGTCACAATTGGAGTAATACTCTGGATTTTCGAAATCAGCAAGATTATGAATTAAATTTTCTAACTTATTGACCTTATGTTTTAGGGTTTGATTTTCTTGTTTTAATTTTCTGAAGTTTGCTTTAATTAGGTTACATGAATCAATCACATTATTCAAGGTAAATAACGGATTTTCAAATACTGTAAATTTACCTTTGTCGATTGTTTGTCCGGCATTCTTGGTAGCTCTTTTATCTGTGCATTCACTTTGGTAATGCCCGAACTCCTGGCACTTGAAGCATTGGATGCGACTTTTGTCCCTTCGTGCTTTTGGAACTGGTTCCTTTATCGCCATCGGTGGTGTCGTTTGAATCTTACGAGTAAGACACTCACTTTGGTAGTGCCCTCTCTCCCTGCATGTGTAACAAATTACATGATTTTTAAAATCTGAATTTACACTTTTACCTTTTGGTTCTTTATTGGGAATATCCCCCTTGATTCTTGCCGCCTCGGATCTAGGCTCATCTTCTGATTCTGTGTCTGAGTCGGACTCGGATACTAGTTGAAGCTCCTTCTTTGGTGGTTCTTTAGGATTTTTCCCTGCAATAGAATTTACACCTTCCTCGACCATTACAGTATCTGTTTGATTATTTAATTCTAATTTTGAAAAGAATTCAAAATCAGTTACCGTCTCAGTCAATTCGTTGTCTGATTCTGGTTCGACTTTGGATTCGGGTTCAGACTCTGACTCGGCTGTTTGTACTTGGACCGACAGGGCAAGATAACTTACCAGATCTTCTTCTTCATCTGAGATCTCTTGATGAAGGTTAATCAATTTTTCCCAGATTTCTCTAGCACATTTGCATGGACCTACTAGCTCGAGTTGCTCTTTGGTTAGGCCACATTGTAGAATTGCAGTTGCCCTTGCATCGGTCTCGATTTGGTTGAGAGTTCGTTCATCCAATTTATCCCACTCGATTGATAACTCATCTTCTACGGGAAAAGAGAATCTCGTTTGGATGATCAGCCATAGGTCCATGTGGACTTTCAGAAGGGACTCCATTTGACTTCTCCAAAAATTGAAGTTCTTGCCAGAGAATAGCGGTGGACGTGCACTGTTCCACTCTTGGTTGGCCATTTAATATAAACCTTGCACACAAACAAAACAACAGAGATGTACCAAGACTTGGTCTTGGATTAGTAGTGCGGGAGAAGGGAAAAAAATATCCCAAGATAAATGTTGCACGAATTTCGAGGCAGAATAATAATAAAATAATAAAAACACTTTATGACAATTTTTTGAAAATGTTGATTTGTCAATTCTGAAAAGAAATAAGAATTTAACGTTGAAAATTTTGCTCGAATTAAGGTAACACAAATTTCGAGAAAAATATTAAAATAATAATTAAAAAAAATTTATGACAAATTTTCAAAAATTGATCGTTTTATCAATTCTAATGAATGGTGAAAAAGTAAGAATTCAAAATTGAAAAAGGCGAACAAGATCGAGTGGTGTTGCACCAATCTCGATTAACAAAAAGAAATGAAATGAAATGAAAAATTTCGTAAATCCGAAAATAAATCTCAAATTGGTGGTTGCACCAAATTTGAGCTTCCCCGCTCTGATACCACTTGTAGGACCGGTGCCGTCGATAGAGGGGGGTGAATATCGATTGTACAATACTCTCGCGGAAACTTTGGATCGTTCTGAACTTAGAACGTTAGTAGCACAGCGGAAAAGTAAATAAAAGAAATAAAGCAAGACAGTGACAGCGGATTTTTACTTGGTTCCCGACCCCCCAGGGTCAGTACATCCAAGGCCTATGCACGGGAACGTCCGTCCACTATTAGTCTCCTTCCCGGACTTTCTGGAGCCGGAGAAACCCGACTTACAGTGCAAGATTACAATCACAAGATAAATGCGGAACAATAAAATCAAACCGAACAAACAGGATCTGAAACTCGGCCGATCTGGACCTCCGAAGTGCCGCGCACTTCCTCCTGGAGCCTCCCGGTTGTAGAGCCTCATCTTTAGCGTGTTGTTGTCGGTCAGAGTGATCAGAATGGCACTTGGTAGTTGTTGTTGAAGCAGAGGGGTCGAAGCCCCTTTTATAGGCTTCCTACGGGCACCCTGGATGCTGAGGGCGCCCCGAAAAACCCGGTCAAACCTTATCCCTGCGCCGACCTCGCCACAGCTGATAAAACCTTTGACCAGGGTGCCCCGGACCTCCCGAGCGCCCTCATGAAGGCTTATCTGTGTTTCTGACACGAAACAGCAAACACTGCTTTGAATTCGGGCGCCCCGGACGCTCCGGGCGCCCCGCTTGACACCTGTTCTGCATACACACCAAACTGCCACTTTTTAGCTTTGTCTGGGGGTGCCCCCACTGTTGGGGGTGCCCTGGTTGCATGGGGGCGCCCCCACTGCTGGGGGCGCCCTGCTTCAAGGCTGGCAGCACACTTTTTTGCCTGGTTACCTGCTTTGTCTCCGGTTCTTGATACCTGTAAGATACATAAACACAAAGCAAATGTACATACAATATTAGTCTTAAGGACTTGGTTCGAACTTCGGATTTCCACGAAACCCTAGGTCAAACCGGCACAAGTTCCCATCCCCGAGAACTCGCCCTTCACCTACTCCTTTCAGGAGACGGTTGCCACCCAGCCCTTCGGGTGGACTTTTACTTAGCTTCCGATTACTCCGGATCTCGAGACGCCTGAACCCTGACCCGTCTCTACTCCTGTCCTTAGTCATCGCTCAGCTAAGTTGCTCAGTCCCTCGGACCAAGACTCCATTACCTAGCAGTCCTTCGCCAGGTGCCTAGCAGTCCTTCGCTAGGTCTTTATTCCCTAGCAGTCCTTCGTTAGGTGCCTAGCAGCCCTTCGCTAGGTCTTGGGGTTTCGATACCTAGCAGCCCTTCGCTAGGTCTTGGGGTTTCGATACCTAGCAGCCCTTCGCTAGGTGCCTAGCAGCCCTTCGCTAGGTCTTAGGGTTTCGATACCTAGTAGCCCTTCGCTAGGTGCCTAGCAGCCCTTCGCTAGGTCTTAGAGTTTCGATATCTAGCAGCCCTTCGCTAGGTGCCCAGCAGCCCTTCGCCAGGTCTTAGGGTTTCGATACCTAGTAGCCCTTCGCTAGGTGCCTAGCAGCCCTTCGCTAGGTCTTAGGGTTTCGATGCCTAGATTAGCTAGGAATTTTCTTCAGCTTAGTTTACTTCTCCTTTGCTCCCCTTTGTCTGTTCATTGTATCACTAACTTAAGTGTATTGTCAAACATTAAAACATTTAAAGAAGAACATCATTGATGCAACTTGGACCAACAATCTCCCCCTTTTTGATGTTTGACAATAACTTAAGTTAGATTGGTTTAAGGGGCTAACTCACTATCCTTGGGAAAAAAACAAAAAAAATTGATATAAGTTTTGAAACTATATTTTTTATCTTTGGGAGAAAATTTTTCTAACTTAAGCACACCTCTTCCCCTTTGTCATACATCAAAAAACTTTAAGATGATACTTGCACCAACAATGAATACTTTTATTTTTTTTTTTTGAACATACTTAGTGTAAAATTTTTGAAAGCATGGCATTTTGAATGATATATTGCATTTTTTTTTGAAAAATGCATAATTTTGAAAAAGATGCTATGTACTTTTGAAAGATTATGTAATACAAGTATCTTTGAAAAATGCATAATTTTAAAAAGAATGCTATTTTGGGGAATATAAATATTGTACATATTTTGCAAGTACTAACTATTTTGAAAAAGATGAGACTTTGAAAAATATAAGTAATTTTTGAAACATAATATTTTACTTGACTAGGTTTCTTTGCCAGTCTGACACCATCCTAGGAAACCTTGTTAACCACAAGGACATTTTCCTAAGTGTCCTGGAAATTCTTCAAGATCAAGTAAATATTAACAGAATTTTGCCAAAAAAATGATAATACTTTTGAAAATATATGATAGTGGATTTTGAAAAATGTGTGAACTTTTGAAGACCCAATATTTTACTTGACTTGGTTTATTTTCCAGTCTGACACCATCCTGGGAAACCTTGTTGACTACAAGGATATTTCCTAAGTGCCCTGGAAATTCTCCAACCCAAGTAAACATTATTTCAAAAATAATTTCATAAGTCACACAAATTCTAACAAATAGAATAATAGTATTTTGAAAGACTTAGATTTTTAGCAAGATTTTGAAAACATGTTATTAAATAATTCTTTTAATTTGACCTCCCCCTAAACTTGACTCAGTCCTGGGAAGCTTGTTGACCACAAGTACTCTTCCTCTGAGTCTTAAGGTTTGATTCAGATTAAAAAGAAATATTTAATAAAAAAATGAATAATTACCAAAAAAAAATTTTCTGAAATTCTTCTTTTGACTCAGACTTCCCCTAAATTTGACACATCCTAGGAGTCCTTGAGGATTATGAAGTGGACCTTTCCTCTGTGTCTTTAGGGTTTATCAAAGTCAAAGAAACAAGTAAATTTTTTGAACATATAATTTTTACAACATAAACCCTTTTTGAAAACACAAGTAATAATGATTTAAAGCACAGTTTTCGAAAAGTATTTTTCAAATGATAGTAATGTTTAAAGTGCAGTTTTTGAAAACCAAAAAAAATATAAAAAGCACTCCCCCTATACCCGATACCGTTTGACTCTATCTAAGTGACTTAAGGAACTTTAGTGTTGTCCTAAGAGGCTTGTGTCTAATTGAGTGAGTCAAACAATTTTTGAAAAGATATACTTTTGAAAAATGTATAATATGTATAATCAATCAGACAAGCATGAATTCCATAAAAACATTATTATGTTGAAGCACTATTTTGAAAATATATTTTTAGGAAATTATTCTAACAATTTTGAAAAACAATTTTGAAAAACATTTTTCAATTCATTAGTCCTTAACATCTCACTCATTTTAGATGTATCATTACAGCAAGTATGGTTGCCTTATAGGTGTATTGTGAGATGCTTGAATCATTTTTCTTAATTTATTATTAACTCTAAGATTTAATTGAAGCTCTGATACCACTTGTAGGACCGGTGCCGTCGATAGAGGGGGGGTGAATATCGATTGTATAATACTCTCGCAGAAACTTCGGATCGTTCTGAACTTAGAACGTTAGTAGCATAGCGGAAAAGTAAATAAAAGAAAAAAAGTAAGACAGTGACACAGCGGATTTTTACTTGGTTCCCGACCCCCCAGGGTCAGTACATCCAAGGCCTATGCCCGGGAACGCCCGTCCACTATTGGTCTCCTTCCCGGACTTTCCGGAGGCGGAGAAACCCGACTTACAGTGCAAGATTACAATCACAAGATAAATAAATTAAATGCGGAACAATAAAATCAAACCGAATAAACAGGATCTGAAACTCGGCCGATCTGGACCTCCGAAGTGCCACGCACTTCCTCCTGGAGCCTCCCGGTCGTAGAGCCTCGTCTTTAGCGTGTTATTGTCGGTCAGAGTGATCAGAATGGCACTTGGTAGTTGTTTTATCTGTGCATTCACTTTTGTAATGCCCGAACTCCTGGCACTTGAAGCATTGAATGCGACTTTTGTCCTTTCGTGCTTTTGGAACTGATTCCTTTGTCGCCGTCGGCGGTGTCGTTCGAATCTTATGAGTAGGACACTCACTTTGGTAGTGCCCTCTCTCCCTGCATGTGTAACAAATTACATGATTTTTAAGATCTGATTTTACACTTTTACCTTTTGGTTCCTTATTGGGAATCTCCCCCTTGATTCTTGCCGCCTCGGATTTAGGCTCATCTTCTGATTCTGTGTCTGAGTCAGACTCGGGTACTAGTTGAAGCTCCTTCTTTAGTGGTTCTTTAGGATTTTTCCCTACAAAAGAATTTACACCTTCCTCGACCATTACAGTATCTGTTTGATTATTTAATTCAAATTTTGATAAGAATTCAAAATCGGTTACCGTCTCAGTCAATTCGTCGTCTGATTCTGGTTCGACTTTAGATTCGGGTTCAAACTCTGACTCGGCTGTTTGTGCTTGGACCGAAAGGGCAAGATAACTTACCTGATCTTCTTCTTCATCTGAGATCTCTTGATGAAGGTCAATTAGTTTTTCCCAGATTTCTCTAGCACATCTGAAGGATCCGACCCGCTTCAATTCTTCATTGGTTAGGCCACATTGTAGGATTGCAGTAGCGCTTGCATTTGTCTCGATCTTCCTTAAGATTGGTTCATCCAGTTGGTCCCACGTAAATGATAGTCCATCTTCTGTAGGGAGGTAGAACCCTGTTTGAACGATTATCCATATGTCCATATGGGCCTTCAGATGAAACTCCATTTGACTTCTCCAACAATTGAAGTTTTCACCAGAGAAGAGTGGTGTACGGGCACTGCTCCATTCTTGGTTGGTCAGTTAGTTTAATCTTGTACACAAGAGAAATAAAAATGTACCAAGACTTGGTCTTTGATTAGTAGTGTGGGAGAAAAAAAAATTATCCAAAATAAATATTGCACGAATTTCGAGGCAGAATAATAATAAAATAATAATAAAATTTGTGATAATTTTTCTTTTGAAAAAGTTGGCTTTATCAATTCTGATTAGTAAAACAAGAATTAAAGAAAAATTTGCTTAAATTAAGATAGCACGAATTTCTAGAAAAATATTAAAATAATAATATAAAAAAGTTTATGATAAATTTTTAACACTTGATCGTTATATGAATTCTGACTTATGGTAAAAAAATAAAAATTAAAAATTAAAAAAGGCGGAGAAGATCGAGTGGTGTTGATTAACAAAAAAACAAGAAAAAAAAATTTCGTAAATCCGAAAAACTCCCAAATTGGTGGTTGCACCAAATTTGAGCTTCCAAGCTCTGATACCACTTGTTGGATCGAGAGAACCGATAGAGGGGGGGTGAATATCGAAAAATGTTCGGATTTTAGAATTAGAGAAATTACGCAGCGGAATAAACCAATCGCGAACACAATTGTTTTACTTGGTTCGGAGCCTAGGTCGACTCCTACTCCAAGGCCCACGGTCGTTGACCGTTTTCTACGGGCAATTCTATAAGTGCGCAAAACGGTTTACAAATAGATGTTACAATTGCAGTATAGTAAACACAAAAGTAAAAGATCGCTCTTCGTTACCGACGTCCGGTGTGGAATGTTTCTCGGAGCAGAGGGACGTCGTCGGCGCTTGTATCTCGAGTCGGGAGGTTTCTGGAGCAGAGCGCGGGAGCGGAAGAGCATGAATGCGTTGAATGAAGTGTTGTCCGAAGCCTTGGGGTCGAGGGCCCTTTTATAGGCCCTGGGGGCGCCCGGAATGTCGGGGGCGCCCCCCACGTGTCGGCCGATCCGACTTTCACTCGGTCAGCTTTTGTGTAGCGACCCGCCTTCTCTACCTTTGACGGACCGTTACCTTGTCTACTTCTTGACACTAATGCACGACTAAAAATGCGGAACTTTTTTTTTTGTATTTAATCTATCTAAGAATGAGATTCTAACTTTAATAGTCATGCATGATACAATGACACATTACTAGCAATCCTAACCATTTAAACTCATCACACAAGGTTCTATAACATTACTAAAGCATTATGGAATATGAATGCAACTTTTTTAAGCATATTTAAAGCAACAAAACTTAATTCAAAAGGAGACTAACAACATCCCTATCCAAACTCCACTTATAAGATTCTATAACATTTCTAGAACTTCATAGAATGTAAATCTTACTTTTCTACCGAATTTACGAGCATTTTAAGCACAATTAGGACTAGTCCAAAAGGGAAGAATAATAAGCTCAAGAATAAGTCTAAAATGCAATGCATCCACATGTTAAACTGCTCATGCCCTTGCTCATCTAGTGCATTCACAAAAGTATGCATACTAATTGAAATGACATGGAATCTTCATTCTACAAACTTGAGCATGTAAGACTATCCGAAGCATAAATGTTTAATAAACTCCATAACACAATAACTTGGAATTTGGAAATCTTAAACATTGCATTTCAAATAAGCTAAACTGTCTCATCCCAAGGATCTCTCCAAGGTCAGCCACCACACACACGTCACTCAGCACCGCCTCGTCGCCTTCCTTCAGAATTGCTTGTCTTTACCTTTACCTGTAGTAAGAGGAAATGCAACTAATAAGCATAAAGCTTAGCAAGTACTATCTAGCTCACAAAATCTCGAAATGTGCAGGCATGCTTTTTAAACAATATGAAATCACATGAGATACTTTTATGCTTAAAAGAAACACTAAAACATGTATAACTCAAAACATGCATACTCAAGCATTAATAAGTCTTAACTCACTTTTTCTTGGCTTAACATGAAACTTTAGCAATTCTTTAACTTTAAATCTTTCTTTAACTTTTAGAAAACTTCCTTAAACTTTGGGAAAACTTTGCTAAAGCATATACTTGAAAATAATACTCACTTAGATCCACTTAAGACGTAAGTACCATCTTATGCGCGTTCCCTAAAAGGTTGGGGTAGCGAGCCGCCAATCCTAATAGAGCAGACCTTGGTCTACCAGGGCCAAGACCTTGGAATTGGACACCTGGATTTCTTTAACGATGCCCTTGGACGCCGGGTACTGGCCTTAGAAAATAAAATAGCTTTTCTTTCTTATCTTTAAATGCCTTGGCATTTTATCGAACACCTTGTGTGCCCAAATCCCTAAGTCTTGACTTTTGGAGATTTCGTAAGGCCTTGGCCTTCTCTTTTCTTTTTCTTTATCTTTCTTTTCTTTTCTTATAGCTTTCTTAGACCCTAACCTCATATAGGGTACTTAATTAAACTTATACAAGCATTGATTAAACTAGGATTACATGCAAAATCATAAACTAAAGGAAAATTGCATTTTTAACTTTCTAACGGGAAAAACTTGCGGAAAACCGCCTCTTACTGCAGGCGAGCAGTACTTACCTTGATTTCTTGGACTTACAACCGAAATTAGACGACTAGGGCTCGGGTGAAACTTGAGATCTCTACGAACCGTCCGTGCCTACGTGTTCTTCTCGTCGAGACGAACGAAACGCTCCGCACTCCTTGCTTTTCCTTGGCCGGCGCCCCTTAGGAGAGGAGAGGAGGAAAGAAAACCTAGGTTCCCTTTTGTTTTCGCCGCCCCTCCCTCGCCCCCTTCTCGCACGCAGCCGAAAATTCTCCTCCAAGGGTTTCACGCGACTTAAGCGGGGTTTAAATACCTCTTCATGAAAAAACGTAACTACTCTATAAAATTATTTCTCTCCACCTTTTGTTGTGCTTGATACCCTAGCCCAGCCGGTCACTTGCGCGCCCTTAAGGGCTTGCTCCTCCTGTGGTCGCGAGTTCGAACCCCCTTGCTGCCCTTTAAAGTTTTTCCTTTTTTAAAAATACTAAACGGACTCGGAAAATTCCATAAAAATATTCTAAAAATTCCTAAAAATATCTAGAATATTTCTAAAACATTTTTAAATAGTTCTAAGGACTTTAAGGACTTAAAATGGAAATTTTGTGGCGTTACAATCCCCCATACCTTATGAAAAGTTCGTCCTCGAACTTAGAATAATTCTGGATATCTTTCTCTCATGCTGTCCTCACGTTCCCAAGTAGCCTCCTCATGCTCTTGACTCTGCCAGATGACCTTCACTAGTGGCACTTATTTATTTCTTAATCTTTTAACTGCTTTGTCCACTATCTGTGTCGGTCTGCTCTCATAGCTAAGATCTTCTTGGATCTGCACTGACTGAGGCTGAATCACTTGATTGGGATCGTGAATACACTTCTTTAGCATGGAGACATGAAATGTACTGTGGATAGCTGACATATCCTCTGGCAAGTCCAGCTCATAGGCTACCTTCCCAACTCTTTTTATAATCTTGTAGGGTCCTATGTAGCGAGGACTCAGCTTGCCCTTTTTGCCAAATCTCATCACTCCCTTCATAGGGGCGACCTTGAGAAATACTGAATCTCCAACTTGGAATTCAAGTGGCCTACGGCGTGTGTCAGCATAACTTTTCTGTCTACTCGGGGCAATCTCAATCCTCTGGCGGATCATCTGGATAGCCTGAGTGGTCTCATCTATAAGCTCAGTCTGGCTGCCTAGTCCTGACTCCATCTCTTTCTTCTCACCAGCTTCTTGCCAACATATGGGTGATCTGCATTTCCTGCCATATAATGCTTCATAAGGTGCCATTTTGATAGTGGCCTGATAGCTATTGTTGTAGGCAAATTCAGCTAAACACAGGTACTTGCACCAACTGCCCTTAAAATCTAGTGCACAGGCCCTGAGCATATCTTCTAAAATTTGATTTACTCTTCTGTCTGTCCATCAGTCTGGGGATGGAAGGCTGTGCTGAATTTAAGTCTGGTGCCTAGTGCGTGCTGAACACACTCCCAGAAGTGAGAGACAAAGCGCCCGTCTCTGTCAGAAATGATAGACTTCGGAACTCCATGAAGCCTGATCACTTCCTTCACATATATCTGCGCCAAATGCCCTACTGAGTGCGACACCTTGA
This sequence comes from Boesenbergia rotunda, assembly GCA_024364735.1. Taxonomy (NCBI): domain Eukaryota; kingdom Viridiplantae; phylum Streptophyta; class Magnoliopsida; order Zingiberales; family Zingiberaceae; genus Boesenbergia; species Boesenbergia rotunda. Next base: position 111,612 of record JAGFNQ010006326.1, on the reverse strand, counting down.
TGGCTAGAAAGTGGGCAGACTTGGTCAATCTGTCCACTATCACCCAAATTGCATCGTGTCCATGGGTGGTTCTTGGAAGACCTGTGATAAAATCCATGGATATCTCTTCCCACTTCCACTCTGGAATGGGAAGAGGCTGCAGAACTCCTCCTGGTCTCTGGTGCTCTGCTTTGACTCTCTGGCAGGTCAAGCAGGTACTGATATATCTGGCCACGTCTCGCTTGAGTCCAGACCACCAGAACCTTTTCTTTAAATCTTGGTACATCTTGGTAGAACCAGGATGCATAGAGTACGGGGTACTGTGGGCTTCTTCTAAAATATTCTTTCTTAGTTCCTCATCATTGGGGATGCAAAGGCGGTCTCCAAGATAGAGAATGCCACTATCTGATATTCGAAACTCTGAATTTTCTGCCTCTTGTATCTCCTGCTTGATCTTCTGGATCTCTGGGTCTTGACTTTGCTTTCTTTGTATATCCACAAGTAGGGTTGACTCTAGAGTCAATGCAGAAAGTTGCCCAATTATTACCTCGACTCCAAAATCCTTTATTTCTTTCTGAAGTGATAGAGACAGTGATGATAGGGACATCAGTGCGGCACAGGATTTTCTGCTCAGTGCATCTGCCACTTTATTAGCTTTACCTGGGTGGTAGAGGATTTCACAGTCATAATCTTTGACCAACTCTAGCCACCTGCGCTGCCTCATATTCAGATCCTTCTGAGTGAAGAAGTACTTCAAACTCTGATGGTCTGTGAAGATTCTGCACTGCACTCCATACAGGTAGTGTCTCCAGAGCTTCAGTGTAAAAACCACAGCTGCTAGCTCGAGGTCATGAGTAGGGTAATTCTTCTCATAGTCCTTGAGCTGTCTGGAGGCATATGCTATTACTTTACCGTCTTGCATGAGGACAGCTCCAAGGCCCATCTTGGATGCATCACTGTAGATGTCAAAGGCCTTGTCACTCTCTGGAACCGTCAGGATGGGAGCACTGGTCAGTCTCTTCTTCAGCTCTAGAAAACTGTGCTCGCATTTATCTGACCATTCAAACTTCTTGTTCTTTCTGGTCAAGGCTGTGAGTGGAGAGGCTATTCTGGAAAAGTCTTCCATAAATTTTCTGTAATATCCTGCCAGGCCTAAGAAACTCCTGATCTCACTGGCATTCTTGGGTCTACACCAGTTGCTGACTGCTTCTATCTTGGCTGGATCAACTTGAATGCCTTCTTTGGATACGATGTGACCTAGGAAGGTCACCTGATCTAGCCAAAACTCACACTTTGAGAACTTTGCATAGAGCTTCTCCTGCTGAAGGATCTGCATCACTATCCTCAAGTGTGTAGCATGGTCCTCTGGAGTCTGTGAGTATATGAGAATATCATCAATAAATACAATGACGAATTTATCGAGAGACTCCCTGAAGATGTGGTTCATCAGCTCCATGAAGACTGCTGGAGCATTGGTTACTCCAAAAGGCATCACTACAAATTCGTAGTGGCCGTATCTTGTCCTGAAGGCTATCCTGGGGATGTCACTTTCTTTAACCTTTAGCTGATGATACCCAGAACGCAGGTCTATCTTCGAGAACACTGTAGCCCCTTTGAGTTGATCAAATAAATCATCTATTCTAGGAAGGGGGTACTTGTTCTTGATGGTTACCTTGTTTAAAGCTCTGTAGTCTATGCACAGACGCATAGACCCATCCTTCTTCTTGACGAAAAGTACAGGAGCTCCCCAAGGTGAATTACTCGGGCGGATGAAGCCCTTGTCTAGTAGCTCCTGGAGTTGCTCTTGTAATTCTTTCAGCTCTGCAGGAGACATACGATATGGGGCCTTCGAGACCGGACCGGTAGCTGGTACTAGCTCGATCTTGAATTCCACTTCTCTGTTGGGAGGTAGTCCAGGTAGTTCTTCTGGAAATACTTCTGGATATTCGCAGACTACCCGTACATCCTCCTGCTTGAGTTCTTTCTTTGCTTCTGAGCCCACTACGTGTGCAAGAAAACCAGCACACCCTTGCTCTAGCATCTGGTGGGCTGCCAAGGCTGAGAGGAATTTCTGAGTCTTCCTCTTTGGGGCTCCTTGAAACTCGAATGGTGGTTCTCCTTCTGGGCTGAAAACCACCTTCCTTCTATGGCAGTCCACTGAAGCGCTGTACTTACTGAGGAAATCCATGCCCAGTATGATGTCGAAGTCTTGCATCGCAAGGACTATCAGATCGACATATAGCTCTCGGTCTGAAATCTTGATTGGCACAGCCCGGAGTCACTGGGTGGATTCCATGATCTCCCCTGAAGGGAGAGTTGTCAGGAATCTGGACTCCCAACTCTCTGTAGGCACCTGTAACTTACTAGCAAAAGGTACTGATACGAAAGAATGGGTCGCCCCAGTGTCAAACAGTATAGTAGCTAAATGCTGAAAAATAACTATTTGACCTGTTACGACCGTGGAGGCGCTGGCAGCTTCTTCCTTCGTGAGGGAAAAGACTCTGGCATTGGTTGGAACTGGTGCTGCTTCCAACCCTCCCTGACTGATCTGAGGTCCCTCCAGTATAGTAGGCATGTAATGTAACTGAGGCTTGCCTCCATACTGTACGGACTGCTGAGGAAGTACCTTAAACTTGTTTGGGCAGTCTCTGGATCTGTGTCCCTCTTGTCCACATGAGTAGCATCCAGTTACACCCAAAAGGCATTCTCCTGGATGGGTCCTCCCACACTTAGGACAAGGTGGATACCTAGCTTGCTTGTTCTCTGGGATTCCTTTTTGGCTGCCAGGCCACTGCTTCCTTTTGTGGTTCTTGTTCTTCCAGTTCTGGTTATTTGGCTGAGGCTTCTGGCCTCCTGTTGTCTTGTTCTCAATCAGGACTGGCTTCTGCTGTGTTTGCTGTGCCTTGATGCTATTCAGATAGTGCTCTGAGATTAGAGCACTACTGACCAACTCCTCGCTGGTCTGAGGTCGGTGCGTCCCGCTGTTCACGTTGAGTGCTATTTCAGGGTTCAGCATGCGGAGCATCAGTCTGACTCGCTCCTTCTCTGTGCTGACTAGCTCTGGGCAGAGGCGAGCTAGTCTGTTGAACTTCGCGACTGCTTCTCCCACTGGTAGGTTACCTTGTCTGAACTCCATGAAGTCCTCGTAGTGCTTGTTGGTAACCCGCATATGGAAGAACTCCTCATAGAACTCTTGCTCGAAATCTGTCCAGCTCATCTGGTTGACTATGCTCTTATTCTTGACCCGCTCCCACCACATACGAGCATCTCTAGTTAGGCAGAAGGAGGCACATTTGACCTTCTCGACTTCTGGCCAGTCAAGAAGCTCCATTGTGCTCTCTAAAGTCTTGAACCAAGCCTGGGCATCCCAAGGCTCAGTCGTGCCTGAGAAACTTTCAGGTTTCAGCCTCTGCCACTGGACGAGGTATGCTTCTTGTCTTCGGTTCACGGCAGGGGTCTCCTGTGTGACTGGTGGAACTTCAACCACCACTGGAGTTCCCACTCCTGCTGTGGGTGGTGTAGGGGGCACTGGGTGCTGATTTGCCATCAGTGTGGCGATGGTCTTCTGTTGTTCTGTAATCTGAGCTTGCATTTGAGCAATGACTGCCATCAGGTTTGGCTGTTCTGTGCCAGGCTCATTGTTATCTTGAACTGGAGTTCTGTTCCTTGCATTAGGAGCTCGGCCTCTTCTTGCCATCTAATAATGCATAAGGGAACAAGAATCACTACTATATTTCTAGGTATAGAACTTGTTTTCTTACTTAGTAACCTAATATCCATTCTAGGGATTAAACATGATTCCGTGATACTAAGGTATTAAACATGCTTCCTTGTTCTATGCATATATGAGTAAGTACTTAAGCATTTCTCTATACTGCAATTAAGTAAAGGAGCAATAGAAAACTGAAACTTAAAGCTTTCTTACTTGAAGACGGCAAGGTTGATGCTGATGTGTGTGTGATGCTGGAGAATGGGAACTGTTCTGATACCAACTTGTAACGACCCGCCTTCTCGCACGCAGCCGAAAATTCTCCTCCAAGGGTTTCACGCGACTTAAGCGGGGTTTAAATACCTCTTCATGAAAAAACGTAACTACTCTATAAAATTATTTCTCTCCACCTTTTGTTGTGCTTGATACCCTAGCCCAGCCGGTCACTTGCGCGCCCTTAAGGGCTTGCTCCTCCTGTGGTCGCGAGTTCGAACCCCCTGCTGCCCTTTAAAGTTTTTCCTTTTTTAAAAATACTAAACGGACTAGGAAAATTCCATAAAAATATTCTAAAAATTCCTAAAAATATCTAGAATATTTCTAAAACATTTTTAAATAGTTCTAAGGACTTAAAATGGAAATTTTGGGGCGTTACATTTTGATCCCTTCAAACTCGGGATCAGATCTTGACTGGGTCGCCCGGGACGCTGGGGGCGCCCGGGTTGACCGGGTCAGAGCTTATCCCTTGGCTTCGCTGGCTTCTGCTTTGATGGCATGCACAGGGGGCGCCCGGGATGCTGGGGGCGCCCGGGAGCAGTGGGGGCGCCCGGGAGCATGGGGGCGCCCTGACCAATAGCTGCAGAAACAGTTCTTTTACTTCGGCTGTTTTGTGTTCACCTTGGGGGCGCCCGGGACACTCCGGGCGCCCTACTCAGCCTTTGCCTCACTCCTTTGAGGCTCTCTGAGCTGCAGACACTTGTTCCTTCGGTCCTGCATCCAGGGTTAGTCCAAAACAATATAAAACAATAAGATGTTAGTTTATATAGCCTTAGCTGTCTTGGTTCTAACTTTGGTCTCCAAAATGGAGCCCTAGGTCGAACCGACACCTACTGTTCCCTCGACGGGGAACGCGTCCTCACCTACTCTTCTCGGGAGAATTTTCCTGATGCCAACTGGCTCCTCCGGTTGGACTTTTGCCCAGCAGTCCTTCGCTAGGTGCCTAGCTGTCCTTCGCCAGGTCTTCAATACCAAGCTGTCCCTCGCCTGGTGCCTAGCAGTCCTTCGCTAGGTCTTTGTATCCTGGCATTCCTTCGCCAGGTGCCTAGCAGTCCTTCGCTAGGGCTTTGTATCCTGGCATTCCTTCGCCAGGTGCCTAGCAGTCCTTCGCTAGGGCTTTGTTTTCTGGCAGCCCTTCGCCAGGTGCCTAGCAGCCCTTCGCTAGGACTTTGTTTCCTGGCAGCCCTTCGCCAGGTGCCTAGCAGCCCTTCGCTAGGACTTTGTTTCCTGGCAGCCCTCGCCAGGTGCCTAGCAGCGTTCGCTAGGACTTTGCCTGCACACTTGAGTAACATTGTTAGATCACCAATAATACTTAACTTTGAACCTTGCCAATATCAAAACAAGGTTCGATATGATGCTTCCTGCACCAACACAGAGGACCAAGAGAAGACTACCTTCACTTGCCCCTTCGACACTTTTGCCTACAGACGGATGCCTTTTGGACTCTGCAACGCACCAGGAACATTTCAGCGATGCATGGTAAGCATATTTGGAGAGTTGTTAGAGCATTGTATGAAGATATTTATGGATGACTTTTCAGTTTTCGGCACGTCTTTTGATTCATGTTTAGAAAACTTGTCTAGGGTTTTACACCGTTGTATTGAGACTAACCTTGTACTTAATTTGAAAAATGTCACTTTATGGAAGAGCATGGTATTGTACTTGGACACATAGTCTCTAGGAGAGGTATAGAGGTAGATCCAGCAAAAATAAGTGTTATTTCTTCTTTATCTTACCCCGTATGCGTACGTGATATTCGTGCTTTTCTTAGACATGCAGGTTTCTACCACAGGTTTATTAAAGACTTTAGTGATATTGCTCGGCCCTTAACAAAACTTTTGCAAAAAGATGTTGAATTTTGCTTTGACGATAAGTGCAAAAAAGCTTTTCACATACTCAGGGAGGCCCTTAACTCAGCTCCTATTATTAAATCACCTGATTGGAATTTGCCATTTGAATTGATGTGTGATGCATCTAACTTTGCAGTGGGAGTTGTTCTAGCACAGAGGGTGGAGGGAGCACCTCATGTCATATGCTATACTTCCAAAACCCTAGATGCCACCCAAGCAAATTACACCACCACTGAGAAGGAGCTTCTTGCCATAGTTTTTGCTTTAGACCGTTTTAGATCTTACTTATTGTGCTCACATGTCATTGTTTTCTCTGATCATGCAGCTTTAAAATACTTATTAAGAAGCCAAATGCGAAACCTAGGCTAATAAGATGGATGCTTCTACTCCAGGAATTTGATTTGGAAATTAGAGATAGAAGTGGCAAAGAAAACTTGGTTGCAGATCACCTGAGCAGAATTGAAGGAGATGGATCCACTTCCACCAGTGTTAGAATGTGGTTTGTATTGGCCCACCTTATTCCATGATGCATATGTATTTTATAAAAATTATGATAAATGTCAGTGAACTGGAAACATAGGAGCTAGAAATGAGGTGCCCCAACAGACTATGCTATTTTGTGAGATTTTTGATGTTTGGGGAATTGATTTTATGGAACCTTTTCCTGCATCTTGTGGTTATTTGTACATTTTACTTACTGTAGATTATGTCTCTAAATGGGTGGAGGTCATTCCCTCCAAGACTGATGATTCTTCTGTTGTTGTTAGTTTTGTTAGGTCACACATATTTTGCAGGTTTGGAATTCCTAGAGCTATAATAAGTGACCAAGGATTTCACTTTTGCAATAAGCACATGAAGACCTTGCTTAGTAAATATGGGGTTGTACATAAGGTTTCTACTGTTGGACCGGGTTGGACCGGCTAGAGGGGGGTGAATAGACGAAAAAAAATTATGAAAGTGGAGGTACTCGTGTTGGTGCAGGAAGCACCATATCGAACCTTGTTTTGATATTGGCAAAGGATTCAAAGTTAAGTTTATTTGTGATCTAATAAAGTTACTTGAGTGTGCAGAAAGAAGTCCTAGCGAAGGGCTTCTAGGCACCTGGCGAAGGACTGCCAGGAAACAAAGCCCTAGCGAAGGCAGCTAGGCACCTGGCGAAGGACTGCCAGGATACAAAGCCCTAGCAAAGGACTGCTAGACACCTGGCAAAGGAATGCCAAGATACAAAGCCCTAGCAAAGGGCTGCTAGGCACCTGGCGAAGGAATGCCAGGATACAAAGCCCTAGCGAAGGACTGCTAGGCACCAGGCGAAGGATTGCTTGGAACCGAAGACCTGGCGAAGGACTGCTGTGCACCAGGCGAAAAACTGCTTGGTACTGAAGACCTGGCGAAGGACAGCTGGGCACCTGGCGAAGGACTGCTGGGCACCTGGCGAAGGACTGCTGGGCAAAAGTCCAACCGGAGGAGCTGGTTGGCAACAGGTAAATTCTCCTGAGAGGAGTAGGTGAGGACGCGTTCCCCGTCGAGAGAACAGTAGGCGTCGGTTCGACCTAGGGTTCCATTTTGGAGACCCAAAGTCAGAACCAAGACAGCTAAGGCTGTATAAAATTAATACATTATTGCTCTGTGTTGTTTTGGACTAACCCTGGATGCAGGACCGAAGGAACGAGTGTCTGCAGCTCAGAAAGCCTCAAAGGAGTGAGGCAGAAGCTGAGTAGGGCGCCCGCAATGTCCCGGGCACCCCCAAGGTGAATACAAAACAAGAAGAGCAAAAGTACGCTTCAGAAGCTAACTGGGCGGGGCGCCCCCAGTGCCCAGGGTGCCCCACACCCAAGCCACCGAAGCGGATAACTCTGATCCAACCGAGAAGCTCGCTGAAAAGGTCTACCAGGGCGCCCCCAACGTCCCGGGCGCCCCCAGAGTCAATCCTCAGCCCTATTCGAGTGGGAGAAGAGCTGACCGAGGTAATTCCGGATCGGTTGACACGTGGGGGGGGGGGGGGCGCCCCCAACGTTCAGGGCACCCCGAAGTGCTATAAATAGCACCCAACACCAAGGCTTCTGAAAATCAAGTCTTCTAACGCTTTCACGCTCTTCTACTCGAGGCGCTCTACTACAGAAACCTCCCAACTTGAGATACAAGCGCCGACGACGTCCCTCTGCTCCGAGACACATTCCACACCGGACGTCGGTAACGAAGAGATGTGTTTTTTTTCTTACTGCACTATTATTGTAATCATTCTTTTGTAAACTGTTTTGCGTGATTATAGTATTGCCCGCAGTAAACGGTCAACGACCGTGGGCCTTGGAGTAGGAGCCGACCGCGAATCCGAACCAAGTAAAAATCTTGGTGTTTGCGTATTATTTAATTTTAATTTCCACTGTGCATTCTCTATCTAACAATCCGAAACGTTTTACGATATTCACCCCCCCTCTATCGTTTTCTCTCGATCCAACAACTCGTCTTAAAAAAAAACTTGGTCGCAACTGAAAACGTTGCTTCCAAGGTAGTGGACGCTCAATAAAAAATCTCCTTGTGGCAGAGAATCCTTACAAAAATAGCACGCTAGACTTTTAGAGATTTTACAAGAATGAATAAAAATGATTGATCCCTAAAGCTAAATCTCTAAGCCTATTTATAGCCTAAGAGAATAAATCTGGATTGTTGATTTTTGATGAATTTTCTCTTGGCCGTTGATCCATGGATATAATCTGGATAGTTAATCTTGGATGGGATTAAACTGTATCCATTAGATCTGATTAAAGGATAAGGTTATCCTTTAGAAGATAAAGTTTAATTAAAACTTTGCTTCTATTCGCAGCAGGTGATTAACTTTATCTTCGGCTCACATCAACTTATTCGCATCACCTGTTTATCCCATTCGGTAAGTATGGAGACATCTAGCAGTGGGGTCATAGGTTTGAATCTTCTTGGCACCAAATAATTTTCTCTTTTCTTTTGGGCGCTTGGACCAGTCTTTTTGATTCTTCGTCTTCTGGGTGATTTCCGGCCAACCGGAGTTAGGCTCACCCGAACCCGACTTCGGCCTTTCGCTCCTCGAGCGTCCTTCCTCCCGGCTTCTCGTCCCTCGGACACCGCGCACGTCCTTCTCGCTCCACCGGCGTACTCTTCCGCAGCTTCCGCGTCCCTCGGATTGTACCGAGCCCGTCGGCTCACTTCCCCGCACAATCCTTCTCGTCCGCTACGTCTTACACTCGACTTCCTCCGTACCTAAGCTCTTGCACACTTAGCAGAGGGATTAAACATACCAGGACCTAACTTAAATTGGTTGATCACATCAAAATCAACCAGGTGTACTTACAATCTCCCCCTTTTATAATGTGCATCAATCCGAGTTAAGTTAGGGTAATCAAAATAAAAAACATGCATAATAATGTAAACAGTTTAAAAAAAACTTAAATTTCGAGTAAATTAACTATTCCTCCCCCTTTGATCACATCAAAAAATGGGGAAATATAATTAGGGAAAAAGAAAATTTTAAGTGCGATAAAAAATATTCTAAGTGAAAAAAATCGCATTGTCATAAATTTTTCAAATTTAAAATGACATATTTTTTTCAAAGTTAGTTCCATTTTTTTTGTAAAAAAATGACTTTAAAAAAATCCAAAAAAAAATGTTTGATAAAATCCATAGTTGATGAGGAGATAAAAAAAAATCGGATCTGGTCAAAATATTTTTCTATCGAATTTTTAAAAAAATCATATTTCAATAAACAATTCTTAAAACATCAAAAAAAAATCTAAATATTTTTATTAAAGTCGAAGATGAAGATATGAGTTTGGACAAAACTTTTGAGTTTTAAATTCGTTCATCAAGTCCAAAAATGACAAACCAACACATAAGAGTTCTTGAAGAATAAATTTTAAAAATTGGAAAAAAAATACTTCGAAAAATTTGAAAGAAAAATTGTAATGAGTCTTTCCCCTAAACTCTTAATTTCAATTTTCAAGGAAAAAAATATTCGAAAAATTTTGAAAGAAGTTCCAGTAGATAGACAACATAATTGTGCATAAAAAAATACAGACATAATTTTTGTTAGAGAAACAAAATGCGCACATATATAATAACAAAAAAATATTATCAGTTTAATACAAATTTAGGAACCCAAAATAAATTCCTGTCTACAGGATTAATTAAAAACTTAGGCGGAATATAGCTTTTGGGTATTTTTTTAAATTGACCCTTGTGATTTTTAAAATACCAATTTAAATTATCAGGAAAGCTATTTTTCTTTTGTCGTAAATATGCAATATCAAGTTCTAATTTTTGCACTAAGTTTTTCAAATTATCATTTTCATTTTTCAAAATATCAGAAGAGGATGTAAGTGTTAATTCATTTTTCAATTTTAAATTTTCTTTTTCTAATCTACAATTAGATTTGAGCAAGGCTTTAGCTCCTGCATATAATTGATCATGAGAAAGAAAACAAACCTCACTTACCGGGTCGCTTTCGAAAAGCGAGGTTCCTCTTTCGTCATCGGTTTCTTCTGACGTTTCTCCCCCTTCATCAGTGCTCCCTTCTTGATGATTTGCCATCAGCGCAAGTCCCGCGTATTCTTGATCTTCCGACTCTTCTGATGAGGACTCATCCCAGGTGGCCTTCAGTGCCTTTTTCTTCTTTGGCTGGTTTTTGAGTTTAGGACACTGGTCCTTCAGGTGTCCCTCCTCTTTACAGTTGTAGCATCTGATTATTCGCTTCTTTGGGGACCGTCTTCTTTTCTGCGTTCTTGAAAATTTGTTAGCTTTAAAAAAACTTTTAAAAGAACTTACCATTTTTGTTGTTTCATCATCAGTCGAGGATTCCTCGTCGAGTTGGATCTTCCTTGTGTTCAGTGCGACGATGCCTGCTTTCTTATTCTTTTCAACAAAACGAGATTCGTGAAGTTCCAAAGTAGAAAATAATTGCTCTAATGTACTTACCGTTAAATCTTTCGAAATGAAATATGCATCGATTACCGAGGTCCATTCCGGTTCTCGGAAACGCGTTTAAGACGTACCTTTGAGCATTGCGACTTGTTACCTTTTCTCCGAGGTTTTCAAGGTCGGTGATTAGTTCTTTTACCTTAGCATGTAGATGTGCAACTGATTCTCCATCCTCCATCCGGAGGCTTGTCAGTTGGCTTCGAAGAAGGTCTCGTCGCGCCAATTTTGTATCTGAGGTACCTTCATGTAATTCTAGGAATTTCTCCCAGAGCTCTTTTGCCGAGTTGTAATTTCCGATGCGGTTGACTTCTTGTGCGGGAAGAACGACTAGTAGATGAAATTCCGCTTTGTCGTTTGCTACAAAGTCCGCTTGCTCATTCTTAGTCCATGACTCTATTTCTTTATCCTTGTCGTTGTTGTCTTTTGGAACTGAAAAATTATTTTTCATAATTAATAGCAGTTCAATATCTGTTTTAAAAAATACCTGCATTCGGCGCTTCCACATCGCGAACTCCCCCTCAAATTTCGGAGGGTAGATTACGGCTCCAACCATTTTTTTTAAATTGCTGCAGTCGGCGATTAGTCCTTCTGCGGTGACCTTGGCTCTGATACCACTTGTTGGACCGGGTTGGACCGGCTAGAGGGGGGTGAATAGACGGAAAAAAATTATGAAAGTGGAGGCACTCGTCTTAAAAAAAAACTTGGTCGCAATTGAGAACGTTGCTTCCAAGGCAGTGGACGCTCAATAAAAAATCTCCTTGTGGCGGAGAAGCCTTACAAAAATAGCACACTAGACTTTTAGAGATTTTACAAGAATGAATAAAAATGATTGATCTCTAAAGCTAAATCTCTAAGCCTATTTATAGCCTAAGAGAATAAATTTGGATTGTTGATTTTTGATGAATTTTCTCTTGTCCGTTGATCCATGGATATAATCTGGATAGTTAATCTTGGATGAGATTAAACTGCATCCATTAGATCTGATTAAAGGATAAGGTTATCCTTTAGAAGATAAAGTTTAATTAAAACTTTGCTTCTATTCGCAGTAGGTGATTAACTTTATCTTCGGCTCACATCAACTTATTCACATCACCTGTTTATCCCATTCGGTAAATATGGAGACATCTAGCAGTGGGGTCATAGGTTCGAATCTTCTTGGTACCAAATAATTTTCTCTTTTCTTTTGGGCGCTTGGACCAGTCTTTTTGATTCTTCGTCTTCTGGGTGATTTCCGGCCAACCGGAGTTAGGCTCACTCGAACCCGACTTCGGCCTTTCGCCCCTCGAGCGTCCTTCCTCCCGGCTTCTCGTCCCTCGGACACCGCGCACGTCCTTCTCGCTCCACCGGCGTACTCTTCCGCAGCTTCCGCGTCCCTCGGATTGTACCGAGCCTGTCGGCTCACTTCCCGCACAATCCTTCTCGTCCGCTACGTCTTACGCTCGACTTCCTCCGTACCTAAGCTCCTGCACATCTACTTCCTACCATCCCCAAACAAATGGCCAAGCCGAAATCTCAAATAGAGAAATCAAATCAATTTTGGAAAAGACCGTTGGGTCAAATAGAAAAGATTGGAGCAAAAGACTAGATGATGCACTTTGGGCTTATAGAACGGCATTCAAGACACCAATTGGCATGTCTCCCTACCGGTTGGTTTATGGTAAAACTTGTCATCTTCCAGTGGAGATAGAACACAAAGTATATTGGGCGGTGAAGGCTTGTAATTTTGATGCTACCAAGGTGGGAGAAGAGAGGAAACTTCAACTTCAAAAGCTTGAAGAGATTAGACTTGAAGCATTTGAGAATTCAAGGATCTACAAAGAAAAGATCAAAAACTTTCATGACAAGCACATAATGAGAAAAGAATTTCAAATTGGTGACAAGGTCTTATTGTACAAATCAAGACTCAAATTGATAAAGGGTAAGTTAAGGTCAAGGTGGGAAGGTTCATTTATTGTAACTAATATTTTTCCCTATGGTATTATCGAAATTAAAGATGAAACTAATGGTTTTGTGTGGAAAGTTAATGGCCACCGGCTCAAAACATACTTTGAAGAATTAAAGGAGCTAGAGGTGGATGGAGTGGACATCAAAGATGCTATCTACCCAACCTAAAGGGGAGTTTCTTTTTCCTTGCGCTTTACTTTATAGTAAATACAATTTCATTGTTTTCAAATAGAGAATAAATGTTTTTCCAATGAGTTTTTGATAATAAATGTTTAGGAAGTGTAGATTGAATAAATAGTGATTGTAGACACCATTTTACCATGTTGGCACCTTATTTTTGAATGATTAAGAATAAATGTACCCCTCTAGGTTTTCTCTATATCATTTTAGAGTCTTTTGAAAATAAATTAAATTTGGTTGTCAAGACTTAGAATTTGAGTTAATGGATGAAATTCTTGGTTGCTTGAGTACTACTTGGTTGTGGACTCTAGAGTGATGATTTGAGATGAATTCTTTTTACCTAGTGAGGACTTAGCTTTATTGTTGAGATACACACATTTGATTGCACTCTAGAACTTGCTTAGGTTCTTTCAAAACTATATTTCTATGATTGGACCATATTTATAAAGGTTATTCACTTTGCCTTCTCTTTTCCATATAAGTGTTGCAACCTATCTTGTTGATTCATACTTTATTCTTTTTCCTTCCCTATTTTTCTGCTCATATCCATATTTCTATGTAAACTTGGGTACATGGGTTTTTCTTGATGTTATTTTACCCGAGACGATCAAAGGTTTAAGTGTGGGAGAGGTGGCTAATATTTTTAAATGATATGGGTGAAAAGTAGATGTATTGTGAAGCTTATGTTGTGATAGCAATTTGTTTTTATGGATTTTAAAATGGATTGGTGTGGATTCCGAATGTCTTGATGGAAGTAAAGGAATGGAAGAATGTGAGAAACACAATGCAAAAACAGAAAAAAAAAAGAAAAGAAATGAAGAAGTGTGCCAAAGTTGATGGATGGTGTATCAAAGATGAGTTGTGAGTATTGAAAAGTTAAGATTACCTTTGGAGTAATCTGATTTATGAATGTTGTTTGGTGTTTTAGCTCCATGAGGAGAATATTGAAAGGAATGGGAGCTCATAAAGGTTAGTTTTTACTGATACTCTTCAAGCCTACCAAAATGTTTTCATTTAGACATGGAATTGGTAAGTGGAATTGTTTCCAAAAGTTTTAATTGTTGCCATGATTTAAGTGGAGATGAATGAGCTAGATTTGGTTGCGAGATGTAGTGAAGTTGCAGAAAAAAAATGACAATGCAGCTGAAGACAAACAGAAAAAAAAAGAAATAGAAAGAAAAGAAGAAGGGAAGAAAAAAAAGAAAGAAAAGTCAAAGAAGTTCATGGAGGTTCAAAAGATGGATGGATTTCTGAGTTTGAAGTCGAGAATAAGAAGCTAAATGGGTTGAGAATTGGTGATGAGTGGAAGAAAGGAAAAATTCAGGCAAAAATCAGTTTCAGAATTCTGATTTCAACTACTGCTCAGTCCCTGATCGGTCTCCAGTCCGATCAAGGAGCACCAGTTCGGTCAGTAGATCGATCAGAGCATGTCTGATCGGTCTCTGGGCCGATCCGAGAAGCTAACACAACACAGAATTTTGTTTCAGCAGTGAACCTCCTCCAATTCAGCTCATACTCACTCACATTGGCTCAAAATTCATAAGAGGCTACCTTAAGAGGGCAAAGAACATTTAGAGATAATTTTGAGTATCCAGTTTCTATTTTTCCTTACTTATCCATATTTCTTTTTCATGCTATACCTTTTTATCATATTCCTTTTCTTATCACATCATATGTCTTTATTTCCTTTATCATTAGTTTTAGGTATTAGAATTCATGGAAAATTCTTTTTCATTCTATTCATTTCATACTTCTTGTATGTGTTCTAATAAACCTTTGTAGATGTGGATCCAAGGCAAAGAATGGTTGAGGAGAGTAGATAATAAGCAAGCTTATGGTAGTTCAAGAAACATGTTGTGTTTGAGTGAGCTCCACTTCATTGAAACGTAGAACTTAGGAAGAGAGCCACTAAAAATCCCTTTGGAAAGGTTTGTGTGTTGATTTCATCTCAAGGAGTCATGAAGGAGGAAGTAAGCTAAGTTGTTGACTTAAGGACAAGAAGCTAGTCTATTAAGCTTAGATTTTTGAGAATTGACAACTCTAGGTAATTTCTTTTCAATTGTTTTTTATTATGATTGAGAATAACCTAGGGAGAATACATTTTAGTTACTAGTAGCTTGTTCGGGACGCCCAAGAATAAGTGTGAGGGAGTTGATAACTTTCATTTTGTTGATTAAATTAGACCTTCAAATCTATGTTTTGATCTACTATTTTATGCTCAAGTTTGCATTTATATAAGGTTTCATGAATTACCTCTAATTGGCGTAAGATTCAATTCTTTCTATATTTACTATGTTTTGGCACTAAAATTTAATATCATATTGTAGGGTTTCAAATGATCATGGACCGGGATCACATTGGGTCAAACTTGGGTCAAAATTGGATTCGGATCAAATGGATCAAGCGTCGGGTTAATATGGGTCGTCCATTCAAGATAACGGTTAGATTCAAGCCATCCGCCAACTTCTGGTCGATCTAAGCTCAAGATAGACATAGCCAAGTTCAGGAACCAAGATCTGAAAGTTTGGGCCAGATCAGAATTAATCCAGCCGTTGGATCGAGCTCAGGAGGAGCCTAAATCGTCCGTTCAAAGATCAGAGCACTCTAAGCCATTGAATGCAGGTCCGGTTGATCCGAGTTGAGGAGGAGCAGATCTTGACCCTTGATCAAGATCTGGAGAGTTTGGGTTCGATCTGGATTGATCGGACCGTTGGATGAGATCGGAGAAATCTCGGCCGTCGAAATTCAAAATGCGCAGTTAAATCAAAAATTCCCTCTATCGAGCGAGGTCGTCGCTAGATCGCACCTCTATTTTAGATTTTTTCTTCGTGTTCTTCCATTCTCGATCGAAGGTGACCACCAGATCAAGTTGTTCTCCAGATTCAGATTCATCAAGCTCAGTTCTCGTGGAAGGATCGCAGTCCATTCATTGCTGACAGCTCCGGCGAGGGATTCATCGAAAGCTAGCTTCGTTCCAACCAGTCTTCACCCAACTTCGTTTCTCCATCAATCGGCCAAGTCAGAGGGGTTCTCTGAGCTTGTTCGAGGCTTCCTTAACCATTCATCGCCATCCCAATCTTCGCAGAAGAGAGGAGCGGAAGGAGTTCATAATTTCACCGTGTGCTAAGCGATTTCATTCCCGAAGCTGAATTTCGATCAATTTTCGAGCAAAAGGGGTTCTGAGCTCGAATCTTTGTGTGACGACAGAGAGGGATCTTGGTGAAGAACTTAAACTGGAGCTTGTAACTATTAGATTTCAATTTCTGAGTTGTTTCCATCGTTTCTGAATTCTATTCTAGCTTTGTATCAGCTATTTTCAGTTACTGATCAGACTGTCGTCCAATCTAGACTCTACCTGATCGGTCATCAAACTGATCAGGCTTGCATCTGATCGGTCAGCCGACCGATCAGGGAATTGCCTGCACGATTTATCCAGTTTTAGTTCCTAGTTTGTTTACCTTTTCATACCCAAGTTTTGTTATTCAGTTCAGAAAATATTTGCAGTAATTTTAGTTTTATATTTCCATCTTGCAACTTCAATTTGTTTGTTAAATTTTCCTAGTGGATAAATTTCATTCGTGTAATACCTAGTTAACTCCATTTAGTCACATTGATTCCATTTCAAGTGTTGTTCTCATTCTTACTTGCAAAGCAAAACCCCCATTTATTTAGAAAACCCAAAACATTTAACGATTCATAAATTCGAGCTTAAACCAAACATTCATTCAAGTAGCCCTAGGAAAAACACGACCTGTGACCCCTACACTACTCATTCTACTTTTGTGAGTTAGGGTTTTCAGTTTCTATAAATATCTAAATTTGAGACCCACATTCGTGACATCTCTATATTGGGAGTATCAACCTGCCACCGAGAGCGACTCCTATCAGAGAAGGTGATAGCCCTTTCAGAGGAAGTCAGTCACCTGACTCAGGAGTTGGGTCGACTCCAAGCTCGGGAGAAGCAGCTACTGGAAGACATCCACCTCCTCAAGTCATCCGCCAAGACCCTGAATGGTCGGGTTCAAGAGCAGGCAAATCAGCTGACAGGGAAAGAGATCGTGATAGAAGCTGTTGCCGCTCACGTGTCCGACCTACAGGAGGATCCCAGCCAAACTAGCTCGCATCTCTCGACCACCTCAGAGCGGCTTAAGGAGGCACTGGCAGGCGGCAGCTCATGATCAGATGTCCTCTGAGGTGATCGGGCATAAGACTTCTTGGGACGAAGCCATAGAAGAATTGCAAAAATGCAAGGTTGACGAAGCGTCTTGACAGGCAGATGCGAAGGCCGCATTCAAGGCCAAGTTCCTCCAGTCCGAGGAGTTTGGCAACATTTTGGCTGGATAGGTCATGAAGCGTCTGAAACAGGGCTTTAATGGGACCGTCCAACAACTCTAGAGAGCTAAAGTGCTGAAGCTAGACATTGATCTAAGTTTTCTCAACGTCGGCCAGGTTTGGGGGGACCTACCAGCGGAGGACAAAGAGTTGTAGGGCCCTATCCAAATTTGTGTTGTTATTTTTCATATTTTTGTATTTTAATTTTTGCTCTTGAATATACTTCAAATGTAATATCTGATTCTGAATGAAATTTTTTTGTCTTCTGTATCACTTTCTTTTTATCATCTACACTTTGTTGAATGTATTCCAAATGTAATCTCCAACTCTGAATGAAATATATTTATCTTCGGTACCTTGTTACTCCAAATGTAATCTCCGACTCTTGTTGAATGTACTCCAAATGTAATCTCCGACTCTGAATGAAATATATTTATCTTCTATCTCATGAATTTCCCGTATGTTGTGTGTCGCTCTTCGCCCCTTCTCCCATAAAAACCCCTTTACACGCGCGAGGTCTAATGTTGAGGAGGAGACAAGGACTTGGTGGGCTATTATTTGCCTGTGTTGGCAAGGACAGGACTCAGCCTCTTCAACACCTCGATTAGGCCAATATATCTTGGGTGTCGTCAACACTTCAAGATGGTATAGGTCCGAGTTGTTCCCGGCCATGCTTCCTCAGTACCATGCCCAGGTCTACTCATCTCGGACATCCTTGGCGGCACGAGATGGTAGGGACTTGGGCTGCTCCCGGCCGGGCAGCCTCAACAACACGGTCAAGTCTATACATCTCAGGCATCCTCGGCACCACGAGATGGTAGGATCTTCAGCCACTTCCGGCTGGGCATCCTCAGCACCACGGCCAGGTCTACTCATCTCGGGCATCCTCAACACCACGAGATGGTAGGGTCTTAGGCTACTCCTGGTCGGGCATCCTTGGCACCACGACCAGATCTACACATCTTAGGCATCCTCGGCACCACGAGATGGTAAGATCTTCACCTGCTCCTAGTCGGGCATCGTCGGCACCACGAGATAGTAGGGTCATAGGCTACTCCTGATCGGGCATTCACTGTACCACGACCATGTCTACACATCTCGGGCATCCTCGGCACCACGAGATGGTAAGATCTTCGCCTACTCCTGGCCAGGCATCCTCGGCACCACGGCTAGGTCTACTCATTTCGGAGATCCTCGGTACCACGAGATGGTAGGCTCTTTAGGCTACTCCTAGTTGGGCATCCTCGGCACCACGACCAGATCTACGTATCTCAGGCTGTTGGACCGGTGTCGTCGATAGAGGGGGGTGAATATCGACCGTAAAAATTTCGTGGAAACTTCGTAGTAAAACTCGTCTTTCGAATCTTTATTCTAGACTCAGAGTTAGTGCAGCGGAAAATAGAAAGAACGAAGAAAACAACGAGACTTGTACACACGGGATTTACTTGGTTCTCAACCCTCCAGGGTCAGTACATCCAAGGCCTAAGCACGGGAACGCCCGTCCACTAATGGTCTCCTTTCCGGCCTTTCCGGAGGCAGAGAAACTCATCTTACAGTGTACGATTTACAATCAAAATATTAAATAAATTTAAGTGCGGAAAGTAAATCAAACCAAATGAAAAGAAACGAAGACTCGGCCGATCTAGATCTCTGAAGTGTCGCGCACTTCCTCCCGAAGCCTCCTTGGTCGCAGAGCTTCATCGTTAGCGGGTTTCTTCCATTCGAAATGCTCAAAATGATCGTAGAAGTTGTGTTTTCAGCTGAGGGGTCGAAGCCCCTTTTATAGCCTTGTCTAGGGCGCCCGTGATGCTATGGGGCGCCTCACAAACCTTGGTCAAAGCTCATCCTCGCGTTGAACTCGCAAAGCTGATAAACCTGCCTTATTGGGCGCCTGTATTGAAGGAGGTGCCTGATTCATTCAGGTGCCTGAGTCAATAGGGGCGCCTATATCAATGGGGGCGCCAATATCAATAGGGGCGCCCGGGAAGCTGTTTTTCAACCTCTTTGTGGTTGTTTGCCTGCTTTCGCTTCAGTTTTAGGAACCTGCAAGATACATAAATACAAGGCAAACACATATACAATCTTAGCCTTAACGAATGGTTCTGACTTTGGATTTCCATGAAACCCTAGGTCGAACCGACGCCTAAGTTCCCACCCCCGGGAACGCGCTGTTAGATTCGGCTAAATTAAAATACGGACCAGAAAATTTCGGAAAAGTTTTATAAAATTTTCGTGATTTAATTAGGGGTCCCAACCTGTTAGAGGAAGTGGAACCCTAATTTGGAGGGTTTATTTGTTAAACCCTAGTGTGTTAGGAGGTGATTTGAGAAGGAACCCAAAGAGAGGGATTAAAATGGAAATTAACCTAAGATTAGGACTTAGGTGGGATTTGTCAAATCTGTAGGGGTTAAATGCAAAACAACCCCTAATAAATCCCGCAACCCTTCTCTTCTTTCCATTCCATGAACCCTAGCCCGCAACTCCTCTTCACCCTAGCATCCCTTGCCCCAGCCGCAGTCGAACGGCCCGATGCCTCCACCTCTCCTCCCTACACCTGTTCTTCTCCATCGCCGACGCTCCCTTGCACCCGATCGCCGATCTAAGATCCAAGGCTAGCAATTTTCCTTCCGTGTCAATCTTCTTCAACGGGCGGCATCACAACCCTCCTTTCCAATCACAGATCGGGTCGGTGTCGTTGATCTATTCTAGGTAGTTGAGGGTGAGTAGAGATTCCATGCTTCCTCATCAATTTATTTCCTTTTTCCCTCCAAATCTCGCAAGAGTTGCTGCGAATTGAGCCTCACCCTCTAGCTTGATGTAGATTGAACTCGGGATTTCAAGAACTAAGGGAGTGGCTGAGTTTATAGCAGCGAAGATCCGAGAGGGGTGGTTTCCTCATCCTCAGTGATTGTGTAGGTTGGATCTGGCAAGGATACTACCGACACAGCCAAACCAGGTAAGGACAAGTTGAATTGGAAATTGCTTGTTCTGAATTAGGAGCTGATTAATTTTGGTGATCGATTTTGGAGTGGAGTTGGGTTGAACTAAGAATGGAATTGGATCTGTTAGTTGAATAGGTGTACTGTTATTATTGTTTTGATGTAGTGCAGTGGTTAAAATGTTCATGTAAATGCTTTAGCCTAGATTATTCTCGTTTCCTATCATAAGCTTGATGGCAAGGGGTTGATGTTGATGGGATGTGTACTGCTTGGAATGTGTTGGATTAGGTTTATAGCTTAGTTCTTTTGAGCTTGTGATGATTTGTCATATGATACATTTTTTAGAAGATCTTTGATCAGGAGGTAGATTAGTGTAGATGAGTAGTTAATAGATCATGTTGTATGATAATAGTTTGAGCTAGGGTTCTGTTTTGGAATCTTTATCTATTTGGTGATAGATGAAGTTTATTAGGAATTAGGTTTGATTTGGTTTAGTGTGGATGAAGTGTTGTAAATCAGCAAGTGGATTTGAAATCTATTCTTAATTGGATTAGGTTTCGTTGAGGATTAAGATCGGATTAGTCCTTTGGTTGTGGAGATACATTGTTTAGCTCGATGTTGTTTTGTTAAGATAGCTAAGCTTTGATTTATGATATAGGGAGTTGATCAGATACGGATACCTGGACGCAAGGGGTTCTCTACGTACGAGTTCCTTTATCGGAGGCGGATACCCCTGACTTATCTTTTTAGATATTGTCTTACTGTTATGCATAGTTTATTATAGATAATAGTAAGTTTATACGTTGTACCTGCCTTTGTGTATTATGATTAGATATCTGTTGCGTAAATGACTCCTGTTTAGTTCCATACAGTCTCGATTTTTGTCATGCGTCTATATGTGCTTAGATACAGTAATAGGTCACTTTGTACCTGTAGTTGGATTGATTCCTAGATATACCTTGCATGGATATTCCTAGATATACCTTGCATGGATACCTAGGGTAGAATGGTTAGATCTGGATACATGTGTTAGACCTATACCTTTCCTACCGGCCTATGGTTGAGGATCTGATTAGTGAAGAGGGTGTCGTTAGCATACTTTACCCTTTAGGTTGTATACTGAGCTGTAGGTTCTGTATGATTACATACTGGCGATCATTGGCTCCCCTAGGGTCTGAGCCCGTCGCGCAGTCAGGTTTCCCGTATTGATTGAGCTATTAGCACGATGCTATTATCATGATGGAGACCATCGGCTCCCCTGAGGTCTGAGCCCGTCACCAGTCATGCCTGCATCATATTTGCATCGCCACGAGTGCTAGGCGTCATACCTGCGTTGCCACAAGTGCTGGGCATCATATTTGCATGGCCACAGGTGCTAGGCTACATATTGCATCCGCCACAGGTGCTAGGCGTCATATTTGCATAGTTACAGGTGCTGGGCTACATATTGCATTGCCACAGGTGCTGGGCATCATATTTGCATAGCCACAGGTGCTGGGCTACATATTGCATCCGCCACAGGTGCTAGGCGTCATATTTGCATTGCCACAGGTGATGGGCATCATACTTGCATAGCCACAGGTGCTGGGCTACATATTGCATCCGCCACAGGTGCTAGGCGTCATATTTGCATTGCCACAGGTGTTGGGCATCATATTTGCATAGCCACAGGTGCTGGGCTACATATTGCATTGCCACAGGTGCTGGGCATCGTATTTGTATAGTCACGAGTGTTGGGCTTCATATGTTGTACGCCACCAGTGGTTGGCTTTTCTATGCAACCATGAGTGGTTGGCTTGTTTGTTTTCTGTTCACCCGACCGCCGGTCTGGTGGTGGCTGAGGTGCGTACAGAACAGATCATTGCATCGGATGTATAGGATGTTTTGCACCTTTGTTGGTGCTTATTGTGTTTGAGTGTTGTATATGCTTGATATACACTTACAGGTGACATACACTTTTGGATTGTGTATTATTCTTGAGGTTACATAGGGGATTGATTCCACCTACCCGCAGGATAGACAGACTCTGGTATGTATTCACCCTTAGTCTTCAGTTATGTTGTATCCTCTACACTCGAGACTGTATCAACGTGATTCTTATTGTTATTTATATCTTGCTGTGCATATATGTTTTTGGTATCCGCTGGGTTTATTTGGACTCACCACCGTTGCCCATATTTTTGTTTCCAGGTTGATTGGTCTCCAGGAGAGCCCCAGTTGCCATCCCAGGTCCCTACAACTCCAATGATGGGTGTTTCCGCATAGTTATGTTTCTTTTACATCGTATTATTTGGTTTGTATTTGTTTTATGTCGTGGAACTTGTATCGCGTTTCAGTTGTCTTGGTATTGTATTTTTGAGTCCTTTGATGGACTATGTGTTTGTTGTTTTTGAGGTAAGTCAGATCGGTCCGCAGTCAGGTATGGTTTATTTTGTGTTATGATTATTTTATGTCTTGATTTTGAGGCCTGAGGCCAAATTATTATTGCGTGTGTTGTTTGTATGTGTAAATTGTCTGCCGGACAGAGGAGATGCTGCCCGATATTATATTGGAACAGTGACTCCTAGGTCTCGGGGCATGACACGCGCCTTCAACCTACTCCTCTTAGGAGACGGTTGCCACCCGGCCTATCCGGATGGACTTTTACTTAGCCTTCGATACTCTCGGATCTCGAGAGTTACTTATGTCCTTAGTCATTGCTCAGCTAAGTTGCTCAATCCCTCGGACCAAGACTTCGTGCCCAAACCCTAGGTCTAGGACTTCGGTGCCCAACCCTCGGCCAGGACTTAGTGCTCAATTCCTCGAACCAGGTCTTCGGTGCCCAACCCTCGGCCAGGACTTATTACCCAATTCCACGAACCAGGACTTCGTGCCCAACTCTCGATCAGGTCTTAGGTGCCCAGCTCTCGGCCAGGACTTATTGCTCAATCCATGATCAGGACTTAGTGCCCAATTCTTCGAACCAGGACTTTATGCCTAGGTTAACTAGGACTTTGATTCACTTTGGTCCGGTTTTCTTGACTACCCTTCCCTTGTTCAATGTATCACTGACTTAAGCATATTGTCAAACATTGAAATACTTAGAGGAGGACATCACTGATGCATCTTGCACCAACAATCTCCCCCTTTTTGATGTTTGACAATATCTTAAGTTAGATTGGTTGAAGGGGCTAAGTTATAACTCTTAGGATAAAATGACAAAATAATCTAAGCTTTGAAAATATATTTTGATCCTTTGGGAGAAAATTCTAACTTCAGCTCATTCTCCCCCCTTTTTGAAAAAAAAAATATTTTGATTTCATTTTGATCCTTTGGGAAGAGAAAAAAAAATTACTAACTTAAGCGCACTCTCCCCCTTTGTCATACATCAAAAATCAAAAAACACATGTACCAACAATGGAAATTACACTTTGAAAAGCACTGCAAAGGTCAATTTTGTACATTCAGAAGACTTAGAAAATTTTGTCTTAGAAAAATTTCCAATTGAGAAAGATTTTCAAAAATATATTTTGAATATTTTGAAAAATGCAAGTACTTTTGAAAAATATATTGAGCTTTTGAAAAATATATTGAGCTTTTGAAAAATTCAAGTACTTTAGAAAAATATATTGAGTTTTTGAAAAATGCAAGTACTTTGAAAAAAAATATATTGAGCTTTTGAAAAATGCAAGTACTTTAGAAAAAATATTTTGAGCTTTTGAAAAATGCAAGTACTTTAGAAAAAAAATGCAAGTACTTTTTAAAACAATGCAAGTACTTTTGAACCATATTATGTATTTTTTGAAAAAAAAATTTATACTGTTGAGAAATATTATACATTTTTGAAAAATACCAATACTTTTGAAATATTTTATGTAATTTTTGAAAAATATAAGTACTCTAGAAAAAATATTATGAATTTGAAAATACTTATATTTTTGCTTGACTTGGTTTAATTTTTAAAACTATTACTTGACTTATATTCAGAAAATATTGTCTTTAAAACATAATATTTTACTTGACTTGGTTTCTTTTCCAGTCTGACACAATCCTAGGAAACCTTGTTAACTACAAGGACATTTCCCTAAGTGTCCTGGAAATTCTCCAAACTCAAGAAAATATTATTTCAAAAGGTATTTCAAAAAACGATTTTATAAGTCACACAAACATTTTAAAATAATAATATTTTGAAAGACAAATTACTTATGTTTTCGACAAGATTTTGAAAATATAGTGCATGGAAACATATTATTTTGAAACGTTTAATAGCTCTTTTAATTTGACCTCCCCCTAAACTTGACTCAGCCCTATGAAGCTTGTTGACCACAAGTACTCTTCTTCTGAATCTTTAGGATTTGGTACAAATCATAAGAATTATCTACTAATTCCAAAAACTAATTGCCAAGCAAAGTTTTCGAAAAATATTTTGTCAGATAGTTTTCTTTTAACTTAAACTCCCCCTAAATTTGACACATCCTAGGAGTTCTTGTAGATCATGAAATATACCTCTTCTGTGTCTTTAGGGTTTATCACGATCAAAAGAATGAACAACAGTATAATAATTTTCAAGAAGATAATCTTAGAAAATTCAATTTGGATTGAAGATAGTTTTTAAAGCATAATTTTCGAAAGATCCAAACAAACTTTGAAAAACAACCCCCTCCTGACACCAACACCGTTTGACTCTATCTAAGTGCCTTAAGGAACTTTAGTGTTGACCTAAGAGGCTTGTGTCTAATTGTGTATGTCAAACAATTTTTCAAAAAGATATAATTTTGACAATGTATAATATGTATAAACAATCAGATAATCATGAAATCTATAAAAATATTATTATTTTAAAACACTATTTTGAAAATAGATTTTTAGAAAAATATTCTAAGAATTTTGGAAAACAATTTTGAAAAAAAAAATATTTTTCAATTTATTAGTCTTAACATCTCACCCATTCTAGATGGCTCAGTACAAGCAAACACGGTTGCCTTATGGGTGTATTGTGAAATGCTTGAATAATTTTTCTTAATTTATTGTTAAATCTAAGACTTAATCAAAACTTGTGTTAGATTCAAATTTATCAAATAGTAAAGTAAATTTGAGTTTCGATAATTGGCTTCCAGGTCTTGGCAAGGCACAGAGGCATTCTTTGGTCGTAGCCTTATTGGAGCAATAACTCTTTCCTTTACAAAGCCTTTTATCGAAAATTCATTTTCAAATTTACTTCTTGAAAAATTTTGGTCTAACTAATTTAGGTTTTGGATCGGTAGCTTCGGCTAGTTCCACCAGACTAAATAGACCAAGTAGGGTACGTCTTACCTTACTTGACCTTATTAGAAGGGTTAATTTCCCTAACGTACTATCATCTTACCTCCACCCAATACTAGGTTGTTTAAGTTTTACTTAGTCTTTTTCCTATAACCATTATAAATCATGCATAAACTTAAATATGAATGACATGACATATATTAAAAAAAATAGCAGATGCATGGCATGACAGTTATGCATGAGTCAAACAATTCAAATTATTTTACTTATGTTTCTAATGATGTATCAAATTCCCGATTTGATACATGTCGTGTGAACCCGCGAATATGTCAACCCACTTTAACATATTTAATATTATTAATTTAATTGTTACGGTTTGGGTAAGATTTTATTTAATTTGAGTATAAGTTATTTAAGAGTTAGAGTTAAATTAATTGAAACAAATTTGAAGTTAAATTAATTAAGAATTAATTAAACTTAAATTAATTATTTAAAGTTAAATTAATTAATTAGGATTTAAAGTTAAATTAATTAAGAATTATTTAAAGTTAAATTAATTAAGAATTTTAAAGTTAAATTAATTAAGAATTATTTAAAGTTAAAATAATTAAGAATTATTTAAAGTTAAATTAATTAAGGATTAATTAAAGTTGAATTAATTAAGAATTATTTAAAGTTAAATTAATTAAGGATTAATTAAAGTTGAATTAATTAAGAATTAGTTAAAGTTGAATTAATTATGAATTATTTAAAGTTGAATTAATTAAGAATTAATTAAAGTTAAATTAACTAACTAGGATTTAATTACGGTTGAGATAATTAAGGTAAAAACTAATTTAAGGTTACATAAAGGATTAAATTAAGATTAAAAGTTAAAATTAAAGCTTTTAAGATTTTAACTTGATTTAAGTTTCAAAATTTCTGGGTTAGTTAAAAGTTGTGGATTTAATTTCATCATTTTCATTATTTCGAAAATATCTGAATCCTTTACTATTTCTTCTTTATTTATCTTTTCATGTTTTTTTAATAATTCTGATTTATTTGAATCTTTGTGAATTTTATTAACTATAGCCTTGATCTCAGAAAATTCAATTTCCTCCTCAAAAGCAGCTGTATCACAATTTTATAGTTGAAGGAGGAGGACTGCTGAGATCATCTATGACTTTGTGGACACATCTCTGGATTTCTCAGAAATTAATCAAGATAGGAGGTGATATACGAAGATATGTCTGTTGCTGTGATCTGTTGAGATTTTCTTCGTGGGAGGTTTGCTTCAAATAACAGACTAGTTATTTTCTGTTGCATGCCAAAGCTGCCTGGCCGCATGTTTGGTTCTGACTGAAGCATCACTTTGATGAGGTTTGAGATTGGATGTATCAAATATACTAAATGGGCTGAGATTTCCGGAAAGTTGTGGAAGGGATGCAGAATTTATAGTTACAGTTTTTCAGGGATTGCAGAGTAATATTTCACTAAAAGGCTTCTTTCCACAACGTGGCAAACGTGCCAAACAAGTGGATGGCTCTTAGATATCGAGGTTGTAACTGCTTTTTCACCTCGAGTTTAGCTGCAATTAGGAGGACTTTAAAAGGGGATCCAAGGAATGTGTTGGATACTGCCGAGAGCCACAGTTAACAGGGAAGTTCTGAAGTTTTATATGACTACATTTCTGTTGCGGTGCTATGTATGGATATGGACAAACATAGATGGTGAATGATCCACCGTAAATGATCCATCTAGTCCGTAGCAAACGGCTACGGTAAAGACATTTCAAATCCGTTGATGGCTGAGGCTTTGCCAAAAAGCCTAAAAGGGTAAATAGATCCACCATAGATCTATCTAGTCCGCAGTAACGGCTGCGGTAAAGACACGCTAATTCCGTTTATAGTTGGTCACTTACCAAAAGTGAACATCGGGTGGATGTACAGCTATGGATCATTTTTGGAGAAGCAAGGAGGCAAGTCTTTCAAGGACAAGAAGAATAATGCGGATTCTGGGCTGGAGCATTTTTGTCTTCAAAGCCTCATTGGAGTGCCATACCAATGCTTGAGCGTGGGAAGTCTTGGGAGTGTTATTTTCATTTATGCTAAAGGACACCAAGGCTGCTAGAACAACGAAGGAAGTGGCTATGCTAAAAGGAGGCTTATGCTGACGAGGAAAGGATCTAACAACCGGATGGAGTTAATAAAAAGCTGACTGGTAATTGTATAGGTTTATATAGATACAGTCAGTTTATATTCAGTTGATATACTTGTAAATCAGTCTCAAGTCTTTGTTACTCTATATTAGGAGGTCAGGTTTGACCTCCCTTCTAATATGGATTTTCTTCTTCAGGAATAAGATGGTTCTTTGGATAAAAAAAAAATTCCTCCTCATCCTTATCATTAAAATCACATCCTTCAATATCCTCATAGTAGATGGAGTAATTTGGGTCACTAGTTAATGTTTTGTAATATTCTTCAATATTATCAAAAAATTTGATAATGAAATTATCATCTAATAAGATTTCATCTTCACTATCCTCAGAAATATCCTTAGAATTAATTTTAGAATTATCCTCAATAATTTCAGAGTTGATTTCAGGATTATCCTTAAGAATTTTAAAATTATCCTTGATAATTTCAGAGTTCATTTCAGGATTATCCTTAAGAATTTCAAAATTATCCTCAATAATTTCAGAGTTAATTTTAGGATTATACTTAAGAATTTCAAAATTATCCTCAATAATTTCAGAGTCAATTTCAGGATTATACTTAAGAATTTCAAAATTATCCTCAATAATTTCAGAGTCAATTTCAGGATTATCCTTAAGAATTTTAAAATTAATTTTAGTATTATCAATAAATTTATCAGAATTTTCAGAAAAATTATCAGAATTTATCTTAGAAATTATTGAATTGACATTAAGGATTAAACAATTAATTTCTGATATTTTAGACATATCTACATTTTCTAATTGAGCATGCAAAATGTTAATTTGATTATGTAGTAATTTTAATTTTTCAGAAAAATTACCTAACTTATCATATGACAGTGCAGGAATTTGAAAATTTTTCGAAACATAAATTTTGCGTACCTTTGCCGGACACTTATTTTTGTAGCGTCCGTACTTTTCGTATTTGAAGCACCGTATTTGACTTGTATACTTCCGGACTCCGGGCGTTGGTGCCTCCTTTGCTTCCGTTGGTGTAGACCGAGGCTTACGAGTAAGACACTGATTTTTGCAGTGTCCTCTCTCCCTACACTTGAAACATGTAATATGAAACTTAAAAATTGACATTAAAAATAAAATGTACCTGATTCACCCCTGGGCTCTCCCTCAACTCCTGGCGTCTTTGCTCCGTCGGCGGTTAGTCCGGTGAAGAGCGATATGGCTCTGATACCACTTGTTGGACCGGTGCCGTCAATAGAGGGGGGGTGAATATCGACCGTAAAAATTTCGTGGAAACTTCGTAGTAAAACTCGTCTTTCGGATCTTCATTCTAGACTCAGAGTTAGTGCAGCGGAAAATAGAAAGAACGAAGAAAACAACGAGACTTGTACACACGGGATTTACTTGGCTCCCAACCCCCAGGGTTAGTACATCCAAGGCCTAAGCATGGGAACGCCCGCCACTAATGGTCTCTTTTCCGGACTTTCCGGAGGCGGAGAAACCCGTCTTACAGTGTACGATTTACAATCAAAATATTAAATAAATTTAAGTGCGGAAAGTAAATCAAACCAAATGAAAAGAATCGAAGACTCGACCGATCTGGATCTCCGAAGTGCTGTGCACTTCCTCCCGGAGCCTCCTTGGTCGTAGAGCTTTGTCGTTAGCGCGTTTCTTCCGTTCGGAATGCTCAGAATGATCGTAGAAGTTGTGTTTTCAGCTGAGGAGTCGAAGCCCCTTTTATAGCCTTGTCTAGGGCGCCTGTGATGCTATGGGGCGCCTCACAAACCTTGGTCAAAGCTCATCCTCGCGCTGAACTCGCAAAGCTGATAAACCTGCCTTATTGGGTGCCTGTATTGAAGGAGGCGTCTGATTCATTCAGGCGCCTGAGTCAGGGGCGCCTATATCAATGGGGGCGCCTGTATCAATAGCGGCGCCCGGGAAGCTATTTTTCAACCTCTTTGTGGTTGTTTGCCTGTTTTCTCTTCAATTTTAGGTACCTGCAAGATACATAAATACAAGGCAAACACATATACAATCTTAGCCTTAACGAAATGGTTCTGACTTCGGATTTCCGCGAAACCCTAGGTCGAACCGACGCCTAAGTTCCCACCCCCGGGAACGCGCCTTCAACCTACTCCTCTCAGGAGACGGTTGCCACCCGGCCTATCCGGATGGATTTTTACTTAGCCTTCGATGCTCTCGGATCTCGAGACGTTCGAACCTCGACCCGTCTCTACTTATGTCCTTAGTCATCACTCAGCTAAGTTGCTCAATCCCTCGGACCAAGACTTCGTGCCCAAACCTTAGGTCCAGGACTTCGGTGCCCAACCCTCGGCCAGGACTTAGTGTCCAATTCCTCGAACCAAGTCTTCGGTGCCCAACCCTCGGCCAAGACTTATTGCCCAATTCCATGAACCAGGACTTCGTGCCCAACCCTCGGTCAGGTCTTAGGTGTCCAGCCCTCGGCCAGGACTTATTGCCCAATCCATGATCAGGACTTAGTGCCCAATTCTTCGAACCAGGACTTCATGCCTAGGTTAACTAGGACTTTGGTTCACTTTGGTCAAGTTTTCTTGACTACCCTTCCCTTGTTCAATGTATCACTGACTTAAGCATATTGTCAAACATTGAAACACTTAGAGGAGGACATCACTGATGCATCTTGCACCAACACTGGCATCCTCGGCACCGCGAGATGGTAAGATCTTTTCCTGCTCCTGGCCGGGCATCCTCGGCACCACGGCCAGATCTACTCATCTCAGGTATCCTCGGTTACTCATCTCGGGCATCCTCGATACCATGAGATAGTAGGCTCTTTAGGCTACTCCTGGTCGGGTATCCTCGGTACCACAACCAGGTCTACGCATCTCGAGCATCCTCGGCGCCATGAGATGGTAAGATCTTTGCCTACTCCTGGTCAGGCATCATCGGTACCATGGCCAGGTCTACTCGTCTCAGGCATCCTCGGCATCATGAGATGGTAGGCTATTTAGGCTACTCCTGGTCGGGCATCATCGGTACCACGACCAGGTCTGCGCATCTCTGGCATCCTCGGCACCACAAGATGGTAAGATCTTCGCCTGCTCCTGGTCGGGCATCCTCAGCACCATGGCCAGGTCTACTTGTCTTGAGTATCCTCGGCACCATGAGATGGTAGGATCTTCGGCTACTCTTGGTCAGGCATCCTCGGCACCACGAGATGGTAAGAACTTCAAGATCTTGCATTGGGTCTTGATGAGATATTTCCTTTGTTTCTTTAATTGCTCAAACTGCAAAGACGTACAAATACGAATACAAATACATGCATTGCTCACATGACTCACCGAGTACGATACGACTGGAGGTGATTTACATGTCATGGCCTCTCCAACCTTTTGCCTTCAGCGTCTTTTAGATAATAGCTACCTCCGATGAGCTTTTTGACAAATATGTAAGGTCCGCTCCATTGAGGCTCGAGCTTTCCGGGGTCGCCGACTAGCTTGATTCTTTTCCAGACCTTGTCTCCGATTTGAAAAGTTCGAGTGATCACTCGACGATTGTACACTTGCTACATACGTTGCCGATATGCAACTAATCGGGTAGCTGCTTTGTCTCGCACTTCTGTTACCAGGTCCAGGCCGATTAGCCGTTCTTGATTATTATCTTCTTTGTTGTAGTGTTGTCGTCAGATTGACTCATTGCCTATCTCCACAAGAATCACATCTTCTGCTCCTTACACCAGATTGAAAGGACTCTGACCAGTTCCTTCTTTGGAAGTGGTGCGGTACGACCATAAAATGCTTGAGAGTTCTTCGACCCAACTGCCTCTGACATGGTCAAGCTTTATCTTGAGTCCCCTAATGATCTCCCTATTGACCACTTCTGCCTGGCTGTTGCCTTGAGGATAAGCGATTGAGGTGAAGACATGGTGAATACCTAGTCCTTCACACCACTCTCTGAGTTTGCACCCAGCAAACTGTCTATCATTATCCAACACCGACTTATAAGAAATGTCGTACTTGCAGACTATATCCTTCCACAAGATCTTCATCACGGTGACCTCCGTAATGTGTGCAAGCAGCTCAGCCTCAATCCATTTGGAGAAGTAGTCGACCAATACTAAAAGGAACTTCTTCTGCTGAGGTCTGATCGGGAAATGACCCACAATATACTTTCCCCACTGGTCGAAAGGGCATGAGATAGTGGAGACTCAAAGTAGTTCGGTCGGGCAATGAGTGATATATTGATGTTTTTGACAGCCTTTGCACCAGGCAACAAATTTAACAGCATCTGCTTGTAGTGTGGGACAAAAATATCTGGCCAGAATAATCTTTCTAGCCATGGATCTTCCCCCGATATGACTTCCACATATGCCTTCGTGAATCTCCCGCATGATGTAGTCGACCTCCCCTGGACCAATACACTTGAGTAACAGTCGGGCAAAAGCTCTTTTATATAACTGCTCCCCAATCAGCGTAAATCTAGCGGCCTTACGACGGAAAAGTCGAGCTTCCTTCTCACCCACCGACACGGCTCCATTGCGTAAGAACTCCACATAGGGTTCTCTTCAGTCGGGTAATACAGTGTCAACAGCTTCCTCTTCAATTTGGGCCACAGCTCCTTCCAGAGCGCTAGGCTCTTCCAGCGTCCATAATGTAATGGAGCTAGGCAATTTGGCTAGCTCATCTGTCTTGACATTATCAACTTGATATATCTTTTGCAAAACAACTTCAGTGAAAGAAGACCTCAGTTGCTCATGTATGGACACATACCTCTGCAGATGCTCATTCTTAACTTTGAACTCTCCTTTTATCTGCTGAGCTATGAGTTGAGAATCCGAGTGTAAGATAACCCAAGCAGCTCCCACTTGCTTAGCAGCTTAGAGCCCCGCTAAGATCGTCTCATATTCGGCTTCGTTATTGGTAGCTCAGAAGTTGAGTCGAATAGATAGTTGTAGCACATCTCCTCTAGGAGAAATCATCAGAACTCTAACCTCACTGTGCTTGTTGTTGGAGGAGCCATCAACATAAATTTTTCACACTTCATTAGCTTCAGGTCTTGGGATAGCTTCGAGCATAAAGTCAGCAAGAGCTTGAGCTTTGATGGCAATACGGGGTGGTACTCAATCCCATACTCGTTCAACTCTGCCATCCATTTGATCAGTCATCTCGAAGCCTCTAGATTGGTGAGGATGCGCCCGAGTGGACTATTGGTAAGCACCACAATGGGATGAGCCAAAAAATACGGTCTCAGTCTTCAGGTCGTCAATGCTAGGGCATATGCTTGCTTCTCCAGGGTAGTATATCGAGTTTCTGTGTCTTTCAGGAGGTGCAGGTGAGATACTATGTAGTACCTTCTTCCCGAATAAGCGCATAACCCACGACTTGCTCAGCTGCAGACAGGTAGACAAATAGCGTTTCTCCCTCCAGCGACTTATATAGGATAGGGAGTTCAGAGAGATGTGCTTTTAAATCTGTAAAAGCCTTTTTGCATTGATCATCCCAATCGAACTTGACAGCTTTCCTCAGAATTTTAAAGAATGACAAAGTTCTATCAGCAGATCTGGAGATGAAGCAGGACAGAGCTGTAATTATGTCATTCAACCGTTGTATGTCTTTGAAATTACGAGGGGATGACAAGTTGAGAATGACTTGCACTTTCTCCAAATTAGCTTCAATTCCTCTTTCTTTCACCATGTACCCGAGGAACCGACCACTTTTCACCCCGAACAAATATTTAGCTGGGTTTAGTTTCAGTCCATTGGCTCTCAAGGTAGCGAATGTCTCCTCTAGGTCGGCTATCATGTCCTTCCCCTTCTCCGTCTTGACCAGGATATTATCTACATACACCTCAATATTCCTCCCGATCTGGTGGCAGAAGACCTTATCCATCATTCGCTGATAGATTGCACCTGCACAACCCGAACGGCATGACATTGTAGCAGTAAGTGTCATCTACCGTTACAAAACTGACCTTCTCTTGGTCTTCCCGAGCAAGGGGAACCTGGTGGTATCCCTGATATGCATCCAACATTGAAATGAAATCATAGCCAGAGGTAGAATACACCAGCTGGTCAATGCGAGGAAAGGGGTAACAGTTTTTAGGGTAGACTTTATTTAAATCATGGAAATCAATACAGACCCGCTATTTACCCCCAGGCTTAGAGACTAGTACAACATTCGCCAACCATGTCAGGAATTGAACTTCTCTGATATGTCCGGCAACAACTTTGTGACCTCCTCTCTGATTATCTTGTCTTGCTCTAGTGCAAAGTGTCTTCACCTCTGCTTGACCGGCCGGGCTCCCGGGGTGATATGCAATCAATGCGTGGCCAAGGAAGAGGGGACTGTTGGTGCAAGTTGCATCAGTGATGTTCTCCTCTAAGTGTTTTAATGTTTAACAAATACTTAAGTCAGTGATACATTGAACAAGGGAAGGGGAGTTAAGAGAGGAGTAACCAAAGTGAAAGAAAGTCCTAGCAAACCTAGGCAATAAGTCCTGGTTCAAAGAATTGGGCACTAAGTCCTGGCAAATGGTTGGGCACCAAAGACTTGACCGGAAGTTGGGCATGAAGTCCTGGTTCGAAGAATTGGGCACTAAGTCCTGATTATGGATTGGGCACTAAGTCTTGGCCGAGGGCTGGGCACCTAAGACCTGACGAGGGTTGGGCACGAAGACCTGGTTCGAGGAATTGGGCACTAAGTCCTGGCCGAGGGTTGGGCACCGAAGACCTGATTCGAGGAATTGGGCACGAAGACCTGACCGAGGGTTGGGCACCGAAGTCCTGGACTTAGGGTTTGGGCACGAAGTCTTAGTCCGAGGGATTGAGCAACTTAGCTGAGCGATGACTAAGGTCAGAAGTAGAGACGGGTCAGGGTTCGGACGTCTCGAGATCCGAGAGTATCGGAGGCTAAGCAAAAGTCCACCCGAATGACTGGGTGGCAACCGTCTCCTGAAAGGAGTAGGTGAAAGGCGCGTTCTCGGGGGGTGAGAACTTGCATCGGTAAGACCTAGGGTTTCGTGGAAATTCGAAGTCAGAACCAAGTCCTTAAGGTTAAGAATATGTGTATATTTGCTTTATATTTGTGTATCTTGCAGGTACCAAGATTGGAAGACAAAGCAGGTAAACAAGCCGGAACCTAGCCAAGCCAGGCGCCCCTATTGATGGGGGCGCCCAACAGGATCCAGGCGCCCTATTGATGGGAGCGCCTAGGTCAAAGAACAAAAAACAGTTTAGTCGAAGGAAGGCAAACAGGCTTCCATTCAGGCGCCCGGGAGCATACGGGCGCCCCCATTAGCTCAGTGCCCAAGTGGAGATGGATAAGCGCTGACCGAGCCTGCGGATAAGGGATCGCGCAGGAGAGGCCACGTGTAGGCGCCCCCATCGACACAGGCGTCCGTATGGGTGCTATCAAAGGGGCTTCGACCCCTCAGCTTCAAATACAACTTCTACATTCATTCTAAGTCATTCCATGCGAAGCAAAAGCGATCAGATGAAGCTCTGCGACCAAGGAAGCTCCAGGAGGAAGTGTGCAACGCTTTGGAGTTCCGGATTGGCCGGATCGTCTGTTTCTGTTTGGTTTGTTTTAATTCAAGTTGCATTTCAATTCATATCTTTTTGCTTGTATATCAACTATAAGACATGTTTTCTCCGCCTTCGAAATTCCGGAAAGGAGACCAATAGTGGACTCACGCCGAGTACATAGGCCTTGGACGTACTGACCCTGGGGGTCGGGAACCAAGTAAATAAATCCCGCGTGTCTATTGTCTTGCTTTTCGTTACTTTATTTTCCGCTGCGTATTTGCTCTTTCTTAGTCCGAAAATTTTATAACGATATTCACCCCCCCCTCTATCGTTTTCTTCGATCCAACAGGGACTCCCTTGATTTCTTTAGTAGCCTATGCAAACACATCCCGATGGTCCATTAAGCAGCTAATCATCCGACTTCTAAGTTCTGACACAAGATCAGCAGCAATTCATGTGGTTCCTCTAGCTTGTTGAGAATGAATCTAGACTTCTTCTCTTTCGACCTCCTTGCATTCCTCTTTAGCTCCTTCTTCTTCTCGGGAATTGGCCAGGTCGATTTGCAAGGTTTCATGTGTCCTCGGATTCTTGCTGGATCCTATTCTAACCTCCCCACTGTAGCACCGCCGAGAAGCCAATTGGTCTCTTTTGACTTCAGCCACCTGCTCCCCCACCGGGAATTTAATCTTCTGTGGTAGACCGAGACCACCGCCTGAAATAGGTTGAGCGTCGATCACCCCAGGATGACGTTGTAGGATGATGGGGCATCCACGATCATGAAGGAAGTTCTCCTTGTCCTCTGTAGCGTGTCATCCCCCAGCGACAGAGACAAGGAGATTTTGTTGGTGCAGGAAGCACCATATCGAACCTTGTTTTGATATTGGCAAAGGATTCAAAGTTAAGTACCATTTGCTGATCTAACGTTGTTCACTGAGTGTGCAGAAAAAGTCCTAGCGAAGGGCTACTAGGCACCTGGCGAAGGATTGCCAGGAAACAAAGTCCTAGCGAAGGACTGCTAGGCACCTAGCGAAGGACTGCCAGGAAACAAAGTCCTAGCGAAGGGCTGCTAGGCACTGGCGAAGGAATGCCAGGATACAAAGCCCTAGCGAATGACTGCTAGGCACTGGCGAAGGAATGCCAAGGTAAAAAGCCCTAGCGAAGGACTGCTAGGCGCCATGCGAAGGACAGCTTGGGACAAAGCCCTAGCGAAGGACTGCTAGGCGCCAGGAGAAGGACAGCTTGGGACTGAAGCCCTAGCGAAGGAATGCTAGGCACCGGGCGAAGGACAGCTCGGTATTCAAGACCTGACAAAGGACCGCCAGGCAAAAGTCCAACCAAAGGAGTGGTTGGCATCAGGTACATTCTCCCGAGAGGAGTAGGTGAGGACGCGTTCCCCGTCGAGAGGGAACAGTAGGCGTCGGTTCGACCTAGGGCTCCATTTTGGAGGCCCAAAGTCAGAACCAAGACAGCTAAGGCTGTATAAAATAATATTTTATGGTGTTTTGGACTAACCCTGGATGCAGGACCGAAGAAACGAGTGTCTGCAGCTCAGAGAGCCTCAAAGGAATGAGGCAACAGCTGACCAGGGCGCCCGGAGTGTCCCGGGCGCCCCCAAGGTGAACACAAAACACAAAACCCAAAGAATTGCTTCTGCAGCTGCTATCCCGGGCGCCCCCGTGCTCCCGGGCGCCCCGGACGCTCTGGGCGCCCCGCATGCTACGGGCGCCTCCAGTGACAGCTACCGAAGCAGCTCCCCTCGAAGCAAAGAAGATAGAAGTTTGACCCGGTCAATCCGGGCGCCCCGGTCAAAGCTGATCCCGAAGTTGAAGAGATCAGAAGCGACCGAGCAAATGCTGGATCGACTGACACGTGGGGGGGCGCCCCCGAAGTTTCCGGGCGCCCCCAGGCCCTATGTAAAGGGCCCTCGACCCCAGGCTTCAATACATCACATGATTCAACGCTTCTAGCTCTTCTGCTCTCGCACCTCGCTCCGGAAACCTCCCAACTCGAGCCGACGACGTCCCGCTGCTCCGGAAAAAGACAACCTACATCGGACGTCGGTAAAAAGAAGAGCTTCCTGTTTTTCAGTTTACTATACTGCATTTGTAATCAATCTTTGTAAACTGCTTTTGCGCCTTATATAGAATTGCCCAAAGTAAACGATCAACGATCGTGGGCCTTGGAGTAGGAGTCGACCCAGGCTCCGAACCAAATAAAAAATCTCTGTGTTTGCGTATTTTATTTTAATCTTCCGCTGTGCAATTTCTCTTATTTTAAATCCGAACGCTTTCCGATATTCACCCCCCCCCCTCTATCGGTTCTCTCGATCCAACAAGTGGTATCAGAGCGGGGAAGCTCAAATTTGGTGCAACCACCAATTTGAGAGTTTTTCGAATTTACAAAATTTTTTATTTTATTTCTATCCTTTTTGTTAATCAACACCACTCGATCAGTCTCGCTTTTTATTTTCAAATAAATAATATCTGTAGGTGGATTTAAAATATTCTTACGCCTTTTTCAATTTTGAATTTTCATATTTTCACCATAAGTCTGAATTGATAAAACAAATAATTTTTAAAAATTTGTCATAAATTTTTTTTATTATTTTAATATTTTTCTCGAAATTCGTGCTACTTTAATTCTAGCAAAATTTTTCCCAAACATTAAAATCTTACTTTTTCATTATTAATCAGAATTGACAAAATCATCATTTTCAAAAATTTATCATAAATTGTTTTTATTATTTTATTATTATTTCGCCTCGAAATTCGTGCAATTTTTTTTGGGCTACTTTTTTTTTCTTCTTCTCCCGCACTACTAACCAAGACCAAGTCTTGGTACATTTCTGTTGTTTCTTTTGTGTGCAAGAGATCATTTTAAATGGCCAACCGAGAATGGAACAGTGCCCGTCCACCACTCTTCTCTGGCGAAAATTTCAACTCCTGGAGAAGTCTAATGGAATCCCACCTGAAGGCCAATCTGGATCTTTGGTTGATAATCCAAACGGGGTTTAAATTCCCCACAGAAGATGGGATAGCACTCGCTTGGGACAAATTGGACGAACCAACTTTGAGGAAGATCGAGACTGATGTCAGGGCTACAGTAATCTTACAATGTGGCCTGACCAAAGAAGAACTGAAGCGGGTCGGATCCTTCAACTGTGCTAAAGAAATGTGGGAAAAGCTAATCAGTCTACACGAAGAGAGCTCCGATGTTGAGATCTTAGAAGCTCAAGAACAAGTAGCTGAGACGGACTCGACACTCGACAACGAAAACGAACCAGAATCAGACGACGAGTTGACTGAGACAAAAATGGTAACCAATTTCAAATCTTCTTTTAAATTAAGGTTAAATAATCAAGTTGATACTGCAATGGTCGAGGAAGGTATAGTTTTTATTGCAGGGAAAACCCCAAGAGAACCACCAAAGAAGAAGATTCAACCTGTACCTGAGTCCGACTCAGACTCAGAATCTGACGACGAAGGAAGGGATCCTTGAAACTGGTCCGGTTGGCTCGCGACCGCTACAAAATACCAAAGAAACAATCAAGCAAAAGAAAGATGACTAGAATCAAGGGGGAGATTCCCAACCGGGAATTAAAAGGTAAATTTACAGTATTTGAAAATCCATTATTTACCATGAATAATATGATTGAATCTTATAAGGCTAATGTGTTAGAAATTCATAATATTGTTGTTTTTGATAATCCAGAATATTATTACGATTATGATGTAACTTAGATAATTTTTTTTGCTTTAATTGTATGTTTCTTTTTATTTCATTTTTATTTTTTTAATTAGGATTGATTAGTTTAAGGATAAAACAGTTTAACTGAAATTTGAACAACATAGTATTGGGTGGCGGTGAGATGATAGTACGTTAGGGAAGTCATCTTGGCGGAACTAGCCGAAGCTACCGATAAAAGACCCAAACTAATTAGACCAGAATTTATCAAAAAGTAATTTTTGAAGATGAAATTTCACTAAAAGGCTTTGTCTAAGAAAGGGTTGATGATCCAATAAGGCTACGGCCAAAGAAGGCTTAGTGCCTCGCCAAGACCTGGAAGCCAATTTTTGAAATTCAAATTCAAGTTACTTCTTGTCAAATTCAAATCTAACACAAATTTCAATTGATCTTAGACTCGACTACTTTTTCCAAAATAAAGTTAAAATTCATTAAAATGGTTTTCAAAGTTGATTCAATTTTTCAAAATTAATCATGACTCTTCAAAGTAAAATCCTTACTTCTATTTAAATTTGTCTCACAAAACCCATAAGGTTAACATGCTTGATCATGTAGAACTGGGTGAGACATCTAGGACCTAAAAGCATAATTCACTATCCTTTTAAATAAATAAAAAGGTTTGCAAAAGTTATTCAAAATTTTTCAAATTAATTCAGTTTACTGTACCCTCCTTTTCATCTCTATTTTTTTAAAATATTGAATTTCATGTTAAAATAGACCCATTTTAAATAGAATCTTGTTTGGTTTAGTTATTGATTGGTAAAACATAGTCAACATAGTCAAACCTGGTCAACACTGAATTTCCTTAAAGAACTTAGATAAAAGTCAGGATGTGTCAAATTTAGGGGGAGTTTGAGTCAAAAGAAGAATTTTTGAAATGTTTTTTTTGGTAATTATTTGTTTTGAAATTGTTAGATAAATTCCTTTGATCTGAACTGAACCCTAAAGACTTAGAGGAAGAATACTTGTGGTCAACAAGCATCCGAGGACTATATCAAATTTAGGGGGAGGTTAAATTAAATGAATTATTGAACATTTCAAAATAATATGTTTTAATACATTAAGTTTTCAAAATTCTTTTGAAAATACAAGTAATTTGCCTTTAAAAATATGGTTTAGTAAATCATTTTTGAAATACCTTTAGAAATAATATTTGCTTGAATCTTGAGAATTTCCAGGACACTTAGGAAAATGTCCTTGTAGTTAACAAGGGTTCCTAGGATTGTGTCAGACTGAAAAGAAACCTAGTCAAGTAAAATATTAATTTTTCAAAGTCTAATACTTTTATAAAAGTGCTTATGTGTTTCAAATCATAATTTATCTCAAAAGTACTTGAAAAATTTTTTCTAAATTTTTTTAAGGAAATTTTTTTTCTTACAAAATATTTTTCAAAACTTCACAATACTCTTCAAAATGGATTTAATCTGGAAATTTAAGCTTTTTGCTGTGCTTTCGAGAATTATACTAAGTATTTTTATGTTTTCAAAACTCATAGGCTCTGATACACAAACTTTCTCTTTAAACTTTTTCCTTTTTAAAGAAACTTTATTGAAAACTTCGAGTTGCTCTTAACTAAGAATTTCCTTTGTGATACTCAGAAGTTTTTCAAAATATCTTTTTCAAAACTGAACTTAGAAATGGTCTAAAACAGAAGGAGAAGAATTTCACATTAAGGGGGAGAGAAAGGAAATTTTGTTTAATTTTCTTTAAAAGTGCTTCAAAAATTTCTAAGCATTTCTAAGTATTTCAAAATTTCCTGAGTGCATGTTTTTTTCTTAAGTAAAATTCTTCTTAGTAAACAAAATTTGTCTGAGCAAAAACTAGTTGAAAATTTTGGCAAATGTTTCTAAGTAGAGTTTTTTTTGGTGAAAAACTTGTCTAGAAGCTTTACAAATTTTGTTTTTCAAAATACATAAAGTATTTCCAAGCAAATTCGTCTAAGTGTGCAAATTATTTTAAAAACAAATTTTTTTCAATTCTCAAAGTTGAATTTTTTTAAAATTTGACTTCAAAATTTGGCCTAAGAAAAATTCCTTTTTGCAAAGCCTTTTTTTTTACAAAATTTAGGTTTGCAAAATGAAAAATTGTCTAAGTGTAAAAAGTTTTTATGCAAATGCTTTTTAAAACACTTTGTCAAAAAAACTTAGAAGTTTTACACAAACTCAAAACTCTCTATTAGAAACCTTTTCGCCCATGTATGTTTTTGATATATGTCAAAGGGGGAGGAAAGGTCAAAGTTAAATGTGTTAACACAAGAATTCAGGGTTTTAGGGAGTATGAGAAATAAAGAATTTTTTTAAAACTATTCTGTTCATACTTCATTGTGTTTTTATCTTTTTGCTTAAACTGTATATGTTTTTTACTTAACTTTGAATTGTGTTGCCATAAATCAAAAAGGGGGAGATTGTTGGTGCAGGAAGCACCATATCGAACCTTGTTTTGATATTGGCAAAGGATTCAAAGTTAAGTACCATTTGTGATCTAATGTTGTTCACTGAGTGTGCAGAAAAAGTCCTAGCGAAGGGCTGCTAGGCACCTGGCGAAGGATTGCCAGGAAACAAAGTCCTAGCGAAGGACTGCTAGGCACCTGGCGAAGGACTGCCAGGAAACAAAGTCCTAGCGAAGGGCTGCTAGGCACTGGCGAAGGAATGCCAGGATACAAAGCCCTAGCGAAGGACTGCTAGACACTGGCGAAGGAATGCCAGGATACAAAGCCCTAGCGAAGGACTGCTAGACACTGGCGAAGGAATGCCAGGGTAAAAAGCCCTAGCGAAGGACTGCTAGGCGCCAGGCGAAGGACAGCTTGGGACAAAGCCCTAGCGAAGGACTGCTAGGCGCCAGGCGAAGGAAAGCTTGGGACTGAAGCCCTAGCGAAGGAATGCTAGACACCGGGCGAAGGACAGCTCGGTATTCAAGACCTGACAAAGGACCGCCAGGCAAAAGTCCAACCAAAGGAGTGGTTGGCATCAGGTACATTCTCCCGAGAGGAGTAGGTGAGGACACGTTCCCCGTCGAGAGGGAATAGTAGGCGTCGGTTCGACCTAGGGCTCCATTTTGGAGGCCCAAAGTCAGAACCAAGACAGCTAAGGTGTATAAAATAATATTTTATGGTGTTTTGGACTAACCCTGGATGCAGGACCGAAGAAACGAGTGTCTGCAACTCAGAGAGCCTCAAAGGAATGAGGCAACAGCTGACCAGGGCGCCCGGAGTGTCCCGGGCGCCCCCAAGGTGAACACAAAACACAAAACCCAAAGAATTGCTTCTGCAGCTGCTATCCCGGGAGCCCCCGTGCTCCCAGGCGCCCCGGACGCTCCGGGCGCCCCGCATGCTGCGGGCGCCCCCAATGACAGCTACCAAAGCAGCTCCCCTCGAAGCCAAGAAGATAGAAGTTTGACCCGGTCAATCTGGCCGCCCCGGTCAAAGCTGATCCCGAAGTTGAAGAGATCAGAAGCGACCGAGCAAATGCCGGATCGACTGACACGTGGGGGGGGCGCCCCCGACGTTCCGGGCACCCCCAGGCCCTATATAAAGGGCCCTCAACCCCAGGCTTCAATACATCACTTGATTCAACGCTTCTACGCTCTTCTGCTCTCGCACCTCACTCCGGAAACCTCCCAACTCGAGCCGATGACGTCCCGCTGCTCCGGAAAAAGACAACCAACATCGGACGTCGGTAAAAAGAAGAGCTTCCTGTTTTTCAGTTTACTATACTGCATTTGTAATCAATCTTTGTAAACTGCTTTTGCGCCTTATATAGAATTGCCCAAAGTAAACGATCAACGATCGTGGGCCTTGGAGTAGGAGTCGACCCAGGCTCCGAACCAAGTAAAAAATCTCTGTGTTTGCGTATTTTATTTTAATCTTCCTGTTCGGACCGGGTGCATGTCGACAAGGATACGAGTTCGTAAAATTTTAAATTTTTACGTGCAGCGAAAGAGTTTGCATAAAATAATTTCCTAAATTATTTTAACTTCGTATCTAGCATGCAACCTTATAGTGTGTTGACATAATCATAAAATAAAACTTTGCGGAAAAGTAAACTAATTTACATTATACCTCTCGTAACTCGAAGTAAGGGACGAGATCCAACCGTAGCGTCCCTTGGAAGCTTCGCCTCTATTCGCGTCCACACCGAGTTCTCTTCGGGATGACTTCGCAAAGTCACGAGTTTTGTGCCGACGAGAACTACTAGATTCTCTATAGGCACAACAAAGAAGGACAAGAGAAAAATAGGAAACTCACCAAGAAGAAACGTAATCTAAATTCCGGGAAGAGAGGAGTCGCTATCCGCTTCTTCTTCTTCTTGTTTGGTTTCTCCTTCTTGTTGAAGCTCACGGCAACTCACAAGGGGAGGAGAGGGTTACGCCGGCCCTAGTTCTTCAAGAGGGTGCCGGCCCTAAAACTCCAAGAGGGCGCCGGCCCTAGGTGGGGAGAAGAGAAGAGGGAGAAGAGAAAAGAGAGAGGGAGAGCTCTTCACAACTTGATTAGTTGATTGGGAATAAGGGCTTGCCTTTGGTTCCTTTATATAGTAGCAACTCCTTTGCTAAGTCTCCCTCTAAACCGAATTAACGGAATTAGTTATAAGAAATTTATCTTATAAATTCTCTTATTAATTATTCCGTTTAAGCCGAGTCTTATTATAACTAATTTATAATAAAACAAATTCCTCTTCTCTTTAAATTATGGAATAAATTTTATAAGAAATTTATAAACTTTCTTATTATGGAAAAATCAATTCTTAATTGATTTTATAAAATTAAAATAAACAATTTCATGGATTATTTTAACTTCCATAAAAAGAATAAATTTCTACAAATTTATTTATATAAATTTCTTTTTACAAATTTATTCATCCATAATTTATAAAA
This sequence comes from Boesenbergia rotunda, assembly GCA_024364735.1. Lineage (NCBI taxonomy): Eukaryota > Viridiplantae > Streptophyta > Magnoliopsida > Zingiberales > Zingiberaceae > Boesenbergia > Boesenbergia rotunda. The sequence goes on along the minus strand of JAGFNQ010006326.1, from coordinate 67,952 downwards.
TAAATAGCGCTAGATTTATTTTATTAATTAAACCAATTAAATTGGTTTAATCTCCCTTTAATGGCCGGCCACCACAAGGAGGGTTAGCACCCTCTTTGGCCGGCCAAACCAACCCGAACCGGTCGCGAATTAAACTCATTTAATTCGCCCAATAAGCCTTCAAAAGACTTAGCCATTTTTAGCTTCCATTGCGCCTCTGATTAACTCAGATTCGACTTATTTCTCTTGATCGGAAAATCCAATTTTCAACTCGTTTTAAATCCCTCGGATTACTCGTAGTGCGTGTGACTAAATAGGCTTTCGATTTATGTTGGCCGTCTATAATCAACTAATTATAGAACGATCATGAGTAGCACCTAGTAGTACATCATGATCCCCAATTAATCGAAAGATCAACGGTTTGACCTCAGAAGAAATTATTCTGAAACCCTTCAGCAGCTCTAATGAATCGTGCCCCCATTCCCTTCACCACCTTATACCCACTTGGTTCAGGACACGGTCTATGGTGTCAGTCCCCGCTAGGCTGACTACGTCACACCTAGCCCAAGTAGTGTCTTTCTCGTCCTTTGGATTTCTAATTACTCTCATGTAAGAGACTCGCACTCTAAACATGATATACTCTGGCCAGAGGTTTTGAGTAACAATCCGACGATAGACCTGGGTATACATCTCCTCGCAAGGAGTGGTGAATCCTTTGTAGGCTGTTCAAACATCTTCGGGCACTTTGGCTTATACCCAATCATCCTGGGTCCACACCTCCTTGGAGATGCTTGCTTAAGATGTTAAAGTATAAGTCTCCATGACCAAGATGACTTGAACACCGCAAGTCAAAGGAACATCGCACTTAAGCTGCAGTAAGAACTTCATTGACATATCTACATGTAGATTCCCATATGAAGTCTTACAGCTAGTCACTCCAATGAACTAGTTCCCTTAACTAGCATCCATGTTTATCTCCGGACATCCCAATGTCACCAGCCAGTGAGAATCAACTGATTAGAGAATAACCCATGCTAGTCTCAACAGAATTGATAGTGTCCGTTTTTATCAATTCATCGACTAGGGATAATTTCAATACTTCACAATTGCACATTAGAGATAATCACTAGTTGTGATCCCATCACAAATTCTCTTATGCTGTGAATTGTATTGCGGACATTCAGTAGATGAGTTTAAGATCCCAATCAAATACACTAACATGTATACTCAAATAGTGAATTATCATTTATTAAGATAAATGTTTACAATCATAAGGCGATTGCCTTAGGACACTTCTCTCATATCACTAACACTTCCGCTGTGCAATTTCTCTTATTTTAAATCCGAACGCTTTCCGATATTCACCCCCCCTCTATCGATTCTCTCGATCCAACAGATTTTCCCCATCAACTGTACTCCGTATCCGGTGAAGCCGAAGAGCGGGGTAGAGACAGGATGCAGCTCATCCTCGTCGACCTGCATATGATCCAGAGCCGTCTTGTACACAATGTTGACGGAGCTACCTGTATCCACAAAGATGCGCTTAACCTTGTAATTAACTATTCAAGCGAGGATTACCAGTGCATCTTCATGGGGGCTTCCACATCCTCCAGATCATCAGGGTCGAAGGAAATGACCGGGCCTTGGCGCTTCTCCTTATCTGTCCCGATGACGTAATTTTTCAGCCGGCAGGTATGGGTCTTCCTTACCCGATGAGAGTCTCCTTTAGTCAGACCTCCTAAGATTACCTCCCACATGGCCCGATGGAGGTCCGCGAGCCGGAGTCTTGTCTTTCTTAGGATCCCTTTCAGGAGAGATAGACTGGTGGGGCACTATCTCCCGACTTCTTTCTTTCGAAGGTGACCAGGACCGATGCTTGGATCTGTCCTCCCCCAATTGTCGTCGATGAGGGGAAGGGCTTCGACGAGGGGATCATCGTCGATACCCCGCTTTGTTCCACATTTTGCGGGGCTTGGCGTCCGCGTCCTTAGACCTCCTCTTCTTCAAGGTATAACACTCCTCTGTAGAGTGTGTTGTGTTGCCGTGGAAGTCGCAGTACTTCTTCGGTAGCTCGAGTCCCGCGATGTCGACCGTCTCCACCAACCTCTTCTTGTCGACCCAGTGATCCTTCCCGAAGTGAGGATCTTTTGCTCGAGTTGGAGCAGGTGGTTCTCTCCTCTCGGATTGTACCGAGATCTGGATAGGGACTCCTGCCGAATCTTTGCGACTGGCATGCTGTACCTCTTCGACGTTGACGTGCTTGACTGACCACCCCAATAAGTCATCAAAGCTAGTTAGCGGTTTCTTCACCAGTGATCGAAAGAAACCGCCTTCAGAGAGTCCTTGCGTGAAGGCGCTGATGAGGATCTCTGAAGTGGCGGTTAGCACATTTTGAGCCACCTGATTAAATCGCTGGATATAGTCCTTAAGCGATTCTTTGGTCTTCTGCTTGAGAGCGAACATGTTCAAAGTCGTCTTCAGGTATCGTCGGCTGTTGGCGAAGTGGTGTAGGTAGACAGTTCTAAACTCCAGAAAGGAGTTTATCGAATTTTGAGACAGCCTCTGAAATCATCTCGGAGCGCCCCCTAATAAGGTGTTCAAGAACACCCGGCACTTCACACTATTTGTGTATTGGTGTAAGAGAGCCGCGCTCTCGAACTTGTAGATGTGGTCCTCCAGATCAGTCTTCCCATCGTAATCAGCAATTCCTGGACCACGAAATTGCTTGGGCATGGAATCCACTATAATGTTTGGAGAAAAAGGAGTAGATAGAGACTTCATGAGAGCTTTGGAGGTCTCAAACTTCCCCAATCCCTCCTCCTGTCGTAAAACGCTAGAGGCGACAGAATGTGCCCTCTCCATTTCTCCCATGGAATCTCGCCTGGGCGCTGTAGCTATCATTGTCGGTCCCCCGGTGGCGAGACGAATCTTCGATTTCGATGGTACAAGCTGACATTCTGGGGATTTCGGCCTGCACCGGAGTCGCTCGTTGCGAGGTGGCTTGCTCTATCTAATGCTGCTCCAACACTCTTCTTACGGCGTTGGCGACTAAACGATCTAACTCCTCCCGCGTCAGAATGATGGGTTGTCCCTCTGGATCTGCCATCACGGTGTTCCTTCTGGTGCTCTGATATTTCCCACAGACGATGTCAAACTTGTTCCGGAAGCGAACGATGGGGATGACAAGTCACCAAAGCGCAGCCCACGGCGACGACTACAGGGAGAGGATGTTCACGCCTACGAGATTAACACAAGCGTTAAAAAGGATGCACCGGAAGATTTTCTGGTGGAGCCATCTCCAACGCTCAAGTCAGAATTCTCTCTTTTCCGGAGGACAACAAGGAATCAACTTGCTATAATTTCCCTTACCTGGATGCTGAGACATCTTATATACCTGAGGTCTTTATCACACGTGTCCCCACGTTCTCCTCTACGCTCCTTAATCATCAGTTACTTGATAGATATTTTCTCTTTTGGTAACGACCATTCCGATCATTAAGGACTTAATTATCGTGCATTGCGAACAATAATTATCCGATGACTTTCCTGTTTTGGAAGGAGGAACGGATATTTAAAGTCAGACTTTCTGATCCCTATGTTGATCTTTGGGCTCTACTCTCCCGAGTCAGTTTCGGAGTCTCATCTCCCGAGCTGGCCTCGGGGTCTTCATTTGTTTTCCCAAGATAGTCTCAGGAGCTTGATTCCTGGTCTGACCTCGGGGGCTTTCTTCCATTCTCCCGAGATAGTCTCGGGAGCCCGATTGTCGGTCTGACTTTGGGACACTGGTTCGACGGGCCCTACCACATAGCATCATCGTGTCATATGTCCACCTCGGGATACTCATCCCTATCAATAACAAAGATGTTGATAATCACTTTTGAAATATCATCTAATAAATATTTATTTAATTAATATTGGTAAAATTATTGCTCACGGGTTTGAATATGAAAACAGTCTTTTGTAAAACTTATAAAACTACCTATAATATCTCCTGTATTAACGGAAACTTTGATCTTTCAGTTATTTGTTAAAAATGAGATTAAAAATTGTGTTATGCTTGTGTGGTATGATTGTATTTAGTAAATATGATTGTCGATATAAAAATATTTCTTATTGTAGGATACTATGGCATTTCATTCGAGTCTCCAAGAGCCCAGAAACATAGCAAAAAGCATAGTAAACCACTTGAACCTTTTCAATAGATTTGAATCTATCATATGCTGCTCGAGCATCAACAGTTGTGCTACAAGTAATCGAAACACTAAAGATACATACACTTCTATAACTTGCATAGAAGAATGAAGAATGTAATTACAATGGATATTGATGACAAAATTTTCTTACATCTCTTGGAGCAAGTTACTTATCTTCCGCAGTTCTTTTAAAGCTACTATAGCTCTTCCCTGACCTTTAACAATGTTGCTCGACAAGTTATCCAACGAATCGAATTTGCCCTTGTCTTGCTGGAAGACTGTCTCGATCACCTACATGAGTAAATTCAAGCTTTTGTGATGATAATATTCTTAGCACAACCGAGAGATATCCAAGTCTGCATTTCGAAGTGTTCTACAGACTTTTTCATTCAGAAAGTTGGGGAGTAAGCAGATCCTACCTGAATATTGTCGAGCATGGACAGACCGAGATTTCGCAAACTGTCTATTACTTTTTTATCTCTGGCTTCAGGCCTCTTATTTGCGCCACAGGAATTACTGGTTTCATCACAAGTAGGCATGTCGGGGCTACCCTTTTCGATATGCCCAGGATTGGAAGAGAGTTGTGACTCTTGATTTCCTTCGGTATGGCCTCTACCAAAGCTCCAAAGCCACTTGAACTTACCGGGAGTTGGTTTCCGGTCCTTTGCAGCGGCTGTTTGTTCCGAGCAAGCATCAGTAACACCAGATGAAGAGGCTTGGGAACCTTGAGTCGACTGCTCATTAAGATTTGTCTGTCCATCTTCGCTATTCGGATAACAAGGCTCCTCTGTGGAAATTGTTTCTTCATTGTTGTCGCCGCAAAATGAATTCGAAGTCACACTGCTTTTCACTGATTCATTTTCATGGTCATTATCAATTTCATGAGGATTAGTAGATGTAGAAAGAACCAAAGAGCTATCCCCATTTGAAAGTGTTTCTTCAGCCATGCAATTGTCTGCCAGAATTGCCGGAGAAGACATCCCGCTGTTCGTGTCAGATGAAATCGTAGAAGCCTCGCAACTAGTGGAGATATCCTGATGTTTTTCATCTTCAGTGGATTTAGGCATGTCATCAAAAAGTCTTCGTCTAACAGAAGGCTTGGCATGAGCATTCGCAGATGATTCAGACTTTGTTCTAGATAAACTCAATTTGCTGGCCAATATCTTCTTTATACTTCCACTTGCATTTGAGATGCCATTTTTTCGATTAAGTTCTTCATCCTTATTCAACACTCTCCATTGCTCTTCCCAATAATTATCTGGCCTCAGATACGGCGACGTCTTAGATAAAGTTGAAGTAGATTCAAGAGCAAGAACCTGCAACGATTTGGCCTTCTCTATGATCTTCTTCATGTCAGGATGTGCAGGAAAGTTGAGTAACCGTTGCAAGCAAGATGTTGTGATTTCTGCAGATAGAAGCGAAGATCTCAGATAAAGAAGCATTGACACTGCGAAAGCAGCAATAAATGCCCCTCGAGCGGAGCATAGAATATAAAATCTGCATTCATCAGCATTTTCTATGCAACTATCATTTGAAGAGGAGAATAGCTCATCCCAGATGATCAGAAGATTATTGAGGCAAAACTCTCTCCCAAATAGAACACGCAACCATCGGAGAGCAAAGTACTGTGGTTCGACCCCAAGCTCAAGAAGGTGGCTATGGAGAGACGAATCCACAATGGATAGCAAATGATACAATGCCAATGAAGCTTCAATGGTGGTAGAGACGGTCGAGTTTGATCCTACTACAGTTGAGTAAAAACTTGCGACGGCGACCACACCTTGGGCTCCATCCATCAAATTATCAAACATGCAATACGCATCATGTTCCATAAATCTTTCAGACAAGATAGCACCCAACTCCCCTTCTGCTCCATAAGAATCGCTCAGTGAAAGCATTTCTTTTGTATCGGGATCGAGTGCATCCAAAGTATTGTCAGTAACCTTTTTGCGAAGATTACTCTCTACCTCAATACCAGAGTCCCAATTTCTGACTCTTTGAATTCTGTCATTAGAGAGCAAGTCATTTTCTGGCAGTGAGATCCCATTGAATTCATCAGTAAAGCAATCTTCATTGAGTTTTTTTATTCGAGACAAATTTTCCAAGTCGACGTGAAGCACGTATAAGAGGGGAGCCAATAACTCATGCATTCCTGCAACAAAAAAGCAGAAGCGACGACAAATATTGAGAAAGTAAAAAAGATCAACTGAGAAGTTAGCTTCTGATTCTTTTTCGTAATCTCACATAGTAGTTCAGCAACTCCAGAAATTTGTCAAAAGCTTCGTACATTCTAAATTCTAGATAGAATGATTTAAGAAAATACTTCAATTCAATTCTACTCCTTAAGAATTCAAAGGTACAATCTGCAGTATTCATGGCATGCCAAAAGAACAAAAGCATGATAAATTGCTGCCTAAAATTTGCCTTCATGTTCAGATATTAAGCTGTAACTGACACAAGAACAGCAAAACCTTGCTTTGTTGCTCTTGCCCTACGTTTTCCAAAAGAAAGGAAACAAAAAAAAAACATAAACTTGCCTTGTCTATAACCATACTCTGGGTGTTGCAGACACCATAATACCAATACTTTCCTTAGCGTAGCCTGGCAATTGGGCGAGTGAAAGTAGTCACCGTGCTCAGGGTACAACCTGCATAAATCTTGGTCAACCATCTTCCCTAACTCTGCATAACTGAAGAAGCGGCCCCATGTGCTATCTGAATGCAGTAAATTATTAAGATGTTATACAAGTCAATAGTTCATTGAAATCAAACTGAAGATTATCAAGCATGGCTTCGCTGATCATCTACTTTCTTGATTTCATCCAGAAAGTAACAAGCATATTGACTAAAAAATCAAGTCGCATATGATCCAACAATTTTGACTAAGAAACTATAGTGATGGTGCATTAATAGTCACAAATTTAAAAGATAATACATCTGCAAGATCTTACTAAAAGTTTATTCTTGTTGGATTATTGTCTGATGTGACTCTGGAAGCTAACACACAGAGAAGAAAGCATTTGATGCAACAAGTTGCATATAACTTCGGAGTAACAAATAGCAATCATTCCATTAAATTGGTTGGGATATTTAACTATATAGCAAATTTTACTACAACCATGATACCCGAGGTTTCTAGGTGATACACCAAAAAGTTATTTTTAGGAAAATCTGAACCATAGGCATACCTGGATTTTGTGAAAGAGGATTATCGATGATACGATTAGCAGATGCATCGCCATCTTTTTGGGCATGATGGCCTATCATAAGACGACGCCTCAGATGTACATATCTGTGAGCAAAGAAAACAGCTAGATTAAAGTCATAGACATGCAAACTTACAATTTAAAACAGGACGATCAAATCTTCCTACAGCTACCTGAACATAACTAAAGCATAGAACTAGATCCAACAGCATCATTAAATTGAGTACATGAGAAAAAATAAAAAGGTTAGATTTTGGAAAAATCAAAGAGGGATTGCTAAACAAATACAGAATTATTGCAATGAATCATCAATTGCAACGTCACACGTTCAGCCAGACTATTAGCTGATAAGATGAACAAGCAAGAAGGAATATAGACAATTCAAGATAGTCCAAATAATAAACTATCGTTATGTTCTAGAAAAGACAAATTATCAATCCAGCACTCGGATGGCAAGATTAAGAGACAAATTATCAATCAAAGAACCAAATAAGAAAAATCAATTCTTCATGATCAAAAGACAAACAAAAAAAAAATACACCTTTTCCCCTGAGAATGCAAATAATAATACTACAAATAGTATATTAAATTAGCACGTATAGAGGAGAGAGGCAAAATGATTGAATTACTCATTGTCGCAGACAATAATCTTAACCTGGCATTTACTGTCGGATCTAATCTCACCTCCTTCGGGCATCCGCGGCGGCGCGCCGGAGATCGTCAATAGTGGCCAACGGCGAACTCGGCAGCACCCGGAGATCGATTCGCCACCGGACGCTCCGCAGATTAGAGAATCTCTTCCGGGGCTTCGACTCGACCACCGAAGCCGACGCTTCGAGCGGATCAGACCTCATGGTATAAAGCTATCGCCTTTGGGCCGTAACAATATTTTGCCTTATCAACAAACAAAAATTGCAGAACTGCATCAACAAACAAGGAAAAAAAACTTTTGCAGTGAGGCAGGTTACAAAGACCGATATATACCTGGTTCCGACGGCGACGAAAGGCCAGACCTTGGACGATATCTCAGGACGCTGAGGACGTTAAAGTTGGAAATTATAGAATCAGACGACAGGAGGAGGGCAGCAATTGAGGCTTTGTCTTCATTGCCAGGGGAGGAAAAGAAGTGCGGTCGTCGAGAATCTTTGTCTTCTCTATTTGTGTATTATTCTGTGGCGATTTCCATGGAAAAGAGAGCAAAGGAAGAGAAGAGGAGAGGAGAGGAAAGGAAGATGGAAGATAAATAAAAAAAAAAAATCTAATAAACATAAATAAATAATATTTTCCTATAATTTTTTTTAAAAAAAATCGTGTTTAATTGCTTCAGACTAAAGTCTGTGGCGGTCCCCATCGAAATTAGCTGTATTTTTTGTCTCTACCTGTGACATCATTAACCCAGCCAAAAAGAGCAGGGAGGTGGGAGGAACTAATTTATTATTATTATATTATATTAAATTAGTAAATAAATAAATAAAAATATTAGTTTCTAGATGAATTATTCTTCAGAAATTAAAAGAAACTCACATTTTATTAAATAAATTATAATGTTTTTGTAATTTTATTATTAACGTTTTACCTTATATTATTGTTAAGTATCAAAATCTATTATTTAATTTTAGAAATCATTTCAGTCGTTTCGAATGACTATTATCTCTTTTTAGAATTTTTTAACACTTGATTTATAAAATTTATTTATTCATTTGAAGTTGAGGAAGGTAATATTTTAGGGAGAAAAACAGACGAAATAAAAGATATAAGATTTTTGAAAAATATTAAAAATGCAAGTGATAAAGTAAGCTTAATTCTTAATATTTATAATTCTAGAACGGCTCCAATTATTTTATTTTATTTTTTGTTCCAATGTAGGGATTTGGCATATTGACTTTGGTTTCTTGTCAACGTGGCTGTTTAAAACTTATGGGGATGTTCTACTCTACTTTGCTCCATTCAAGCTTTATTTTTTTCTGTCATAAATTAAAATATATATAATATTTATAAATAAAACATGTAATGAGTAAATGAATTGAGTAAATATATTAAATAAAGATAGATAGATAGATAGCTTTGGTAAGAAATGAATTGTTAGACGAAAAGAAAAAAAATTTGGATGCAAGCGTCGATCCTTAAAAAAGAAAATTAAAAATTAAAATTCCCATCAATTTCTCAACAGAGAAAACAACTACTTAAAAAAAAAGAAAAAAATTCACTATTTAACATTCATTACTTTCTAATGGTCCAAAAAGATTTCAGATGCCTAGTGGATAAAGTTTAACATAATAACCTTAAAACCTTACGACTTATAAGATTTTTGAGATTATTGAAGATGCTTCATTTTTCTAAAGTGGTTGATTCTATGAAAAATAACATACATCAAAGGATTTTGTCAGAAGTTGTTTTGACGAGATTTCACGAATGCTTAAGCCATCATAGTGTCTTAAATAGTTTAATAAAAAAAAGAAAAACTAATAAGAGAGAGAGACGGTTAGAGAGAGCTAATCTCTTTTTCACATAGCATATATCTTATATTTATAGGTGTGATAGGACAAGATACCTTCAAGATTATGAAGAAGTAGAGAGCACATCATATCTCATGTTTCCTTGTAGTCTGTCGAGTCCGGTTAAACGAGTTCGGACTACCTGAAGGGCTCGGTAACAACCCAACAACTCTTTAGCTTGACATGTTGGATTAGCTCGACAACTCATTAATTAGCTTGGACTAGCTCAGAAGATTGATAGGTCAAACTATCTCGGTAGACTGACGGATTTGATCAGCTAGGCTCAACTCGACTCGACAGTTCAGTCAAGATGATTGAGTTAACCCAAAGAGGGATCACGTAAGCGCATCATGCTTCACTTATTCACTTGCCAACATCCCACGTTCAAGAAGAAGTTTCTAAAATTTACATTGATCAGAATAGTGAAATCTTTGTTCCACTGAATAGTGGTATATCTCCATATAAAATAAAATAAAACTCTCAATTTAGTAATTTACGACATATGAAATACATGTAAGATTTTTCCCAGGCCCTAAAATAGCATAAGGGACAGTTGGGGCAACCTCACGATGCTGGTTCCTCCTCGCCTAACCGAATCACTTCACCCCCAGGCCCCAGCTTGAAAATCTTCTCTTTTTGGCCGAATTCATTTGAAAAAACAAGCCAACCGACCGGTTCTCTAATTCAAAACTCCCAACACGACAAAAATCCTACGCCACTGCCAACGCACATCGACCGGCGACAAAACTGACGGCGCACTCACCCCAATAATTTTTCCAACCTCTGCGCCCCACAACCTACGACGCTACGTGGCCCAATAAATACAAGGGGCATCCACCGCCGCCCCCTTATTTTAAATAAATCTCGAGCGGTCGGTGGGCCCCACTCCAACTAGGCGTGTCGCCGCCGTTGCTTTTTGGCCGTGGAAGAAGACTCTGATTGGTCACCGGCCGTGGATGCGGTGAAATCGAGTGCGGGGGGTCGCCATTGGACAAGACCGCTGACACGGACTCCACGAGGCGTGTGCGTGGGAGTGGAGGAATTGGAAACAAAGAAAAATAGCAAATAATTAATTTCTAATTAATAGCAGCTCCTTTTTTTTTAAATAATTAATTTATAAAAACAATTAAGCTTTTCATAAGGGCGCACATAAATTCTTGATAATTATCAAAGAGCCCATCATAAAATAAGGCTGACGGCTACAGCGACCGACAAGTTGGTAACTTATAAGTTAGTCATCACACGATTGGCTTGACTGTGCAGCCAGAGGTTGCAACCAGGCCGATCACTATGGTCAGTCAGATTCAGCCGTGGATAGTCAGAGCTGAGAAGAATTGTTTTATTTTTGTAATTAAAAATATTTTAGAAAAGGAGGGTGCCGTTTAGTAAGTATCAAAAATATGGTGGGCTTTTTTGATAATTCTCGAAACATCTGCTAAGCAGAATTTCATTAATTGCTGTCACCTCGCGCAAATTATTTGGTCACGTGTTTTTTTATTGTTTTTCCCGGACGACCCGGCTAATCACCGGTGGTTAGGTTGAGTTGTGATTACGCATGTTTCATGTTTCTTTACAAATTGCGAGGATAAGAACAGAGTCGGATGACAAGCCGATGTGGACGATTATGACAGTCAATTCGGATGAATGAGATAAAATTACTCGGATCGAAATAAGAATATCATAAAAAATGATAATCTGAATTCCATCCAAATTTAAATTTAATCTAAATAAAATCCGAATAATCCAATCAATCCGAAAAACTCATCGAATAAAAAAAACTTTTTTAAAACATTAATTTTTTTTATAATTTTTCATTTTTATTTTAATATTACATATTGTTATATTAATATTCATACATAAAACATCTTTTTCATCCGAGTACATTACGGATTTTTAAAGCCGTGGTTGCGATGCGACGGCAATTTGGGACTTGGCAGCGACAGGACTTCTCCAGGCGGAAAAGGTATATCTTTCTAATACTATCTTAGCTTTAATGCTCAGTATTAGATTTTGGATGGGTTAGACTATCCCAGCTTGGTGGGATCATATATTCATGCTGGATGAATAGAGATATGTAGACTTGGGTTAGTTGGATTGACATTTGTCAATCTATCCTATTCGTGATCGTTCATGTGAGCGATTAGTGATATATTACGGATGAGAGCTTAGAGCAGAGAATGTTAATTCTCTAGTAGCCCCGGTTGTTGAATCGGAAAGCCAAGGTCGAATATGTCGACAATCTATTGGAGGTTTATTCTTTTGATCCTTCTAGACCTTACTATTTATAGTATGTGTTCTAGCTATTGTTAGCTAAGCGAGAACTAGGGATTGCTTATTGTTGTTGGGTCGATCAGCTTAGGATCGACTTACCCTAGTTCAAGGAGTTTCAGACAGTTGGGTCGTTCGTGCCTAGTTAGGTGACCTGGAAGGCACGTGTATAATGCATGACCTATTTTTATGTAGAAGGGTAGCATGAGCTACATATTATTATCGTTAGTGGATTGTTACATCCTATTCCCTGATAACTTTGACCATGAATCACCTGTACCATGTTGATGACCTAGAGGGTACAGCTTGATTGGTGACTTAGGCCGATACAGAAAAGTGTGAAGCTAGTTGCTTGACTCTTATGGGTTACCGCTTGTACTTGGTTGAATAACTAAAAAGGTATATACGGACTTATGATTTGCGTGGAGGCAAATCACTTATAAGACTAGGTCACCTCTAGTTAGATATTATTGCGGACAACTTGTGGAAAAATAAAGGAATTGCTTTATGAGTATGTTGAGATACTCCTGAGAGATAGCATGTCTCTATCTCCTTGTTATGGAGCAGGACCTTAGAGGGTTTTGACCATAGAGTGGAGGAGTTAGACTGTAATGGATTACGAAGCGATGGTCGGTGTGATTTGCTAGTTGCTACTCTATGCTATGAGGGATCTTGACTCATAGATTGGGTGTAGATTGTTGGATAATCTCGATGGTGCATCGGGATGTACGATCCGCTAGGGTGCGGAGGATGTGGAGTTAGCTGTATCCTTATCTTCGGTGAGATGTTGGATGTTAATCAGGAGGTCAAAGACGACCATTGGTTTTTGGTTAATATACTCCCATAGTGGACCTACTAGTTGAACGGATGATAAGGTTGTTATCACCGTGGACTTTCTCGTTGGTGTTGAGAGGTTGATTGAGATTGACGAATCTCTATAATATGTTGTGTTTTGGGAATTCTATTAAGTGAGATGGACCTGTCAGATTTGTAGTTTGGTGATGGATCATTTAGTGCATATATGATCTTTTTGTGGATGGAGTTGGAACTCAGAGGTTTCTGAACCTTGAGTGAAGGAATCGGAGAATATTGGGTTACGAGCCAATGGTTGGTCGACTCGTTCATTGCACGCAATTCTATGAGAGATTTTGACTCATAGATTGAGTGTTCGTGGTTTGATAATCTCGATGGTACGTCGAGATGTGCGATCCATTATGGTATCGAGAGGTGGATTGAGATTGACGAATCTCTATGATACGTTGTACTTTGAGGATTCTATTAGTGGACATGGACCTATCGGATTGTAGTTTTTTGATGGATCATTTGGTGGATAAATGATATTTCGGTGGTTGGTTAATTAGGAAGTTGGTTATTCATGGTAATATATGGTACGACATGTTGGCACAATCTTTAAATTATGAGTTATCTTTTGACGGGTTATTGGAGGATATATATAAATATATATGACTTGTGATGCTTGGGAGGATGTTATTGACATGAGGATATTTGGGTGATATTCATGAACTTGAACGTTTTACGTTCGAGGATCGGAGTAAGACTTGGCACCAATAATCATAGGATTGAGTGCCTCGGACAGTTGTGATGACTGAATGGTTGTTCGGTTGTATCTGGTTATTGGATGATAACCTTTGGATTGATATCTCCAGTTGCTCCGCAGCAGTGTAATCTTAGGGTATCATATGAAGTGATTACTCCTGATTAGTACAAAAAAATTTAGCTGCTATTGTGTGCCGTATGAGGAATGGTGAAATTTGGGGACCAAATTTTTATTAGTGGGGGAGAATGTAAAATACGACAATTCAAAAATCCGGACCAGAAAATTTTTCGGGATTTTTCCGGATAAAGTTTAGGGTTTTCGGCCTACGGGAGGAGCCCAAGGGGCTTTATTGTAAAAGTTTAAAACTTATCAAGGGTTTACAGGTAAGCTCTTAAATTACGAAAGGACAAATAATTTATCCCTAGAAATTTATTAAAGTGGATTACAAATAATTGGAGGGTCAAAGGGCTAAAACCCTTACCCTAAGGGTAGAGTTTAGATTTCGAAGAGTGGAGGGGTTTTTCTGGAAAAAGGACCAACCACTTATATTCTTTCTTTCCTTTTCTCTTCACACGCCCGCAGCCAAAGCCAATGGCCGCCGCTTTACTCTTCGTGTGCCCTAGCGGCAGACACGCCGACCTCTTCTTCTCCTCCGTTTCCTTCTCCCCTTCGCGCGTGCCCTAGCCGCAGCGCCGCCTCCCTCCTTCTTCCTCTCCCTTCCGCGAGCCCTAGCCACGGCCAAGCGTCGACTCCTCCTCAATTGATCGCAACCAAGAAGAAACCAGCGCCTCTTCCATTTGTGTCGATCGCCCGATGCCAGTGCCGACGCCGGTGATCTGTTTTCCGTGTCATCTTCCTTCGCGTGGTGGATCTGGACTTAGCTCGATCAAGGCCAACCGGTGAGGGCAACTCTGTGGCTGTGAGCTTTGGGAGCGGGTCATGATTCATAATGGGAAGTTGATCCTTGATTTCCTATCCACTCTTGTGTTCTCAAATTCGGTTGATGATTGCAGTTTAGATTTCTGTTTAGAAGGGTTGATGGGTTTTGGTTTAAGCTTTAAAGATTTCTGCATGTAGTTGATTGATTGTGGAAGTAGTGGTGATTGTCCCGTGGATTAGACTAGTAGATTTCCAATCTTGCCTTGGATGCTGATCTAATTAGTCACAAATGTGTTCTGTTGTTTGAGCTAGGGTTCTGTTTTGGAATCTTTATCTATTTGGTGATAGATGAAGTTTGCTTTAGGAATTAGGCTGGATTTGGTTTAGTGGAGATGAGCTGGTTATTTTAGATCAGGTAACAACCCTGCTCTTGGTTGGAGTTTGATTAAGATTTCGGTTTTTGTTTTGGTGCTTCCCTGCCATGAGTATTTGTAAAGGGGGTTGTTTTGATTGAGTACATGGTTGAATTGTGGTTTTGGTTCCTGCCGTGAGATGTTGGTAACGGAAATGGATTAGGTTTGGATTGAGTTGATGTTGCCGTGAGTGGTGAAGCCATAGGTTTCCTCTACATTGTATCCATCTTGAATCCTACATGTTGTGAGTATGATCTATTCTTTGTGTCTTGATCTATATGGAGATCAGTTGGGGTGACTAGGGTGATTAATTTGATACTAATTGATATGGATTATTTGGTAAACGGATCACAGATGATTCGTATGGTGGAGTGGTGCTTTGATCTGTGTTATGGGTTTATGTGATGTTCTGTGATAGGTTCCAAGAATGGTTCTTGGAGTGGTTATGTTTGGGTTTAGCTTTGTGGAATTAAACCTAATTGAGATAGTTGGGTTAATCCTAATACGACTGATTACTTAGTTGGTTAGTATCAGTTGGTATGATAGCTAAATTATATCTTTTGATACAGGACACTGAGTTTACTGTTGCTGATTATTGGACCGGAGGTTCCCTACATATACGGATTCTTCACTTTGAGGCGGGTACCCTTTGACTTATCTCTTTTGATATTGTCATGTGATTATGCATAGACTGTTATAGATAGCAGTAAGATTATACGCTATCCCTGTTTAGTATGTCTGTTCTGGATACTTGTTGGTTATCCCTGTTTATTATACCTGTTCTGGATACTTGTTGTTTATCCCTGAGTTATTATACCTGTTCTGGATACATGTGGTTTATCCCTGAGTTATTATGCTGTTAGTTCTACACAGTATCAGGTAGTGTCATATCTATATGTATGCTTAGAGATCGTGATGTATCTCCTACCTTTGACCTTGAGGGATCTGTAGTTTTCGGCCAGTATACCTTGTAGGGTACCTGTATTTCCGGTTATAGGATTTCAGACTGAGACCTAGTATACCGAGGACTTGGGAGGGAGGTATGTGTATCTATCATACACCATCCTTGCATTGTTGCATGCCGGCGATCAGCGACTCTCTTGTGGTTGAGCCTATCGTCTTCCGGTACATGTTATGCGCACACGGCCACTCATGGGTTAGTGGATACCGTAGGATGTGTGCATTTGCTCTGTACTGCTCCGCTTTTTCCAAACACTGTATGCTTTAGCTTCTTACTAACTTCAAGATAATCACTACAAGAATCACTTTTCAAGAAGTAAAAGCTCTCCCAAACACTCCCTAAGTCATTTTGTCCAACTTCTAGTGAGACAGGTTCTGACACAAGATAATTTTATAGTTTCTTTGATTAGCCATCTGACGCTTATCCTAAATTTTAAAAAAAAATATTTTGCAAAAATAATAAACTCTATGATTTTTTGTTCGCTACATTAAAATTTCATACGAATTTTTTAAAGGGTGAATTTCTATTAAATGTAACACATCGTTGTCCACATCTGCATCCAACAGCATAATTACCCTATAACTAGAATAATAGATGCATCACTTTAAGTATAGGCCGTCGGTTTAATACATTAAATTATGTCCATCACTAATTTAATTAGTGGTCGGTGCTCGGTCACCGCGTGATTTCAAGGATGCCTCTACGTCACTGTAAATGAATATGACAAAGTATGTTTCTTTTTTTTTTAATAAACAATAAAAAAATATCAAAAAAGCATTTGTCTTGTGAAGTCGTCCACTGTCCGCTGAACGAATTTACTGAATCACGTGTAATATCCATTTAAAGGTATTCAAAGTTTATATTTACCGAATCATATAGTAAATGACAAAAATACCCCTCGCAAACCCATGTGTGTGTCGCGTGCCATTCGAGGCATGCGTTTTTTCGTCAGGCCGTTTGTCCAAGCCATCGCAACTAAAAAGAAGAAACTCATATAACTTGAATTTTCTCTTAATCATATGAATTCTAAAAATAAAATAAGAATTCTAAGGAGAAAAAACAAGACATATAATAATAGATCTATTATTTCTTCGAATTATGGCATGACAAGAATAAAATAATATAAACTGAATGACAAGGAACCTGATTGAAGAGCCATCGTCCTTGTCGTAGCATCGTCGGCTTGATCCTTGTGGAAGAAGATGTAGCGGAAGGAAGAAGGAGGATCTTCCAACAGGCTTAGGTTTGACGGCGCCGTAAAATTTCTTATCAATGGAGAACAAGAAACTAGATCATAAAATCACCTAAACCCTTGGGGACCTCTCCTTTATATAGCAATCTAATCTGTTATCAGCCCATAAATAATAACAGATTGGTCTAAAGGGTTCTATACATTGAACCCGCATCCAATAATCCGAAACCCAATAAACATAAGTTAGATTACTTTAAGGGCTCAGATTGTATTTACTTGTGCAACTTATAAATAAGCCCACCTAATAGAGATAATAATAATAATATCCAACAATCTCCCACTTGGGCTATATGTGAGTTGTATAGTAAATACAAGTAAAACTTTAGTTGATATCAAACTTTATGGGTATAAGATATTCCTTTAAACAATCTGGTCCATTAACTTCATTGGTATAGGAATAAAGAGGTCATAGCTATTGTATATGATCGTAACAAGCCCCAACAGTAATCACAATACCAATGTTATTAACGACATAGATCAAGATGCGGATGTATAGAGTTGAAATTACATGAAATGTGATCAGTACATGTCAATTTCCAACTGGTCCAAAGCGACTCAAAAGAGTCTGATCATATTTGCAAACACCTTATGCTAAACTGCAACAACAAATCATGATCCAAACTTTATGATTTCAAAAGGAATCTGTATCATATTTACAAACACCAAATGCTAAACAGCAGTAGTAAATCATGATATCGTATTCAGAGCGTCAAACAAACATATGAATTCCCATTATTATTTTTGAACTTTAGGTACGTACAATAATCAAAATAAAAAATGTTTGTCTTTATTAACACAGAGCAATAAAATAAATACAGACTTCCACTAGATGAGTTCTTCTTCCATAAGAAGAACTCTCATATCCACAACATGCGCATGAAACACCTTGGGCACCAAGCCTTTGGTAAGTGGATCGGCCAACATGGAGTCTGTGCTGATGTGCTCTACCATGATCTGACGACTCTGAACTCTCTCTTTAACCGCTAGAAACTTAATGTCGATGTGCTTGGACTTCGACGAACTGCGGTTGTTCTTGGCATCAAGTTCTGCAGCTTTATTATCACAGTAGATCCTCAGTGGCCTGTCAATGCCATCAACGATATGCAATGCTGTGATGAAGTTCTGCAGCCAAATCCCGTGATTGGATGCTTCATAGTATGCTACGAATTCTGCCTCCATAGTAGAAGTAGCTACTAGCGTCTGCTTGACGCTCTTCCAAGATATAGCCCCTCCAGCAAGCATGAAGATATAGTCTGAAGTGGACCTCCTGCTATTTAAGCATCCAGCAAAATCGGAGTCTGAATAACCAATCATCTCCAAATGATCTGACCTCCGATATGTGAGCATGCATCTTTTAGTTCTTTGCAAATACTGCATCACTCTTTTAATTGCTTTCCAGTGCGCCGGTCCTGGGTTATTAACATATCTGCCTAACATCCCAACTACAAATGCTATATCTAGACGAGTGCAAACTTGTGCATACATGAGACTTCCCACTGCTGATGCATATGGGAATTGTTCCATCTCCTTTATTTCAAGTTCAAGTCGTGGACACTGCTGCAAACTGAACTTGTCACCTCTTGACACAGGTGTGTCACCAGGTGTACAGTTCTGCATGCCATACCTTATAATCACCTTCTCAATATAAGCTTGTTGTGAAANTCCTAACCACATAATTCTAGAAACAAAATAAGAATTCGAAAGAGAAAACACAAGACATATAAAATAGATCTATTGTTTCTTCGAGTTATGGCGTGACAAGATAAAATATAAACGGAATGACAAGGAATTGATTGAAGAGCCATCGTCCTTTGTCGTAGCGTCGTCGGCTTGATCCCTGTGGAAGAAGATGCAGCGGAAGAAAGAAGGAGAATCTTCCAAGAGGCTTAGGTTGACGGCGCCGTAAAGTTTCTTGTCAATGGGGAACAAGAAACTTGGTCACAAGATTACCTAAACCCTTGGGGACCTCTCCTTTATATAGCAATCCAATCTGTTATCAGCCCATAGATAATACAGATTGTCTAAAGGGTTTATACATTGAACCGCATCCATAATTCGAAACCCAATAAACATAAGTTAGATCACTTTAAGGGCTCAGATTGTATTTACTTGTGCAACTTACAAATAAGCCCACATAATAGAGATAATAATAATATCCAACAATCTCCCACTTGGGCTATATGTGAGTTGTATAGTAAATACAAGCAAAACTTTAGTTGATATCAAACTTTATGGGTACAAGATACCCCTATAAACAATCTGGTCCATTAACTTCATTGGTATAGGAATAAAGAGGTCATAGCTACTGTAATGATCGTAACAAGCCCCAACAGTAATCACAATACCAATGTCATAACGACATAGATCAAGATGCGGATGTATAGAGTTGAAATTACATGAAATGTGATCAGTACATGTCAATTTCCAATTGGTCCAAAGCGACTCAAAAGAGTCTGATCATATTTGCAAACACCTTATGCTAAACTGCAACAGCAAATCATGATCTAAACTTTATGATTCCAAAAGGAATCTGTATCATATTTATAAACACCAAATGCTAAACAGCAGTAGTAAATCATGATATCGTATTCAGAGCGTCAAACAAACATATGAATTCCCATTATTATTTTTGAACTTTAGGTACGTACAATAATCAAAATAAAATGTTTGTTTTTATTAACATAGAGCAATAAAATAAATACAGATTCCCACTAGATGAGTTCTTCTTCCATAAGAAGAACTCCCATATCCACAACATGCGCATGAAATACCTTGGGCACCAAGCTTTTGGTAAGTGGATCGGCCAACATGGAATCTGTGCTGATGTGCTCTGCCATGATCTGACGACTCTGAACTCTCTCTTTAACCGCTAGAAACTTAATGTCGATGTGCTTGGACTTCGACGAACTGCGGTTGTTCTTGGCATAAAGTTCTGTAGCTTTATTATCACAGTAGATCCTCAGTGGCCTGTCAATGCCATCAACGATATGCAATGCTGTGATGAAGTTCCGCAGCCAAATCCCGTGATTGGATGCTTCATAGTATGCTACCAATTCTGCCTCCATAGTAGAAGTAGCTACTAGCGTCTACTTGACGCTCTTCCAAGAAATAGCCCCTCCAGCAAGCATGAAGATATAGCCTGAAGTGGACCTCCTGCTATCTAAGCATCCAGCAAAATCGGAGTCTGAATAACCAATCACCTCCAGATGATCTGACCTCCGATACGTGAGCATGTGTCTTTTAGTTCTTTGCAAATACTGCATCACTCTTTTAATTGCTTTCCAGTGCGACGGTCCCGGGTTATTAACTTATCTGCCTAACATCCCAACTACAAATGCTATATCTGGTCGAGTGCAAACTTGTGCATACATGAGACTTCCCACTGCTGATGCATATGGGAATTGTTCCATCTCCTTTATTTCAAGTTCAAGTCGTGGGCACTACTGCAAACTGAACTTGTCACCTCTTGACACAGGTGTGTCACCAGGTGTACAATTCTGCATGCCATACCTTATAAGCACCTTCTCAATATAGGCTTGTTGTGAAAGTCCAAGAATGCCTCTTGATCGATCACGACAGATCTGAATGCCTAGAACAAAAGATGCTTCACCAAGATCTTTTATTTCAAATTTGCCAAATAGAAATGACTTGGTTTCATGCAGTAAACCCTTATTATTGCTCGCAAGCAATATATCATCCACGTACAAAACAAGTATAACAAACTTACTCCCACTGAACTTGACATATATGCACTGATCAACGGGGTTCTCTCTAAATCCAAATGAGGTAACCACTTGATCAAATTTCCGGTACCATTTACGGGATGCCTGCTTTAAACCATAAATGGACTTCTTTAATCTACATACTAGGTGCTTTGAGTCTGAGGACTCAAAGTTCTCCGATTGCACTATATATATAGATTCCTCTATGTCTCCATTGAGGAATGCAGTCTTTATGTCCATTTGATGTAGCTCCAAATCAAAATGAGCTACAAGTGCCATGATTACCCTAAGGGAGTCTTTCGTCGACACAGGTGAGAAAGTCTCCTTATAATCAATGTTTTCCTTTTGAGTGAATCCCTTGGCAACAAAATGAGCCTTATACCTTTCGATATTGCCCTTCAAATCTCGCTTGGTTTTAAATATCCATTTACAACCAATGGGTTTCGAACCTTCAGGCAATTCGACAAGTTCCCAAACGTCATTGTCTGCCATAGACTTCAACTCTTCTTGCATGGCGTTAATCCACCTTTCAGGGTTAGAGCATTGTTTGACTTCTTGGAAAGATGTAGGATCACTTTCCAACCCTATATCAAACTCATGCTCTTGGAGCTAAACATAATCACGAGAATTCGTGCTTCTCCGTTCCCTTGTGGATCGCCTTAAGGGCACTTGTGTTTGAGGTGGTTGAGGTATTTGCTCATCAATATGAGGCAATACTTCAATTTCAGTGGTAGGCTCCTCCAATTGCATTGGAGATGTCATAGGAATATCTTGGTTTACTACGCTCACTGGATGTGCAATATCTATAATGTGTGGTATGGTAACCATACCACTACTGATTGCACTAGTAGTGACCATAAGAGGATTGCCAACGCTTTCCTCAAAAGATACTTCCCTGATTTTATCGCTCCCACTGTTCTCAATAAACTTGGCGTTTCCCGTTTCGAAGAAGGATCTATTAGATGGATCATAAAATTTATACCCCTTTGATCTCTCAGAGTAACCTACAAAATTGCAGCTAACAGTTCTCGAGTCCAGTTTCTTTTCATTAGGCTTGTAAGGCCTAGCCTCAGCTGGACAACCCCAGACGTGTAAATGCCTAATGCTAGGCTTTCTACCCGTCCACATCTCGAATGGGGTTTTAGTTACTGTTTTACTAGGTACTCTATTGAGAAGGTAAACTGCAGTCTTGAGTGCCTCACCCCACAAAGACTCCGGTAGAGAAGTGAAAGTCATCATACTTCTCACCATGTCTTTTAGGGTTCAATTGCGACGCTCAGCTACACCATTTTGATTGGGTGTACCAGGCATGGTATACTGAGGTACAATCCCACACTCAGCAAGATAATTTGCAAAAGGTCCTGGACGTTGTTTACCTGATCCATCATATCGACCGTAATATTTTTCTCCACGGTCGGATCGGACGGCTTTAATTTTCTTACCTAGTTGAAGTTCAACTTTGGCTTTGAAAATTTTGAACATGTCCAAAGATTGCGACTTCTCATGAATAAGGTACAAGTAGCCAAATCTAGAATAGTCGTCTATGAAGCTAATAAAATATGTGTGTCCATTCCAAGATGCCTCAGGGAATGGTCCACAAATGTCCGTATGTATTAGCTCTAAAACGTCACTACAATGGCTAGCCCCTTTGTTCCTTTTGTTAGTTGTTTTCCCCTTAACACACTCTATGCAGACATCAAAGTCTGACATGTCAAGGGAATCAAGAATTCCATGTGACATTAACCTTTCTAGGCGTTGTTTGGATATATGTCCTAAACGCCTATGCCACAACATAGAAGAATTCTCGTTGGTCAATTTACGTTTCGTACCTACACTATGCATTATCACGTTGTCAGTCGTAGGAGTAAAGGTGTTTAATTTATAAAGCTTATCAACCAAGGAACCATTACCAACCAAAATTGAATTAAAGAAAATACTAAACATTTCATTTCCAAATGAACAAGAATAACCTGATTTGTCCAAACAAGAAATTGAAATTAAGTTTCGTCTGAAAGACGGTACAATGAATGTATTTTTCAAATCCAAATAGATACCAGTTCCTAAATAAAGCCTAAAAACACCAATAGACTCGACTACAGCCTTCTTTCCATTCCCCGTATAGATGTATCTTTCACCATCAAGCGGAAGTCGGCTCCTAAGATAACCCTGCATAGTGACACTTATGTGAGTAGTAGCACCAGTATCTATCCACCAAGTGTCAGTGGGTACAATAGCTAAATTGATTTCTGAACTAACAAAGTTGAGAAGTTTGACTCCAGAATCTGCAGTTTGCTTTCCTTTTCCATTGTTATTGATCCTCTTTCGCTTCTTGCTCGTACTTTGAGAATCAAATGCTAAGTGAGCACTTTCAGATGTCTCTATAATGTATTCCCTTATGTTTCCTTTACCACTATACCGCATGGTTACCAACTTCGTAAGAAGTGTGGTAGTCTCGACCTTTTCATTTGAGGTAAATCGGTCTGCCAGTTGGTTAAGGAAACTCCTAGCATCTTCACTCTCTGTTATTGAGCCCTTTATTTTTGCCGGTATGGAAAGCTTCATGATGCTTAGACTCATGCGATTTGATCTCTCCCACAGCTGAAATTCAGCCCTCTGCTCTATAGTGCTAGCACTGGTCAAAGGTGCGGGACGATCATTCCCTAATGCATAGTCCAAGTCCATGCAGCCTAAGATTACGATCACGTATTCTTTCCATTCAGCAAAATTCGAACCAGTTAATGTTGGGATGTTATTAATGTCGGCAGTTACAGATTGCACTGAAAAAAAAATTATTTAAGCTCACAATTTAACTAAAGCCAAGAACATATATATAATAAAATTATGCAAATAAATACAATTTTAAATGTATTTAAATGGGCTCCTTATGAGATACCAAATACAACATTGTATTTTAGTGTAGATTAAAATATAAATTGTTAGCGGTACTCTCTGATATAACTCAACCTTTAATTGGCCACACAATGTGCCTTCCTTTGGGCCGACCCATTGTGCGCATAATATGACACTTTATGTGAGTTATATATTGGTCCATAGCTTACAACAACTTTAATCTGCCACGCAATATGCCTTCCTTTGGGCCGACATATTTTGTGCATGATCAGAACAAAAAATAAATTTTGTTCAATAGTTATAAACTATCTTAAACATATATCTGGCATAAAAGTAATCTTCCTTTGGGCCGATTACTCTTAGCATAGATATACGTCTATCAATACAAAATACACTAAATCTACCTAAGATGTCTTCCTTTGGGCTGACACAATAGTTCAACTTAGTAGCACATTGTATAGATAGACTCAAGAAAATTCTAGATATTTTAACCGAACAGATAATTTCTTTATCAACCTTAATAATTCTAAAAGTAGATTTATAAATCGATTGATACCATATAATAATTAATTAGTTTACCCAATTAATTATCGCAATCAATTTAAAAGTCTACTATATTATATAATGATATATAGAACCCTCCTTTAAAAATTAGAGTTTCTTTATGGTTCTATAATTAAATAATATTATTTAATTCTGGATCATTATGCAATAAAAAAAATTTAATGCATCAGTTATATATATATATATTATAATATTTATACGGTTTACGTATTGTATAATATATATATATTATATAATATATATATATATATATATATATATATATATACTGAACAGTAAACCGTATATATATATTATAATATTGTTATATACGTAAAACCATTTCTTTTCGTTTACCGTTCACGTGGGTTTTTTTTTCTTTTAACACGAAAGAGAAAAAAAATTATTTCCTATGAAGGAACTTTTCATCCATTGTACAAAAAATTAAAAAAATTTAATCGATATAATTCCTAATTCATCTTATCATAAATTTAAGATGATAATCGATTAAAATAAATTTGTACAATCAATTAAATTAAATTTATTTTGTTCATAAGTTTAGACTTGCTAATTGATTGATTGACCAAGTCAATCGATTAAACCATCATAATTTAATCTAAAAATTAGGTTAAACCTGACGGTTTTTTTTCCGACGTTTTTTTCATTTTTTCACATAAAATATGAAAAACTTAGAAAATAAGTCTATCCTAGAATTTTTTTTTACATGATTTTCGACGATAAAAATTATATTATACTAGGAAAACTTAATCTAGCATACATACAATAAATCGACGAAAAAAAACTTAAACTTTATCGCCATAAAAACGAAGAAACAAAGCCATCGCTCTGATACCAATTGATAGAATTTGGGTTTTCTCCTAACCACATGAATTCTAGAAACAAAATAAGAATTCGAAAGAGAAAACACAAGACATAAAAATAGATCTATTGTTTCTTCGAGTTATGGCATGACAAGAATAAAATATAAACTGAATGACAAGGAACCTGATTGAAGAGCCATCGTCCTTTGTCGTAGCGTCGTCGGCTTGATCCCTGTGGAAGAAGATGCAGCGGAAGAAAGAAGGAGAATCTTCCAAGAGGCTTAGGTTTGACGGCGCCGTAAAGTTTCTTGTCAATGGGGAACAAGAAACTTGGTCACGAAGATTACCTAAACCCTTGGGGACCTCTCCTTTATATAGCAATCCAATCTGTTATCAGCCCATAGATAATAACAGATTGGTCTAAAGGGTTCTATACATTGAACCCGCATCCAATAATCCGAAACCCAATAAACATAAGTTAGATCACTTTAAGGGCTCAGATTGTATTTACTTGTGCAACTTACAAATAAGCCCACATAATAGAGATAATAATAATATCCAACACAATCTATGGTCCGGAATGACCATGTGTTTTGATGTTTGTGCAAAGAGTTTAAGTTAGGTTTACACTTGTGTATTTGATATGTGTATGTGAGTGTGTAGGTTTGCAGGTTACACATATTGACTTAGCTTGATGTCTTCGGTATGGTGAAGGGTGGCATGGAGGCAAGCCATGGGCTTGTGTGCGCACCTGAGGGACCATGGTATAGCAGGGACGATGAGCTAATGGACATGGACTTCGAGGCGTACATGAAGGATGACATGGAGGCAAGCTGGAGGCTTGCGTGCACATCTGAGGGACGAGGGCCAAAGACGAAGAGGGCGTAAAGGCAACAGTCGAGGCTGCTGGCGAAGAGTCAGTTGAGTCATGAAGGGACGAGAGCCGAGGGAAGAGGACTCCAAGGGCAAGCCGGGAAGTGGACTTCAAAGGGCACACGTGAAGGGTGGCATGGAGGTAAGTCGAGGGTTTGCGTGCGCATCCGAGGAACGATAGCCAATGGAAGAGGACTTCAAGGGGCAAGCCAAGAGAGTGGACTTGAAGGCACACGTGAAGGAGGGTCTTCGTAGTGAGGAGGAGTGTTGTTGTAAGCTGGGCAGTCGACTGGTAATATAACAGTCGACTACTAGCAAGAACAAAAACTCACAGAATGTTGTCGACCTTGGACCAGTCGACTGTCTTGGGAGCAGTCGACTGGTAGTGACTGGTAGTGTGGGCTAAAAATTCGAACGTTGAGCAACAACGGTCGATTTTCAGTGGGACCAGTCGACTGCCCTGGGGGCAGTCGACTGGTAGGGTGTTTTTCAACTTAGAGTTCTATTTAAGAGAACTCAGTATGGGCTGAGAAACTTTGACGAAACAAGGTTGGTTAGGGTTTGTTAGTAGGCTTTGGTGCTCAGAAGTGTGTCCAAGTTTGTGGTGAGGTTTCTCCACCTACAAGGAGCTACACGAGCTAGCCGGAGGGCATCCGGGGAGTGATCCGCCGAAGGATCGAGGGATCGTCCACCTTACGGACTGTCGTGGAGTAGGAGCGTCATCTTTGAACCACGTAAATAGGTTTGTGTTAGCGTTGTTTGATTTTATTATTATTGTTTCCGCTTGCGCACGTTAACCTTGTAGGAAGAAAATCGAGAACTTGCTATTCACCCCCCCTCTAGGTTGCAAGACACGATCTAACAACAAGTGGTATCAGAGCTAAGTTGGCTTTCAAAGAACTAATCGCTAGATAAAGCAAAAGATGATGGTCGAACCGAGTACCTACCCACCGAAGTTTGAGAGGGAATTTGCAATGTAGAAACGACGAATAGAAGTTTTCTTTAAAACTGATTTTGAATTACTTTTAATTATGAAAAATGATTTTCATAATCAACTCCTATTTCATCTCCAAGGATCTCGAGGTATATACTCTAGAAAATTTATTCTTTACTTTTGAGCTTTACGAATCTAGATGTGTAAGATCAAGAAGGGAAAAGATGGAAACATTGACCTAACCACTAGGAAGATCGAACTCAAGGGGTAATCTTCAACTGATGAAGAGGAAATGACATATATGGTGAGAAAACTAAATAAATACTTTAAATCTAAAGGTTTTAATAAGATGTAGGGCAAGAAGCATTCACTGAGAAGAAAGAAAGTCAGATGTTATAATTGCCGAGAAGAAGGGTACATAAAGGAAAACTATCCAAAACTGAAGGAGAAAAAGGTAAACAAGTCTAAGTACAAGAACTTGAAGGCTACATAGGACGAGTCGTCATCAGATGAGTCCGAACTTGCCGAATTCGCTGGATTAGCGCTTATGACAAACCACCAAGAAGAGAGCATTGAAGAAGGGAGAGCTTCGTTGGTTGAAAGCAGCGATAAAGGGAGAGCATCTAGCTTCGAACACGATTTTGTAAGTAAGGTATGTTTACTCCTTTCTGATTAACTATATTCTAGTATTAAAGCTATGATGAAATGTATATATAAATTAAGATTTAAGTACTTAGAAACAAAAAGAAATTTAGCTTCTGTATATCCACTTAAACTTTATGACAAATTAAAAATTAAGAATGAAGAATTAAAAGCATGAATAGCCAAATTAGAAAATGCATATGCATGTCAAAATAAAACTTGTTTTCAAAACTCATATTATAGAGGACTTAACTAGTATTTGAGAAATCACAGGGGTCAAATTATAAAAGTATCCAAGAATTACATTCCGCTAAAATGTTTTATTAACCCTATAGGTAAGAATTTATTTTGGGTTCCTAAATCTGTATTAAACTGTTAAATTTTTATTTTAGAAATTAATTTTTTTTGTCAATTTGAAACTTTTTTCAAGAACTTTATTTTTGCAAAAAAATTATTTTTAAAATTTTTTTTGTGATAGACTTCATTTATATCTATCCACAAATAATTTTTGCGATTTTTTCGCTTGTTAACTAAATTTTTATGATTTTTTATCAAAAGTCAAAGGTTTAATTTCAAAAATACTTTGTAGTCGATTTTTGAAAAATTGAATTTTTTTTAATACTAACCATTATATCTTGACTCTTATAAAAAATTATCAAGATTTTTCAAAATCAAATGAATTTTTAAGCATTTATTTTTCAAAATTCATACATTATTGATGAACTATTTTTAACTTTAAAATTCCTTTAAAATAAATTTTTGACAAAATTAATCTTTCATTGACACTTGCATACTTAGAAAAAATTACAAAACATTTTTGGATAATTTTTTTTTTTGAATTTTCAAAATCAAACTATCTTTAAGCTAAAATTGTCTAAAGTTTTTTTTCAAGATATTTTAAATTTTTTTAACTTAAATTTTTTGAGTTGATATCTTTTTAATGTGATCAAAGGGGGAGACATGGGAACTATGTTAAGGAGGAGGTTTTAATCAGTTTAATTTTTCTTGCGAAAATTTATGCTTATTTTATTGTAAAATTTTGTTACTTGGTTTTTTTTACTATTTATGTTTCCTTAACTTAACTCGAGTTGATGCACATCGAAATAGAGAGATTGTAAGTACCCCAGGATAGTTTTGATGTTGTCAACCGAGTCAAATTATGTCTTATTGGTTTAATCCCTGTGTTTAAGTGTACAGGAACTTAGGTTGTCCGAGAGATGCAAAGTCTGCCGCCGAAGAATACACCGATGGACGAGAACATCATGCAACGTATGAGGGACAAGAAGCCGATGAGGAAGTTCATCCGAGGGAAAGGTTGGAAGTTGGGTTCGGGTGAGCTCAATTTCGAATGATCGAAAATCACCTAGGAGTGCTAGAAGACTAATCAACCGAAGGTTGACCGTAACCAAGCAAACTAGGCGTCCGAGTCAACTCGGGTGCCCGGCCAAACAAGTGCCCGAGTGGAGTCTAGCGCCCGGCCATATAGGCACCCGTGTTACACTTGGGCGCCCGAGAAGCCAACTAGCCGTTTTATGACCGTTGCGACATGGATAAGTGCTGACCCGAATGAGGCGCCTGTGTTGTAATCGGGCACTCAAGATGTGTCACGACAACACGTCGATAAGTTTTCCAGAATCTATAAATAGAACCCTTTGCTCAGAGTTTTTCATCAATTCTATTGTAAACAATTTTGTATTCATTTCCTAAGTTTTCTTTGAGCTGTCAAGAGTCTGGAAGATGCTTCTCTACCTACACAAGGAGGTATTTGGAAATTGAGTTTTCAACTGCCTTGTTAGCAACCACCCTAGTTGCAACCAAGGAAAATCCTTCTAGCATCTTCCTTCTTTTAGTTATTATTTATGTTGGTGATTTTTGTTATAATTGATTAACTAATTCTATCGTTGCTAATAAAAGTAAAAGATCTAGTTTTATACCTGTAGGGCTATTCACCCCTTCTATCTAGTAGGCACGGTCCCACACACACCGCTGTCGTCACTGTCACCTTCAGATCTAGCCACCTCGGTCCAGATCCAATCATTGTCGCCACCCCTCAGTACTGATTCAACGTAGACCCGATGCCACTTGTCACCTCCGACCCTAATCTGGTGTAGACCCAGCCACCCCCGATCAGTTCTGCTATTGCCACCATCTTCAGCATGGATCCAGTTACCATCGACACAGATCCGACTACCACTAGTGTAGATCAGACGCCCTCAGCCAGATCAACTGCTACCACCATCTCCTGCATTTATCCAGCCACATTCACCACAGATCTAACCATCATTCGCGTGAATTTGACTCATATCTGCCACCTCTGACATAGATTTGATCTCCAGATGGCCCCCTTCAGAATTGACTCCGAGCCATTGTTGTCTTCTGGCTAGATCGACCATTATCGTCACCGTCGGTGCAGATCCGACCGATGTCGATGCCCCAATGCAGATCTTGTTGGAGTAAGCCCTAAGAGCCAATTAAGAGTTGATTGACTTAGGTCATAAAGTATCATATATTATAAATAAAAGGCAATGGTTTGGTTATTATATTTCTTAGGTAATAAAGTATCATATATTATAAATAAAAAGACAATGGTTTGGTTATTATATTTACTTCATGCATATGTTAGTTGAATAAATATAATAATGTCCTAAAATAGTAGGTTTTAATCTACAACACATCAATTGGATGAATTGATTGTGAGAGACTGTAAATAACACTACTCTTAACTATTCCTAGTCAAACATTAATATATAAGACAATATTAATGTGTTGAGACTAACATATAGGTCAATTGATGACTTAATCTCACAAGTCATGGATATGGGATACCACATTAACATATGAGTATATATATTGGAGAATATATATACTGAATTGACCCACTGATAGTGCCCAATCTATGTGTCACGAATGTGGGCCTCAAATTTAAATGTGAATGAATAACTGAAAACCCTTTTACAATCAAAAGTATGAAAATGTAATATAGGGGCCACAAGTCGTATTTTTCTCAGGGCTAGTTGTCGTGTTTGATTCGAACTTGTATTTGTGTCGTTTATGTTTTGGTTTTCAAATAAGTTGATTGAATTTGGATAGCAATGGAGAATGAAAATGGAATGGAAATAAAGGAAAGTGAACAATGGAACTAAACAAAGAGATGGCACTTGATACTTCCACCAACTGAAACCGAGTCAAGCTATAGGATTCAACAAAAGTTTGGAAAGCAAGCCTAAATTCAAATGCACAGTAAACTCTGATGGAAAGAAATCGAAAGTGTGATATAAATTTTCTGAAGCAAATCAAGCTTAAAACAACCGCTATTTATGCATTTTCGAAATTAAACATACTACAATTGTTAACTCAAACTAACTACACTTTTGGAAACCACAAATGCAGAGGAATTTCGAAATGGATGAATGCAGCTTATTGATTTCAACTCAATCAGATGCCACAAAGAAACAAGTTGAATTCAAATGCGAAAAGAGTTCAATGCAATTCAATTGGCACGCAAGGCAACTTTTTGTGCCAAAAACTAACACAAACCT
Organism: Boesenbergia rotunda; assembly: GCA_024364735.1. Classification (NCBI taxonomy): domain Eukaryota; kingdom Viridiplantae; phylum Streptophyta; class Magnoliopsida; order Zingiberales; family Zingiberaceae; genus Boesenbergia; species Boesenbergia rotunda. The sequence continues at coordinate 36,825 of JAGFNQ010006326.1, read as the reverse complement.
TATGAAATAAGCAAACTTTCAGCTCACTAGTTTAAACTGAGTGATTCAATCGGAAAACAATGGTTTTAAGATAGAACTAAGCAAAACTAAAGTAAAGAAGTAAAACTGAAATCAGAATTATAGAAACAAAATTTTCAGAAATGGAGTAAACAGCAAACAGATTTGGTTTTTCAGACTTGAGATGGCACGCAACAATGGAATTGATGCTCAAAACTTAAAGCAAATGCTATTTTAAACCAAACACACTATCTATCCACTTCTAGAGCAGGATTTAACTACTAAGAAACTCAGGAATCTGAGACAAATTCAGAAACCAAATGAAAGAAAACAAAACAGATTCAACTTGGCACGCAAACAACACTGTTGGGAACGAGATGGCTATAGAGGGGGGGTGAATATAGACAATCGCTTGCCCCTTGTCAACTTATCACGATTTCTGCAACTCAAATATCAGTAGCACAGCGGAAAGAGTGGAAAATAGAGTATGCAGAAAAACTAAACGAGAGCGAAACAAACACAACTAGCAAGATCGCTAACAAGGAGGATTTACAAGGTTCGGGGATAACTTGCCCCTACTCCTTGGCGTGCCCTTGAGGTGGGCGATCCCTTGATCGTCGGCAGATCAAGCCCCGGTCAACACCGGATATGAAGCAACCTCCTTCTCGGTGGAGAAACCTCTCCACAGCTTGTTTCACACAATGATATATAATGAGCACAATGAAACAACAACAAGAAGGATCTTACTCAAACTCTTAGCAAGGACAAAACACAGCAAGCTTCCCTGAGCTCCACCCAGTGGCGATCTCACGCAGACCCCTGTCTGCTTCGTGTCTTCCCACTGTCGGACTCCAAGCTTCTTGTTTTCTCCTTCAAGCGCTCAAGTATGATGATTGCTCCTCTATAGCTTGCTTAGAATGGTTGAAGAACTCAAGAACAGCAAGCTTGTAGCAGCAGAACGCAAGAACACCAAGAAGTTTTTCAAACTGAATTGCTTCTAAAACAAAAACTCTACCGCCTCGTCTTCTCGCGCTTCCTTTTGTTTCTCCGCCAAGCGACAAGTGACCACATCTCTGTAGCTCCCAGCTACTCATCTGCCAACGCCAGCCTCTACTGAGCTATCTCTAGACTCACTGAGCTCCTCAGCCAAGCTCCAGTCTCAGCCCCAGTCTTCGGCTCGCCGTTGCAACCTGAGATGTGAAAAGAGACAAACCTGCTCCAAGGAAAGCATGCTTTGACTTCTCCTTGAGTGTTTGAATCCTCCCCTGTCACCTGAAACTCAATCAGAGCATTAAAGCAGAAGATCACACAGCATATCACATACATCAGCAAATCCGATACGATCAGACGCTCTGACCGCGTCTGACAGTGAAATATGAATTAAAGTGATCGGTCACCGGACCGATCCAGGGTGTGTAGATCGATCACCAGATCGATCCACTACTTTGCTGGGATTCCCAGCTCTCGCAGCTATACACGCTTGATCGGTCACCAGACCGATCAGGGTGAATCCTGATCGGTCACCAGACCGATCAGATTGGATCCTGATCTGTCACCCAGACCGATCAGGCAAGATGAACAGTTACTTTTTAATCAAATCCAAGATCCCTGATCGGTCCCCGGACCGATCCAAGACTTTATCAGCAAGGGAACTCACTCACCGTTTGCTCCCTGATCGGTCACCAGACCGATCAGGAGCAAGACAGCAAGGAAGCAGCCTGCTCCCTGATCGGTCACCGGTCCGATCAGGAGCCACACAGTAGATTCCCAATCTCACTGTGCGCTCCCTGATCGGTCTCCAGTCCGATCAGACATAGCTGGATCGGTCACCAGACCGATCCACTAAGGAGCAGCGTGCCAATGTCCCTGATCGGTCACCAGACCGATCCAGTGACTCAACCCTAGCCCTCCAAGCTAGGAATTCATCCACCTTAGCCCTCCAAGCTAAGGATTTTTCCATCTAACTCTCCAAGTTGAGAATTTGCATCTAACCCTCCAAGTTAGGACTTTTCACCTAGCCCTCCAAGCTAGGACTTTTCACCTAGCCCTCCAAGCTAGGACTTTTCACCCAACTCTTCCGAGTTAGAACATCATCCAACCTAGCCCTCCAAGCTAGGCATCTGACCCTCCAAGCCAGGACTTTTTCACCTAATTCTCCAGGATGGGAATTTGCACCTAACCCTCCAGGTTAGGACTTTTCACCTAGCCCTCCAAGCTAGGACTTTTCACCCAACCTTTCCGAATTAGGACTTTTCTAACACCTAACCTCCTAGGTTAGGATTTTCCACACCTAACCCTCCAGGTCAGGATTTTCCAACACCTAACCTCCCAGGTTAGGATTTTCCACATCATGCCTAATCCTCGATCAGGACTTAATCACAATCATCATAATTCATCACACCTAACCTCCCAGGTTAGGATTTTCCAAATCATGCCTAATCCTGATCAGGACTTAATCATAATCCACCTAACCTCCCAGATTAGGATTTTCCATATCATAATCATCCTCCTAACTTAAAATCGTTGTCAACACCTAAACAACAATCAAGGCCAGACTGCATCAACAATCTCCCCATTTTTGTTGTTTGACAACCCGATTTTAAGTTTAGGGATTCTCAATCAATATTCCAACTTTAGAATCATAGGGGAATCCAGATCCTCCCCCTACAACATAGTCATGCTAAACTTAACCAATCCACACTCTCCCCCTTTGTCGAACACCGAAAAGGAGCCAGAGGGGCTGTTAAGTTTAAACAAAACTCCCCCTCAACCCTAGGGGTATCCCAACTCATCAAAAATGCGATAGTCTGTGAGTTTGGCATACGAACACATGTGAAAAATTATAGCAAGACATAGCAATCACATGCATCATATGAGTATGAAATATAGACTCCCAAAGCTTGCCATAATATTCATAAGTATCAAATAAACATGGCAGTGTAAGCATGAACTGGGCAATGGCATCAACAATAGTAGAATAAGCATGGCAGATAAGTCAAAGCATGAAAACATCCAAGCAAGTAGCAAAATATGTGTGACTCAAGGTCACTCCAACAAAGTCAGAGCGCATACAGCCCAAAAGTCATACAACACAGTTAAGATCAATTGTCATCAGAATAATCAATATAAATGATATCCCTGGGTGAAAGATCACTGGGGAATGCACTCTCAGGGAATGTATGATGATACCATTCTTCATACCATCTGTCCTAGAACGCGCTTATCTCAGAGACACCAGATGCTATGGCATCAACACGGCGATCAAACGACTGGAACTCGGAACTGACCTCCTGCCGCCAAAGCTCGGAGATGTGTAACTCGTGCTCCAATCGTCGCTCTATCTCTGCGACTTGCCAGCGCAGATCAGGAGCCAACTATCATAGTCTGCAGTAATAGCTGCGTCCCGGGTCAGGAGCTGCCTCGGTAACTCTTCCGTTCGTCTGCGAACTTTCCACTTCAGCCCTTGAGTCCCAAGAACAACGCTGGACTGAGCAAGCATGCGACGATCCAACCGGCAGTCCTGTCGAATCATGGGCACAATGTGACCCTGTGAAACGACGATGCCAACTGACTCCAGCCAGGCAGTGATGATATGGCCGAATGGCATGTAGACTGACTGAGAAGATGGCATACTGTGTACGATGATAGAGGAGTATACTGAAGCTACTGGGTCAAAGTCTAACTGTTGATGTATCCCATAAAGCATCAGGCAGTGAAACGGGTGAATCTCATCAAGATGTTTCGAGGTAGTGGGAAGGAGACAATTTGTGATGATCTTGAACAAGACATAGTCAACAGGGGAAAGATGAAGAGCAGGAAATGTAGGAAAGGCACGGGTGCACTTACCAGAATCCCTTGGTCTAGGATGACCTAGGAAGTACTCGTAGATGGAATCAGAGGTCACTCCATCGAAGGGGACTGGGAGAGGATTAGGAGGAAAAGGGTAGAGAAAGAACTCGTTGTGTGATCTGCGACAGCCGAGAAAATCAGTCAAGATAGATCGATCGAAAGCAAGATCAATACCAGCAACACGAGTCTGCCATCCCGTGCTCCACCAGTGCCGTCCACTGATCATATTGTTGTAGAACTCAGAAACTAAGGTCAAGTTGATCGGTCCTTCAAAGTGCAAGAGGGGTTGAAGATTATAGAACTCAATTCGTTGTTGAATTGTTGGACAGTGTTCATAGATAAAAGTTGGGTCTATAGCCCGACACGGCATTAACTTGAAGTTGTGCCACTGGAACTTGAAGGCAAGACCAGAACTCTGAAACCTAGTAAGTTGAGGGAGTGGAGGCCTTTGAGAGGATGAAGAGGTTTTCTCTCTAGAACTCCCCTCTGCTACCTCCTTTCCCTTAGATGACTTTCTAAGGAGGATTGAATTGACCATGACACATAGGTTGAAGCACAAGAGTTGATCATCAGATGAGACCCAATCAAAAGATAGATATAAGATGTTTTGGTCAAGAAATGAGGAAGAGGGTCACGGCAAAAACAAAAACAAGACATGGTTAGCTTCACAAATATTCTAAGAGTTGTTGTGAAAGGAAAATTGAAATCAAATCTTACTTCGGCGCCATTGAAGTTTGTTTGACGAGATTGCAAGACTCGCGACAGTGAAGAACACTTCGAGCACGCACGCGCGGGAAGAAGGAGTTCGGAGAGAACGCCTGTAGAAGCTTTCGCTCGCCCGCGAGTGAAGAAGGAAGACACAAGACTCTCTCGCTCGCTCGCACAAGGTTATTTCGGCGCTAGGGTTCGGGAAAATGAAGATTTGGAGAGTTAATCGGTTGGTGGATCGGTCCACCAACCAAAATTTAATGCGGTTGATCGGATCACCGTTCGATCAGATCGCGTCCGGACCGATCAGGATACATCCTGATCGGACTGGAATGGCCCTGATCGGTCGGCTGACCGATCAGATGCGATCCTGATCGATCGGGTGACCGATCAGGATCCGATCAGTAGGTCCTGGAGAGAAAATTCTGAGCTCCCTGATCGGTCTGTGGACCGATCCCCACAGGGTGCCAGATCGGTCTGGAGACCGATCCAGGCTAGCTCAGACACTTAGTCAGATTTCGAGAGATTACGGCTTGCCTCGCAGATCGGTCTGTGGACCGAACACCACAGAAAGGGGTCAGATCGGTCCGGGGACCGATCAGCCCGATGCCTGATCGGTCCGGTGACCGATCAGGGTTCCTGATACGACCTGAAATGTTTAGTTTCAGAATTTCTGAAATTTCCAAATGATCTTTGATGGATTTTGTCTAACTTGGACAGGTCCTTATGACTAAAATTGATTCTTGAACAAGAATCTAAAGTCCTTATAGATTCAACAAACACTTTGACCCATCTAAATGGAATCAAACTCAACCATCAATCAATCAAGCAAATTCAAACAAGTTTTTACTCCAACTTCAAGTTTCCAATCAAGTTGCCTTGATTGGAATGTCCAAGTATGATCATGGAGCCATATACACATATGTTATGCAATGGTTTTCCCCATACTTGGTCACCACCGTGATTATTATCTCGTCAACTCAATTTCTCAAGTGATGTAATGACATTTTGAGAAATTGAGTTAAACCTAACATCTCACCCCATATCTAGCAAACAAAAACGTTTTGGTAACCCTTATAGTTTGTGTGAGATGTTCCCAAAGTTACCCAATTGTTCCCTAACAATTTGAAATAATCATGAAGGGTTTTGACCATAATTTGAGAATCATGAAGCGCGACACATTCCCAACTCCCGTCTTAGGAAACTAAATTCACTCTCGGGAAGTGGTTTAGTGAAAATGTCAGCTAGGTTTGACTTTGACTCTACATGTGAGAGTATGATGTTCCCCCTAGCTACATGATCTCTAATGAAGTGGTGTCTTACCTCAATATGTTTTGTCCTCGAATGATGGACCGGATTCTTGGTTAGGTTAATTGTGCTAATGTTATCACATAACACTTGCACACCCTTGTAACTCAATCCATAGTCCTCTAAGGTGTGGATCATCCACAACAATTGCGATATACACTCTCCCATGGCGATATATTCTGCCTCGGTAGTGGAAAGAGCAACACAATGTTGCTTCCGACTTGACCAACTTACTAAAGACGATCCTAGGAATTGGCAGCCCCCACTAGTGCTTTTCCGGTCCAACTTACATCCAGCGTAGTCGGAATCCGTATAGCCCATCAAATCAAAAGATTCGGTACGGGGATACCAAAGACCTACACCAATTGTACCCTTGAGATATCTCAAAATTCGTTTAACAGCCATTAGGTGAGATTCCTTGGCACAGACTTGATACCTAGCGCACATACCTACAGCAAATAGTATATCTGGTCGACTAGCTGTAAGGTATAGCAAACTACCTATCATGCTTCGATACTGAGTTAGATCAACGGGTTTACCACTCTCATCATTGTCCAATCTTGTGTTTGTAGCCATGGGAGTGGTTACCTCTTTGGAATCACTCATATTGAATTTTCGAAGCATTTCATGTGTGTACTTCGATTGGTGCACATGGATACCATCGCGAGTTTGCTTGATTTCAAGTCCGAGGAAGAAAGTCAACTCTCCCACTAAACTCATTTCAAACTCACTCTCCATGTGTCCGATAAATTCACGTAAATAGCCCTTGTTGTTTGAGCCACAAATTATGTCATCGACATATACTTGGGCTACAAATATATTGTCACCATCTCTTCGTAGAAATAGTGTAGGGTCTATTTGACCTCTAACGAAACCCTTTCCAATCAAGAATGTCGACAACCGCTCATACCAAGCCCGGGGTGCTTGTTTAAGGCCATAGAGTGCCTTCTTGAGCTTGTACACGTGGTTTGGATATTCGGTACTCTCAAACCCTGGAGGTTGTTCGACATAGACTTCTTCCCTAATCAAACCATTTAGGAATGCCGATTTGACGTCCATTTGAAATAGTTTGAAGCCTCGATGTGCTGCAAATGCAAGCATCAATCGGATGGACTCTAATCGTGCCACGGGAGCATAAGTCTCATCATAATCAAGACCTTCAACTTGACTGTAGCCCTTGGCTACCAAGCGTGCCTTGTTTCTAATGATTTCTCCCTTGTGGTTTAATTTGTTTTTGAAGACCCATTTAGTTCCAATAATAGTGGTCTTCTTGGGCCTAGGGACTAAGTCCCAAACTTGACTCCTCTCAAATTGACCTAGTTCATCTTGCATTGCAATAATCCAATCGGGATCATTTAATGCTTCATCAATTTTTCTAGGTTCAATTTCGGAAATTAGAGCAACTTCATTAGCCTCATTCCTGAAGAATGATCTAGTCCTAACCCCTTGATGGATGTCTCCAACAATTTGGTCTTGGGGATGACTAGAGGCTAATCTCGTTTGTCTTGGTGTTGGTGGTGCTTCTTGAACGAGTTCACTAGACACAAGTTCAGCCTCAGGATCCGGCTGATCAATGAGTTGTCTAGGCTCACCGTCATCAGACTCATCACCATCAACAATACTCGGATTTTCATTCAAACTAAGTCTCCTTAGTTCGATTTGAACTCCTTCTACATTATCTGATTGGTCAATTGATTTTGGAAATTCCTCAAAAACCACATCAGAAGACTCTTCAACTAGTCTAGTTCTCTTGTTGTAGACTCGGTAAGCTTTACTAACGAGGGAGTACCCGACTAGTATCCCTTCATCAGCTTTTGCCGTGAACTTTCCAAGATGATCCTTGGTGTTTAGGATGAACACCTTACACCCAAACACCCTAAGGTGTTTAACCGTAGGTGGTTTTCCAAACCAAAGTTCATGGGGAGTCTTTTCTAAAAACCTATGGATGAGAACTCGATTTTGCACATAGCAAGCTGTATTTACAGCTTCAGCCCATAAGTAACTCGGGAGTGAGTACTCATTAAGCATGCTTCGTGCAGCCTCTTGAAGTGCACGGTTCTTCCTCTCTACAACACCATTTTGTTGTGGTGTTCTAGGAGTAGAGAACTCATGTCTATAACCCTTATCTTGACAAAATTCTAGAAACCTTTGGTTTTGAAATTCACCTCCATGATCACTTCTTATTGTCTTAATTGTTGATGATTTCTCATTTTCAACCCTTCTACAAAAAGAAATGAAAATATCTAAGGTTTGATCCTTATGTTTTAAAAAGTAAGTCCAAGTATATCTAGTAAAATCATCAATGATAACAAAGCAATATCTACTTCCATTCAATGATATGATGGTACTACAATCAAATAGATCCATGTGAAGTAAATCTAAAGCATTGGAAGTACTTACAGTGCTTTTACCTTTATGTGCAGATTTTGTTTGCTTACCCATTTGACACGCATCACATAATTTATCTTTTCCATACTTGATGCTTGGTAAGCCTCGCACTAGTCCCTTGTTGGCCAACTTCCGGATGTTCTTCATGTTCACATGTGCTAGCCTCCGGTGCCAAAGTGTGGACTCTTCTTCTTTTGACATGAAACACTTAGCAAGAGCATTAGTAGCACTTTTAAAAGAAACTTGATAAATATTGTCTACTCTTGCTCCTACTAGTACCGTGTCCAAAGTGTCATTTTGTCTAACTAGACATTGACTTGGTTGGAAGTCAATTGTGTAACCCGTGTCACACAATTGACTGACACTTAGGAGATTAAACTTCATCCCCTTGACTAGAAGGACATTTGAGATTCTAAGACATTCGGATATTTGAATGTCTCCTATTCCTATGACCCTAAGACTACCATTGTTACCAAATGATACATTACCTCTACTCTTCTTGTGAAATGTGGTAAACAATGATCTATCCCCGGTCATGTGTTTGGAGCATCCACTATCAACAAACCAAGTTGATAGATGCTCCCCCTCAATCATAACCTACACAATTCGAAAAATAGAAGTCTTAGGTACCCAAACCTTGGGACCTAATGCATCAACTAAACATGACTTCGGCACCCATGCCTTGACAACTTTCTTTTGGATTTTGGGTGTCCTAGATTGTCTCATGTCAGTCCTAGACATGAGAGATACAAAAGAGGGTTCCTTAGGGCGGTAACCAATACCGGCCCTATTGTAGACCGCTCTTTGGGCATTCAAAATCATATCTAAGGTCTTAGAGCTATTTGAGAATTTCCCAAGAATATTCTTGAGCTTCTCAACTTCACTCTTCAATGCTTGGTTTTCCTCCACTAACTCATTATCATGCAAATCACTGATTTCCTCAACCTTAGAGGATTTCAGGCTTACAATCTCATGTTTCAAAGATTTAATTTCATCTTCTAGTAATTCAACATGCAAGTCATCAATGTTATCATCCCTAGAAGCTTTCAATTGATCAATCTCTAATTGCAATGCTTTAACTTTGTTTTTGGATTTCTTAAGCATACTAGTTAAACATGCAATTGCTCTATAACATTTTTCAAGCTCGGGAGAAGTTACCTCTTCATCATCCGAAGATGACGAAGCCGCGTTTGAGGAGCTTGAAGTTTCTTCACTGCTCTCCTCTCCAAAAGCCATGAGAGCCACTTGCCTTGTGCTCTTCTCCTCCTTCTCATCATCGGATGAACTAGAAGATGACTCATCCCAAGAAGCCTTCAAGGCTTTCTTCTTCTTCTTGGATTTCTCTTCTTTTCTTTTAGGTTTCTCCTCCTTTTTAAGCTTCGGACATTCATTCTTGAAATGTCCTCTCCTACCACACTCAAAGCAAGATGCATTATTCTTATCAAGCTTGAATTCACTAGTGTTACCTTTCCTTTTGAAACGTCGGTCTCTTCGCATCATCCTTCGCACGAAGTTCGCCATCTCGGATGAAGAGGAGCCACTGCCATCTTCCTCTGAGTTTGACTCGGATTCGGAGGAGGATGAAGATGATGAGATCTCTTTCTCCTTCTTCTTCTCCTTCTTCTTCTTAGTGGTCCGGTCCCCTGCAACTAAGGCAATCCCCTTCTCCTTGGGGCCTTTGTTAGCCATTTCATGCAATTCCATCTCACAAAATAAGTCATCTAATTTTACAATAGATAAATCCTTGGATACTTTGTAGGCATCCACCATGGATGACCACAAAGCATTCCTTGGAAATGCTTTCAAGACATACCTCACAAGGTCGCGATTCTCGACCTTTTCATCAATTGAATGAAGTCCATTAAGAACTTCCTTGAACCGGCTATGGAGCTCACTTACCGACTCATTCTCCTTCATGGAGAGGTTTTGAAGTTGATTGAGGAACAAGTCCCTCTTTGCAATCCTCGAGTCTCGGGTGCCTTCATGGAGCTCTATGAGTTTGTTCCACAAATCTTTTGCACTCGTGAAGGGACCAACCTTGATGAGTTGGTCTTTGTTCATGCCGCATTGTAGAGTGACAACCGCCTTAGCGTCGGCTTCACTTTTCTTTGTTTGTTCGGCAGTCCACCGCGAAGATTCGAGTTCCTTACCTTCATCATCCTTAGGAGGGATAAATCCTTCCTTCACCGCGAACCACGTATGGATATCCATCTTCAAATAGTATTCCATTTTTGATCTCCAATATTGGAAGTCGGCGCCATCAAAGAATGGAGGTCGGGTGGTGGAGAAGCCTTCTCTCAAAGCCATCTTGTTGAGACTCTCGGTTGTTAAGCCGTAAACAGAGCAACCTGCTCTGATACCACTTGTTGGGAACGAGATGGCTATAGAGGGGGGGTGAATATAGACAATCGCTTGCCCCTTGTCAACTTATCACGATTTCTGCAACTCAAATATCAGTAGCACAGCGGAAAGAGTGGAAAACAGAGTATGCAGAAAAACTAAACGAGAGCGAAACAAACACAACTAGCAAGATCGCTAACAAGGAGGGTTTACAAGGTTCGGGGATAACTTGCCCCTACTCCTTGGCGTGCCCTTGAGGTGGGCGATCCCTTGATCGTCGGCAGATCAAGCCCCGGTCAACACCGGATATGAAGCAACCTCCTTCTCGGTGGAGAAACCTCTCCACAGCGTGTTTCACACAATGATATATAATGAGCACAATGAAACAACAACAAGAAGGATCTTACTCAAACTCTTAGCAAGGACAAAACACAGCAAGCTTCCCTGAGCTCCACCCAGTGGCGATCTCACGCAGACCCCTGTCTGCTTCGTGTCTTCCCACTGTCGGACTCCAAGCTTCTTGTTTTCTCCTTCAAGCGCTCAAGTATGATGATTGCTCCTCTATAGCTTGCTTAGAATGGTTGAAGAACTCAAGAACAGCAAGCTTGTAGCAGCAGAACGCAAGAACACAAAGAAGTTTTTCAAACTGAATGCTTCCAAAAAAAACTCTACCGCCTCGTCTTCTCGCGCTTCCTTTTGTTTCTCCGCCAAGCGACAAGTGACCACATCTCTGTAGCTCCCAGCTACTCATCTGCCAACGCCAGCCTCTACTGAGCTATCTCTGGACTCACTGAGCTCCTCAGCCAAGCTCCAGTCTCAGCCCCAGTCTTCGGCTCGCCGTTGCAACCTGAGATGTGAAAAGGGACAAACCTGCTCCAAGGAAAGCATGCTTTGACTTCTCCTTGAGTGTTTGAATCCTCCCCTGTCACCTGAAACTCAATCAGAGCATTAGAGCAGAAGATCACACAGCATATCACATACATCAGCAAATCCGATACGATCAGACGCTCTGACCGCGTCTGACAGTGAAATTTGAATTAAAGTGATCGGTCACCGGACCGATCCAGGGTGTGTGGATCGATCACCAGATCGATCCACTGCTTTGCTGGGATTCCCAGCTCTCGCAGCTATACACGCCTGATCGGTCACCAGACCGATCAGGGTGAATCCTGATCGGTCACCAGACCGATCAGATTGGATCCTGATCGGTCACCCAGACCGATCAGGCAAGATGAACAGTTACTTTTTAATCAAATCCAAGATCCCTGATCGGTCCCCGGACCGATCCAAGACTTTGATCAGCAAGGGAACTCACTCACCGTTTGCTCCCTGATCGGTCACCAGACCGATCAGGAGCAAGACAGCAAGGAAGCAGCCTGCTCCCTGATCGGTCACCGGTCCGATCAGGAGCCACACAGTAGATTCCCAATCTCACTGTGCGCTCCCTGATCGGTCACCAGTCCGATCAGACATAGCTGGATCGGTCACCAGACCGATCCACTAAGGAGCAGCGTGCCAATGTCCCTGATCGGTCACCAGACCGATCCAGTGACTCAACCCTAGCCCTCCAAGCTAGGAATTCATCCACCTTAGCCCTCCAAGCTAAGGATTTTTCCATCTAACTCTCCAAGTTGGGAATTTGCACCTAACCCTCCAAGTTAGGACTTTTCACCTAGCCCTCCAAGCTAGGACTTTTCACCTAGCCCTCCAAGCTAGGACTTTTCACCCAACTCTTCCGAGTTAGAACATCATCCAACCTAGCCCTCCAAGCTAGGCACCTGACCCTCCAAGCCAGGACTTTTTCACCTAATTCTCCAGGATGGGAATTTGCACCTAACCCTCCAGGTTAGGACTTTTCACCTAGCCCTCCAAGCTAGGACTTTTCACCCAACCTTTCCGAATTAGGACTTTTCCAACACCTAACCTCCCAGGTTAGGATTTTCCACACCTAACCCTCCAGGTCAGGATTTTCCAACACCTAGCCCTCCAGGCTAGGATTTTCCACATCATGCCTAATCCTCGATCAGGACTTAATCACAATCATCATAATTCATCACACCTAACCTCCCAGGTTAGGATTTTCCAAATCATGTCTAATCCTCGATCAGGACTTAATCATAATCCACCTAACCTCCCAGATTAGGATTTTCCATATCATAATCATCCTCCTAACTTAAAATCGTTGTCAACACCAAAACAACAATCAAGGCCAGATTGCATCAAAAGTAACCACTGCCTTAGCATCAACCTCACCTTTTCAGGTCTGTTCGGTTGACCATCTGGAGAACTCACGCTCTTTGCCCTCAACATCCATTGGAGGAGTGAATCCCTCCTTGACTGAAAACCACATGCCAATGTTGGTTTTCAGATAGTACTCCATTCTGGATCTCCATTATTGAAAGTCTGCTCCATCAAAGAAAGGTGGTATGTTGGTGCTGAATCCTTCTCTCAAAGTCATTCTCTTGCTCTTCGGGTGTTAATCCGTTTGAAAGAGCCTCAGGCTCTGATACCACATGTTGGATCTGGGATGGCTAGAGAGGGGGGGGGGTGTGAATAGCCAGCCACTAAAATTTCTGGCTTTCGATCTTTGGCTTCTTTTTCTTTCTGCACTTAGGTTAGCAGCAGAAAAATAGAACAGAAAGAAATACAAACAGAAACACCAGACGCAAACAAAGAGATTTACAAGGTTCGGGGAGAACTTGCCCCTATGCCTTGGCGTGCCCGTGAGGTGGGCGATCCCTTGATCGTCGGCAGATCAAGCCCCAGAGGGACTCCCGCTAAAATCTTCTCCTTCTCGGTGGAGCAACCTCTCCACAATCGTCTCAGTAGAATATCAGTTAAGCACGGGAGACAAAGAGAAGGATAGCTCACACAGATGTAGCAGAAAGATTCAAGGAAGAAACAATGCAGAGAGCACAACAACACAGCAAAACCCACAGCAAAACCCTTTGCTTCGTTTTCTGTTCGTCCCCCTCTCCTCTGCTTCGCCAGCTTCTTCTTAAGCCTTCCTTCTACACATCTGCTGGCGTCATCACCCACTGACCCATGGCTTCGTCACCCACTGACCAACAGACCCCTTCTGAGCTCATTGAAGTCATCTCTTCAGCTGCAGCTTCAGACCAGACGCCAGACACCAGAAGCCATTGAAACCTGCAAATAGATACCAAACAAAATAGCCGCAGCGAAAGTCACCATTGACCCTCCTTCTTGGCTCTATATCGTCTCTGTATCATCTGCACACTCATAGAGTTATTAGCGAAGAAAATCAAACCAGATCAGAAGGATATATGAAGTCTAACAGTAATTCAAATTAAAGTTCTCAGGCGCTGATCGGTCACCCTGACCGATCAGACACCCTCCTGACCAATCAGACTTGATTTGGATCGATCGAGTGTAGTTCTAATCGGTCACACTGACCGATCAGAAACAGGGGATCGGTCACACTGGCTGATCAGAGACAAGGGATTGGTCACCAGACTGATCCTCAAACCTACTGTGAATTCCAAATGATTTCCAGCAAGGCACTGATCGGTCAAAGAGACCGATCAGTGAAGGGCCTGATCGATCAGGCTCCTGCCTGATCGATCAGGCTCCTGCCTGATCGATCCAATGAAGCTCTGATCGGTCTCACTGACCGATCAAGACTAGGGATCAGTCACCAGACCGATCCCTTAGCTTACTGGGATTTCAGGGGTGAGCGTCAAGACGGCTGATCTGTCTCACTAGCCGATCTGCCCTGATCGGTCCACCTGACTGATCAACCCTATGCTGGACTAATCAGGCTACCTCTTGATCGGTCCAGAGCCTATCTAATTGGTCCCACTGACCGATCAGAAATTCCTCTAATCATTCTGATCGTTTTCTGATCGGTCACCAGACCATTCAGAAGGCCTTCTGATTCCTCAGAAACTTTCTGGATCGGCTCTGGATCAGTCGACCGACCGATCAGTCATCAAGAGAGTTTGTGCCAACTCCCTGATCGAACTTTAGACCGATCCAGCTTTGATCATTTCGACCCTGAGTCCAGAGAACAAGTTCCCTTGTCTTCTTTGACTCAGTCTGGTCCGGAGAACGAGCTACCGAGCCCTCTCCGACCTAACCCGGTCCTCTCGGACCTAACTCGGTCAAGAGATCGAGCTACCTAGCCCTCTCTGACTAGTACACTTAATGCTCAGTCCCCCGGACCAAGACTTCATGCCTAGCTTCACTCATCGGGGCTTTGTCCAACCTAGCTTTACTCACTAGAATTTCCTTCACCTAGCTTCACTCACTAGGACCCGACTCCACTCACCAGGATTTTTGCCCAGTCCACGACCAGGACTTAATCCTAACTCAACTTTCTGATCTCACTCAACTAAACTTAAATCGGTGTTAACACCAAAACAACAATCAGGTCTGACAACATCAACAATCGTAACTAATATAGAAAATATAAATAACATTGAATGATATCTAAAATGTCCAATATATATACCTTTCAACCCAACCAATATCTGAATTCAACTCTAATAATGTACAATCTGTAAACAAAAATGAACAAATAAGAAACAATTACTGATGTATATAATAACAAACTAGATAGTTTAATAATTTGATTTTGTAAAATATAGACAAAAAATATAACATATCACAAAAATGTCTCTACTTATCTGGGGTATCCTCAAGATCCTGTGTCTCCTAAGACACAAAAAGAGGAGGGGTGGGCATCTGTGTCATAGGCGATAGGGTCGCTGTAAAAGCTTTTATGTGACGCACTAACACCTCATTGTGTGCTTGGCGCGCCTGCAAATCTCTCAACTCTACATCCCTCGCTATGTTCCTCTCGGTCCACGTTGCGTCCCTCTCGGCCCACGTCGTGTACATTGTCGTGAGTCGAGTCCGCAGAGCATCATTTTCCTCCTGCAATTGACGAGCCTCACTAGAGGAAGAGGAGGAGGATCCTGGACGTCCCTAACCCCTGGAGCTCTCATCTGATCATATGTAATTTTTGCCTGAGAGCCCAGGCCGTATAGGGTGGTCTTCCTCTTTCCACCGACGACATCATAATAAATGTCATTCACCTAGTCAGTGGAAAGAGGCTGTGAATCCTCCCCTCTATAGCAGGCTGAGACGTCTCTGCCTCTGCAACTCTAGTGGTTATTGCTTCCTTTAAAATAAGAATTAAATTAATCTTTATAAAATGTTAAAACAAATAAACTATAATTAATATATTTACATTGATTGCTAAGGAGGGTCGATCGACAAATGACCTATCTTTTTTTTATGAGTCTTACTGAATACCTCCCAACTAGTGGGAGGTCTCTGTAACTCAGCAGCCTGTATACACAAAATATAATGTTTAAATATATCCAAAAAAACTTACCAAGTCAGTGGCATGCTGGACAATGGAACGGGATCCAGCAGTGTGCTTCGTGGATCTAGTGCTGGGGCCAACAAGCTCGGAGTTGCGATTGGATCGAGCAATCGCAGCATTATCTTTCTAATGCTGGGCATACCAAACTTCTCTCCATGCTGCCCAAACTGTCTCAGGGACCTCTGAAGGCCTATTTGTCTTCTTTCTCCACTTGCATATCATGCCCCTATACAACTTGGAGCAGTAGACATTCCATGTTTTTTTTAATTTCTCCTCTGCACCCTCCTCCCAAATATATCTCTTCTGTAAAAAAAATATATGGTTAGTATCATGTTAGTTTTAACATCAAATTAAATATAAATTTAAACTTCTTACCAAGAATTCATCGTAATAAAAAGTCTTTAATTCTTGCTCGATATGACCCCATGTCGTAGCAGTCGAGGATAATCTTTCTTTGAATTTTTTGGAAATATATGCTGAGACTTGGTGACCATCTGGGACGAAGCTGTAGCAAAAATGAAATATATTAGCAAAATTTGACCTTAAATATATAAGAATTACATATGTACTTACTAGTCACCCACTACTCTCAGTGTAATTTGGTCACCATGCGGTCTCCGCCTTGACTTCATGACTATAAAAATTCAAACTCATAATATTATATATACACATTTGTAATAGTTAATCCAACGAAGATATGCATTACATACAACTAGTATCAACCAAGATGAAATACAAACAACTAGTATCAATGAAGATGAAATACAAACAACTAGTATCAACGAAGATGAAACACAAACAATTAGATTCAACGAAGATGAAATACAAACAACTAGTAATGTTTAATACAAACAACTGATCTTATTCCGATGGAACTAAATTAACATGCAAGTTTTCATCACTTGACTCCGTTGATACATCAACCTCCTCACTGCTAGATATCTCACTATCATCAATTTCCTCGTAAGAGACATTATCATCTATAAGTAATTGTGATGCTGATTGTATTTCTGAATCAACAGAGTTCATTATGACTTCTTTATTTTGATAAGCATCGGAGTTGTGGACAGTTATCGTATTTGGCATTTCAATGGTTGACTAAGGCTTCATTTGACAAACAACTAGTCATTCACTTGGTCGTCGTCTCTTAGTTGGGTACTCAAGATAAAATACTTGACCATCTTGCACGGTAAAGATGAAAGGTTCAAACTTGTTGAATCTTTTGGTTGAATTAACCTCAACTAAATTGTATAAACGATATTTCTTGGTGCCTGTCCTTGGAGTTGGATCATACCAAGAACATGTTGGTGCCGGAAGCGCCAAAGTCGAACCTATGTTTTGATAATGGCAAAGGGTTCAGAAGTTAAGAGTTGGTTGTGATCTAATAAGCTTATTAAGTGTGCAGGAAATTCCTAGGTACACTAGGCACTAAGTCCTGGTTCTTTGAATTGGGCACTAAGTCCTGGCCGTGGGCTGGGCAACTAAGTCCTGACGTAAGGTTGGGCAATAAGACCTGGTGAATGAAGCTGGGCACTAAGACCTGGTGAGTGAAGTTGGGCACTAAGACCTGGTCGAGGACTGGGCACCGAAGACCTGGTGAGTGAAGTTGGGCACTAAGACCTAGTTGAGGACTGGGCACCGAAGACCTGGTGAGTGAAGCTGGGCACTAAGACCTGGTCGAGTACTGGACACCGAAGATCTGGTGAGTGAAGCTGGGCAAAAGTCCAACTGGGGGAGCCGGTTGGCAAAAAGGTAAATTCTCTTGAGAGGAGTAGGTGAGGACGTGTTCCCTGTAGGAGGGAACATTAGGTGTCGGTTCAACCTAGGGTTCCATTTGGGAGACCTGAAGTCAGAACCAAGACAACTTAGGGTGTAAACAATGTTTAATATATCATGCATATTTGCTTTTTGTGTTTGGAACTAACCCTAGTTGCAGGAAACGAAGGAACTGTGTTTCTGCAGCTCTTGCGCCTCATTGGAAGGAGGCGCCTCACTGGGCTAGGCGCCTGTGTGGATATAGGCGCCCCAGTGTAAGGCCAAACCATGCCATCGAAGCAAACTGCCACGAAGGCCTTTGGACCAAGTCAAGCTAGGCGCCTGTGTTAACACAGGCACCCCAGTCAGTTCAGGCACCCCAGTTGAAGGGATAAGCGCTGGCCAAGTCTACGGATAGGAGTTCTCGCAGAAGAGGCCACGTGTAGGCGCCCCCTTCAACACAGTCGCCCATGCGACAAGTATAAATAGGGGTTCACCCCCAAGGTTTCAGTACAACTTGCAAATCTTGCTCTCAACACTTTCGCTCAAGCGCTACGCTCCGACACGCTCTGCACTCGCGATTCAAGCGCCGACGATGGCCCGCTGCTCCGAAATTCCATCCACACCGGTCGTTGTTAACAGCTTAAATTTCTTAAGTGTTGTAACTTCCTTTTTTTTAAATTTTATATCTGTACTCCAAATTGTAAACATTCTTCGAATATAGAATAGCCCATCGTAAACGGTCAAGGACCGTGGGCCTTGGAGTAGGAGCCGACCGCGACTTCGAACCAAGTAAAACAAACCGTGTTAGTGACTTTGTTTTACTATTTCCGCTGCGTAATTTCTCTTAATTGTCCCAAAATTTTCCGATCGATATTCAACCCCCCTCTATCGATTTACTCCGATCCAACAAGTGGTATCAGAGCGGGTGGCTCAAACTTGGTGCAACCACCAGTTTGAGAATTCTTTTTCGGATTTACGAATTTTAAATTATTTTTCCTCTTTCGCACGAATTTTCTCGTTAATCGAGGATGGTGCAACATCACTCGATCTTTTTCCATTATTAATATTCTTTTTCCCGCACTGCTAATCCAAGACCTAGTCTTGGGACAAGTTTTGTTTATTTTTTTTCAGAAAAGTTTAATGGCCAACCAAGAGTGGAACAATACTCGTCCTTCACTATTCTCCGAGGAGAATTTTGATTTTTGGAGAAGTGAAATGGAACTCCATCTGGAGGCCCATATAGACATATGGATGATCATTCAAACAGGATTCTCCCTCCCTACTGAAGATGAACTATCAATTGTGTGGGACAAACTGGATGAACTAATGCTCAACCAAATTGAGACAGATGCAAGGGCAACTGCAATTCTTCAGTGTGGTCTAACCAACGAACAACTCAAGCTAGTCGACTCATTTGGATGTGCCAGAGAGATTTGGGAGAAATTGATTAACCTACATCAAGACAACTCAGATGATAAAGATCAGGTAAGTTTTGTTGAATTCTCGACTCAAGCTCAAATAACCGAGCTAGATTCGACTCCGGATCAGAAGATGAGTTAGAATTTGTACTTGACTGTGAATTTGGGCTAGTGTCAGAGGATGAATTGATTGAGACGGTAACCGATTTTGAATCCTTTTCAAAGTTACAATTAAATAATCAAACTGATACTGTAATGGTTGAGGAAGGGATAGTTTCTATTGCTGGAAAAAATCCAGGAGAACCACCCAAGGAGAAGTTTCAACCAGTGCCCGAGTCCGACTCAGACTCGGAATCTGACAACAGTGAAGGAGATCGACTCAAATTGGTGCGATGGGTTCGTGGCCACTACAAGAAGATGAAGGAACAAAAAAGAAGGACGGCTAAAATTAAGGGGGAGATTTCCGACCAGGAATCAAACAGTAATAAGGTAAATTCAAAATATAATAATCATATAATGTGTTTTAAGTGCGGCAAAGTAGGCCATTACAAGAGTAAGTGTCCCAATCACAAGAGTCGACCTTCGTCAAACGGTACCCTCAAGAATACTGGACAAATATTCAGGAAAGGTAACTTTACCATATTTGAAAACCCGGTATTTACTTCAAATGATGTGATTAAATTTTATGAATTAGTTAAAACAAATTTTAGAAAACTAGAACAAGAAAATGAAACATTGAAACATAAGGTCAAAATGCTAGAATATTTGATTCACAATCTTGCTGATTTTAAAAATCCAGAATATTATTACAATTATGACGTGACTTAGATGATTATTTTTCTCACTTGTTTATTTATTTTATTATGCTTAGATTTAGGATTGGTTAGATTAAGGACAAATGATTAAGTTGAAATTTGAACAACATAGTATTGGGAGGAGGTGAGCTGATAGTACGTTAGGAAAGCCCTTCTAATAAGGTCAAGTATATTCTACTTGGTCTGTTTAGTCTGGTGGAACTAGCCAAAGCTACCGATCCAAGACCCAAACTAGTTAGACCAAATTTTTTCAAGAAGTAATTTGAAAATGAAATTTCGTTAAAAGGCTTTGTCAAGGAAAGAGTTATTGCTCCAATAAGGCTACAACCAAAGAAGGCCTCTGTGCTTCGCCAAGACCTGGAAGCTAATTTTCGAAATTCAAATTCAAATCACTATTTGTAAAATTGAATCTAACATAAATTTTAACTATATCTTAGATACTTGTGTCAAAGTTAATCTTGCTTTTCTATAATATTTTCCATAAAATGTCTTCTGTTGTGCACAAGTTTTCATGTCATAATATTAGTTTTCAAAAGATTAGTTCAATGTTTTAAACTTACATACTTTTTGATTGAAATCTTCTCAAAAATTCACTTTAATTTGAAAATTGACTCATCAAATTAAGATCTAGCACGTAATTGACTTATTTCTGAGTAGTCAAACTTGGTCAAAATGGTCAAACTAGTCAACAGTTAAACATTGGTCAACCCGGGCGCCCGAGTCCTTACGGGCGCCTGATGCTTTATCTTCATCCAAGGCTGTCAGACCTGCCAAAAGCAGCTGACAACCTGATTCAGGCGTCCGAGAGACTCTCGGGCGCCCCAATGAACACGGGCGCCCATGAAAGCCTTTATAAGGCCATCACCACTTCCTCATTTGCCACACCAAACGAGTTTCTCCTCCATTCCTTCTCCTCCCAAGGCGCCTGAAAGCTCCTCTCTTGTCCTCTAACGCCCTACTTCGACAATGCCACCCCGGTATTATTTTAATTATGCATTTATAATTAATTTTTTATTATCTCGCTTATTAAATGCATAATTTTTCTTACCAATTTAGAAAACCTCGCGTTACCCAACCTAACCCCGTGGCCTAGCCTAGCTCGGATCTGAGATTCCCTACCTTGGAATTGTTTAACAAATTTGCCCAGACCACCTATAAACCTATTAAAACCAGCTTTCTAAATAGGCAATTCTTCACCCAATCTTGCCCCAAGTGATGGATGCAATTAATTTTTATCAACTAGACCATCTTGTTTTCTGCACGCATTCAGTTAACACGACCCTGTGTGCTGAAATTTACAACAATCTGGTCAAAGTAGATGACCTTTCTTACTCAACCATCGTACAAGGGATGCCACTTACTATCTCACCAACCTCATTTAATCAATTTTTAGGTCTACGACCCTCCCAGTCTACCTTTTGTTGCTATCTTCCTACTGATCTGCCTTTCAGTGCCCCTTATTCTCACATTTCCTTGGACACTCTTTACTACTACTTTTTTTTGAAGATGTGATGGTCCCAAAATAGCTGTCACGAATGTGGGACTCAAATTTAGAAATTTATAAAACTGAAAACCCTTTGGCTAACAAAAAAAATTAAATGTAGTAGAGGGCCTCAGGTCGTATTTTTATTCAAGGACTAGTTGAATGAATGTTTGATTCGAACTTGCAGAGTATTTATCGTTAAATGTTTTGGGTTTTCTAGATAAAATGGGGGTTTTGTTTTGCAAGTAGAATGGAAACAATAATTGAAATGGACTTGAGGTAACTAAGTAGAGTTAACTAGGTTATACAAGAATGAAGCTTAACCACTAGGAAAACTTAGCATAACAATTTGAAGTTGCAAAATTGAAGTTTAAAACTGATATCAATTGTAGAAATTCACTAACATTGTATCTAAAGTCGGAAATGAAGATTAAGCAAACTGTAAACTAAAACAAAAGTTGTCTGTGATGTAAAATCTCCTGATCGGTCTGCCGACCGATCAGATGTAATCCTGATCAGTCTGATGACCGATCAGGTTGAGTCTGGATCGAACGATAGTCCGATCAGTAGATGAAAACACACTGATACAGAGCTTAAAAACAGAATTCAGGAACAAACAAAGCAATTCAAAAATGAAATCTACAAGCTATAGATTCCAGTTCAAGTTCTTCACCAAGATTTCTCCTTACCGTCACACAAAGATCGAGCTCGAAACCCCCTCGCTCGAGAATTGATAAGAACTCAGCTTCCGAAATCAAATCGCATGGCTTGAGGTGAAATCTGCACTCCTTCCGAATCTCTCTTCTGCGATGGATTGGAGGGCGGATGGCAGCTCAGGATGCTTCGAACCAGCTCAGAGAACCCCTTTGATTGGCCCGATCGATAGAGAAGTGAGATCGGATGATGATTGATCGGATGGAGCTTGCTCACGGTGAAACCCTCGCCGGAGCCTTCAGACACGAAGAGATTGCAATCCTTCCACGGAACTGAGTCTTGATGAATCAAAATCTGGAGAACAACTTGATCTGGTGGTCACCTTCGATCGGGAATTGAAGAACATGAAGAACAGATTGAAAACAGAGACGCGATTTGGCGACAACGCGAGCGAAAGAGGGAATTCCCGATTTAACTGGACATTTTGAATTTCGACGGCTAAGATTGCTCCGTTTCAATCCAACGGTCAGATCAAGTCAGATCGAACCCAAACCTCCCAGATCTTGATCAAGGGCTCTGATCTGCTTGTCCTTAACTCATATCACTCAAATCTGAAGCGGATGGCTCAGATCTTATCTTCTTTAACCTGAACGGTCTAGATCCTCTAGTGCTTGATCCAACGGCTGAATTAGCTCCGATCGAGCCCAAACTCTCAGATCTTGATGCATGGACTTGATTAAGTCTATCTTGAGTTTGGATCGACCGGAAGTTGATGGATGACTTTAGATCTAACCGTCATCTCGAATGGACGACCCATATCGATTCAACTCTTGATCCCTTTGATCTAGGCACATACTTAACTCAAGCCTTGATCCAATCTTGATCTAGTTCCATGATTAATTAAAACCTACAAAATTAGATTCAATATTAATGCCAAAATATCTCAAATATAAGAAAGATTGTATCCAAGAGCAAAATAGAAAGATTCATGAAACCTAATACAAATGCAAACTTAAGCATATGAAAAGGGATCAAAAATATGAAATTGAAAGCCTAATTTAACCAACAAAATGAAAGTTATCAACTCCCCTACACTTATTCTTGGGTGTCCCGCACAAGCTACTAGTAACTAAAATATACTCCCCCTAGATCATTCTCAATCATAGTAAAAAGCAATTGAAATGAAATTACCTAGGGTTGTCAATTCTCACAAATCTAAGCTCAATAGACTAGTATCTTGTCCTTAAATCAACAACTTAGCATACTTTCTCTTTCATGATTCATTGAGATGAAATCAACTCACACAATCCTTCCAAAGGAATTTAAAGTGGCTCTCCTCCTAAGTTCTGCATTTCAATGGATGTGGAGCTCACTCAAACACAACATGTTTCTTGAACTACCATAGGCTTGCTTATTATCTACTCTCCACCATCATTCTTGCCTTGGATCCACTTCTACAAAGGTTTATTAGAACAAATAAAAGAAGTATGAAATGAATAGAATGAAAGAAGAATTCCATAAATTCTGATACCAAAAACTTTTGACAAAGAGAATAGATGAATATGACATGATAAGAAAAAAACTAAGGTAAAGAAATTTAGCATGAAGAAGAAATATGGAAAAGTAAGGAAAAATAGAAGACTTGGATACTCAAAATTATTTCTAATGCTCTTTGCCCTTTAGTGGTAGCCTCTTATGAATCCGGAGCCAAGGGATGTGATTATGAGCTGAATTGGAGGAGGTTTAATACTGAGAGCAATGTTCTGTGCTGTGCCAGCTTCTTGGATCGGTCCAGAGATCGATTAGACATTTCCTAATCGGTCTGCTGATCGGACTGGTGCTCTCTGATCGGGCTGATGATCGATCAGGGTCTGATCAGTAGCCAATCTCAGAACTCTGAAACTGTTTCTGCCGAGATTCTTTCCCTTCCTTCAATCAATACTAAATCTTAATCCATCTAGCTTCTTATTCTCGGCTCCAAATTCAAAAATCTATCCATCTTTTGAATTTTCATGTTTTCATTTGACTTTTCTTTCTTTTCTTTTCTTTCCTTTTTTTTTTCTGTTTTCAGTAATTTTTTTCAACTGCGTCTTGTTTTTTTTCTTTTCTTGCAGCTTCAATACAGATCCAACACCCAAATTTAACTCCCTCATCTCCACTTCAGTCATGGCAACAATTTGAACCTTTGAAAACAATTCCACTTGCCAATTCCATATCTAAATAGAAACTTTTGGTAAGCTTAAAAAGTATCACTAAAAACTAACCTCGATGAGCTCCCATTCCTTTCACAATTAGCTTCATAGAGTTGAAACACCAAACAACATCCATAAATCAGATTACTCCAAAAGTGAACTTAACTTTTCAATACTCACAACTCATCCTTGATACATCACCCATCAAATTGGCACACTTCTTTATCTTCTTCTCTTCTATTTTTTTCTGTTTTTGCACTGTGTTTCTCATGCTTTTCCACTCCTTTACTCCCATCAAGACATTCGGAATCCATACCAATCCATCTAAAAATCCATAAAAACATATTGCTTACACAACATAAATTCAACATGCATCACTTCTCACCAAAATTCCATTCAAAATTCTAGCCACCTCCCCCACACTTAAACCTTTGTCCGTCTTGGGCAAAATAACATCAAGAAAAATCCCAAGTAACCAAGTCTATAAAGAAATATGGTATTGAGCAGAAAAATAGGGAAAGGAAAGAATTAAGCATGTATCAACAAGGATTATTGCAATGAAAAGGGAAGACAAAATGATTACCTACATAAATGTGGTCCAATCATAGAATATGGTTTTGAAAGAACCTAAGCAAGTTCTAGAGTACAATTACACGTGTGTATCTCAACAATAAAGCTAAGTCCTCACTAGGTAAAAAGAATACATCTCAAATCATCACTCTAGAGTCCATAACTAAGTAGTGTTGATACAGTTTGACCCTGATTGTTATTTTGGTGTTGACATCGATTTTAGTTTAGGTTGATGATTATGATTATGATTAAGTCCTGATCGGGGATTAGGCATGGTATGGAAAATCCTAGCTTGGAGGGCTAGGTATTGGAAAATCCTAGCTTGGAGGGTTAGGTGGTGGAAAATCCTAACCTGGAGGGTTAGGTGTGGAAAATCCTAGCTTGGAGGGCTAGGTGTGTGGAAAAGTCCTAATTCGGAAGGGTTGGGTGAAAAATCCTAGCTTGGAGGGCTAGGTGAAAAGTCCTAACTTGGAGAGTTAGGTGAAAAGTCCCAACTTGGAGGGTTAGGTGAAAAATCCTAGCTTGGAGGGCTATGTTGGAAAAGTTCTAACTCGGAAGGGTTGGGTGAAAAGTCCTAGCTTGGAGGGCTAGGTGAAAAGTCCTAACGTGGAGGGTTAGGTGAAAAGTCCCAACTTGGAGGGTTAGGTGAAAAAGTCCTAGCTTGAAGGGCTAGGTTGGATGAAATCCTAGCTTGGAGGGCTAGATTTGAGTCCCTGGATCGGTCTGGTGACCGATTAGGGATGTTGGCACGCTGTTCCTTCTTGGATCAGTCTGGTGACCGATCAGGGAGCACACAGTGAGGTTGGGAACCTACTGTGTGGCTCCTGATCAGTCTGGTGACCGATCAGGGAGCAGGCTGTTGCCTCACTGCTTGGCTCCTGATCGGTCTAGTGACCGATCAGGGAGCAGGCAGCTTCCTCACTGCTTCGCTCCTGATCGGTCTAGTGACCGATCAGGGAGCACTCAGTGAGTTGAGTTTCCCCGCTGATCAGTTCTTGAATGGTCTGGTGACTGATCAAAGACTTAGGATCTGATATCCGCGATTACTGTTCACCCAGAAGTGGAACGATCAGGCTTGAGCCTGATCGGTCAGGGAGCTAACTGATCGGTCTGGTGACCGATCAGGCTTCACTCTGATCGGTCTGGTGACCGATCAGTCTTGTGTCGCCGCGAGAGCTGGGAGTCTCAATAAAGCGGTGGATCGGTTTGGTGACCGACCCACGAGCCCTGGATCGGTCCGGTGACTGATCACTTTAATTTAATTTGCATTATCAGACGCTCTGATCGCGTCTGAACGTATCTGATTCTCTGCGCTTAACATCTGATACTTGATTTTCTACTTGATATGCTGTGCTAATACTCTGATTGAGCTGCAGGTGACAGAGAAGGACTCAAACACTCAAGGAGAGTCAATGAAGGCCTTTCCTTGGAGCAAGTTTGCCCATTTTCCATCTCAGGTTGCAACGGCTGGAGCTGCAGACTGGAGCTACTGACTGGAGCTTGGCTGAGGGAAGCTCAGGGAGTCCAGGGAGAGCTCAGTGGTAGCTGGTGTTGGTAGGTGAGCAGCTGGAGGCTGCAGTGAGATGGTGTCACCTGGCGTTCAGTGGAGAAACAAAAGGAGCGTAGTGGAGAAGAGCAGAGTAGAGTTCTGAGAAGCAACTTCTGGCTTGAGTTCTTGCTGCGCGATTGTTTTCTCCACACTTTGCTTGTGCGTTCTGAAGTTCCATCATCTTGAGCAAGCAACTGCAATCTGTGAAGCAACCATCCCTTACTTGAGTGATTGGAGGAAGAAACAAGAGGCTTGGTGAGTCCATCAGCGAGAAGACACGAAGAAGGTTCTTGCGTGAGATCGTCGCTGGGTGGAGCTCTAGTGAAGCGCTGCTTGTGTTCTTGCCTGTGCTAGGTGCTAAGTAAGATCATTCTTGTGTTTCATTGTGTTTAAAACTATATCTCTGTTGAAACGCTGTGGAGAGGTTACTCCACCGAGAAGGAGGTTGTATTTTATCCGGTGTTCACCGGGGCTTGATCTGCCGACGATCAAGGGATCGCCCACCTTAAGGGCACGCCAAGGAGTAGGGACAAGTTATCCCCGAACCTTGTAAACCCTCCTTGTTAGCGATCTTGTTAGTTGTTTTAGTTTGTTTTTATTTTCTACATTTCTGCATTACTCTGCTTTATTGTGCTTCCGTTATGCTACTAACGATTGAAGTGCAGAAAATCGATAAGTGTTAAAGTCCAAGTGTTTGGCTATATTCACCCCCCCCCCTCTCTAGCCATCCGAGTTCCAACAAGTAGTACTCAAGCAATCAAGAATTTTCCTCCATTGACTCAAATCCTAAGTCTTGACAACCAAATTTAATTTGTTTTCAAAAGACTCTAATATGATATAGAGAAAACCTAGAGGGATACATTTATTCCTACTCATGCAAAAGTAGGGTGCCAAAATGGTGAAATGGTATCTATAATCACTATTTATTCAATCTACACTACCTAAACATTTATTTTCGAAAACTCATTGGAAAAAAAATTAAACTACTTGAAAGCAAACAAAGGGTATTTACAATGAAATAAAAATGCAAGGAAAAGAAAACTCCCCTTTAGGTTGGGTAGATAGCATCTTTGATGTCCACTCCATCCTCCTCTAGCTCTTTTAGTTCTTCAAAATACTTCTTGAGCCGGTGGCCATTTACTTTCCACACAAAATTATTAGTTTCATCTTTAATTTCAAAAACACCATTGGGAAAAATATTAGTGACAATAAATGGGCCTTCCCACCTTGACCTCAACTTACCCTTAATCAACTTGAGCCATGACTTGTACAATAAGACCTTGTCACTAATTTGAAATTATTTCCTCACTATGTGTTTGTCATCAAAGTTTTTGGTCTTTTCCTTGTAGATCCTTGAGTTCTCAAATGCTCCAAGTCTAATCTCTTCAAGCTTTTGAAGTTGAAGTTTCCTCTCTTCTCCCCCTTTGGTAGAATCGTAGTTGCAAGCCTTCACCGCCCAATATGCTTTGTGTTCTATCTCCACTGGTAGATGACAAGCTTTACCATAGACTAACCGGTAGGGAGACATGCCAATCGGTGTCTTGAATGTCGTTCTATAGGCCCAAAGTGCATCATCTAGCCTCTTGCTCCAATCTTTTCTATTCAACCCAACGGTCTTTTCCAAAATTGATTTGATTTCTCTATTTGAGATTTTGGCTTGGCCATTTGTTTGGGAATGATAGGAAGTAGAGACTTTGTGTACAATCCCATATTTGCTAAGTAGGGCCTTCATGTGTTTGTTGCAAAAATGAGATCCTTGGTCACTTATTATGGCTCTAGGAATTCCAAACCTGCAAAATATATGTGACCTAACAAAACTAACAACAACAGAAGAGTTATCAGTCTTGGAGGGAATGACCTCCACCCATTTAGAAGCATAATCTACAACAAGTAAAATGTACAGATAACCACAGAATGCAGGAAAATGTCCCATAAAGTCTATACCCCAAACATCAAAAATCTCACAATATAACATAGTCTGCTCCTATGTTCCCAGTTCGCTGACATCTATCACAATTTTTATAAAATACATATGCATCATGAAATAGGGTGGGCCAGTATAAACCATACTCTAATACTTTCCTAGCTGTTCTTTGTGGTCCAAAGTGTCCCCCACATGCTGATGAATGGCAAAAAGTAAGTACTGAACAAATCTCATGGTCTGGTATGCATCTCCTAATTATTTGGTCATTACAAAATTTCCATAAATACGGGTCATCCCACACATAGAATTTTGCATCACTTTTGAGTTTATCTTTTTGAGCTTTAGAAAAGTGTGTAGGAAAAACATATGCATCTAAGAAATTAACAAGATCTGCATACCAAGGTGACTCACCATGTACTGCAAGAAGATGCTCATTTCTGAAATCATCGTCAATGGTGGTAGGAGATCCATCTCCTTCAATCCTGGTCAGGTGATCTGCAACCAAGTTTTCTTTGCCACTCCTATCTCTAATTTCCAAATCAAACTCCTGGAGTAGAAGCATTTATCTGATTAGCCTAGGCTTAGCATCTGGCTTCTTCAATAGGTACTTTAAAGCTGCATGATCAGAAAAAACAATGACATGTGAGCACAATAAATAAGATCTAAAACGATCTAAGGCAAAAACAATGGCAAGAAGCTCCTTTTCAGTGGTGGTATAATTTGCTTGGACGACATCTAGGGTCTTGGAGGCATACCATATGACATGAGGTGCTCCATCCACCCTCTGTGCTAAAACAGCTCCCACTGCAAAGTTAGATGCATCACACATTAATTCAAATGGTAAATTCCAGTCAGGTGATCTAATAATAGGAGTAGAAGTAAAAGCCTCCCTGAGCCTGTGAAAAGCTTCTTTGCATTTTTCATCAAAGCAAAATTCAATATCTTTTTGCAAAAGTCTTGTCAAGGGCCGAGCAATCAAACTGAAATCTCTAATAAATTTGCAGTAGAACCCTGCATGTCCAAGAAAGGCACGAACATCCCGTACGCATACGGGGTAAGATAAAGCAGATATATAACACTTATTTTTGCAGGATCTACCTCTATACCTCTCCTAGAGACTATGTGTCCTAATACAATTCCGTGCTCCACCATAAAATGATATTTTTCAAAATTAACCACAAGGTTAGTCTCAATGCAATGTTGTAAAACCTAGACAAGTTATCTAAACATGAATCAAATGACGTGCCAAAAACTGAAAAATCATCCATAAAGATCTCCATACAATGCTCTAACAACTCACCAAATATCCTTACCATGCATCGTTGAAATGTTCCTGGAGTGTTGCAGAGTCCAAATGACATCCGTCTGTAGGCAAAAGTACCGAAGGGGCAAGTGAAAGTAGTCTTCTCCTGGTCCTCCGGACCGATACAAATATGG
The DNA here is from genome assembly GCA_024364735.1 of Boesenbergia rotunda. Taxonomy (NCBI): domain Eukaryota; kingdom Viridiplantae; phylum Streptophyta; class Magnoliopsida; order Zingiberales; family Zingiberaceae; genus Boesenbergia; species Boesenbergia rotunda. The sequence continues at coordinate 7,082 of JAGFNQ010006326.1, read as the reverse complement.
AAGTAGCCTGAGTACCCGTCCAAGAAGCAATAATGGGACTTCCCTGCAAGTCTCTCAAGCATCTGATCAATAAAAGGTAAAGGGAAGTGGTCTTTCCTCGTGACTGTGTTTAGCTTCCTATAATCAATGCATACTCTTCATGAATTTTTGACTCTGGTGGGCACTAGTTCATTACTTGCATTTTCCACCACTGTAACTCCAGATTTCTTGGGCACCACATGTATGAGACTAACCCACTGACTATCAGAAATGGGGTAAATGATACCTGCCTGTAGAAGTCGAGTCACCTCTTTCTTGACAACATCCAAAATGAGTGGATTAAGTCTCCTTTGTGGCTGCCACACTGGTTTAACATTTTCTTCCAAAAAGATCCTCTGCATGCAAATAGCTGGGCTAATTCCTGGTATATCTGATAGAGTCCACCCAATAGCCTTCTTGTGCTGCCTCAGGACTTGCAATAATTTTTCTTCTTGCTCTGATTCCAAATGCTGTGCAATAATGACTGGAAAACTATGCTCCTCTCCAAGAAAAACATACATCAGATGATCTGGTAGGGGCTTAAGTTCAATCTGTGCCTGCTCACTAGGTATGGGTGATCCTTGGGGCTTTGTGCAATCCCCTACACTCACACACCTCTCTCCTGAGTTCTCTGAAACATCAATAGAAATAGATGATCCTTAGGGCTCTGTGCAATCCCCTACACCTAGAAAATCCTCTCTAGCTGAAAATAAGTCTGAAATACCCTCTGAAATGCCCTCAGCCTCTGTAGCAAATATACCCTCAGCCTCCTCTGAAATACCAACTCCTCTAGAATCCATAAATGAAACTCCCTCAGCTTGTAGCGACCCGCCTTCTCCTGCCTTAGACGGATCGTTACTTCTGTCTACTTCTCATCTCTAATGCACGACTAAAGAATGCGGAAATCTTTCTTTTTTCTTCTCAATTTAAATCTATCTATGATATACTAACTCTAATAGTCATGCATGATACCATGTCACACTTTCTTCCTCAAAAACTCCTAAGATGAAACTTATTGAAACTTGCCTCGCCCAACTCCACTTTCGGGTATCAGTCGACTGATACTGTATCAGTCGACTGATAGGCCTGAAAACAGAATTTTCAGATTTCGGCACTTGCTTCAAAACTCCACCAAACCTATACTTTCGAGCCAAATAGAATCATGACACCATTTCTATACTCTAGGCCAGTTTTCCAATCAATTTAGCCAATCAAAATGAATCCATAAACTTGTAATTAGGACTTTTGCGGAAGAAAATAAGCTATTCAAGGTTATATGAACTTTAACAATAGAGTGTGTACCAATCTTGACTCCTATGCATTCATAACACCAAATACATGTTCTATAACCTTGCTAAAGCATTATGAAATGTGAATGCAACTCTTCTAAACATATTTAAGCAATAAAACTTGATTCAAAGAGAAATTAATACTATCTTGGCACATGCATCTATATTTCTAACAAAGTATCAATATTTCCAACTACTCACACTTCTACTCATCCAATGCCATCATAAGGATATATATGCTAAATGAAATGACATGGAATCTTCACCCTAAGAAATTGAGCATGTAAAACTATTCAAAGCTTAAATGTTCGCTAAACTCCATAAAGCAAGGACTTGAAATTTGAATAAACTATAACATTGTAATTCAAATAACTAAATTGTCTCGTCTCAAAGATCTCTCCAAAATCAGCCACCACACACACTTTACTCAGCACCGCCTCGTCGCCTTCCTTCAGAATTGCTTGCCTTTACCTTTATCTGCAGTAAGAGGAAATGCAACTAGTAAGCAAAAAGCTTAGTAAGTACTATCTAGCTCACAAAATCTCGAAATGTGCAAACATGCTTTTGAACAATATGAAAATCATATGAGATACTTATATGCTTGAAAGAAAACTAAGAACATGTATAACTCAAAACATGCATACTCAAGCATTAATAAATCTCAATTTACTTTTCTTGGCTCAACTTGAAACTTTAGCTATTCTTTAACTTTTTGAAAACTCTTTAAACTTTAGAAACTTTGCTAAAGCATATACTTGAAAATAATAATCACTTGGATCCACTGAAGACGTAAGTACCATCTCATATGCGCGTTCCCTAAAAGGTTGGGGTAGCGAGCCACCAATCCTAATAGAGCAGACCTTGGTCTACCAGGGCCAAGACCTTGGAATTGGACACCTGGATTTCTTTAACGACGCCCTTGGACGCCGGGTACTGGCCTTAGAAAATAAAATAGCTTTTCTTTCTTTTCTTTCTTATCTGTAAATGCCTTGGCATTTTCTCGAGCACCTTGCGTGCTAAAATCCCTAAGTCTTGACTTTTGGGGATTTCTTAAGGCCTTGGCCTTTTCTTTTCTTATCTTTATCTTCTCTTTTCTTTTCTCATAACTTTTCTTAGCCCTAATCTCATATAGGGTGCTTAATCAACTTATACAAACATATAATGAACTAATATCACATGCCAAAAATCATAAACTAAAGAAACTATCTCTTTTAAAACTTTTAAAGGAAATTCTCGCGGAAAAACCGCCTCTTACTGCAGGTGAGCAGTACTTACATTGATATCTTGGACTTACAACCAAGATTGACATCTAGGACTCGGGAGAAACTTGAGATCTCGGAGAATTCTTCGCGCCTACGCGTTCTCCTCGTCGAGACGAATACAACGCTCCGCTTTCTTTGATCCCTCCTTGGCCGGCGCCCCTTGGAAGAGAGGAGAAGGGCTTGGGCGTGCGTGCGTGAGAGGAAGAGGCTGTTTTGCGCGGCTAGGGTGAGGAAGAGAAACCCAAAATTCTAATTTCCTCTCTTAACTTATCTATTTATACTTATGGGGGCGGATCGACCTAACCACACCTTAAATATATGTCTCTCCACACTTTGCTGTGCTTGATACCCTAGCCTGGCTGGTCGCGCGCTTGCCTGGTTTCGTGCTGGTCGCGGGTTCGAACCCCCTGCTGCCCTTAACGATTTTTTCTCCCTTTCTTTTTTTTCTTCCTTTTTAAAATACTAAATGGACTCGGAAAATTCCATAAAAATATTCTAAAAATCCCTAAAAATATCTAGAATATTTCTAAACCATTTTTAAATAATTCTAAGGACTTTAAGAACTAAAAATGAGAATTTTGGGGCGTTACAATCCCCCATACCTTATGAAAAGTTCGTCCTCGAACTTAGAATAATTCTGGATATCTCTCTCTCATGCTGTCCTCACGTTCCCAAGTAGCCTCTTCATGCTTTTGATTCTGCCAGATGACCTTCACTAGTGGCACTTCTTTGTTTCTTAATCTTTTAACTGCCTTGTCCACTATCTGTGTCGGTCTGCTCTCATAACTAAGATCTTCTTGGATCTGTACTGACTGAGGCTGAATCACTTGGCTAGGGTCGTGAATACACTTCTTTAGCATAGAGACATGAAAGGTACTGTGGATAGCTGACATATCCTCTGGTAGGTCCAGCTCATATGCTACCTTACCAACCCTCTTTATGATCTTGTAGGGTCCTATGTAGCGAGGACTTAGCTTGCCCTTCTTGCCAAATCTCACCACTCCCTTCATGGGAGCGACCTTGAGAAATACTGAATCTCCAACTTGAAATTCAAGTGGCCTACGGCGTGTGTCAGCATAACTTTTCTGTCTACTCTGGGCAGTCTCAATCCTCTGGCGGATCGTCTGGATAGCCTGAGTGGTCTCATCTATAAGCTCAGTCTGGCTGCCTAGTCCTGACTCCATCTCTTTCTTCTCACCAGCTTCTTGCCAACATATGGGTGATCTACATTTCCTGCCATATAATGCCTCATAAGGTGCCATCCTGATGGTGGCCTGATAGCTATTGTTGTAGGCAAACTCAGCTAAGCACAGAAATTTGCACCAACTGCCTTTAAAGTCCAACGCACAAGCCCTGAGCATGTCTTCTAAAATCTGATTTACTCTCTCTGTTTGTCCATCTGTCTGGGGATGGAAAGCTGTGCTGAACTGAAGTCTGGTGCCTAGGGCGTCCTGAACACACCTCCAAAAATGGGAGATGAACCGCCCATCTCTGTCAGAAACGATCGACTTCGGAACTCCGTGAAGCCTGATTACTTCTTTCACGTACAGCTGTGCTAACTGCTCTACGAATGCGATAACTTGATGGCTAGGAAGTGGGCAGACTTGGTCAATCTGTCCACTATCACCCAAATTGCATCGTGTCCATGGGTGGTTCTTGGAAGACCTGTGATAAAGTCCATGGATATTTCTTCCCACTTCCACTCTGGAATGGGAAGTGGCTGTAGAACTCCTCCTGGTCTCTGGTGTTCTGCTTTGACCCTCTGGCAGGTCAAGCAGGTACTGATATATCTGGCCACGTCTCGCTTGAGTCCAGACCACCAGAATCTTTTCTTTAAATCTTGATACATCTTGGTAGAACCAGGATGCATAGAGTATGGGGTACTGTGGGCCTCTTCTAGAATATTCTTTCTTAGTTCCTCATCATTGGGGACGCAAAGGCGGTCTCCAAAATAGAGGATGCCACTGTCTGATACTCGAAACTCTGAATTTTCTGCCTCTTGGATCCCCTGCTTGATCTTCTGGATCTCTGGGTCTTGACTTTGCTTTCTTTGTATATCCACAAGCAGGGTTGACTCTAGAGTCAATGCAGAAAGTTGCCCAATTATTACTTCGACTCCAAAATCCTTTATTTCTTTCTGAAGTGGTAGAGACAGTGATGATAGGGACATCAGTGCTGCACAGGATTTTCTGCTCAGTGCATCTGCCACTTTATTAGCTTTACCTGGGTGGTAGAGGATTTCACAGTCATAATCTTTGACCAACTCTAGCCACCTGCGCTGCCTCATATTCAGATCCTTCTGAGTGAAGAAGTACTTCAAACTCTGATGGTCTGTGAAGATTCTGCACTGCACTCCATACAGGTAGTGTCTCCAGAGCTTCAGTGCAAAACCACAGCTGCTAGCTCAAGGTCGTGGTAGGGTAATTCTTCTCATAGTCCTTGAGCTGTCTGGAGGCATATGCTATTACTTTACCATCTTGCATGAGGACAGCTCCAAGGCCCATCTTGGATGCATCACTGTAGATGTCAAAGGCCTTGTCACTCTCTGGAACAGTCAGGATGGGAGCACTGGTCAGTCTCTTCTTCAGCTCTAGAAAACTGTGCTCGCATTTATCTGACCATTCAAACTTCTTGTTCTTTCTGGTCAAGGCTGTGAGTGGAGAGGCTATCCTGGAAAAGTCCTCCACAAATTTTCTGTAATATCCTGCCAGGCCTAAGAAGCTTCTGATCTCACTGGCATTCTTGGGTCTACACCAGTTGCTGACTGCTTCTATCTTGGCTGGATCAACTTGAATGCCTTCTTTGGATACAATGTGACCTAGGAAGGTCACCTGATCTAGCCAAAACTCACACTTTGAGAATTTTGCATAGAGCTTCTCCTGCTGAAGGATCTGCAGCACTATCCTCAAGTGTGTAGCATGGTCCTCTGGAGTCTGTGAGTATATGAGAATATCATCAATAAATACAATGACGAATTTATCGAGATACTCCCTGAAGATGTGGTTCATCAGCTCCATGAAGACTGCTGGAGCATTGGTTACTCCAAAAGGCATTACTACAAATTCATAGTGGCCGTATCTTGTCCTGAAGGCCGTCCTGGGGATGTCACTTTCTTTAACCTTTAGCTGATGATACCCAGAACGCAGATCTATCTTCGAGAACACTGTAGCCCCTTTGAGTTGATCAAATAAATCATCTATTCTAGGAAGGGGGTACTTGTTCTTGATGGTTACCTTGTTCAGAGCTCTGTAGTCTATGCACAGACGCATAGACCCATCCTTCTTCTTGACGAAAAGTACAGGAGCTCCCCAGGGTGAATGACTCGGGCGAATGAAGCCCTTGTCTAGTAGCTCCTGGAGTTGCTCTTGTAATTCCTTCAACTCTGCTGGAGACATACGATATGGGGCCTTCGAGACCGGACCGGTACCGGCACTAGCTCGATCTCGAATTCCACTTCTCTGTTGGGAGGTAGTCCAGGTAATTCTTCTGGGAACACTTCTGGATATTCGCAGACTACCCGTACATCCTCCTGCTTGAGTTCTTTCTTTGCTTCTGAGTCCACTATGTGTGCAAGAAAACCAGCACACCCTTGCTCTAGCATCTGGTGGGCTGCCAAGGCTGAGAGAAATTTCTGAGTCTTCCTCCTTGGGGCTCCTTGAAACTCGAATGGTGGTTCCCTTCTGGGCTGAAAACCACCTTCCTTCTACGGCAGTCCACTGAAGCGCTGTACTTACTGAGGAAATCCATGCCCAGTATGATGTCGAAGTCCTGCATCGCAAGGACTATCAGATCGACATATAGCTCTCGGTCTGAAATCTTGATTGGCACAGCCCGGAGCCGCTGGGTGGATTCCATGATTTCCCCTGAAGGGAGAGTTGTCAGGAATCTGGACTCCCAACTCTCTGTAGGCACCTGTAACTTACTAGCAAAAGGTACTGATACGAAAGAATGGGTCGCCCCAGTGTCAAACAGTGTAGTAGCTAAATGCTGAAAAATAACTATTTGACCTGTTACGACCGTGGAGGCGCTGGCAGCTTCTTCCTTCGTGAGGGAAAAGACTCTGGCATTGGTTGGAACTGGTGCTGCTTCCAACCTCCTGACTGATCTGAGGTCCCTCCAGCATAGTAGGCATGTAATGTAACTGGGGCTTGCCTCCATACTGTACGGACTGCTGAGGAAGTACTTTAAACTTGTTTGGGCAGTCTTGGATCTGTGTCCCTCTTGTCCACATGAATAGCATCCAGTTACACCCAAAAGGCATGTTCCTGAATGGTTCCTCCCACACTTAGGACAAGGTGGATACCTAGCTTGCTTATTCTCTGGTTTTCCTTTCTGGCTGCCAGGCCACTGCTTCCTTTTGTGGTTCTTGTTCTTCCAGTTCTGGTTATTTGGCTGAGGCTTCTGGCCTCCTATTGTCTTGTTCTCAATCAGGACTGGCTTCTGCTGTGCTTGTGTGCCTTGATGCTATTCAGGTAGTGCTCTGAGATTAGAGCACTACTGACCAACTCCTCGC